>OY728123.1:974106331-974731331 GCA_963277665.1 Viscum album
TAGGATTTTATTCAAGATCTCGTTCATCACCATGATTAGGGTTATTCCACTCAAATTGGGTATTTTCATTGGTGAGTGTTTGTCAATTTTTATGTAGGTGGTCTATAATTAAAACCCAAAAGTATTGATTACAATTATTTGTATGTAATTATAGAATTTCTATTAGATGATTAGAAATTTAGTTTCTTGCCTTGAATTAATTATTTGGGTAAATTAACTAATTAAGGGATTGTGAAATTTGGGGATATTGAATTGGAATAATTTATTGTTGAATTAATTATGAAGATATTGATATTATTGAATATGATTAATTAATTTTATAATTAACTAATGGGAATTGTTTTTTTATGAAATTGATTGAGTAATAATAATTAATTTCTAGATTAATTATGTGGATATAAGGATTGTGTATTTTGATTAATTAATTTGTGAATTAATTAACATGATTGATGTGATTAATTAATTTGTGAATTAATTAATGGGATTTATGTGATAAAATGATTGTTTAATTAATAATGAAATTGATGTGGTTAATTAATTGTTGAATTAATAAACCGAATTATGGGAAAATGAAAATTTTGAAACTAATTAATTAATTAGAAAATTAATTAATGTGATGTTGTGATATATGTATATTTAAGTGATTAATGATAACAATGGAATTCATGTGTGAATTGAAATGATGAATGGTAATAGTGACACTCATATGTGAATTGAAATGATGAATGATAATAATGGTATCGATGTATGAATTGAAATGATGAATGGTTACAATGTAATTCATATGTGAATTGAATTGATAAATGGTAAAAATGGAATTCATATATGAATTGAAATGATGAATTGTAATAATGGAATTCATGTGTGAATTGAAATGATGAATGGTAACAATGGAATTAATTTTCAAATTGAAATTATTAATGGTAATAATGTAATTCATATATGAATCAAAATGATGAGTGGTAACAAAGGAATTATTATGTGAATTAAAATAATTAATTGTAAAAATGGAATTCATATGTGAATCAAAATTATTAATGGTAAAAATGGTATCCAGATATATGATATCCTGTGGGGATGGTTTAGACTCTGGCATAGGTCGAAGTAGGTAATGAGAGTTTGGATGTCCTAGGGAACCTAGGTGTTATGTGGTTAATTAAAGAGTAATTTAATAAGTGTAAACTATTGAATTTATTAATTTTATTTATTCTTTATAAAACTATATACACTAGTTTTGAATAGATATTATTTTATATTCCATTGGTGGTGGTCTATAGAGTTGTACTCACACCCTACTCGGGCTGCTTGATCAGCACCTGAATAAACATTATGTTTGGAGGGAAGGATAATAGCAAAGGACCTATCTTGGATAGATGATTTGGGATGGAGAATGGATGAGGGAACCTGATATGGTTCGAGACCTACTTGGGAGTTGTCAGTTTATTTAATTTTGGGTTTTCATTTTGAAACATGGAATATACTTTGGCATGGAATGTCTATTGTTCAATTTTTGATATTGTATTTCTAGTTTTATCCATCTTGTGATAGTGGTATTATTTTTATTATATGTTATTTTTTTTATTTCTTATTTTTTTAATGCTATTACTCTGATGAAGAGGGTATAGTATCCCCATGATTGATATTAGACAGTCTCTGGTAATTGATAGCCTCTGGCATATGGGGTGGTGTGCCTGATGTCATGTGACAGACCAGATCAGGGAACCTGTGTGTGACACCCGGTTTGGGATGTCACACTATCCAACATGTGTTAATGGTCTTTGAAGTGATCCTTTAAAAAGGAATGATTTTATATGCTTATTTATATGCCACATTCTTATGCCTATGTTATGTTTTCAGGGATCATGATTATTGAGTCCTATTTCCACACTTTTATTGCTCATGTATCATGTTATGTCAAATGCCTCATTCTATGACCAATGATTTATGATCTATGATCTATTGGTTATGATTATACTACGTTATATCTATACACCTTGCTTGTGATGTCATATCCACATGTTTATCTTATGATCACTTATGATCTTCTATTTTTTCTCTCATATTTATCCTTACCGATCATCTAAGCTCACCATTTCTGATGTTTTTATTCCTCAGGTGATATGAATAGAATTCATAGTTAGCTCCTCCTAGGTCAGTACCAATTTATAAATTTATAATAAAAAAAATTACAATTAAATAAATCTATAATTAAATAGTATAAGATATTACAAGTCCTGAGGTCAACCTCACAAAGATGAGGTAAAGAATATAATAGTTTTAATAATAAAGTCCTAAATAAGAGTGAATGGAGAAATAAAATCTAAACTATTGAGCATGTAGTTTTTTTAAAAAGTAAGTGAATGCAATAAAATAATCATACTGAGAATATATTATCTCGTTTCATGAACTTGTGTTTATAAACATTAAAAAATTAATATTGTTTTTGTTAAAATTAACTCTAAATTATCCCCTTGGTTTAAGTGATTAGTCTCTATCTCTCTCTCATTAACTCCCCTTTTCGATTGGTCTTATACATCAGTTAATTTGGAAAAGGTAAACTAAAACTATTTTTAAACATATAATTCAAACCATATAATGGAAATGGATAAGAACTATTTGTATAAATTTCATTAAATAAAACTCCCTTAATTAACATGCAATGGTCATGAAATGAAATCAAGAGAAAAAGAGATGGAATGAAAAATCACAACTTGAATAAAAAATGATTCTAATAATAAAATTACACTTAAAATCATAGTTTTGAAAAAAATAAATCACCCCTCATTCTATCCATGAGAGGTTGAGAAAAAATAGTGAATAAAAATCCTACAGAAATTGTGGACATGGCCTGGTGAAGGACTCTAAAACTGTGCATCTTTAACATCTTTAGATTTTATGAAATATCTTTTTTCAAATTAATTTAATTGATAGATTTAATTATATTTATTGAATAGTTTATCTTTAATTATATTCAACACCAATTTTATCTTTCATTTCACACAACATCGAGTCTCTTCGATAAAGTGTGTTACACGTAAGACCAAGTTTTACATAACAACAATATTTTATTAATATTTAATATTATAGTTATCACCTAGCTATTAGAAAGTAGGGAATGAATGATATTAAATAAATTATGAAAATATAGTTTATAAATGTTTATAAAATTAATCATTTGTTGACCAATTAATTATAAATGAAAATAAAAACCAATTGAATTTAAAGGACACGTTTTTATGATAAACTATTTATACGATCACAAAGGTGTTTTATCTTAATAAATTAAATCAGTCATTATTAGTGAAATATATTAATGAATTTTTTTTATATATATTAATTAATTTTTTTAATTCATACAATAAGTTTTATTGGCTAAATATAATAATAAATCCAAATTTTAAGCATAAAAAGATGTATATTTTTAAATGGCAGTTTTACCGCCTTTTAATGGAAGACTTGTTTTAAAACTAAATTTTGAGGATTTTATAAATTATATAGGAAAAATTAAATTTTATTTTTGAAATTTAAATAACAAAATTTACTTTGGGTTATTTTTTGGTATTTTTCTAATAAGATTCAAGTTTTGTTGAATAGTGAAAAATATTGGATTTTAATTGAAAACAGTGATTTCTTCTAAAAAATTTATAGTGTTAAATTAAATTCATAATCAGTTTTAAAGTATAAATAGATCAATTTTATATATTTTAATACAATTAAATTCATTTTATTCAACTTCACATTGAAATTGGATATAAAAACATTTAATATATTTAAACCTTTTACTTTAAAAACTCGCTGTCTCATCTCATCTACAAGATTAATTTTAAAATTAAAATTTGCCAATTATGTGATTGGAATTTGGAAACATTTATTAAATATTTTTAGTAATCATAATTTATTATTTATATTATGTTATAATTATAAATTGACCAAAAATATTAGTGAAATCAATTAAAATTAATTATAATATTTAAGGTAAAAATGAGTTTACTTAGTGGTTAAAATTTAATCTTAAGGGGAAAAGTGACCTAGAAACTTTTAAAAAACCCATTTTATGTCCATATTTTTACCATATTACCAATTATATATATATTTTTTTATTATTGTAAGAACATGATGTAAGGGAGACCACCCAATAGTGTTTACCTTTTTATGTTTACAAGAATACCACTCCTCCTCCACTATAAAAAGGAACTCACCCTCCACACTTATTCACACCTATAAATCCATTTTTCTCATCTAAAACCTGCCTATATAAGATTTAAAAATTAATTATCTCATCCTAAAAGTCTCACCTTTTTCAGAAATCAATCCAAGGAAGTCCTTTGGTGCAAACCGAAAGGAGTTACCCAAAGAAGCAGTAACATTCTTCAATGAGAACTTTTGTTTTATTTATTTCTACCCCCATTCAATTATTATTATTAAAAGGTAATGTAATAACATAATTATACTCAATATAATAATATGTTTTTATTTTAAGGTTTTATCCTACACCTATACACACTTCCATCAAATGGGTAACAAAATAACCATTTGTGTGTATGGAGAACTACCACCTCGTGAAACGATGTTGTTCAATTTTTCTTTACCACCTATTATGGTTAGGAATTATGATGAAAATAATTATTTTATATGATATATATGATATTTATAATGTCTTAATATTTATTAAATTAATATATAACACATACCTTCATGCTTTCCATTTTGTGGAAATACGATAACATCATGCGTGGATGTGTGGACTACCGCCTCCTCAAAGCGATGTGATATGTTCACACATTACATAGAATGTATCAAGGATGAGTTTAAAAAAACATATGATATACATGAAAATTTTATGATATTAATGACATAATTATATATATGTACATATAACATATAATTTTCTTCTGTCCATTTCAGGCACTGAAAAAGTGATAACATCGTTTGGGGACGTTTGGACTACCACCTCCTCAAAGCGATGTGATTCTTCCTTTTTCATAACCACATCAAAAGAATGATATATATAATTATATATAATTAAATAATATGATATTTGCGATATAATGGTCATTATATATGGATAAAATTTACTTAAATTCTTTCTATAATGATCATTGAATAAATGAGAACATTATTTATGCGTACGTACGACCTATTGTGAAATAATTAATATTGGGTTGAATGGGAGAAATATTATTTCGATGAATTTTGAATTGTTTATATAGAAGTTTGTAATAATTATATAAAAATGTAAACCTAAAAGGTCCTCCAAAATGTAATTTATTCTTTTCAATTTGTATGGTTTTTATGGAAAAATTTGGGTCATAATTATAGGCATCATTTCCAGAAATGCAATGTTATGGATTTCTGCACAGGATCTGGGAGTGTAGGTCCTATGGTCTATTATAGTTGGTATCAAAGGTTGGGTTAGACACATTTGGATATTAGCATATTTTCATTTGAGGTTATCTTAAGAGTTATGGATACCATCATAGGTCTATAAGATTAAGAATGATCATAAGTTCAAAGTCTTAGATGCCCCATTTGAGATTTTTAAGTAGTAATATTTTGAAGGATATAAATGAAATTTTAGGAGACATTTTATTGGGTTAAATTATATGAAAAAATAAAGTTTAATTTGAAGTATTACTTTAGTTTTTATAAAAATATTTTTTAAGGTATTGATAAGCTTTAGGGTTTATATGATCTTGGATATTGAGGTAATTATGGGAACACAAGTATTACCGTATTGATAACCACATGATTGAAAATTGATTTGGTGACTAAGTGACTAATGCTAATTCAAAAGAATATCTCCATATTTTGGGATTTAATTATAGAATATATGAGATAAACCTTTAGGTTAGGCACTATTTAATTTTGAGGTTTTTGAGGTTATTGAGGTTATTTAGTATATAGGGTTATGGAATTATTCAGTTTCTTCTTTGGGTATTACTATTGAATTTTGGATATTAATGTATCATATGAAGGGTTATACATGTTGGGAATTATCTTACCATGTTATAACTATTTTGGTTTTGGTTAATGTCTAAGGATAGGTGTAATAGGTTTATTATCCTTTTTAGGATTATACAGTCTTTAAAATTTGAATTTAGTGATTTAAGTTTGAAAAATTTATCTTAAACACTCATTGTTTATAAAAAAGATAAGATTTTGGTATAGGACAAAATTAAATTTTCAATTAAGTTTATTTTATTTTTTCAGTATAAAAGGTGAATGAAATCCTTCAACTTTATGAAAAGGATATTGATATTTTTTTCCTATTATAATTTTTTTGATGATATCAATGACCTTTTCCACACCTATTTTGTTTATGTTTTTTTATAATTTACTTCCTCTTTACCACATTCTCTATAACTATCTATCAATCCATGAGAATTAGTTTTTTATTCTAAATCAATATTTTAATTTCCTACTAATGTTCTACCTATGTGGAATCCTAGTTACGTGTATCTTCAGGTGACTTTTATGTTTCCCACTTTAACTTTTAAGGTATGATTTCTTTATTTCATTTGTATTATGTTGGTTTCAATAAATTAATTCTAAAAAAACGTTAATCCTTTGATAACCAAGACAAATTTCAAGGGAGAAATTCAATTTAAGGAAGAGTAGGATGTAACATCTTGAGATTTTAAGAAATATCTTATTTCAAATTAATTCCTCCAAAATCTTTCATTATACATAAAGAAAATTTTATCTTGTGTTATATACAACACCATGTTTATATTTCATTGCATGCAACATCAAGTCTCTTCAATAACGTGTGTTACATGAAAGACCGAGTTTTACCGAACAACAATATAATATTAATATTTAATATGATAGTTATCACCTAGATATTATAATGGAGGGAATGAATAAGATTAACTAAATTATGAAAATATAGTTTATATATGTTTATAAAATTTATCCTTTGGTGACAAATTAATTAAAAATGAAAATAAAAACCAATTGAATATAAAGGATTTGTTTTTATGATAAACTATTTTTATAACCATAAAGGCCTTTTATCATAATAAATTAAATTAATCATTATTAGTGAAAGATATTAATGAAATTTATATTCTATATATTCAGTAAAATGTTTTTAAATTCATCCAATAAGTTTTATATGCTTAAGATAAGAATAAATCTAAATTTTAAGCACACAAAAGGTGTATATTTTTACAAGGTAGTTTTACCACCTTTTAATGGAAAAATTGTTGTACAACTAAATTTTGAAACTTTTATAAATTATATTTGAAAAAATAAACTTCATTTTTGAATTATTGTATAAAAATTTACTTTGGCCGAATCTTTGGTATTTTTCTGAGAAGTCTCATGTTTTGATGAATAGTGAAAAATACTAGATTTTAATTGAAAACTACTTTTCCATATAAAACATTTATAGTGTTAAATTATATTTTTAATTTGTTTTAAAGTATAATTTGATAAATTTTATATCATTTAATACAATTTACTTCATTTTATTAAATTTCACATAGAAATTTGATATAAAAACATTTCAAACTTTTGAACATTTTACTTTAAAAAACACACTGTCTCGTCCCATATGAGGGATTAATTTTAAATTAATTTCTACCACTTATGTGATATAAAATTTTAAAAATGGATTAAATATTTTTAATAATCATAATTTATAATGTCTAGTATGTTTATATTCGTTTTTTATGAAAAATATTAGTGAAAGAAATTAAAATTAATTATAGTAATTATGGTAAAAATTAGTTTACTCTGTGGTTAACACTACTGGAATTGTGGGATATACCCACGAAACTGTCCCAATGGTTTTTAAAAACCATTGCGATAGGGTGTTTTAATGAAGGACTTTGTAATTTTTTTAAAAATCTATTGGGATAGCTTATCTATGCAAATAATTTTCTACAACTGTTGGCATAGGTTTTCCGCAAATTTGTACATTAGCTCTCCTCCCCTCCTCCCATCCAGATACTATCCCAAGTTATCCCATACTCTTATATAAAGACCTACAAGAACTACCATCCCGATAAGTACTCCCCTCATCCCATCCTGAGTGATCCCCTTGCAGGCGTGCACCCCTCTCCTCCGATTTCTCCCAATAGTGAGCCCTAGGAGGGATTCTATCTTCTTCCATAGCCGTGACAACCCATCCTAAAGATTTTAATTTTACTTTTTTATTAAAAATCAAATAAGAGAGTTTTATTTTCATCATTTAATATTTTTCTTTGATAGTTTGACCTGATTTGTTTGTGGTTTCTATAAAAAATAGGTCGTTATGTGTAGATTGGTGATGAAAAAATATTTGTCTAAGATTTCTTGTGAAAGGGTATAATATATGTTTTGTTAGTGATATTATATTAGTAGATTTTGGGTCCCCTGAATAATCTATTTTAGGAACTTCATATTGATGGTTTTCTCATCATATACAAAGAGAACCCACTATCCATATACCATACATCTTTCTTCATACCTGTAAGGAATTAATTATAATAAAATAAATTAATATAAATCTTTATTAACCATTCCACATTGAGCCCGATACTATTTGTGTAGATATAGTTTGTAAACATTAGAGATTTTTAAGAATTACTATTCAAAATTATAGAATATAGTGATCTAAAAATATGCAGTTTTGTGTGTCTCAATTTTTTTTGAAATCTAAGCGAGTGTTTACTAACATCGTGTCCTCACATTATATTTTTGAGACACATAGTAGTTGAGATAAAAACTTTCAACCCTTTAACTAGGATATTTCTATACAAATAAGTGTTATAATTTAATTTATAATTAAACCCAAAAAATGAGATAAAAAATGATTTTTTAGAAAAATGCCATTTTAGTATACAAAATGTATTTATGCCAAATTCAAGTATAAAATTACTTAAAATACTATAATTTATATATTTTTAATAAAAATGGACTAATTAAATTTTAAAACTAATTAAAATTATAATTTTACACTGTAAATACTTGAAAAGAAAATAGAGCTACAATAAACAAATCAGTGTTTTCAATATTCATTAAAAAATCAATCTTCTTAGAAAATTATTAAAAATTAATCTTAGTATTATTTTATCATGTTGAATTAAAAAATAAAATTTATTTTTTTCAAATTCCTATTCTATAATTTTTAAATATAACTTTTAAATAATACCATATAATTCTTGAAAATCCAATTTGGTTAAAAATAATCCTTTTTTCCCTTTTGATTGAAAAATTGACTAACATTTTTTATAATGAATATAACTCTATAAAATTTCATTAATGAATAATAAAATTTAGGATAATGATTTATTTTGAAATTAACTGGGTTATTACACCACTGCCACAATACAAGCCACACCCACCATTTTGAGAGAGGTTGAAACGTGACAAGCTTGAAGAACGGAGTGGTAAGTTCATTGAATAGTTTGAAAAGTTAAAAATGAATATTCATTTTATATAATCTCTAGTAAATATACAAAAAAATTCAATGTTCATTAAATAACTGATGATGAACAAAATAAAGATGGAAAAAACTTGAAGGATACCACTCCAGAGAGATTGTTTCTCCATAGTGCCAAAGGATCTACCAACTAAGAAATAAGACCCAAGTAGTTTTTAGATTAATATTTATATTTAGTCAAGTAAATTTAGAAAATCATAATGTGATTTAGGTTAAGGAGTAAATATCATGTCTTAAACCACATTAAAAAACCTGTGAATTAAGGACCTAAAGTAGACAAGAGTCACACTTCAACTAGAAGATTCAACAGTGAAATACACATGAGGAACGATCAAATATATTTGTATTAAATTGGAAATTTTTATCTTCAAAATGTATTTTTTAGTGATATATGTGGATGAAGATTAGACAACCATCATTCCTAGGATATCATTTTTGGAAACTGGAAGAGGATTGATCAACGTGCAAAGTGGTGAGATATGTTCAAGAGTTTTCGGGGAGCAAGCCAGTTTCAATATACACTGAGTAACAAATAACTATGATGTAAATGAGGATGAATTAAGAACATGACAGGTTTTAAGTTGAATATTTTTCCATCCTAGGAGAAAATAAAGAGATACCTATTATCCAGAGTGATGAAATTAGATCAAAATATGAGAATGAAAGTGGAAAGCTAAGAGATATGATCACTAATGATGGTGGGGGGAGGGGGGTAATTAAAACATTAAACATATAACAAGGAAAACATGTTTGGATGGTTTATGAACTATAATTTAGATTTTTTGGTCCAAGAAAACATTTGTGGATATGGCTAATGGATGTTGAGAAGGTTCTACCCCAAAGAATAATAAATCAATTTTTTGAAGAAGAAAGGAGGACCATATATGTGGACATATCACAACTGAGACCATTTCTGAATTTAGACCAGGAATAATATTTTCAATCCTATGTCACTTGAGCCGAAGAAGAAAGGTCAAGGAAACAATATTAAAGAAAAGTGATTCCTATAGGAAAAATTAGTTTTTTAAAAGTTTTTTAATTTTCTATTTTTAGGTGTAATCACTCTCCACCAAATATTTTTCAAATTTTATTGAAAAAGGGTTCACACCTTCACATGTGTATTTTTTAGGTCTAAACAAGGGCATAAGAAACTATCATAAAGGAAACCACATAAGCTATTCATAGGAGAAACACATCAAAATGAGATTATAATTTTTAATTTTAGTATTTTCTACTACTCCCCTATATCCCTATTTAGGAAGTTTAAATTGAGAATGCATGTCTCACACATTATTTTTTATTTAATCACAAATGGGGGATACAAACACTTATTTGGATAATCATCATTCCATGTTTATTTTTTTTCAAGAAATTAAATGATAAAAAAGGGGAATTCATAATTATAGATAAAACATGAGGATTTAGATTTTAAAAATCATGATTTGGGAGATTGGTTAATATTTGTAAATGAAATTTTTGTGTGAGTTTCCAAGATTTGAAAATATAAAATTTATGTTAATTGATTTACTATTAGTGTGAATTTCCATGAGTAATTTTCCCAAATCAAATGTTCTCCTTCCTGATAAATTTTATAAGAATCATATTTCCATTCCTTTATTGAGTTTATTTATTAAGTAAAAAATTAGGAATGATTTATTCTAGAACTTACTTTTCATATTTTCAAATATATGATTGTACAAATTCATATTTAATATGATTGAGACATTTTTTTGTTAATCCATTATCCTAAGTCCCACATTTACATTTAAATTTTACTTAATCCTTATAATCCATGAATTACCTAGTTAGGGAAGAGACACATTACATTTCTATATTATCCTTTCATACCTTACTATGAGTATTTTTCATGATTTTCAAAAATGTGATTATAGGGGGGTTGTACGATGGTAGAAGAGATATGAATTTTTAAACAAAAAAGTGCCATGATTTCTTAGGATATTGGTAAGGTTCATTACAATTAATTATTTTTTAATTTATTTCACACCTTTATAAAAAATAAAAAATAATATTGGTTCTGTCTTAGAGGTTCAAAAATCACCATTTAATTGACCAATGATTTTTATCATTTTAGGTAGGGTGGGGGATATGAGACTTTTCCTAACTTCTACTTCTGAAAAAAAAAATCTTTTTTTTGGAAAAATAAATAAATAAAATAGGGTGGTACATTAATTATACTCCATTTATTTGTGACAGTTCATTGAGTTTAGGGAAAAGGTGAGATGACATTTCTAAAGGGAGTATCATTATTAAGCTACTTTTGATTATCTTGAAAAATACCTTAGAGTTCAACCTCCTTTTTGAACTTTACTTGTTTTCACATCATTTACCCACCTTCCCTAAATCCATAGAGACACTTGATCCTAATGGTGAAACCCTCATGATTAGTAGTGATTTTTTTCTCTATGGGGAAGAGAAAGTAAATTCATTGTAATCCTATGGTAAAGAGCATGAATTGAGGTATGATAAAAACCACATTTACATTTTTAACCTTGAGTGATGATTGGAAATATATAATAAATTGATGTAAATTGAAAGTGGAATGAACATTGATAATGAATTGAAAAATATGGTGGGAAGAAATGAAAAACATGATTAATTGAAAAGATAAAAAGTAAAATACATGATTTAATTTTTAAACAAAATGAGGATTCAATGTAATTATATTGCATGATTCTTGAAAATTTAATTCCATATTGAATCACTTGATTTTATTCACATTGATACTTGAATATTGTTAGAGTGGCCATCCTTTGTGAGTATTTTGATATTTCATTCTTTAGGACAAGCATGAGTTCAAGTGTGAGGGGATTTTATAGCACTATTTCATGCATACATTTTTTAGATATAAAATTCAATGTTTTTAGAATTGAAATGATAATTCATGACTAGATTTTTACTTTTTTATTCATATTGTGGAAGGAGATAATGAAATATTGAGGCTGAAAAAAAGAAGTAAATATGATCAATATTCACATCATAAATGGAAAAATACTTTCATGATATGTTTTAAGAAATAATTCATGGATCTAAGAGGAGGCTGGAAGAAAAATAATGACAACATGGATGGGTATTATAGATTCATGAGATGATTATTATATTCACTCTATGAATATCCAAAAACTCACAATGTGAAGGTTAGTCATGAAAATTTCCAAATGGAGAAGGGACATGAATTTTCAAGGTGTGAAACCCTCTTTCACACTGTAAAACTGAATTATGGGACTTTTCTAGTTTGGATTTTTGAAATTTTTGAAACATTTAAGCATTTATTGGATTGAGGACCATTGATATTGACTTAGAAACATTCAATAGATTAATTTATGGAATTTATGGCACCTATGGATATATGTATGCCTACAAGTACAAGGGTAGGGTGGTTCTAAAGATCCATTTAAGAATAGAAGTTAAAATTGGGTATGAAGTGATGCATTGCAAAGTATTCCTCTGGGCTACTCCACCATTACAGTAAGAATTAATTTCTCTTTCTCACTATATCACCCTCTCATGACTAGTATGAGGGGGTAATTATCTAATGGACCGAGTTATTTAATTGTTAGTGGATTATTCTAATGGATGTTTTTATTTTATTTTAGTTTATGATTGGGATGTTTATTTAAAATTTAATTCTATCTCCCACCTTTTATTTTATCATGACCATTATTAATTCAATTTGGAATTCTCATCAAATATTTTACTAATTATCTTAATTCGTGCATGAACATTGTGTGAATCTAGATGATTATGCTTAACCATGAAATTTAATAACCTAATTCATTAATGAACTTAATTTAATTGACCATATGAAAAAGGGAAATTAATATACTAGAGAGGAAACACTAATACCAAGGGCATCCTTAGATTCAATTTTGACAATAACATAACTAAGAATGATTAATTATTAATCCATTAGTGTATGAACATAAAAATCACTAAACTGGAACATCTTTTCTAATTTATATCAAACCCAATCACATTTTTTTTCTCTCCTTCTCATTCAAACCCATTCAATCATCTTTAATTTTTCTAAGATTTCTCAAAATGGTCTCTTTAGTTCAACCTTGAACCCAACACTTTATAAATTTAATTAAGTTAGATGAACTAGTTTGAGATTAAAAATAAATTATTAAATTTTATTTATTCTTGTAGGAAATAAATATACCCTCTAGGTCAGTCAAAGAGTCAGATTAATAGTGGAAAATAACTAAGCATTATACACATCCATAAACATCAGAGTATGCAGAATAATCTATAAACAACAACTCTATATAAAAATTATGTTGTATTACACAATATATACTGATATCCCACTAAGACATTAACATATAAAAAATAATCCAAAAAAAATACAAAAACTATCCCTACTTTCATCCCCAAGCCTCATCCCACTCATCGATACCCTTCGAACTGCTCCAGCTTGATCTGATACACATCCTATGCTCTAACCTAAAAGAAAAAAAAGGTCTACATGCACACTAAGATTATCATGTAGAGTGTGAGCATAAAACTCAATAGGGTGTCACCAAGAACCCCTAATATACATCATCATATGATTGTGTATGCATAAGTAGAATAAATGAATAATAAACATACTCACAGGGTTTTCGTATGTTAACAAATCCAACATGAAACCTGATGAGGTATGCATGCCTGTTTGGTCACTGTGTGATAATGAGGAAACTATAGTGCCTAGCCATACCTACTTAATTTCTAGACTAAAATATTGTATTCATCTTACCTTATGTCACTATACCCAATTTCCAAACCATACATGAAGACTCAGGGTAGGTCATCATTAAAACCTCGACCTAATACTTGAAGAAACATGGTATAGTTATGAATCAATATCTTAACCATATAGGCTAGGTATCATGTCAAGAATTGACCCAAACCCTCTTGGAAGGTCCACTACCAAAAACCAAGACACTCCTGGAAAGAACTTCTGATCATCTATCAACCCACACATTCTCACTCAAGATATGGTCAACTAGGCCTTCTCACTTAAGGACAAGTCCCCTCCCATAACCACTACCTTATCAGTCAAGGTATGTCCTGAATCCATGTACACTCATACTCGATCGCATACATGGTAGTCTAACCAATGACATATCACTCATGGAAAGGCCATGCCTTAGGGTCCACTCCCCCACTAACTTCCATCACCCATCACAAGCACAATCACATTCAATCCCTTTTACTTTATAACATCACATTTTATGATGTTAATAACTTTTTTGTATGCTTAGAATGTTTTGTATGTTCATCATTATCATCATTATCAGAACCCTTCCTTCATTTTTTTTAGTTTATTTTGGTTACAAATATGACTCTTTATATTTTTACTTTCCAATACATCCAAAACTATTTTGAATATAAATTGAAATCAAATTCATTATAGTAATTAAATTAAACCATTTACATTTATCTTTACCATTATAACCTAAACTATTTGAGGATGTAAAGTGATATTTAATTTAATCTTTGACTGATATAATCATTTTTTTAACTTTTATCATCTCTACGTTCAAAACAGACTCCCACTAGCTTCTTAGAAACTATATTTTCATTATAATAGAATTTAAAGTTACAAAAAATCCTTTATGTTTGGAAATAAAATTAATTTACTTTAGTTTTAATATTAAAAAATTAATGAATGTTCCCTTGTAACATCGAGATCACTTAGAGGGGGAGGGGTGAATCTGTGATCCCTTTTTTGTTTTTAAAAGTTATCTTCTAAAACTCAACCTATGTGGTCAGTTAGCACCATGATCTACTCAAGATAAAACAAATAACACTAACCTTGTATGTAATATTAATGAAATAAGCACAACAAACAAGGATTTACAAGGTTTGGATATAAAATCATACTCCTTACCATGGTTAGTTAGTCCTCCAACACATTAATTCTCCACTATAAATATTATTGTCAATTTAAAATTGGTGTGGGCAGTTATTATGCTTTTTTAGGGTGCTTTACACACCAACACTGAGTCCCATAGTCTTCTAGCTCTATATTCCCGCTGAAGAGTACAAATTTACATGACAAAACACTTTATGTTTGGATCCATAACATGAAATATCTATCATGAACTAGCTTAGGTAACCCTTGAATTGAGCACCTGAGCTAGTCCAAAACAAGGATTGAGGGTTTTTGCTAATCCCCATGAGTTGGAAAATAGTTCATGGGGATTAAGAAACATTCATGGGAATAATCTTTCATGATAAAAAAACTAAAAGAAACATATAATTAGAGTATAATGAAATAAAATTATTAAAATAGATCATAAAGTAAACCAATACACACTCATAATGGTAAATGAATAAAAATCAATACCCAAATATATAAAATGTCTAATAATGTGTTTAGAAGAATATAAACCAGAGAACAAGAATACCATAACAAAACCAAACCTGAATATCTACCACTAAACTCCATGTTTCCCATGAACACTCACCACATGCCACACCACCACTACTAAACCTAATATAACATCAACCAATAAAAGAGACCACAACATGAGAAACCTGAAAGGGGAACAATAGGAGATGTATATACACATTGGTATATGATGGGTGTGAGAAAAATGAGCACAATATGATTTCACCAAAGTGTTTTTCCAATTACTTTAAGAACATATTTCAATTATGTTATTTGTAATTATATATAAAAAATAGGGGTTTTATGAGTAAGCATAATAGAATAAATAACATGACTTTTACTTCTTTCATAAAATCTATCTTCTTCTATTAAAAAAATATGTTATTTTCAAAAATTATAACATTAAGGAATATTTCTTAAAAAATTGACATATATTAATGAAAACCCTTTTTAATAAAGTCAGACCACTTCACATGAGAACAAACACACACACACACACACATATGATGAAACCTTTCAATAATAAAGGGAAAAACCACACAAATAAAGGATCTTCATAAATTGATCGAGCTAGGGGATGTGAAGGGAATAAAATATGAAAGTCCCTTATCTATCATCAACTAATAACATGGGAAACACACTAGGTCCTATGGTGATATAGTCCTTAACTTTACCAAAATTGGGACCAAATTTTGGCATATGTCGTTTTCAAAAAATAAAATCCACTCGATTACCTAACAACTAACCTAAAATTAGAGGCACTCCCCAATAGCCCTAATAATTAACATAACTAGGGGGAAACTGGTAGTGTGTTACTATCGACTATAGCAAAAACCTATACCTCTTTCGTATCCAAGGGATCTCATGTGAGTAGTAAATATGAGGTGAGAAAATAATCAAATCATAGAATCATTTAATATTGTAAATAACTATGACATCACCTCCAATGAGCTTACAAGAAAAAACCTCTTTAACTGTATCCAAACCAAAAAATATACAAAAAATTCCCCCTAGGGGTTAACTATGTAAAATTATGGAATAATAGACTTAAGAGGGTTACACACACCCACACAACCTAAAAACATTTAAATGTTCCAAACATGACTTAATAAAACTAAACTCACATTCCAAGAACCTTTTCACACATTTAAAATCCCATTTTAAATTTCTTTCCTAAATCAACCATTGAAAACCATCTTTAAAACCATTTTAGGAAATTTAACCCTTTCAATTTAAACCATTTAGTAAATCAAATCTATCCATATTTTACAAATAGATTATAAAACTGAGATTTTACTCATTTCATGATCCAAACAGGATCAAATAACTTTAAAAACCACCTTTAATTTAAAATAAAAACATTAATTATTTTTATCAGACACCTTAATTATACTTTGAAAATGAGGAAAGATATTTAAATTCCCTTTTTATACGTGTTAAATCATCTTTGAGCATTTACAAAAATCACTAAAATCATCACATAGAAATATAAATTAGTGAACAAAACTTAGAAACATTAAGATAATAATGAATTTCCCAATAAAGTAAAATAAAAAATACTTCCTCAAAAAAAATTTAAACCCATTAAAAAAATACTCAATGCATTTACTTTGATAGAGAATGATTAAGAGACAATAGAGATGCCACCTACAACCCTTAAACAATAAAATTCCCATATTAGAACCACTCCCAAACCGTAATATTGAACAAAAAATCCTAGGGTTTATGAATAGAAAGTGAAATTAGGTGGAAAATAAAGAAATGGGAAGGATGGAGGATGAATAATAAGAAAAAATAGGTTTAACGTGAAGAAATTACATGGAAATGGTGGTGGAGGATCTTTAATCCAAGAAAGAGGGAGAGGAGATGATCCCTAATTTACATCAAGCCTTAACCGAATGTGGGGGAGGAGAAAAAATATGGAAAACCATTTTAATTTAATAATGAAATATGTAAAATCATAAATTTTAGAATTTACGAATCTCACATGATTTATCCTCATGGTTTGGTAAGCTGTGTGCCAATTGTTTTGAACTACACTACCAAAATTGAGGAACACTTTTCATGGTTACTACTTGGATTCTCTTAATCACACACAACCTATGTGCCCAAAAATTAACATATAATATTACCCCAAATTGTCTCTACCGAGACCCATATGGTTATCCCCACCTATGCACAACCAATGCATACTAACCCCACACATACAAAAATAAACCTAGGACCCCACTATATAAGGGTACTCACGTGGTTTGACTAAACTTTTCATGATGAACCATGGACCATTGAAGAACTATGTAAAGTTCATTCACATGGTTTCTACTAATCATGGGTAGGTCCTACATAAATCATGCAATAGATGAAAACCCATAAGAAATAAAATTTAACGCCCCAAAACCTCCAAAATGTTAAATAACCCTAAATCCAAATAATTAAATAAATAAAATAATAACCCTATGTGTTATAGGACCTATATAAACTTTTGGTTTCATTCACATAACTAAATTTTATCTTCCTCTATAAATATATTGGAACACTAATCCACTGATATACCTTCCTTTAATAACTTCAATAGCCAATACACTTGATTAGATCTGCTGGTATTGAAACACTCTCCAGATTATAAATTATCCAGATATTCTTAATTGCACTAATTAATTAGTTATCTAGACATTATTATCATACCAATGAACTCATATCTTCATTATTTAGGGTTTTATTTTCTATGATACTTTTTAAGAATTGAGATACCTAGCCTTTATCGTTCCCAAGAGCTTGTAGTACTCTCAGTTCTCATACTATTCCTCCACAATGGATTATGTGTTTTCCATGTTATATATTTTCTTCTTCCCACTCACTAATTTTTAATAATCTCAATAATCACAAAAAGTAAGCTCTTCAGCTGATAACATTAAATTTCTCTCATAAACATTAGTATCTACAAATAAGATTCCTTGAAGACTTTTTAGCTTCTAGATAAAAGAATGATCATTGAATATTCACTTCTAGTTCCTAATGATCTTTTTTTGTGATACTCAAAAAGATATCAATTGTAATAAATATGAATATTGATTTATTGGAATATACTTTTAGAATTTCCCCTCAAACTAGTATCATTGAATTTCTAGGTTAAGATAAAAAAATAAAACACTTTTTATATTCTTTAAAGAATCAATAAAAATAATCCTTAATTATATAAAATCAACTACCTAGTAAATATCTAGATGTGGAATGAATGTTTGATTCATGGTGAAAGACTTATCACCTTAGCTTTAATATGTTTCTCAAAAGAGAGATAGTCTTCTATAAGTAAACATTAATCACAAATTACTTTGTGATATATAATATCTAAATAATATCATAATCTTTGACTCATTTAGGCCTTCTTTATTATGGAAAATCCGTGAAAATCAATTTTATAATTCACAATGCACTTCTTATTGAACATCATCTTGAATCTCATACACATTAAGTGTTAGATATTTTTAAGAACATTAGAGAATAATACCACCACCCTCAAAATTATTTTCAGATTTATTCATGAAAAACATTCATTTTCTAGATAAAGAAATCACTCGCATTTTTTATACTGCAACACTATAAAAATTCCCACGTGTTTAAGTCATAGAGTATAGGAATAAATTATATGTTTTAATCCTTTAAAGGTATTAAAAATTAGAAAATTTAATTTTATAAGGCTTTGGAAGTCTTATAGTTTCATTTATTTTCAAATTTTTAGGAATCCTATTATTTTATAGGACTTGTGAAGCCATAAATTTTTTTTAAGTTATATATGGAGACTTATGTAGTGATAAAAATTACCTATATATCCTTATTAAAATTTTGAAGTGTTATGAGAACACCTATAAAGTCATTTGAAATCATTGAAGTCATGTAATTTCAAGACTTAGCCAATTTTATAGATTCAAACATGGAATTCCAAACTTCATTAATTGATTTCAAGGCTCTTACAATGAAAGTATAACCTTCTCAAACCTTTATCTAAGAGTGTATAAACATTAAATAATATATATTTCATGTATATAATACCTTTTATGATTTGTTACATCTTTAATATAAGTTTTCCTTTTCTAATAATAGATCATCAAGTTGTTTCTGACTATACTAGAACATTTCCATCAACGCATGTCATTATTTACCATGAAGATCATATTAAACAACCATCCCATGTTTAGGGATTCTTGAATATTTTTATACATGGTTACATCCTCCTCACTTCATCATTTATCACACACATTATTCAAATCACAAAAACATATATTGAAAACCATCTTCACAAAATAAAAACTTTTCTTATTGAAAATAAATACAACTAAAACACATGGGAACAACAATCCCCCCATTTGTGTTTTATTTCAATAAAATAAAACATCAAACATAAATATGTGTTGATGACACTAAATTTCTTATCCACATTATTGATAATAAATAAAAATGGTATATGAGGAATTTCTATTCTCATATATCTTCTCAAAATATCTAAAAAAAAAACTTCTTCTCCCTCTTTAATTTATGATAGAACCACATATTTTATTATAAAAGATATTTTAGTTCTTCGACTCAAAGTCTAAATGGGCTATACTAGTGTATAATATAAGAGGGATTTAACCAATACTATCCATGTTGTCCATACAGTCATACACATGTGATACCAAATTAATTTCTTATTTGGGGTGATTCAAAAAAATATCAAGAAACATTTGTATCCTATACACATCTCAACAAAAACATCAAAATATTCAACTAAAAGTCATAAAAATACCATTTTTTCTCATTTTTACATCAAATAACACCCCCTTAATAGTTAATTATAAGAAATTAAATATAATAATTATAAGTGTGATTGAAATACCTCATTCTATAATTTTCCCAGGCCTATCCAGAAATTCCATATTCAATTCTTGTTGATAAACTAATAACTTTATCACATTTTTTTATCCCTTATAAGGGATGAAATAAATACCCATTTTCATGGAAGTAATATTATTATATGATAAATACCTTCTTTTATATCCAATAACAAGTACTTTCCTATAGTCCTTCAATTCCATGCATGTTAGAAAAAATAAATAATAATAATAGAGAATAAGGAGGGACTTCTTTGTTCCTCAGTAATAGTAGATGGGATGAGAGTTTCCTCTCTACTAAGGCTTCTAATACCTTTTGAATTCAATATGGGGAGAATTATTCATTTTTATTTTTGAGTATTCCTATATTCCTCATCAGAATTAGATACAGTAGTCCCTTTCTTAGTAAAATTTATAGCATAGTATCCAATGTCAATACAGTTATAACACCTTAGTTCAAGTTTTCTATATACTTTCCCCTTTCCTTTAATTAACATCATTTATAAAAGGGAAACATATTTTTTTTGGAAATTTTTATCATCTAAATAATTTTTAAGAATCACTTGATTCTATCGCTTCTTCATCTTTAAGCTTAATATTTTACATGGATTCAAAATACATCTTATCATTTTTATTCATTTTAAAAGATGGAAATTTTCTTATTTCAAATGCTATGAGAATATTGTGTAGTTAATATATGGATAGATCTTCTCTATCTTCAAAATACAAGACTTTGTGATCAGATATATCAGGATTTTTTTCATCAATTTATTTACAATGATAAAAACATAAAGTTTCTCACAAAAACTATGAATGTTTCTAATAATCTCATTAAGTATTATAAAATAATATTCAATAAACACCTCATACATCGTTTTATATCCTCAAATTTTCTCCTCTAAACCTATAAATTAGCCTCATTTACTTTGATATTTCCTTCATAACTAATTATTAGCTTATCCAAAATTTAATTTGATGTTTTAAATACCATGAATTTTGTTTATATCTGTTTTGATATAGACACCAATATGGAATTTTAGGATTTTCCATTCACATCAAAATTACTATAAAACTCATAGGGATATGACACACACTTACTAGGGAATATTACACTAACTTCTTCACACCTAGAGTCACAAACAAATCACAATTGTTTTCCTATGGAGGGTTAAACCGCAGACTAACCTAAATTTTTCTACCTAGAGACACAACACGAACAATCCTTACTTTTTACACTGGAGGTACAAACCAAAATGCCTTTTTTAGGGAGTCACAACCCACACAAAACTACCATATAAAGAAGAAATATAAACTCCATAAAACAAAAACAAATTGAAATAATTATAGTATGATATAAACTAGTTGAATAAATGATGCTTGTAAATACCAAGGAAGTATGGATCACTCCAGGAAATGAGTATTGAATGATGATGTCCAAAAAAATGATTGGATCCAATTTTATCATGTGAATTTTAGTAATTTAGAAATGTTTTATAGTTCTTATATCCTCGATAACTCATATCTTACATTAGTTATGTCAACCCTCAATATATAGAGTTTATTCATACACAATGTTTTCCAAATATGATGATAGTCACACCTCTATTTTTTCCGAAGTAAGAGTTTTGTATGTGAAACTGAAAAAATACTTCATATTTGTCCATGATCATATCCTAGATAATGTTCCACATGTAAATATTTCATAAATAAAAAGTAATATTCACTTGGGTTATCCTCAATTCTTTGTAAAACAAAATAACTATCTCTACAGTGGAATTGATTATAAAATTAATATAGAAGTAAATAGTGAGTATTAATATCCTTTTAAAGTTCCCATATATCAATCCCTATTAACTATTCATATTTCAACTAGTATAAATTTTAATTTCAAATTTTCCAAAATTTCAGTGTGAATAACTATACATGATTAATCCCATGTGAATATTATTTAATTTAGCATACAAAAAACCTAAATATTGTTCACATGGATTCCAGATAATTAATGAGTAATTTTAGAACAAATTATACAATAAGAATATTCATAATAAACTTTTAGTAAATTGAAATATGAGTCATTTTGAAAAAGATCATATTTCCAAATTTAGAACAGCTAGTAGAAACTCATATAAACATATAGGAAAATTTGACTAGGTGTGAAATTTTCAAATAAGTGAGTTGGTCACGTAGAAAAAGTATCCAAGTAATAGAAATAACTACATGAACATTATATATATAGTTTTTTAAAGGTTGGGGATGAAGCCTCAGTTTTTATTAAAGTACAGAAAAGACCTATTTAACTGGGTAGAGGGAGACCCATTACATAGCCCGAAGGCCGAGTGGGAATTTAGCCCATTACATGGCCTGTAGCCCCAATTTTTTAGCCCAAGGACCATTCTGTGAATAGTACTACTATAGTACCTGCACTACTGTAGTACCGCACAATACCCGCCACTGCTACAGTATCCTGCTGCCGCTACAATGACCTACCACCGCTACAGTGCTTGTCGTTGCTACAGTCCGCCGTTGCTGTAACACGCTACAATACGCTACAATCACTACATATCCAATATATTAGACATGTTTGAAAACACATATCCAATATTCCACACAACCAAATTCAAGTATCTAAACTATTCATGTATCCAAATTCATGTAAGAAAAACAACCATGTAACCAAATCCACGTATCCAAAATTCTAAAATATGTAAACAACTGGACTTAAAAAATTTATAACCTAAGTTAAACCTTATAAAAATCATAATTAGATTTGGTTGTAACTTAATTATATTTGGATAATTTAATTATATTTAAAATAATCAATAATGTTATTAATTATACATTTATAGATTAAGTTATCACTAAAATACAACAAAAATAGTCATGAAAAAAATGAATAATTTAGTCTGAAAACATGTAGTAACTTCAAACCCAATTTCAAGCATGATAAAGATAGATTCAGAATTTTATCACTTCTTATGAAATGTAAAAATATTTATTATCTTTCCAACATATTAATAATCACTCAATTTTGGTGATATTTAGCATAATTTATGAGTGAAATATAGAAGGAAATAATGATTGGAAATTTGGCTACACGAATTTGAATTTTTCCACATGGGAAATAATAAATTAGCTACATGGGAACATTCAGAATCATATATAAATGAAATTTAAAGTTAAAAAATAACATATATATCCTAGTTACTCTTAATAAAACTTTTAAAACATGTTATAAATAGTTATGACATTAAATATAATGATATTTTAAGAAAATAAATATAATATATAATAAAAGTTAAGAATACATTAATAAATAAATAAGATAGAAATTATAGTTTCAAAATTCAAAGTATTAATACTTTTAAATACTTATGTTATAGGGAATAAAACAATTAAAACTTCATAATTATCAAAATATATAGTTATTTAAGGATTCACTCAACATTATCCCCTTTTTATATTTATAAAACAAGTATAATTTTAAAATTTATCCCCCTTTTTTAAATTATAAAAAAGATAATGTTTTTAAAAAAATATTCTCTCTTTTAAATAAACATTTTATCCTCTTTTTGTTTAACAAAATGTTACACTATCATAGGTTAATAGTAAAAAATTAACTCCCTCGAAATGTATGTATACATGAAAAATGAAAACACATTGTATTTTAAAAGCATATTCTTCCAGATAAAATGACATAAAAATAAAAATAAATATGATGAAAAAATTTCATAAACATATATATTTCAAAACATGTGTTATAGGGACACTATAAAGCCTTATGTTGTTATAACATTGAGTTGTATAAAGTGAGAAAATTTTAAAAAATGATTGTGAAAATTAATGACAATCCCTTCATAAAATAACCTTTTATAAAAAGTGGAAGTTTAAAAAACAAGTAGAAATCAAATATTATGTATTAGAAAACTTAAAACAATAATATAATAATAAAAATTTCATATAAATTTTAAAAATTAAACTAAAAATCATATTCCATATTACTAAAAATTTTATATAAACCAAAACATTTCAGCAAAATAGAACACTCAAACTCCCTCTAAATTCATTCATGGAAAATTTAAATTTATATTTGGGAAAGTTCAAACTCAATTTTCTAAAACTTAGAAAATTCCATGGCCTTGGTAAAGATACCAACAAGATGATTTTCTATAGAAATAAATTCCAGATTTATATTTTAATTTTTTAACACGATCCATAAGAAAATGAAATTTAATAGCAATGTGCTTATTCCTGGAGTGTTGTAATGGATTGTTGGAAATTGAAATAACATAATTATTTTTATGAATATAGGTGTCTTAACAAATTGAAAAAACAATCATAAAATTTTTACTTAATACATAACGATTGAGCACAATGCGATGAAACAACTATATATTCAAATTAAAAAATTTAATGAGAAACACAATTTTGTTTATTTAAATCCCAAGAAACTAAAGATTAACAATGTATATGGAACATACATGAAGTGTTTTTTATATCTATCTTACATCCATGAAAATTATAATTTGATTATATTATCAAATCAAAAGAAGTTTTCAATGGATAAAACATACCAAGACTTAAAGATACCTTAACATATCTAATAATCCTATTAACAGACTTTATGTGACTTTCCTTAGGTTCAATTTAAAATCTAGGACACATACAAACTGAAAACACAAATCATGCCTTAAATCAGTTAAGTATAAAAAAATTCCATTCATGACTTTATAAGATTTAATATCAACAGATTGTATAGATTTTAGTAAATCCAATTTTCAAGTAGTACTCATGAAAGTATTTTCACTTTTACAAGGGTTTAAACCAAACCTATTAACTATCTGTTTAAAATAATTATATTGTTTTTGAAAAATACCATCAATTTTTGGAAAATATTTAAGAATAATAAATGATTTCAATTCTATTATCATACTCATATAAAATTTAGAAGTATTTAATTATGAAAATTCATTACAAAGTTAGTTAATTTAATTATTATCAAGGAATATTTATCTCTATACTAACTCACCATGATATATATAAGGGAATTGGTAAGAATTTATGGAGTTACACTCTCAATTGTATCTGATCAGGATCTATGGTTTACCTCGAGGTTCAGAAGAATCCTTCAACATGAATTGGGTATAGATATGAGTTTCAGTACTAATTATCATCCTTATAATGATGTTCATTAAGAATATTAATCACTGATAATATATCCATTATAAAGTGGATGATATGGTTTTTATATTAAGGGTATTATAATTTTAAATTGAAACATATAGAAGAAGCGATGACCTCAAACAGTGGGATATACCCTATAAAGTCCATTTTTGAAGCATTCGAGGGAGATTGCATTACTGGGATTTTCCCTTCACCAAGACTAAGATAAGATTAAAACACTAAATCACAATATAAACCATTTATAGGAGAAGTTTAAATACCCCTAACCTAGTAGCCTATATTTTGTGGTTACTTTATTACATTGGTACTAGGTACAAGAAATCGCATCCCAAAGGAACGAATAGTTTTGTAGTTTTGGAAAACTATATACATAATTGAATCTTAAATTATGAATGAAAATATAAATTACAACATAGTGAATAATTTTACAACACCATTATTATTCTAGACTAACCTTTTAAATCAATCATAATAAACATCTTTTCATCCTATGAAAAAATAAAATATAAGAAATGGGTGAGCTTAGATGCTCAGTAAGGGTAAGAATACAACTATAGATATGAGTAAATAAGGCATAACAAATATGTCTTGGTAAAATAAATGAAAATATTTCATTTAAAAAATAACTTGAGAATAAAATGTCATGAATAAATGATGACCAAATATTTCTATATAAATAATCACATGATAATGAAACTTAACATTGGATATTCAACTAATTGAATAATCTCATGGAATATCAATAACTAAATTCAAAATGAGGGAATGAATAATGTGGGATGTATGAACTATCAAGATATATGATCAAGATATTTACAGTCAAGATATATCCTCAAGATAGTTACTATCAAGATCTATCCTCAAGATAGTTTAAATTTGTGGGTAGAAACCCGTCTGATTTGGCAAATGATTTGTCTCATGTGACCTATCGATGCATCAAAGGGATATAATGGGACCCAACCATCACTTAATAAATATAATTCATTTCTCATATGAAATGGGTGAATCATAATCGAAATATACATTCATATTTAAACTATAATATGAAATGTTAATAATTTCCCAAACCAGTAAACATAATCATAAACCTTCTAGAGTAATATAGTGAATAGTAACAAAATAGTACATCCCCAGTCAAACTGATCATAAACCATTCAATAAAATATGGAAAATGGTATCATAAGCGATCAAACTTAATTAATAATAGTATTAAATAAAGGACGTTGACATAGATACTTTAATAATATAATTGAAAAATTCCTGAGGAAAATACACCTTTTCACTTTAAAATCACTTATTGTAACTAAAATTTCCCAATTTTTTTGAAAATAATTTAATTTTAAAATAGCCTTTTAAAATTATAAAATAATATTTAAATTTTTTTAATAGTCATGATAGCTATAAATTCTATTCATGTCATACACATTAAAAAAAATATTCATTTCACTTTTCTGATAAAATCCAATCAGGCATTGTTTTGAAAACAACATGCACATTCTTTTCAATTTTTTTTATAAAAAGTAAAATATGGATAAAAATTAATTTAACCATTTTTAGGAGAATATTAATAAAACCCTTTTGAGAACATTTTTATAAAATATAAACATAAAATACATATATTATTTAGTGGAGACTTAAACATAAAAAATCCCAAATAATGATGACATTGTTAAATAAATCCATACCACTTTGATAACATTTGAATCATAATCCCAATGAAAGAAATAAATTTATATGTATATGAATATATCAATTTAATTAATAATATTTATCATAGATTTAATTCATTTGAATAATATACACCACACAAAAGATACAATTGGTAAATAAGGCATATGTCCCAAAGAAATATGGGTGAGACGAGAAACCCTTACCTCAAGTTAAACTTCCTTAAAACATGTTCAAAACTCCTGTATGATGGTTTCAAATGTGTTATTAATTTATTTAAAAACATATTTAATTTATAAAATATTATATGATACTTTTATATCTTCATTAATAATATTTCATTATTTTCCTCGTTTCGGGTGCTAATTATCTTGTTTTTTGCATGATGTACCAATTTTTTGGAATAGGATATAGATCCACCATATGGAAAATGATATTAATGTTATAAATAACATATTTTTTAATTTAAAACATTTTTAGAACCATTCCTGATTGTTGTATATGGAAAACGAGTCTTATCACTTTGTGGAGTTAATAGGTCGTACATACGCATGATCGATGATATATTCCCTTACCATGTGAAAGGGTAAGGGAGTGAATGATATAATAAATTTACATAATTTATATAATGTGATAATGTTCATATATATCCACTATTTTCATCATTATAACCATCTAATTAAAGTGGTGATGAAAAACAAAAGACACCGCATTGTGGAGATGATAAGCCATACGTATGCATGAACGATGCTTTCATTTTTCATAGGATGGATAAAAAGTAGAATATGGTTATAAAATAATAATAATAATAATAAAATATAATAATATATATGATATTTTATTTATTAATTTATCATGGAAACAATGAATGAATAGTTAGTATAAGATGAAATAAACTTGAAAGAGTTAGTAAAGATTATTACATTCTCTTAAAGAATCCTCTTTTGGATCTCCACTTAGGGACTCTAGGGTTGATCTTTTGAGGAGAAAAGAACCTCTAGAACTTGGATGAAATTTTTTAAAAGGTAAATGATAATGGGTTGGCCAAGAGATAGGGATAAAAGTGTTTGGAATAAGTGAGGTAGGATGATACCTTTTATAATTGAGGTGAGGGGAACTTTCAAAATTTCTCAAAATAGTAAAATATAATAAGGCTATTCTAGATCCAAAGACCTCCAAATGGTCTATAAATGAATATTGGATGAAATGTTAAACTATATATTATACCATTTATTATTATAAAACATTTTTTTATTTTTAAATAATTTAATAAACTATTAATTCCATAAAATATCATTATTATCAAATTTGATTCTATTCATTACTTTAATATTAAGAATATCAAGATAAAAATATATCTTAGAAAAAAAATACTTTTATTACAACAAAAATATTTTATATTCTTATATAATTTTTTCAGATCACATTAAATATCTAATATTATATTTAATTTAATATTTGTAATAACATTTATTCAATTTTTTATATTAATTGAATAATTATTTCATCAGCATTGTGTAAGAATTTAAAGTAATTATTTCTTCAATAAAAAATAAAAATAAATTACTATGATGTGGGTAAAGATTTTATCTTCCCAATTACTATTTATAGTTGAAATAATATTATATATAACACCATGTTATAAAAATTATACTTATTGAAAACAAGAGCATGCCATGTTTTCCTTTTAATTAAATAAAATACTATAAAGGTAATAACAACTTCGTAATGAAAAAATGGTTATAAATCAAAAAATTGGATTATTATAGAAAAAAAGTTCTCATAAAATAAAATTTAGTTGTGTTATTGTGTAATTTAATGGTCCTTATCAATATAATTAAAATCATTTTATTGATTATTCTATTAATTAAATAATTATTGCATCATTGTTGTGCAAGCCTTTATGGTAATTATTTATTCCATAAAAATTAAAAATAAATTACCTTGATGAATATAAGTATTTTATATTTTAAAATAATATTTATGGTTGAGAATATCTTCTGTATGACTGTATATTAAAAAATTATACTTATTAAAAACAATAGTGTGACAAGTTTGACTTTTCCTAAAATAAAATACTATAAGGGACATAATGTCAACCAAGTGGCTCTTGAAGGTCATAAATTTGACCCATGGATGGTTATGGTAAAAACTTAATCATCAAATATAAGTGGGGGAAAGTTATAGAGTAATTTTATAACCCTTATCATATTATGTTTTCCTTTAATTACCTGATTTACCCTTTATTGTGATAACAAAAATTACCAAAGTTACTACTTATATTGGAAAAAAATAAAAGGGATGTATTTAATAAAATTGGAACTTATGAATCAAAATATGTAATAAAATTTTAAAAATTTAAAACACAAAATTTTAGGAATTTAATTTAAAATTAATCCTGCAAAACTCAATGAAAACCAGTTTTCTTGAAAAAAAATGCATTTTAAGCTAAAAAATGTACTTATACCAAAATAAGATACATGGATGATTTATAATGAGAATAATTATATAATAAATAAATAAATGGTAATTAATTTAAATTTAAATAAAATTAAAATCATAAAAGTACTTTTAATATAAATAAATTGATAGTTTTATAAAAATCGGTATTTCTCACCATTCACTGGAAAGTCAAACTTCTCAAAAAACCACCAGAAAATCACCAGAAGATAATTTTAATATTCTGATTAAAAAAATTTATTTATTTTTATAAAATAAAATTTATATAATTTCCATAAATTTATTATAATATTTAATCATAAAAAGTGAGAAAACCATTTTTTAAGAAAACAATTTTTTTATGATTTAGTTTACTAAAAAACAAGTGATTATTCACTAATAATTAATTAATATATTGAAAATGAATTGGATAATTATATATTTCATTATTTGGTTAATAATACTTATTACTATAAATTTAACAAGTTGGTTATAATGATAACATAATAATATTTAATTGTTAATTTAAGCTGGGTGTTGTGTACAATGTAAGATATCAAAGAGGTTAAATTTAAAAAGATACATACCATAAAATATTGTGGTTTTACATTATCCCCTCTTTAAATAAATTTATTCCTTTAAATTTGAAATCTCACTTTGATAATAGAAGGTTGATACTTGAAAATTCCTCTTTGGAAACCCACATCATAAATAGGGTTAATAAAACATCCTCTTAATAAGAGGGAGAGGAAAACATGAAGGTAACCACAAAACTAGAATTTTACTAGGAAAAAATTAATGGGAATTGAAAATATATAAATGGATTTGAAATATAAACATCAATTTATGATTCATAGTGATAGAGAACATGGTCATTAGAAAGTTAACCATCACAAAACTGTACATCTGTGAGCAGTTAAAAGACTATTGAGTTCTTAGTTAGAAAAGTAGAAGGATACCATTTTTGTTCAAAAATAATTTTCCTAGAGATGAGGTATTATTTTAATATCTAGATCATTTAATCGATAATATAAATTTAATTTATTTCATTACACTTCATAAGAATAATCCCATACTTTATTTCTGCTTGAATATATTCCCACTTACTTGAGATGGATATTCAAGAAAAAATTTTATAGCTAATTTTTTTTTTGTAAAAGATCCCTAATCCATCCGTTAAACCTTTAAATATTTACCAAAATGGTAGAACATGGTATCTAATATAATCTATAAAAATTTATCCTTAAACAATAATATCCAAATCTTAACTTAATCCATTCCATAAGTATTTAACCTCAGGACTCACCCCAAATACATCTGTCCAAATTCAAAGGCCAAAAATTTAGAAGGTCACTGAATTACCAAAATAAAATTAACATTATATTCCCCAAACAATATAATGTAACTCTTAATGCGACATACCAAATACATGAATACCTTGATCACCTTAAAAATTTAATTAAAATAAGAATGATTCCAAAAATAAAATCTCAGGTTGTTAAATATATTATTTAAATACAAACATGTAGTAAACCCAACAATGATAACATAAACCAGAAAATAACTAACCAATGCTTTCCCATAAATCATCTATTTATCATCAAGACTATATTAATGGGTATCTCCATCAAATCACAAGTTTTTCAAAAGATAAACTTTCCACAAAATCACTTCTCTTGGTTATCAGTATTACACATCACATACATCCAAATCCTTAATGAATAAGTACTATAGTACAATCCTTATATATCTCTCTATTCGTATAAAAAAAATATAATTGATACTTTTATAACATAATTATTTAATTCAAATACAAAATAACTTTAATCATTCAACTTAATTCTTAAACCATTAACTATGGTTCATCATCTTATTCATCCTTTCTTATACGAATATTTTTTAGTCTTATCATATTCAATATAATTACCATTAATCATATAAATTTTCTGATAGGACATCAATTTACATAATTCCCATACTTTCCACAATTAAAACATTCATCCGTCGATGATACATTGGGGATAACAATATTATTTCCATATTTCAATAACCAAATTTTTATTTTTTCTTGGAAATTACTTTCATTGTGTCTTTATTTACCACAGTCAAAACATCTTTCCATTCCTATAAGACACCCACTTGGGTGTTTCTTCTCACATTCTCAACATATAAGATACTAAATCTTCTTTCCTCCATTGTATCCACCACCCAAGCTCACAACAAACTATATCCTTATTTTCTTTGGTGAGTCCGAGAGGTGGTGAAGGTGAATTATTTTAAACATATATCATGATAAATGATTAATAATAATCACAATATCTTTTACTCTAGTCATCATATAATTTGGTTTCTCATTAATACATAGTCCATCACATTAAAACTTAACCCAGTTCATTCAGGTTCCATCCATTGACTAAAACCAAAAAGCACCGTGTGAGAAACACTGATCATAGTGGTAAATCAAATAGTCATGAAGAATCATTTATTGGTTTCTAAATCATTTCACCTTATAAATTTGTGAATCCTTATGTTTAACCTTGGATACCCATGGTCCATACCTAATTAGGATAGTATCCTATAATTAGACATACCCTCGAAATCAATCATAGGGTCATGTTTCCTAATATATGTTTTTCCTAAATCTAGTTCCCACAGTTTCTACTAAACCTAGATCTAATACGAACTATAAAGACCCCAAAACCTATATCCCAATGTTTGTGGTTACTTTATTACATTTATATTAGGTACAAGAAATCACATCCCAAAGTACTGCATAGTTTAATAGTTTTATAAAATTAGATACATACTTGAATAATACATTACAATTGAAAATATAAATTATAACATAGTGAATCATTTTAGAACACTATTATTATCATAGATTAAACCAATATATCATCATAATATATATCTCGGCATCCTGGGGAAAAATAAAACATAAGAAAGCGGAGAGGTCAGATGATCAATAACTATAAGCATACAATGAAAGATATGAGTAAATAAGGCATAAAAAATATGGCATGGTAAAATAACTAAAAAAATGTCATTTAATTAATAACTTGAGCATAAAATGTCCTGAATAAATTATTATAAAATATTTCAATATAAATAATCTCATGAAAATGAAGCTTAACCATGGATATTATACAAATCAAATAATCACATGTAATATCAATAAATTAATTCATAATTATAGAATGCATAATATAGGATGTTTTAACTATCATGATATATCCTAAAGATAGTTACTATCAAGATATTTCATCACAATAATTACTGTCAGGATCTATTCTCAAGACAATTTAAATCTGTGGGTAGAAACCCATATGGTTTGGTCAACTAATTTGTCCCGTGAGACATGTCGATTCATCGAGGGGCTATAGAGGGCCCTAACCATCACTTACTAAGTCTAATTAATTACTCATACAAAATGGTAAAAATGTAATCAATATATAAATTTTTATTGAAACTATCATACAAAACTTAAATAATTTCCCAAATCAGTAAACATAATCATAAACCATCCCGAGTAATATAGTGAATGATATCAAAATAGTATATACCCAATCAAAATGATCATAATCCATTCAATAAAATATGGAAAATTGCATCATAATAGATCAAAATCAATGAAAAATAGTATTTAATAAAGTATGTTGACATAAGTACTTTAATAAGATCATTGAAAAATTCTTGAGGAAAATACACTTTTTCACTTTGAAATCAACAAACTAAAATTACAAAAAACATTTTGAAAATAATTTTATTTGAAAATAATATTTGAATATTATAAAATAATCTTTAAAATTTTTTATTTTTCATCTTGACTGGAAATTTTTTTCATGTTGTACACATTAAAAAAATATTCCTTTCACTTTTTTGGTAAAATCTAATCATGCTCTGTTTTAAAAATGACACACACATTCCTTTAATTTTTTTTAAAAAGTAAAATATGGGTAAGAATGAATTTAAATAGTTATAGGAGAAAATTAAAAAATCATTTTTATTTTTTTTAGAAAATATAAATATGGAAGAGAAATATTCCCCATTGGAGACTTAAATATAAACAATCCCAAATAATGATGAGATTGCGAAATAAATCCTTGCCACTTTGGTAACATTTGAATCAAAATCCCTATTAAATAAAGAAATTAAAATGAATTTTTATATCCCCATAACATGAATAATATGAACCATAAATTTCATTCATGGGTAGAATATACACCTCACAAAAGAGACAAGTGGTAAATAAGGCATATGTCCCACAGGAATAAGTGTGAGATGAGAAACCCTTACGTTGGGTTCGATTTCCATAAAATATGTTCCAAAATCCTTTATAATCGTTTTAAACATATTATTAACTTATAATAAAATTTTATTTTGATTTATAATATCTTATATGATCTTTTTATAACATTTTACCACTTGTTCATTAATAATATTTCATTATTTTCTTTGTTTCGGGTGTTAACTTCCTTGTTTTCTCTTGCATGTTTTGTCATGAATGTCTTGGTTATTTTTCATATGATATAGATCCATAACATAAATAATTATTTTAAAGTTATAAGTATCATATTTAATCATTAAATACATTTTTATAACAATTAATTAATGTTAGATATGGAAAATGAGTTGCATCACTTTGCAGAGACGACATACCGTACGTACACACGAGCAATGATATTATTATTTTAATGAGTGAAATGGTAATGGAATTCATGGTATTATAAATTTAAATAATTTATATAATGAAATAATTATCATATATATCCATTATTTATATCATTATAACCATCCATGTAATGTGGTGATGAAAACAAATCACACCACGATATGGAGGCGGTAAGCCGTACGTATGCATGCACAGTGAGTTAATTTTTCATAGGATGGATAAAAGGTGGAATATAGTTATAACATAATCATAATAATATATTAGAATATATATGAAACTTAATTTATTACTTTATCATTGAAACAACACATTAATATGAAGTAGAAGAAGAAATAAACATGAAAGAGTCAGTAAAGATGAATACCTTCTCTTAAAGAATCCTTCTTTACATCTCCTCTTAGGGACTATAGGGTTGGTCTTTTGAGGATACCAGAACCTCCAGATCTTGGATAAAGAAATTGTAAAGACAAATGGGTAGGGTTTGGTCTAGATAGATGGCTCATAGTGTTGTGAATAATTGAGGGAATATGTACCCTTTTATAATTGAGGTGAGGGGCACATTCATAATTTCTCAAAATATTAAAATATAATATGGCTATTATAGATACAAAGACTTACAAATAGACTATAAATGAATAGGTTATGACATTTTAGACCATATATTAAACCAATTTTTGTTTATTTAACATTATTTTTATTTTTAAATAATTTAATAAGATATTAATTCCATAAAATATCATTATTGTCAAATTTGATACATTTCATTACTTTGAAATTTAGAATATCAAGATAATAATATATCTTCAAAAAAACAATTTTAATACATAATTAATATGTAATATTAGTCTATAAAATTCTTTTAACTTTTTAAATTTCTAAAATTATATTTATTTTAACAAATTTAATATTATTTATTTGACTTTTCCATTAATTGAATAATTATTGCATCAACATTGTGTGAGAATTTAAGATAATTATTTGTTCAATACAAATAAAAGATAAATTTATATAATGAAATTAAATAATTTATATTCCCAAATACTCTTTATAGTCGAAAAATTCTTCTAGATAACACCATATTATAAATATTATACTTATGGAAAATAGGAGTATGGGATGTTTGACTTGTAATTAAATAAAATACTGTAAGGGTCATAACCACTTCTTAATGAAGAAAATGGCCATATATCCAAACATTTAATGATTATGGACAAAATTTACCCATAAAATAAAATTTATTCACGTTTTAGGTAATTTATCAGTTCTTAGAATTTCAAATAATATCATTATATTGATTTTCCATTAATTAAATTATTATTGCATCATTGTTGCGGGAGCCTTTATGGGAATTATTTATTCCATAAAGATTAAAAATAAATTACCATGATGAAGATAAATATTTTATATCATAAAATAATATTTATGGTTGAACATATATTCTATATTACCATATATTATAAATTTTATACTTATTAAAAGTAATAGTGTGACAAGGTTGAATTTTCTTAAAATAAAATACTATAAGGGGTTAATGTAAACCAAGTGGCTCCCAAAGGTCATAAAGTAGAAACATGGATGTTTTAGTCTAAAATTTTTCATCCAATAGAATGGGTAAAGTTTTAGGGTAATTTTTTAAAACATATCATACTATTTTTAGCTTTGATTACTGGATTTACCATTTACCGTGATAACAAAAATTACTAAGGTTACTCTTCATATTAGAAAAAAATAAAAGGGAATTATTAAATAAATTTAGATGTTATTAATAAAAATATGGAATCCATTTCTAAATATTTTGAAACACAATATTTTCATAATTTAATTTAAAATTAATCTCGTAAAATGCAAAGAAGAACAATTTTCTTGAAAAAAATGTATTTTAAGCTCAAAGATGTACTTATACCAAAATAAGGTATATTAGTGATTTAAAATATAAATAATTTGATTAAAAATAAAAAAATTTCAATTAATTTACATTTATATTAAATTGATATCATAAAGAGACTTTTAATATAAAGAAATTGATAATTTTATAAAAATACGTATTTTTCACTATTCACTGTAAAATCAATCTTCTTAGAAAATTACCAAAAATTCAGAATAATATAAATTTAAAATTAAGAATTAAAAAAATTATTTTATTTTTATAAAATAAAATTTATAGAAGTTCCAAAAATTTATTATAATATTTATCCATAAAATGTAACAAAACCATTTTTAAAGAAAACATATTTTTTAAAGTTTAAGTTGAATTTATTAATAATTAATTTCTTATTAAGAAATAATTAATTAATATATTGATAATAAATTTGATAATTATTTGTTTCATAATGAGGTTAATACTATTCATTCCCACCAAATTAACGACTAGGTTTTAACGAGAACATGATAATATTTCATTGTTCGTTTAAACTGGGTGTTGCGTGAAACGTATGGTATCAAAGAGGTTAAATTTAAAAAGAGACATAACATAAAATCTTGGAATGTTAGAAGAAGTGAAATATTATTAATATAATGGTCCAAATCATGTTCACTGGTCCACCTGAAGAAATTTTCCCCATCACAAAACTTACCCTTAGAGAATATACTGGTGTAATAAGGGGTTATGTATCTAGACCCCTGTAGTATGCATTTGTATATGCTCATTTTTAATAAAATATTTTTTAATCCATTTTTAATAATAATTTATATAGTTTATTTTATATGAGTTGATAAAAATTAGATTTTGATATGAATAAACCAAAATTGTATTTTCCAAAAATAGATGTTTTTATTTAAAATGTTATTGCTGATAAATTAAATAATTTTGAAATAAAAGTTATTTTCATTTAAGATTATAATTAAATAATATTTATCTATATACAAATGATAATATAATTTAATGAAATATTTTTTTGTAGAACCTGGGTAATATTTAAAATTTTATATATATATAAATGATATATATATATCAATATATGTTACATTTATAAATATATTAGTTTAAAAATATTTAATTTAATAAGTAATATTTCAAAATAAGTTAAAATTTTAAATATAATTAAATTAATTGATGGGACCAAATAAAATACATTTTGAATTAAAAATAAGAGTGAGTTTTAATTCAATAAAAGTGACCTAAAATATAATTTATTTCAAGTTTATTTTTTGATTATGAAACTAATTATTATATGAAGGTTTAATGTGTATTGACCAATCATGAGTCATAGACCAACCAATACATGTTTGGTGTCTGTTTATTTTTTATTTAATTATTGAAATGCACGTTTGTAATAATCATTTTAATAAATAATGATCTGTGTGTCCACCTTACATCATTATATGTATAAGGGCCTACATGCCCAGATAAAAGTTTGTATCTGTATTGGGAAGTCCCAATACACTATTTCCTATATGTGAGTATTATTGTATAATGATGAGTATGTGTAGTGAAGTACTTCACACTAATATTTGGTGACGCACCAAAAAAGTGTTTGACGTATTGGATCGGTGAGCACCACAACTTGATTTGCAATAGACACAACTCAAGTAGTTACCCCTAGGGTCTAGGTTGATCCATTATTCACTCATTGGACCAACTATCAGTATCATATCATTATAAAATGGTCTTATTTTATTTATGAATTGTTTATTATTTTATGTATGTGTAGTTTTACATGTGATCACTTAAAATAACAAGTAAACATGCACATATAAAATCAATATCTGGCACGATGAATGTTTTATTTTTATTGCATGATCAGTTTTGAGTGTGATCACATAATATTTAATTATGAGATAGAAAATGATTTCTTTTTTTTATGAAATAATAAAACACACAAATAAATATTAAGTTAGAAAAGCCTTCCATCATTTGAATTTGAACAAAACTAGGTGTACAGGGTGCTCGATCTGCCAATGTTGAAGGTGCCTCCTACTACTGTGGAGTTCTTATGATAGTGATGAGTTGAATTAACTAATCATCGTAGAAAATAAGTATCCAAATCGATATTTCTTAAAATTTAGAGGAAATAAAAGGGTAAATCAATATTTTTTTATTTTTGAAGATGGGAATTCACTAAACAGATCAAGGAATAATGAGTTAATACAGTTGGTCGTCAAAAAACTACCTAGAAACTCTCCAAGTGGTTTCATAACGAAAGCTCATAGAATACGAGGATATGTTTTAAGGATCATTTAAACTATAATAATAAATCGATATAGTATTCTAATTCTAGTATAGAGGGCAATAGAGTTTAATAAAATATTTGGAGACATTCAATGAATTAATTAATTAATCAATAATGTTTAAATTGGAAATCAAGATAAAAGTAATAATATATTAGATATTATTTTTATAGGAAAAGAAAAGTAATACCATAAGACATACTATGATACTTATTATATAAAGTCCATGTCCCATCTGTCAAGAGTTTAGAATAGTAATATAGGCTCTTGCACAAAGTATTAAAATGAAGGAAATTTAAGGTGGTAGAGTCCCCAATACCTATCAACCCACCTCAAGAAGTGAAGGTAAGAAAAATTATTATAGTTGACTCGTGTATGACGCATAGGATGGTTATTTTTTAGTGATATCATCAACTTATGATGTATGTTTTGGATACAACACCAATAAATGGATGATTTCACATATTGTTTCATCTATGAGAATCTTATATAAAGAATGTGAAGTGGGATATTAATAGGTGATGATTAAATTTGATATGTGTGAATTGAAATATGGAACAAGATATTTAAATGGATCCATTTCTCATATCCTTTTTACCCATTTACTACTATTTCATTTAATACTATAAAATGAACAGTATAGAGAAAATTCATAGTTACCTTTTAGGTAAGGTTAAACAAGCAATAAAAAATCAAATAAAGATTAATAATTAGTTCTTATAGTGAAAAAGTAGAAATATGAGGAATAAACTTCCAATTACAAGCGTGAAATCAAAGGCACCTTGAAAATGTACTTCAAATAAATATGTATTAAATGTAATAATATTTTATTTTTATATCATGAGATAATTCTATAAAAGATTAAATTCTCTAAATATAATTAAAGAAGTATGCAATCACTTCTTATTCAGGTATATTCATCAATTGTAATTAATCATTATTTCACAATTCTTGGGTATTGAGTACAATATGCCTATCACTTATGTGTATTTGAAAATAGTAAAAAAGTAAGTATAGAAACATTATAATAAGTAAGGCATGTTCTCTAAGTTACTGAAAAATGGGGGTTTCTAAGTCAGTGGTGAGAAGTACACAACTTCTATATTTCCAAGTTTAATTATTCCAATTGAACATGTGGTGCATCACTAAAACATTTATCTCATGCATCATTTAGAAACAAAGAGACATTACTACATCTTTATAAATGAATTCTAGTTGTGTTGTTTAATACTCAAATAATAATTAAGTAATTTTTGAATCGTTGGGAATGTGTTATGAATATAAGATTTGAGAATTATATACCCAGTTGTGGAAATATAATACTTAGTAAAGAAAAACTAAATAGTTTCTAAGGATATACCCAGTATACTTTTAGAATATTTTGATTTGAATAAATTAGGTGTTATTGATACACTTATGCACTTAGTTTTTGATAAGTAAACCTTTAGAAATAAATATATGCCATAAAGATTTATAAACTAAGTTCGACTATAGATCATGAACCGTTACAAGGGTAATCTAGTGGTAAAAATACTTCATTGTATTTATTTAAGTGTTTGTTAAGGAATGTTAAAGTGAATTATGGTATATGTATGGTCAGAATATATGAGATGCTTCAGGCTAGTATACCGAATAATATATTAAACAAGCATTCATCGATCAATATAATGTAACATAGAATAACTCCTAAATGCACAATATATTATCCACATCAGGGATATGATGATGATAAGGAGGATTTATAATGAGTATTACATGTCAATATTGATCAATAAAATGTAGCATGGAGAAATTCTTAAATGTAAATTTCCTTATACATGTTAGATTCATGACATAAGTAAAATTAGAATCAATGTTAAAACTCATACATTATAGATAATTCCATTTTTCGAGACATCATTTGGAAATATATACATTATCCCATAAACACATGAAAAATATAATGAAAAATGGATATTGTATGAGTTATGGTAAGATAGAAATCTATTATTTCATAATAATATATGTTTAAATGAAAAGAGTAATTTGAGGATGTAAAAAAACTTGTATCATGAAAAATAAAATGTTCATCTAAAGTAATTATCCTAAAATTTTTGTAGGATATTACAAAATACCTAATATAGAAAATTTATTACCAAGTGATATAATACATTTCTATAAGAGGGTGAACATATCTACTTGAAATGGTGGGAGAAATATTGACTTGGGTTTAGTCAATTCTAGAGATTAATAAGTAGTTGAAATTGGAAAATGTTTCATAAAACTATGTAAAAAAAGAGATTTTTCTAAAGACACATATTGTATAGGAAGGTCAGAACTGGGGTGATGGTTTTATATTCACCGTGTCTAGAGATACATTATTCATTGATAATAATAGTTCCTATTAGTAATAAGTGAAAAGAAATTAGATAAAATTGAAAAAATAAATTAAAATTCAACAATGGATTATATGTATTAAAGTAGAGGGGGATTATTATTTTGAATACTGTAGTGGGTATTCAATTGTAACAGAAATGGATGGTATAAGGGTAGTACCAAAAAGGTTCTATTGGTTATACTAATTCATTATTCCAAAATCTATTAGAATTTTACTTGTCATTGATACTTTCTATGATCATTTTATTTAGAATTAAATGTAAATACCACCAATCATGGATGGTGTCTATATGACACCACTAGAAAGGGATGGTGACATAATATAATGCCAATTATGGTGAAAGTTATTAAAATCAACTTTATGATTAAAAGAAAGAAATAAGATCTTAGAGTATTCATTTGGAATGAATCTTTTCCATGTGTCTACCAGAGGTCAATATGATCACAATGGTTTTTCAAGTATAATATGTTTGGTTACATATGTTAAGAAACTACTGGTCTTATAGTTAGATAAGACCATAATTAATGTATCTCTACAGTGATTCACTTAAAGGTGAAACCTAAGTTATGGAAAAAATAATCTATTAAGGTATATATAATGGTTTCTTAGACCAAGTAAATAGTTTATATACTACCAATGTGTTGAAAAAATAAAATTGGAACAAATTGAGAGAAAATTATTGATAGAGTAACAAGGCACAAATCTCTTCAAGAATACTTGTATGGGTATAATAAGAGATTAAAGTGGTAAGTTGAATTCCATAAACTTAGATATGGATCAATCATGTATTCCATGATATATAAAAGATATGATATTGACACCATATAATTTATAGTAGTAAAATATTTGTTATATCCAGGAGAACTACAAGGGAAGTAATCAGAACTATTTGATTGTACTTGAGTAAGTACAAAAGATATGTTCCTAGTATATAGAGAGGACGAGATACTAGTTATTTAGGGGAAACAAAATTGTATTCCTTGGATCAATGTGATCTAATATCATAGTTATTCTAAGGTAATGATCAAAAAAATATCATTTAAGCTAGTGGTAGTCATGTCTACAAATACCACGTGCATTGTGGATTCTGTGGTATCTAATAAATAGTGTAAAATAAGTATTTTTTTCAAGTTCTTGGAATCTCACCATGTAAGTAAAGGACATGATAATGTGCAATTAACATAGATATAATAAGTAATGACCTCGAGCAATAGGATCATACCCTATAAAGACCATTTTTCAGAGTGTCTTAGGGATATGGAATTAGTGGGATTTTTCTTTGACCAAGCCAAAGTAGAGATTCAAAAACTAAACCATGAGAGAAACCATTTATAGGATAATTATATTATTTTTTATATCATGGTCCAAACCATGATCACTGAACCACCCCAAGAAAGTGTCACCATTGTAAAACTTAACCTTAAAGAGTAAACTGGTTTAATAAGGGGTTGTGTATCTAGACCCTAGTAGTATGAATTTGTATATTATCCTTTTAAATAAAATAATAATTATTTTTATGACTTCTCATTACTACTATATATATATATAATTTTATATGAGTTGATGAAAATTATATTATGATATGAATAAACCAAAGTTGTATTTTTAAAAAAATACATGACTATTTAAAATGCTCTTGATGATAAATTAAGGAATTTTGAAATAAATTTTATTTTCAAATAATATTACTATTAAATCATATTTATCTATATACAAATGATAATATAATTTAATGAAACCCAATGAAATCCAAATCCTAGCTCAGGATTTTACAAAATAACTGCTCACAAGGCAGTCTAGGCTATATATAGGCACTTCCATAATTATAAGTGGGATAATAAAATCCAATGAAATAAAATAAAGGTGAATCACAGTACTTCTTAATAAAATATAGGATAAGTGGTGAATAAATATATAGAAAATACAAGCATAACTCGATATTTAAAGAAAAAATAGAGAGTAAAGAAATTGAGTGAAGTTTAATGTTTCTCAATCTATTATAAAATTTTAATTGTTTAATAAGGTTCTTATACTTTTAAAATTATACAATAGGATATGGAGTGAAAGTTGTAGTCAGTTTTACCTACTTTGGAATTTTTTGAATTTGTTTCTAGCAAACAGAGTATCACAGAAGAATGAAAAACCTAGAGTAAAGTACCAACACAACACACTTAAATGAGGAAGGTTACCATATATTTGAATATCCTTATAAAAAAAATCAGCCATTGAGGAATGATAATTCTTGGACTGATAGAACTTAACTGGTTTGATTGGCCTCATTAACATCCAAGATTAGCTATTGGGGTTATCAAACTTTAGCTATGATATCCTGCTTACTCATGGATGATGAAGACTCATCTTATCATAGGTCATGCTGGTCATGTGGTTGAATGGAATATAACTGATTTATTGAACTACTTGGTTAATTGGATGTTTTCTTGTGACCACATCAACCTTTAATATGTGGTCACTTCATCCTTTAATGTGTGGTTGCTTAAAAGTTCATCGTGAGACCACTCAAAAGTTAATCATGTGCTCACTTGAATTATTTAATGTAGTCAAATAAACCCTTTGAAATATTTTATCTACCTAAAGAGGCTGGTTTAAATCCTTCTTGTAGTCACGTCATTATGTAGTTGATCCATGTATTCATGCAACAGATTCTCTTCATCATGTGGTAGCTTTGACACTTGAAGAAAAATTTTCACAGTCACTTCAATGAACATATAGTCACTTGGATTAACTTTAATTCAATAAAATTATTCTAACAATATCTCCAAGATTATAATAATTGTGCCAGATTTCTATGTTCTCTTTATTTAGGTTCTTCGTATAACATTATTTAGCTTTCTCACTTATCCAATTTTCATGTTTTTTCTAGAATTTGTTTTTCTACCACAAAGAACACAATTCATTAGAAATATAGAATACATGATATGAGATTATTAGAATAAGGAAGTTTTGGACAAATCTAACAAATTGAAAACTTATTCCCAAGTTTTGATCCAAGAAACTCTTACTATCTGAGTTTCAAAGATGAAAATAATCTATAAAACCAAAATATTGGTTATATTGGTTAAAGAAATTTGAGTAAAATATCAAAGGAATATGTGGTGAGATACTTTACACCACTAAAAAGAAAAAGAGGTGTTATTCAAGAACATAGAAAAAGGGGAATATGGTATATGGAGGTTACAAAATAGTAGATATTCAATCATCAAGACCACTTGAGCCTATAAATTTTAACTTATGTAGATTGATAGGACATCAATCTATTAAATTTTATCTTTACTTTATTTTTTTTATTTATCATTTCAAAAGTATGAATAATTTTATTTTCATCAAGAAAAAATTTCATGTAGTGGAAATATTTAAAATATTTAGGAGAAATACAAATAAAGAAATGGGAGTATTTATTATGAAGCTGTGAATAGATAATAAAAATTAGTCACTAGAAATTATTTTGAAACCTATTTATTGAAACCTAGGATTAAACATAAATATTTTTCTCCCTGTAAACCTTATAAAAAAATATCCATAGAAATGAAGAATAATATCTTGTCTAAAATGGAAATAAAAATGGTTTTTAAATACAAAATCATAAAATTCTTTTCGAGAGAAGCTGTAAGCACACCTGTTCATATTCAAAATAGGTATTTGATAAGATTGAAAACAAACATGAATCCATATGATATGTATTCCCATAATAATCCTACAATGAAGAAATTAATGTTTTTTTGGAGTTCTTGTTTAATTAGGATAAAAATATAAATTTGGAAAAATTTGATGAAAAAATGAGGAATGTTTATTCATGGGTTATTCATCTAATGGTAGAATCTACAAATGTTGGAAAGAAATACCACAAAAATAGGTTGATTTCAATGATGTGAAAGTTATTAAAAATAAAATCATATATATGGAAATAGGTGAAGAATATCTTTATAAATTGATGGGAGCTAATATATATAGCTTGAAAAAGGTCAGTGAAATGGAAGATGATTGTGAACCCAAAAAAATAAACACTCACTTTGTTTAGTACAACGATAATTAAAATATTATTGAAAATAGAGGGAAAATTTTTCAAAAACTAAAAAAATCATGTTTAGCATTAAAATACCATTAAAAATTAGGAATCTCATATGCATAATAGAATAAAACAACTTATTGAAAATCAAATAGATATTATCTCACAAGTTGAGCCATAAATATTTGCCAAGTATATTAAGCAAAAAGAGTGGATAAATTCTATAAATATATATATGGATCATATTGGGAATAATGATACTTGGGATCTTGTTTCTAGACCAAAACAATTTTTTTTATCAGAACCAAGTGGGTGTTTAAAAATAAACTCAATAAAATGGTTAGGTTTCAAGGAAAAGGCAAGATTTTTTTTCAAAGGATATTATCTAGTATAAGGTATAGAATGCGAAGAATATTTTACACACATTATAATACATGAATATATTATAAATTTTTTGGTAGTTATAACTCACATATGCTATAAATTTCATAAAATGGATGTGAAGTATACCTTCTTGAATATAGATCTTGAAGAATATGAAGTTTTTAATGAGTGACCTAAAGTATTTTTACATGATAGTTAATTAAATATGGTGTTCAGATTAAATAAATCCTTGTGTCGATTGAAACAAGATCCCATATCCTGGTATCCCAAATTGGATAGTTTCTTAAAAAAATTAATCTTTTCTAAAGTAAATTTTTATAGAAAATTCTGTGTAAAGTAAATTTACACAGGTACTCTAATTGTCATTATTTATATTGATGATTTTTTAAATGTGATTGTGCTTATGAATGTATAGAATTTGAAAAAAATAAAGATGTATTTTGAGATGTTAAACCTTAGAGAGATGATATTCTTTTTCGTATTACAACTTACAAAAATAAAAACACACCTTATTATCCCAAGAAAAATATTACAAGAATTATTGAGGAAATTTGGAATGAAAGATTTAAATGAAGTATCTACACTCACAAAAGATAGTGTAATGATGATAAAAGATGAAGCAGAAAAAAGTGTGAATTAGAAGGAATTCATTAATATTATCGGAATCATGATTTATCTCACCACATCAAGACCAAATATTTTGTATATAATAACATTGTGTGATAGGTATAAAATTTATCTAAAGGAATAAAACATATTGAAAACCAATAAAATTATCATCTATATAAAATTAACAATTAATTATAGTTTGATATATAAAATAATTGAATAATTGAACTTGATGGGTTTCACTAATGCTGATTAGGATAGAGATTTTAATGATCGGAAATAAATATTAGAAGAAACATTATTTATAGTAGAATGTTGTGTGAGAAAGAATAGTAAGAAACAATGTTCTATAAATTTATGTACAAATGAAGTCGGGTATATTTCTACTAAAAATTCATGTACAAAAAGTTTTCAGATGAAAGTATAACTGGTTGACTTAAAGGTAAATGCTGAGAAACTATTGAAAATAACTTATAAGAATCAAAGTGCAGTTAATCTATCCAAGAATATTATGTGACACTGTAGATCCAAACATATTCATATCAAATATTATTTCACCAAGGAGAAATTTTCTAATGGATATATGAATATTGAGTATATTTCTATAAAAACCAGATTGATAATGTGTTCACTAAATCTATGTGAATGGAAATATTTTAAGAGTTAAGGTTGATATGCCATGTTGAGCCTTTCCATATTACATAAGGATGATATAGGTGTCCCCACTATACTTTGTGTTCTTTTTTAAAATATTGAGAGAATTCAAAAATAATTTACTTTATCTTTTTAGAATCAAAGTTTATTTCTACTTTAAAAGTGGGGAAAAAGTTTCATGAGTTGATTAAGGGAGAGAGAATGAAAGTAAATGGCTAAAAAATGCTTGTTCAAAAGTTATAAAATTGGCTCAAATAAATTTCCCTATCAAGTAGTGTGGCATCAATAATCTTATATTTAATAAAGGATATGAATTAAAATAAAATTGGGAGTTGTTGGAGTTGAAAACAAATCAAAATAGAGATATTGAAGAAACCAATGGAATTATTGTAGTGTTGAAGATATATTGTATTTGTTATCAGAATTATGTGTGAGAATGTTTTTGAGAAATAAGAAAAATCGAAGGTATTTATTTTGGATGTTTTAATCCAAATGGCGTGGTTTTATATGTGGGTTTATACAAGATAAAAGTCTATAAGTTGAACTATGAATTATGAGAAAATAATTTTTTGAAATTCTAAATTTGGATGGAGAAGTGGGTAAGTACTGGAAGATATTTTCTATAATATTGATGGATATTTTTGGGTGATAAATTGAGGAAAATGTGTATTTAAATGATACATGATCCATAAGTATTTAAGAAACAACAATATTTCATTCTATCAATAATTCCAAAGTCATAGAGAAATAGATCATTATTGTTAGAAGTTTAGATCACAAGAAGATATCCCAATATTTAAGTTAGACAATGTTATATTGTTCTTTCAATGTAACAAAAAACATTATTGTTTTATAATATTTTGTGGTTCATGCTAATTTGAGAAGTTATAAGATAAAATTTATTAACTCTATAATTTGATGAATTTCATAACTTTGAAAGTTAGAAGAATGAAACTTGAAGAAATGAATGTTAAGGAATATCTAAGAGAACCATGTACTAAAGGAAATATAAAAAGTGAAAGAAAAACATATGAATATTAAAGAAAAAATCCCAAAACATAGAATAATGGAATTTACAAAGATGAATTGTTTATAAAATGAATGATTCAGATACACAATTAAAGTTTGGAGTATTTCTTAAGTTATCATAGAAAGAACTTAGAGATAATGAAATTCCAAAGTTCAAATATTCAAAAGTTGACATAAAAAAATATAATTTTTGAAATTGGCATGGAGAAAATTCAAAGTCGAGATTGGTGTAAAGTATGTAGTTTAAAAATATATGCATAATATTGCACAATTCAATTTTGGTTGCTGAATTTGAGTTGTGTGAACCCAGATACATTGAAAAAAGAGGCAATGATTTCTAGAATCATTAAGGTCCAAATTAATAGATTTTCTTTGCCTATAAATTTAGTTTAACTACATCTTTAATAAATTTTTTTTTGTGGAGAGATAAACTATTTTTTCACATGTATGGTTTACAAAAATTATTCCTTATGCAAAGAAATTAACATGAAAAATAAATTAAATGAATAAACCTATGTGAAAAATTTTGTGTATTGGAGGATCATCATATAATCCTTGTAAGGTATTTGAGGATTATCGTATGATCCTTTGTAAGTGAAAGAAAACCCAAATAGATAGAATATATCCTTGAATATAAGTAACATGCATGATATATAAAATAAAAATAAAAATAAATCATACCTGGTACTGGTTTTCCAAGGTTTTATTATTACTTCCTATACAAGAATGTTTGAGGAAGATCATGAGGTGCAGTTGATCTAATCCTACTACCTTTGAGGGTGGTACACTGGTTGTTTGATCCTGATCTCAATTAGGGGATACCCAATCTATTAAAGGGGTATTATTGCCTTTATGAGTGTGTTAAATGGTTCTTGAGATATAAGGATCTAATAAAAATCTTTGTATGCAATCAATGATCATAAACAACATTGAAAAAATGAAACCAAAAGGAATACTCATGGTGAAGAAATTTTTTCCCTTTTATAGGTGATATCCAATGCCTTTTCATAAATTAAGAAAATGTTTGTGATACTCCGGTATTATCCTATAATACCCACGATATGAACATTTTTTTTGTGATCGCATTAAACTAGTTCAATGACCGTATGAAAAGATTTTAAGCCATTCATAGTGGATTAATAGCAAATAGAAACCACATTGGGTGGGTGCTGTTATCATTTGGGAATATATATGATTGCATCACATGCAATCTATCTAAAAAACACATTTATCTCACGCATGTATTCTACATGAATCACATGCATGTATTCTACGTGCATCACATGCATGTATTCTACATGCATCACATGCATGTATTCTACATGAATCACATGCATGCATTATAAATACATCACATGCATTTATTCTACATGCATCACATGCAATTATTCTACATTAATATCATTCATGATTGTTTGTGCACTATATATATGGTATCATATATTGTATAAAAAATATATGCATAACACACACACACTATATCAATGTACATGTATCATATACTTGTATATTTTAATGAACATCCAACAATATCTAACTTTCACTATAATCTATAAGGAATTTTTTGTAAACTTCACAAACCTTTTAAAATCCATCCAAAATCCTTTGGAAGTGGTTACATTTTCTCCCTTAATTTTGAAAAAAAAACTTTGTCCAAAATTTTATCCGTATATAAGGTCCTAATTATGTGAATTTATAGGCATTAGAAGCATTGAAAACAAATATGAAATATCTATTTCATAGATATAATAAAAGAGAAACCTCTATCAAAGTATTAGTGCTACTCAGGCTTCTAATGGATTTGGTGTGATCTCCCTCAAGCATGCTCATATATTTATAAATAAAATTCCACCCAAAGATGTATCATATACATTATATGTAGTCCTTTAAAATCCTTTTTTTATATGACATATAGCCACCACTATAAATAACACATGTTAAACTGTCTTAGTCATATATTTTCTGGACTCTTCAAAAAAGACTCACCAATTTGATGAATGTATCACATGTCCTTTATCTTTCTGATGAGTTCATCACATGACCTCATCCTAGTAGATGAACACATCACATGTGGATCAACCAAGAGTGGCCTTACATTTATTAAATATAATTCAATAAAGGTCCATATCTTGTTACTTGTTATACAATTAGACATATCCCATATTTGTTTCATTCCAACTGATGATATGATCAACAGCATACCCAACCACCCCTGATTAGATAAGTTTATATTTTGATTTACATAAATGGGGTAACAATGTATGAAGGTTACCATGATAGGTATATCTCTAACCTTAGGTAACAATGATTGATAATAATTATGCACCCTTATGTATATTGATGACTGTATGAGATTCCATAATATATACTTTAGTAAGTCATCCTATGTAATAAGTTTCTACTTATTACCTCATGAATTTATTAATTTTATTTTGTATAAAACCCTTTACAAAAAGTACAAGAATCTATTTAACCTAATATTAACATATCATCAAAACCTATAATACTACATTATGATTATTTTTTAGGGATAACTCAAAGTTATACTTTGAGGATATATTATTTTTGACCATTCATATAAAGAATAATTGTTGAACACATGAATGAATGTTAAATGGAGATTACCCTTATAATAATAATATGATATATATATTTACAATAATTACAAAAAATCTCTTATGTGGATAACATTCATATATTCTACATGACTCTCATGTTGTTGTGACGGTAATGGTTTTTTGAATCATTACATATCTATGTAATTACCATCACATCTATATGTGACCACCTGAAAAAAATCTACCCGTATACTCATTTATCTAGTAACATCGATAAAGTGATCTATTTTGAATAATTGAATGTCTTATGAATCACATTTCTGATGTCCAACTCTTTGAACATATATTAAAAATCCTTTACTTCACAACATCAAACGTTACAATGATTTTTTTTCTAATTAAAACTATTTATAAGTTTTTCATCATCATCCTTTGGAACATATTATATTAATTTTTTTCTATAAAATAAATGTAACTATTTACATTTTTATTATCCAGCATATGCTAAAATATTTTCGGATAAAGTTGCATTGAATTCATTAGGGTAAACACATGTAACCATTTTTATTTATTATTACCATCATTACCTAAACTCTTTTAGGATATTATGTAAATTTCACTTAGTAAATATGTTTGGATAATTGTGATATTTACTTTATCACATAAACTAAATACAACTATTTTCAAAAAATATTTACTCTCAAATATCTGAATTATTTAGGATATTTATTAAAGACTAACTTAAACATTGACTAGAATAATATTTTATTTATTAACATTGAACTTCTCTAAGTTCAAACATACTCCCATTTGACACTTAAAAACTATATTCTATTCAGACTAATAATAAACAGAAAATAATTTATGTTTTAGAAAATAACACTTATATCCTTTTAATAGGAATATTTAAAAAACAAACTATTATTTATATATATCATATAGAATTATATTTTTCAGATTATTTTCTTGAAAAAGAATATTTTATTCATTAAAACACACCAATACTGGGTGGGAATTACATTCCATCATATTTTAGAAAAAAGATGGATAAAGAATTTATCTTGATTAAAATATTTTTATTCTAATCTTCTTCCCAAAATATGTTACAAAATCTGATGAACCAAAAACCTAGTGTATAAAATTAATCACCTTAAGTTTACCAATAACAACTATTTCTTAATAAAAAATAGATCTCAACATATAAGTGAAGTGAAATGAAGATAACCATCCTTTTTCTTAGATTCATCCAAGATTTATAAAGTCTTTTATATTCAAATCCTTGATATATCAATTGTTTACTTCAACAACTAAATGAATACTACAAGTTCTATCAATTATTCCCCTGATTTTGAAATCATGTATATTTATAACACTTTTATAATATACATTTCATATCACATACCCTTCAAAATATAAGAGTAAATCTATATATCACTCATACATAACATGAACACTCCATAGAGACTTCCAAAACCCCTTCAAGGATTATTGATAATCCCATCACATGAAATGATTACTCTTTATTGATAATAACCTTAGATTTCAAATTACCACAACTAGATTCTCAAAGAAACATTAATGATATTTCTAACTTTTCTTCTTCCAATTTAAACTTTTACCTCATTATACCATCTATACTATACTGGTACCTAGAAATCATATGCCTATTTCATTTTTTCTCAACACTTTAAGAATATCAGGTAAACTTTTGTTGAATTTACTCACATTATTAGAACATTTCCATAAACTAAGATATAATGAATTCCTCAACCAAAACAAGACTTAAGTAATTATATTTCATTTTTTCTCAACACTTTGAGAATATCATGAACACATTTCTTGAATTCATTCACATTTTTGGGAAATTTCTATCAATGAAAATATGAGGAATTCCTTAACCAGAACAAGCCTTAAGGAATTCTATAGTCTCACCAAGTCATCAGAATATACAATCATATTATGTATATGAGTGATGACTAAACTACTTAGGCCATTTTCTTATCAAATTAATTTAAAATACAAAGTGAATTATTCTATTCTTTATAATAATACAAACTAACCTATTAAAAAAATTAAGTAATTTGTTACTGTGGAAGGAATTTATTTAGAACATAAAATTTTCCTTTCATAGGAAATCGTCTTAATTTACAAGTCTTTGGGAGTTTAATTCATTAATATTCTCATTTATTATGGATTTATTATAAAAGTTTTAGTATAATGATACTATTATCAATAAGAGAATATTTTTATCAGATAAATATAATTTATTATATATTTTCATTAAGTAATTTTAATGATAGTGCTCCAACTAAAATAGATTAACCCATATATCATATCTTTCTAGTGACCCGAGATCTATATTTCACAAAGTTATGGGTTGCTTAATCATTTCATTAATTATTAAGATATATAGTTATAGAATTATCCCAATCATAATAATTTTTGACTCTTATATTTTTGAGTGGATAACCCTTTATCCAAATCCATCATATAGATATACTCAACTCTATTCCTATAATAACCTAATTCAATTCGGGTATCTCAACTAGAGTAACCCAAATAAAATACCAAGAATATGATAATAAAGTCTAATCAAGGGGTGCCCAAATTTAGCACGACATATCTGGGTAGAGGATCGATGTCTTGATAAGTGTCTCTTTATAAGGAATCTTACACTTAATATTTGAGGGGTTTTTCTTTTTAGTTCTCATAAATTTAATATACATGACATGAAAATTAAATTCATTATTATTAAAACTTATATAATTATTATCTTATCATGTTTTATACCTTTTTTGTGTATGCATGATTCTAATAATTTATTTTTGGAATCCCTATTCCAACCACTAAATTAATGTGTTCATGCTATATTAATGTGTAACACTTTAGAGAACCCACAATTTGTGATACTCAATCAAAAATAGAATCCAAACATATTCAGACATATCAAAATAAAACATATACATAAGGAACATTAAATATTCATGTAAATTCATATATTTATATGATATTGATAGTGTCCACATGTGTAAGTCCATAGTGATAGATAGCCTAACCCATTCACCTTTCTAGAATAAGGCATAAGCTTCTAGGCTAGTAGGTGGTCTGACCCTAAGTCCCTCTCTTTATGGAGACTTTACTCAAAATAAATTCAATTCATCATTTATCTAAAATCTAAAATTCCAAAACTATGTCCAACAACTAAATTAAAGATAGTAAATTCAATTACAAACTAAGGTTAAGGTAGATGAAAACTAAATTTTATGGAGTCGTACCTAGCATGAAATGAAAGGATCTATCTCATAGAAGCAGTTTAATTGTTTAAACTAAAGTACCCAAATTTATAATATAAATAGTTTATAAATACGAAGAAAGTAGATAATAACCTTTAGATAGATAAGTAATTAAACTATTTAATCACTATATAAACATTTATGAAATTAAAAAATAATGCTAGCTATAAACCCTTTTTATAAATTTGTTATTAATATAGACTTTCCATAATTGTGAATATAAACTCTTTTATACTAAATCCAATTTGAAAACTTTCATATTATTTATTATATTGAATTTAAATTTATTATTTAAACCTTTAATTATATTAACCATGAAAACCACTTTTGATGTAGTTTAAAAATATATTTAAATAAGGTCTATTTTAATTTTAAAACATATAATGAATTCATTATAAAAATTCATAATTATAAAAAAACACTTTTAAAATTTTATCCTCATTTATAATATTTATAAACTCTTTTATAAGTCAATTTTATAATATTTAAATAAATACTTTATTTAGTGGTTATAAAGATATAATATAATTTTAGGTAAAAATGGTTAATACCCTTAATTGTGATTTTTTACATTTATAAACCATATTAAAGTGAAAATGATATTATTAATATTTAATATTTAATATTAAAGTAATATTTTTATTAAATGATTTAAAAAACATTTATTCAATTATCCATAAACATTTTATAGTTAATTAATTTATAAAACATCATTTAAATACCAAATTAACATTAAATAATACCTTTCATTATTTATAAAAACATTATAAATAATCTAATTCAATTATTAATTTAATTTTCCCAATAAATAAAAAATTTATTTATTACTTAAAACCTCTTTTGAAAATTTCTCAAAATAAGGCCCCTTTTAAATTTAAAATTAAAATTTATTATTTATGAACAATTCTAAATTTTAAATGTAAACCTATTTATATTTTTAAATTATTTTAAAATTATAACACTTCATAAATTAACCTTTATGATTTCTAAATAAATATTTTATTTTACATCACAAATTATTCCATATAATTGGGAAAAGGAAATTTAAATATTAACTCTTCAATATTCATAATATTTTATTGATAATTATTTTATAAAAAAATTTATAATTAACTATAAATAATTTCTAATTCATTAATGTATAAAAATTTTAAAAATAAAAATATTCCAAAAATATAATTTTTATAAATTATAAACATTTTATAAATGATAATCCATAATTTTGTTTTTAAAATTTTCTATACACCCTTATACAGAACCCATATTCCATGTAGGGGTGAGAACCTTGTATCCCTATAAAGAGAAAATATACATAAGGATACACCAGATATACCTTTATATAAAATAATATATGTAAGGTTATTCCAAATTTACATTTATTTAAGAATCTTCCTCACAAGGGTAAATTAGGTTTACCTTTATGTGAATGAGTATCTCATGTAATAGTAAGCATTTTTGAAACTTGATTTACAGTTTAAAAAACTTATGAATAAAACATGATGAAAGGATGAAGAATTTTTTTTATTTTGATCAAGTTAATAGATTAAGTTAATAATTTTGATGAATTAAATCTTTTATTTCATATTGTTATCATATAACAAAATATCGAACAAGTGTAACTAAAAAAATAACATATATCATGTTTTTCTTAAATAAAGACATATAAACTTTGATCTAATAAATAAGATCACTCAGATACCACTATAATGTATTTTAGGATCATCATATGATTCTTTGGCCATGGAAGGATACCCAACTAGTTAGATCCTATCCTCAAATAGAAGCAACGTGCATAATATTTGAAAAACAAATAAAAATAGAGCATACATTGTACTGATTTTACGAGGTTATATTATTCCTTTCTAAAGTGAGAATTTATTAGGAAGACCAAATAGATAATTTGATCTAAGAATACTACCTTTGAGGTTGGTACACCTGTCACTGAATCTTGATCACAATAAGAGGATTCCCAAGACATCGAAGGGGTGCTAACACCTTCTCTCGTGTGATAAACGATGCTTGGGGTTGAAAGATCTTATAAAAATTCTGCATGAAAATGAAAATAATAAAAAATAATGAATGAATGAAACTAAAATGTTTAATCATGAGGAGAACTATTTATCCCTTTTATAAGAGATATCTAATGCTTCTTCAAAAATAAAGACTGTGTCTATCATGCACAGGTATTATCAAATTCTACCCATGATATGTGACTTTGTTGATAATCACATTGAACTTGTTTAATTACTTTATAAAAATATTTCAAAACATTTATAATGGATTAGTAATAAATGGAAACCATAAAGGTAGGATGTTTTTATCATATGAGAATATTACAGATTTCATTGCATGCAACTTTTATACAAAATACATGTATCTCGTACATGTATTCTACATGCATCATATGCATGATTTTTGTGCATTATATATATAGTATCATATATTTTATAAAAAATATATTCATCACATGATATATATATATAAACTATATCAATATACATACATTATATGCATAAATATTTTAGTTCTGTGAACCCAAATACGTTCACGGACATATGAAGTAATTTATTGGATCACGAAGGGCTACACGAATGGATTATCTTTTATAATAAATATAGTTCAAACAAATAATTAATATTTTTTAAATTTTCTCTAAGGATTGATAAATTCTATGTTTCTATATAAGGCTTACACAAAGTATTCCTTATGAGAAGACAATAACATGAAAGGTCAACCCTATGAAGGAACTTATGTGAAAAATAATGGGTATTATGGAATCATTTTAGGATCCTTTGGTTTTTTAATAACATACAAATGGGAATCATATAATGTAAAATAGAACTAACATGAAAAATATTTGAAAAAACTATGAAAACATATCACACTTGGTCTATGTTTTCAATGGATTCCTTCTTCCTTGATCTAGGGAGAATGATTGAGGAGGATCATGAGGAGTAGTAGATCATGGACCACTGCCTTTGAGGGGATACACTGGTTAATCAAGCTCTATAATTGGTGATATCACATTCTTAGGAGAGATTAATGAGTGTTTATAAGAAGGAAATTATAAAGTACCTTACATGAAACTGATGATCACCAGAAGCATTGAATGAATGATCAATTCACACCACACCAATAAAGATAATAATATTATATTTATATCAACAAAGCACAAAACTTATTCATGAATGATTAATGTGTCCTGTACTCATCAAGTATCATCAAATAATACCCATTATTTATGCCTTATTTATGATTCCATTTAATGTGTTCAATACGAATTATGAAAATTTGATAATCTAGATGAAATTACACATGGGGATGGTTTTTTAATCATGAGAAATAAATGGTTTTCATAATTTGTATACATGTATCATATTAATGTATACTTCATGGAATTTTCATATGATTACATGTATCATATTCATGTATTCTCGATGCATCACATGCATGATATTATACATGCATCATATGCATATATCATGTATGCACTTCATTCCACACACACAAACACACACACATAAATAGTATCTCATAATGTATATATTAGCAATATATATATATATATGCATTACATCCACACACACACACACAAATATAAACACACATACTACATTTATCTATGCATGAGTTCAAAGTACATACATCGTATTCATATATATTTTAATTCACATCCAAAATCTCCCACTTACACTAAAATTTCATTGAGACATTATGATAAAATCCACAACTATTTGTGAATCCATATAAACTATTTTAGAAATGGTTTCATCAATATCATTTAATTTTGGAACAAAAACTTTGTCCAAAATTTTTTCCTCATCCAAGGGTGTAACTATGTAACCTTATAGGCTTTAGAAGTGTTGAAAAAAATATAAAATTTATATTTCATAGATGTATGCAAAGAGAAACCTCTAGAAAATCATTATTACTACTTAAGCTACTATAGGGTATAGTGTTACTCCATAAAATTACTCCTATATATATATGAAAATTTCCCCCATAATATACATCATATATAATATATGTACACTATATAATCCCTTTTTCCATGACATCAAGTGACCACAAGACATCGAACATGTCAATATAGTATAGTGAAAATAATTTTGTGTTGATTCTAAAATATACTGACCTAGTCGATGAATTCATCACATGTCACTAATCTAATAGATGAGTACATAATATGTGACCTTAACGAATCATGGACATGCATTTTCTCAATCAGATTCAATCAAGATATAGATTTCTTTACTCATCACACAAGAAGAAAAGTTCTATATTGATTGTACTTCAATTGATTACATGATCAGAAATATACCCAACTACCCGTTGATTGGATATGAAACTTTTACTTGCATAATTAAGGCATAAAATAAATAAGGTTATCTTTCTATGTATATCACCAAAATTAGTCAATCTAGATTGATAACAAGCATAAACCCCTAAGTATATCAATGAATGCATGGAATTCCCTACGATATAATTTGGAAGTTAAATCCAATTAATAATTCTATACTTATTAGCTCATGAATATATTATTTGTATCTTGTATACAACCCTTTTTAACAAGTACAAGACTCTATTCATTCTTATATTAACATATCATCTTCAACCATTATACTCTATGATGATCATTGATTAGGGATAACTCAAAAAAGTATTTTGTGGGGATATTTATCATTCTTCCATTCAGGTAATGTTGCAGCACACATGAATTAATTATAAATAGAGATTTTATTTATTATAAAACTATGAAACATATTATATTATTAAAAAAATTTCAAAATATTTAAGAAAACTATACATAAGCACAGGTTTATCGTATCATATATGATAAAAAACTAGTTTAGCCTTATTTTTCTTTCATTTTTAGGGGTTTTTAAAATCATTACATCTATATGTAATTCCTATCACATTTATATATAACCACTAAATAAAATACTCCCACATACAAATTAGCGAGTGACATCTATTAAGTAAGCTATTTTGAAAAATTATGAGACTTAGGTATCATATTCCTAGTGTTCAACACTTTAAACATATTCAAAATCCATAACATCATAACACCAAATGTTTTGATGTGAGTATTATATTATCTACATAGAAATAATTATAAATTTAACATCATCAACATAGTTAGAACCTAGACTACTAAACATTTTCTTTGAAAATCTTGTAACTATTTACATTGTTAATAACCAATATATCCTAAACATATTTAAGATAAAGTAATATCCACTTTAAATCACATAATTATTTGGAAATAGAGAAACTCACTTTCTGATGGTAACTATATATAACCTTTTACATTTTTATTTTACCATAAATATCCTAAAATTATTTAGGATATTTCATGAAATTTGTTTAATTTTAGATTTCTATAATATTTTATTTGTTAACTTCAAACTTCTACAAGTTCAAACAAACTCTGGATATCCTCTTAGAAATTAAATCCATTTTTAGAATTTTTTTTTAATATTTGGTGAAAATTTATTTATTCTAAGAAATTTCACTTATTTCAATTTAATTGAAATATTTAATAAATAAACTATTTCTTCCATATCACATATGGAATTCTACGTGTTTAGATAATTTTATTGAAAAAATATTTATTCTTAAAATATGTCACCGGTGAGTGATGGAAACAAATTCCTTTACCATTTAACAAATGACTGGATAAAACATCTCATTTAGGATAAATTGTTTTTATACCTCTCTTATTTTCATAAAATGTTATAGAATCTGATGAATCATGAACCATATATATTAAATCAATCACCTAAAATTGTTTATAATAACTATTTGTTGACAAAAAACTTCTCTTATCCTAGATGAGAAATGATATAAAGGTACACATACTTTTAAGTTGCATCTACTCTTGACATACTTCTTTAAATTCAAATATATGAAGTAAAAACAATTTTCTTCATCACTAGAATATAATCTAAAAGCTCAATAAGTTATTTATTTGATCTTGAAATCATATATATCTAAAACAATTTTAAATTATACATTTGGTATCTTATACCCTTCAAAAATGAAGAATTTATTTTTACAATACTGATACTTGATATGGACATTCCATGGAGTTTCACAAACTCATTCATTTATCTCAAATGACTCCATCTCTTGGAATCATTACCCTCCCTTCACGATAACTATAGGTTTTAATGACCTTAGATATTAAAAGAAATATTATCAGATTCACTAGTTAAACTTTTCTTCTTATTATTTAAATTTTCACCCACTTGTGTTGTCAATACCACAGTAAAACTAGACATCAAAATTTATAGATCAATTATTCTCAAAACTTGAGAATAATACGGTAAACATTTCATGAATTCATTCATATCATCAAACATAACGTGATAAATTTCTCAAATAGTACAAACCTTAAATAAAACATAAGATAATAACTACATGATTCACATAAGAATATTATATTCAACTCTTGAACATATTAACTAGTTTGGTTACTCAGGAGAGTATTACTTTAAAATAATGAATCACTTTTACTGAATGTATTTTTTAATGCTAACTGTCACATGATTTTCTTACATTAATATTCTATTTTCTTGAGTCAAAGTTAACTTTGATGATGATGATTCTAATTATCTATAATAGAATATTTTAACAAATGAGTATCATGTACTATATCTTTTCGTCAAGTACTTTTAATGAAAGTTCTCCCAATAAAAATATTGACCCTAAAAAGAATATCTATTTTGAAAGACAAGATCTATATTTCATCATGAATGACACTAGGTATCCCATAAATAAGCCATGACTATTTTGGTAGTGGATCATCAAAATAATGAAAATTATTGTTCTTGGTTAATAGAGCCTATAAATCTTTACCCAATATATCATATGGATAAACCCAAATATATTCCTCTCATATAACAATTGTTAGTGTTTCCCGACTAGTGTAATCTAAATCAAACACCATGAATAAGCTAACAAAGGATGATCAAGGGATAATTGAATAATATTAACGTACCCAAAAAGATAATCCAAAGTTCCTTTTAGATTTATTTTACTTATATAAGATAATAAAATGGTACTTATGTAAGCTCAACCTACCCAGTTTAATGATTGAGGACATGACAAGTCCCACTTTGAAATGAATATCACACTTAGTATTTGAGGGTTTTTAAAGTCCCACCAATTTAATATACATAATTTTCATATTAAATTCATAATTATTACAACACATGGAATATGTATCTTTTCATGTTTTATTCCTTTGTGAATGCATGATTTTAATGATATAGTTTTGGAATCCCTATTCCACCCACCAAATTAATATGTTTACACCACATTAATTTATGACTTTTACACAACCCAAAAGTTTTTGTTACTCACCCAAAAATAGAATCCAATTATATTCATACATATCAAAATGAATCTTATATATAAAGTACTTAAATATTTCATATAAAGCTCTATAAATATATGAGATTGATAAACTCCACATGATTATTCCAAAATCCAAATATAGACAAACACCACATTTCTAGAATAAAGCATAAGCCTCCAGGCCGGTGAGAAGTCTGACCCAAAGCCCCATTATTTGGGGATACTTTACTCAAGGCTGAATCAAATTCATGATAATTATAAAAATCTAATAGGCACAAACTATTCCTAACCACTAAATTCAAACTAATAAATTCAATTACATACCAAGATATAGGTACATAAATAACAAAATATTATAGAGTCATACCTAGAATGTAATTAAGAGATATAACTCCTCGAATAAATCTATCACTTAAATTGAACACTGACAATATTCACAGTATAATTTTTTTTATACATGAATAAGGAAAGTAATTACTTTCTAATAAATTAATTGTTCATTAATTTAAACATGATAACACTTTATAAACTTTTTCATAAATAAAATATTACTATAAACATTTTATAATTAATCTAAAAATTTCAGATATTCTATTATTATATACCTAAACACTTTTATATCCAATTTAAATATGTACACTTTTATATTTTACATTATATAGAATTTTAATTAAAAAATATGATATTTTATGAATTGTAAACAATTTATAATTTAATTAATTTTATGAAAACACTTTACAAAATATACATATCATTTAATTCACATTATTTAAACATTTTATTCAAATAATTAATCAAACCCTTTTTTGATTTGATATAAATAATATATTTAAATAAAAACCTCTCTATTTTGAAGATTTTAAATTAATTAATTATGAACAACTCGTAATATTAAATATAAACTTTTTTATATTTAATCCTTATTTAAGTAATTTATAAACTTTTTATAAATCATCATTGGAATTTGTAAATAAATATTTTATTAAAATATTAAAATGATGCCATATAATTTGGTTAAAAATTTATTACATTTAAATTAAGTTTTATAAATATTTTATAAACCATATTAATTTTGAAAAAGATATTCTCAATATTAAATATTTAATTTTAATGAAATATTTACAGTAAATGTTTCAAAAACCACTTTATTTAATTAACCATAAACCTTTTATAGTTATTTATTTTATAAAACACTATTTTATAAATATAATTAATATTTAAAAATATATTCTCCATTATTTATAACATGTTTATAAATAATATAATCGAATTTTTAATTTAATTCTCTTAATTAAAATAAATAATTTCGTTTCTTGGGAGATAAATATGAATAATTCATATTTTTCAATATAGTCTAGTGAAACTAATTATATTAAGCTTGTCAATTAAAATTTATAATTAAATTATAAACTTATAATATATATATTAATATGATAGAGGGGATTGCAAATCATAAACAACCCACACACCCTAGGTGCCCAAATAGGCCAAGACTTCATCCCTCCCCACAAGGATTGAAAACCACCTTACTGGACCTATTTTATTCCATTTTGTGTCCTTAAGGGCCCTATGGATTAAAAACCCTTCTATCAAGGCATAAGACCCCCAAAGAAGGACCAAAGGATCCCCCTTAATTCTAGGCTAAAATCCCTAGATCCAAAGGCTTTAAAATTGGTTCCAATACCCATATTATATATATATATACATATCTATGTGTGTGTGTCTGTTCTAATTCTTGGAGATACCCTCATGTACACTCTAAAAAATGGGAGAGTTTTGGTTAGTCCACCTCATCTTCTAATTATCATATGGACAATTAAATAGTTTTGAGGGAAGACCAACCAAGCCTGGTGGAGGGGCATGTAGATTGGAGAGATCACCCCCATGCAGAACTACATGATGATAGAGAGGGGTGGAGTAATTGTGTGAGGCATCACCAACTATGGTAGCGGGACCAATCCCTTTGAATTTCACTAATCTCCCCTTTCTAAATTCTACATAATAAACGAGTTCCCCAAAATGAAGTTCTATATGGGATGTGTTTGGTGGGGAAATGTACACTCTCTCTCTTTCAAGTTCATGATGAATTTTTTTTATCACAATAAACCATGATATATTTACATGATTCACACACCAAATCCATATTCGGTTCCCAATATACACAAAATGTATATCATGATCAACATATCATTATCAAGCTTGAGTATTTTCACTGCATTTCATACTCAGTATCTATATTCCATGTTCAAACAACTGTAATCTACATAGAATATGTGTGCTAATAAAATGAAATTCTCATGAATCATTTTCATACAGTTATTGATATTACATCATCATAAAATGTATTATTATTCTCATCTCAATTCCATGTTGACACTCAACATTGAAAAGTGAAAAACTTGATTCTCTATTTTTTTTAAAAAAATCACGTTCCAAGTAGTATTATTTGATAATAATATTGTAATTTTCTCTCCCAACCATATCAACACATTAACACAATTATATTTGATATGAAAAAACATATATTATCTCAATGTTATTATATAACATAATATTGAACAAATATTAACTAGTAATGTTTCATATATCATGTTTTTAAAACAAAAATTGAAGCCTGCATGTTTATCCGATGAGGATGAAAGATTTGATACCACTGATTGGAATTAGAGGATCATCATATGAAAATTTGGTTGTGTAATAATAACAAAATAATGAATATCTATCCTATAATATAAGAAATATATAAAATATATTTAAAATATATAAAATAGAGCACACATAGTTCATGTTTATAATGAATTTATTTTTCCTTTCTTTTAGGAGAATGATTATGGAGGATTACGAGGAGAAGAAAGTAAATTCCTAATAAGTAAAAGAGGGATACACCAAATGATGGATCATGGTTTGTATCTGGAGGACACCTGATCTCTCAAGTGGGTTCTAGCGTATTCTTAAGGGAGATGAAAAAGGCTCGTGAAAAATGAGATTATAGAAATCTTTGCATGAAACTGATGATTCCTATAAGCATAAAATTAATGATTGTTCTTCCCCACAACAATGAAGAGAATAAAATTATATTTATATAGGTGAATACATACACTTATTCATTAATTATGAATTCATATTGAAGTCATCATACATCATCAAATGATACCAATGATTTATGCCTCATTGATGAATCCATTGAACAAGTTCAATGAGAATTATGAAAAGACGTTAACTAGGATGAAATGAGGCATGGGGAAGTTTTTTTAATCATAGAGAATATATAGTGTAAATATATTATATATATGAATAATATTAATGTATATTTCATACAACTATCTGTATGAGTACATGCATCATTTTCATGATAATAGACATGCATCATATGCTTGTATTATATATACACTTTATGCCCCACACATATATACTGTATCAAACATTTTATAGATTAGAATGATATATATATATGTTTCAATTACATGCATATATATGTACACATAATACATGAATATATATATGCACACATAATACATGAATCTTGTGTATGTCTTTAAAGTATATGGATCATATGAATGTATATTTTAATGCACATGAGAAAAACAATTACTAGACGTTAATTTCCGGGAACTTGTAGTTGGGTTTATTATTGATTTGAGATACCATAAGTGTAACTTATGAAGATAAAATTCATTAACAGTTAAGTTATAGATGTTGATATTATGAATGGTTAAGTTCTAGAAGATTCAATAGTGAGTAGGTATTAGACTCATAATTTCTAGAAGTTGAGTATTTGTACATCAATGTTTTGAAAGTTAAGTGATAATGTGCTGATTTTGATTACTCTAGAGGATCAGAAGAAGATAATTAATTGTTTCAAAATAAACTGAAAGGATAGTGAGATCTTTATTGGTTTGGGGTATCTTTGAAAACTGGTGGGAAAAAATATATTCAATTTTCAGGAGACAGATCAGTTAGTTAAATGATAATACCTTCATACACCATTTGTATTCATAGAGTGACACAAGTAAAAAAATATGTGTCTTGGACATGAATCAAACACTACAAGGACTTAGTCACCCACATTGGGTGAGAACATTATAAAATTCTAATGTTCCTTTTTCAGATTCATTATTTCTATTACATATAACTAAGGTTAAAATAAAAGGTTTGAGAGGATCAAGATTCTAACAATCCAAGAAGGATTATTTCAAGAAAAGAAATTCTAAAATTGTACCAATAATTCACGCCCCCTTCTTAGTGGTATATTAAATTTCCTGTAACTTCAAAAACATATAAGTTTTCTTGATGTGTCTTCTTATTATGTGTTTTATGAGCACAACCAAGTACTAGAAAAAGGACTTGAACCTCCTTATATATCCCAATAACTATAAAATCATATATCAAACAAATTCACTGAGTTTCTCTTAATCTTTAAAGTGTTTTAACACTTATAAAAACAAATGAGGAATAGGGGTACTTTAAATAATCACCTCATGGACTAGAAACAACATTAGGTCATGTCACACCCATAATCACACTTATGAGTATTTAATTGTATTCTTATTTGTTATGGATTTTATTTTGATTTCCTGGTCAGAATCATTAATTTTTAAAGGGGTTTTATAGGTTTCATGGGTAGGGTGCACACCAGTTTAGTTGAACAGTGAAATCATGGTCTCCCTTAGGAGGAATTATGTTGCACCGACAAGATGTATGGGTAGGGAGCCAATGAAGTCAGGTCATGATAATTCCCATAAAATGATTTTTAATTTTCAAAACCCATTTTCTTATTTTTTTTACTTCTTACTTATTTTTAGGGTTTGGGGGATCGACCTAGAATCCTATAAATTCATAACCTTATACCTCACCCCATGTTGGATTATTGGTGTATCTTTAATGATTCTTCTTCAAAATCAAATGTTAGGGTCTCTTTTCTCATCTTCCCTTTTCCCCGAGCTCCTTCTTCCATTTCTTCCCACTCTGTCTTCACCCAATGACCATAGTGGTCTAGGTTTTTTATTGTTTAAATTGGGGGTGTTTGATGATAGATATTCTTATTATCTTCAAATGGCCCAATATCTTATCTTAAATTTAAATAACATCATTTTTTAAAAAATAATCAATTTTTGATAGGTGTTTTTGTGTCATCCCTTTTTTTAGCATATCATGTGGTGCATGGGTTTTTTAAAATATATTTTTCATCATTATTAAACCTATATGTGATATATTTGATGAAATATTAAATGTTTCCCTTTAGCCTTTCATGTTATTTGGTTAACCAAAAGGCAATTTCATGGATTCTAAGCATATTTACTTTCAAGAACTAGTAATTCAACCTATATTTTTATATAAATGTTTTAAATAACTTTTTGAACTGAAAATAATATTTTTAGAGATTTATAGGTTTATAAAGAATCTTATAAAAATTGTAATTAATGTTTTCAAGTTTTTTTCTTATGATTTAATGGGATTTCATACTTATATTGTTTTTATTATTAAAATTGAGAGTGAATTTGGAATGCTTTAATTTATTATTGGGTTTTGTTATTTAATTTGACCAATTTTAATGATATTTATGTGTTAGACTAATCTTTCATTTATATATATTATTTTTTAGTTTATGTTTTGAATTCAAAATGTTTTGAAATGGATTTTTATAAGACTTAAATTTCTATTTGTGATTTAAAGGCCCATTGAGGAAATTTATAAATGGATTTCATGGAATAATTGACACCTTTGATATTATTTCACCACTACATGATTGTTTATATGGAAACAGTTCTTATATGGTATGAACTGTTACTATTGGTTATAAATGTGAAAAAAGGATTTCATTTTAAAGGGTGTTTGGAGGTGAGAATTTTGAGTTTAATTAAATGTGATTTATTGATTTCATGAATTGTTATATGACAAGTTCACCACTATTTGTTAAATTCTTGGAAACCTTGGGTATTTAGGTGAAAAAATAAGTGATAGTTTGTATTATAGTTATGTTTATACACAAACTAGTATCTCTTAGTGCATAATGAGAATATTCCAATTGGGGTTCCACCTAGTGGGGATAGTGAGAGTAAACCAGAGTTTTGGTATATTATAAGGAATGAAGCAATAGGATGATAGATGGTTTTGATGAGTATGTCTAGGATCGTCTAACTTGGGCCTAAGGAGTTTCCCTTAACCATTAATATTTGACTTAAAATTTCTATATTGATGGATCTTGATTGTGTTCAGTGTCTTATCTCTATTTATCATTGAGCATGAACATGTTTTAACTTATTTTATCTGTATTTATTTTTTATTATTGTAACTAATTTTACTAAAACCTTGATGTTAGTGGCAATTTCCTTATTTACATTTTATTTGATAAATTTTTTCTCCCTTATTAATTACCCTGATTTATTTTATATTATTCATGTTTTTATTATGTTTATTTAACATTTGATTTTCATTCAAATTTCTTAATTGGATTTTTTAGAAGATATATACACAATAATATTTTAGTTTAAAAATATTACTATGTTTGATTTCATATAACACACCCAATAGTGAGTTTGAATCAAATTGTGATATACTATTATAATATTATTATTTAAATATAACCATTATAACCTAGCTATTGGATTAGTGAGTATGAAAATAAGTAACCAAATTATAAAATATATGTAGAGAATTTTTCCTTAATAAAAATCTAATGATTAACTCTAAATACATAATAAATTAATTTTTAAATAAAATATTAAAGGATATATTTTATAGAAAATTTATTTATGTGCACAATGTATTTTTATGAAATTAAATTAAGTTAGTCATTATAGATGAACAATTTTAATGAAATTTATAGATAATATATTTAATAAAATAAATTAACATTTATATAATGGTGTTTACTATATTAGGAATGAGTATAAATTTATTTTATAATTCAAAAATACATTTGTTTCAAAAATGATTTTTATTGTATTTTGTGAGCAGATATTATAATTAATTTCTACCACTTTAAGAAATTGTATTTTATAAATTTTTCATAATTTTTTAAATTATCAGGTAAAAATATACTTAAGATAACACATTTTCATTTTTTTTGAAAAGGTTGATGGGTGAATAATGAAATTCTGATTTTTCAAAAACTGTCATTTCTTATATTTTAGTCAAACTAATTTCAATGTTACATTTGGTTTTTGATTTGTTTAAAAGTTACATAAGTTTATTTTTATTAAATATAATTCAATTAATTCTATAATATTATAAACTATTCATGATTTTGTTATAAAATCATTTTTATGCTTAAAATGAGTACATTTCTAAAAGCAGTTTTTTCTTGCATTTTGAGAACTTACAGTAAATGTAATTTATACCAATTATTGAAATTGAATATTAAAGAATGTATTTAATAATTTTAAATATTATCTTTAAATTTATTAATAAGTTTAATTTCATTTTTGGTCACAATTAATAGTAACCATGATAAAAAGGTGTCACCATGGTAAAGGGTAAAACAGGTTAGTTAAGATTAAAAATTTATGATAAGGTCAAAAAATATCTTATTAATTATTATTTTATAATAGGATTAAAAAATTTATCACCCATTCTTAATTTTTTTTTTCAATTTTGTTCCACTTTCCTTTGATTATGACCATTGTATTATTTTAAGTAAATAAATAGTAACAAAATCCCACTCTCTTTCTTTCAGCATATCTAATTTTTTGTCATAAGGATAAAAATTAGTTATGAATTTTCATAAATGGTTAATTTTAATATTAGTAATTTATTATTTTTATATTAATTTATTTTTAATTTTTTGTGATGGTATAATTACCTTGAATTCTTACACAATGTTGATGCAACGCTTGTGTAAGAATTAGAAAAATCAAGTAAATGATTTTGAAAACAATAAAAGTAATATGTTTTGGATTAATTTTGGTGTTCCGAAAATTTTGTAGATAATTATAAGGGATTAGTGTTGGTTAAAGTATTTATATTATATCTCCATTTTTATGTTTTTTTATTTAATTTAAAGATATATGAATAGTCATGAAAACAATTTTAAATTATATTAAATGTTTAAAAATTATTTATAAATCATTATAAAATAATTAAAATCATATATTAACTCAATTGTATTATAAATTTTAGATACTATCATTAATTTTACATATATTTCCCAAGTGACATTTTTAAAATTACATTCTTGACCGTTAAATATTAAAGAATTATGAAAATGTCGTTGCTTTTTTCCTATAAAAGGGACCCACTTAAACCTTTTCAAAAAAAAACATAAGTTAGTTTTTATCTAAATAATATACCCAAAAACCTCTCTAAAATTCCATTAAAATTTCATAAAGACCTTGAGGTGACCATAAACCTATTCTTATAAGGTCTTAATCTTAATCAAGTGTAGGATATCAAAATAATTGGTGTAAGTCTTAGCCAATTTATTTTAACTTTATTTATTCTCCTATCTTATTAAAACCTATAATAACCATTAATATGTAATAAAATAAATGTATCCCATATACTTAAATGTTATTATGTTAATGCTATAACCCTTTTTCATTTTCTTTTCCATCCAATAAGAAATGAAATTATTGCCAATGCGTATGTACAGATTACCATCTCTACAAAAAGATGTATTTTATTTTTCATCATCACCTAATACATCTGGTTATAAAGATATAATTAATAAATATATAAGTTTTTTTATGAAAATTGTATAATTTTTAATATAATAAATCACTTACCATCTTACCATTCCATCTATTGGAAAATGATAGCGTCACTCGTGCATACTTGTGGACCACCACCTTTATGAAGTGATTTGATTCATTTTTCATTAACGCCTCACATAGATGGTCATAAGGATGTAAATAATGAATAAATATAAAATTTATAACATATTTATGATTATGGAAAATAAAAATATTATCTATTTTTTTTCCATATAGTTGAAAAATGAAATCTTCATTCATCTGTACGTACCGACTACCATCTTCATGAAATGATGCACTTCATTTTTCTTGACTTCTTTATTTGAATGGTCCAAAAAGTTTATTGAATGTTTAAAAATAAAAATTATAAATTTTTTAAGACTTTTTATGTTGTGAAAAATTACCCCTTTGACCATGGTCAATATACCTAAGTTTTTTTTTGATATTATTAATTAAATGTTCTCAAAACATCCAGTAAAAATAACTAATTCAATAACTAAATAAATCATGGTAATAAATAAAATATTAGGAATAAAGTTAATGGAATTAAAATTCAAATATTATTAATAAATTATAAAATTAATATAATTTTATCACTTAATAAATTAAAATATGTATGAAATGAGTCGGGACTTGAGATATGAGATTTATCATCTTAATTTCCTTTCTTTGAGACTTATATCATTTTCACAACATGTTTTCTTTGTATGGGGTATAAAATTCCATATATATATATATATATCTCTGTGTGTGTGTGTGAATGTGTGTGTATTTTAAAATTAATTTACTAAAATTAAATTGGTTTATAAATCCTTTTCAAGTTCCCTCAAATGTTCTTTTAATTAAAAAATCACTAAAGTAGTAAAATATATTTCTTTACAACCTTTTTTAAAGTATTAATTTCAAATAATTTCCCTCCATGACTATATTTTTAAATTTTTTCAAAATATTTTTACTTATTATTCAGAAATTTTTAAATTGAACTTTCAAATAATTTTTAATTTCTTTATAAAGGTTTAAAAATGAATATTTTTAACATTCTTTGTATGAGTCACTTTTGAATATTTTTATGAAAGTACGAAAAATAATGTTTTTAATATATTAGAAATGATATAAATTTACTGCCATATTTAAGTGTATTCTTTAAGAATATTCCTCTAAAATATTTTATGGGTTTTAAAATAAAACCATATTTCCCATTATTCTATGAAATTTTCATTTTAAGGGTTTTTAATGAAAATGGATTTTTATCTTTATTTATATAAAAGGGAAAAAGTGTAATATATATATATATTAAATAGAATATTATATAAGATTTTGTAATTTAAATAAAATAATCTATTGGTTTTATGTATTCTACAGTCCTTGGAAATTCTTTATGATGATGGTTGAGCCCAATATAGCACTTTATTGCATTGGGTAATGATTTTGTTCTCTATAGAATTATATTGGAATTAACTGAGTAGGTTATTCCATTTGCAAGGGTTCTTGTAAGGGTCCTATGAAGATGACATCCCATGGTAACTACATGGATTTTATATGCTTGAAAATGATGTTTCATGGAATTATTTTTATTTCATAAGATAATTTAATGAACTTTTGATTAAATGAATGTTTATACCCATTTAAGGTAGAAATGAATATTTTCAAAGTAAAATTTTTTATGAGTACACCCTCATTATTATGATTTTTCACTTATAATTTCATATGAAATATTTTATGAAAATATTTAGGAAGAAAAGTTTATTTCTTGAGTAATTAAATAATTATATTTTAGCAGATGTTTAAAAGGTAAAATTTTCTAAAGGATTTAATAATATTAAAAATGGAATAATGAGTTTATTCCTTTTTTACCCCTTACTAATGTTTTTTTCATCATCCCATGTTTTGAAGTATTTTTAACAGATCTTAAGGATGAGTAGTAACTATATAAATTTCTATATTTATACTATTAGGAATCATCTTAAAAGAAGAAAATGTGTTTTGAATAAAATATGGGTTTAAATTTAAGAATCCAATTTCTATTAAAAAATAGAGATTGAGTGGAAGTGACTTATTTTTATTTTTGGGATTTAATATGTAATATTTTTTAATAATTTTATAAAACTCTAAACATAAAAGATTATTGGAATGTATGAAAATTCAATCCTTAATAATAAACTAATAATTATGGGTTGACTAAGGTATGAAATATTATAATATATCGGCCAAAGGTTTTAGAAAAATATAAAGTAATCAATGGGTTTTTAACTATTAAACATATCTATGGTTGGTTTATTCTTCTACCTTTTCAAATCATATTTTTCAAATAGTTTTATAAAGAAACATTTGTTTTATTATAAAGCATTACTCTTTTTCTAAAAAGGTAATGTGGATGTATGATAATGTAATTTATTTCATAAAATTATTAAAATGATATTTTCATAAATTTTATTTGAAACTGGTATTAATAAAATGTATTATAAAAATAATTACATAATTTTTTTGGTGAAATCATACTAGTCACATTTATCTTACACTCCATAACATAACCGTGAGTGACTGTATTCTTTTATTTTAATATTATTTTATATTTCCTATATTTATTTTATATTTTGATAAATTTTGGGCTTTAAATTTTGAAATTTTAGTGGTTTTAGGGGCTATAGAGTAAGCCCTAATGGCAAGGTAAACCTTGTTATTCCCATACAACAGTGTTGTAATTTTTGACAGTGCCATTTATCATGGTTAGTTCAGAGTTATTCAAACCTTGTGGGGGCCTAGATGAAACTGTGTGACATGTTTTTGAGGTTCTAGTAGCCTCCGCATGATGGTCCATGATTTAAACAAATATATAGCCAAACTATGTAAGTCACCCATATAAGGAACCAAACTTAAAACATGATGTAATTATTAATTTTTAGTCCAAAATTAACATCCTTACATTTTTAAGATCTTTATGGTTTAGAATTTTAGATAATTGGGTCATAACTCTTACATATTAAACCTATATATTACAAATTTGACACTTTTAATCATTATCCATTTTACACAATAAAAAACATTTAAAATGAAACACAAATTTTTCATGAAAAATATTCATGACTTTGAACATAACTTCTTATTTATTCTTACCCATCCTTGAATCTCATGAAAAGAATTTAAAAATGTTTCATGAGCATAAAAAGCTCAGTAAGGCACATAAAATTAAGAAATCCATTAGTCTAGTAGAAAAAATGAAAACCCATAAAGTGTTTTCATTTTTACAATATTAATTGATCATATGAAATAAATCATAAACACATGAAAAAACAAACTTTTTTCTAAAAGAAAAACATCAAATCCCATAAAAAGAAAATAGAAACTATTTTAGTTAACTTTGAGTATTCTATTCATAAACCGGGTTATAAATAACTGAAACCCAGTTAAATACATTAGAGAAAACACCTTGGTTAAATAAATCCTTCTCACCTTTGAAGGTTAGGAACATTACTATTGCATTGGAGAGCTATATCAAGATCACCCATTCATTCAAGCTATATTGGGATCACCTGTTCGTACTGTATCAGGCTCACCTGATTGCATAAGTTTTATTAGGATCATCCACTCATATAATCTATATTGGGATCAACCATTTATCATATACAATTCTCATGTACCGTATCATGAATAAAACATTTTAATATTATACATTTTCATTATAAAATCCTTGAAAAACTCTTTTGAACCCATATGAAAAATACTTTTGGATATCAAAATACCGTCTCACTTGTAAAAACCATTTTCAAAATGAAAATGCCTTAAAAAAATGAAATAGGGTTTTTATTTCAAGAAAAAATGAAATCTTGTAAAGGAATACAAACATTAAATAAATTTTAGGATGGAGGGAAAATATGTTTACATCATTAATGTTAAAATATATCATTCCTTTTTTCCTTTTGTAGAGCAAGTCAAAATGTTTCGTATAAAATATACAAAAAGATTCCTTTTGAAAACCTTTTAAATAAATTCAAAATAAAAATAAAATGTTTTTTCTAATTCATTTATGTCCATATAAATACATTCATAAAATAATTTTAATAATATGGACATGGAAGAAAAATATTTATAAAATTAATATTTTAAACATTTAAACCAAGGGTTTTAATGTAAAGTGCCACATACCTCGAGTCTGACTCATCATGTATGTTATTTAAATTCCTGAATAAAAAAATTATATTAATTATTTACTTGATTAAGAACCATTTTCAAGTTCATTATTCCTTTTATTTTATCTAATACCATGTTATATTCAATTACTTAATCAATTATGTTCTTGTTAGAAGTTTTGATGATATTCATGTCATATGTCTATAATGAATTTGGTAGGTCAAATATGGTAAAGAAGTAATTATTTAATCACATGTACAATAATAATCATGAAATAATTATCATTTTTATACATAAATTATAATTTTAAATCCAACCATGATATATGACCATGAAAAACAAACAACATTAAAATCATAGAGACAGTAGGTCGTACATATTCTAGAGTAACATTTCCATTTTTCAATTATATTGATTTAAAGATGGTAAATGTTTATTTTATATTTTCATAATATTGATTATTTCATAAATATTACATTATTTCTTTTAATAAACATATATATACCATCCATGTGATGTGGTGATAAAAAATGAATTACATCACTTCATGGAGGTGGTAATCCACGCATACACACAAACAGAGTTATCCTTTTTCAATGAATGGAATTGTAATAAAATATTTAATATATTATATTAAAATAATTATAATTATTTCATTAATATAATATATATACATTAAATCTATCATTATAACCATCTATGAGAGGTTGTGATGGAAAATGAAACACATCGCTTCGTTGAGGTGGTAGTCCACACATACGCACGAACGATGTTTTCATTACCTATTAAATGGAAGAGGAGATGGATAAAGATTATTAAATTGAAATAATAAAATATTAGTATTTTTAAGATAACAATTATATTATTTAAAAATGGTTGAATAATATTTTAAGGAGGTACATGAAGAAATAAATAAAAAATGATTGGTTTAGAACCGTACCTCTTCTTCAGAAAACCACTTTAGAATTTTACTAAAATCCTTCTTAAGAAGGTTTTATAATTAAACTATGGACTTTAATAAACTGGGATTGAACTTGGTGAGATATTTGGGTACGTATTTTCTAAAATAGAGGGCTCAAAATGTTTGAGGAAGAGACGAGAGAAGGTTCTCTTTTATAAGTGAGGGGAGGGATGCTCTTAGAATTACTTAAAATATTAAATTAATAAAAATTAATTTTCCGAAAAAATGGATCTACATTTATATATTTGGAATATATGATGAGTATGATTTGAAATATTCTAATACAATAATTTTTTACATGTTTATGTTTTGTTTTCACCCTTATGTCTTTGTTTTAATCCCCAATGAACCCTTTTAATGATTAATGTGGCATCAATGTTTTTTATACTAAAGGAGTCAAGAAAGCTATAATAAACGGAAAATTGAACCATAAGTTTACTATGATTGATATTATAAGACATATCATATTAAATTGACCAAATATAATATTTTTATGAATTTTAAATCATTTAATAAAATATTGTTTATTATCGAATATCATTAATGTCATTTTTGGAAAAATTAATTTAATTTGATATTAATGAAATAAATATTGTAATATAATTAGAATATAAGTCTTTAAAAAATTCCAATTTTTTTATATTTATCTATAAAATTCATGTGAAACTTTAAATCATACATATACTATAAATTTCAGAGTTTTTGAAATCATTTACTTGATTTTTCTACTACTTGAACAAGCAACGTGTCAGTGTTTCATAACATTTAAGGTAATTATTTAATCAATAAAAATTAGAAATAAATTAACTTAAGAAAATATTTTTTAAATAAAATAAAAATTCATAATGGAAAATAACTTCATTTTATCCCTATGAAAAAAATTTAAAGATATTAAATTCAAGATATTGACATTTTGGAAGTTTCTGTACTTAAAATAATATAAATTTTATTATCAAAATAAAATGGTAAAAAAATTGAATATATTCTAATTTGAGATGGATATGGTCTAATTTATCCCATAAAATAAAATAAATACAAGTTTTTGAATGAATTTTGAGCCTCTTCACATTAGTTTTAACCCTAATTTATCCCATTTTACCTTTATTGTGGTTACAAAAATTTACTGTGGTTACAATTCATATTAACTAAAATATAAGTTGAATTATTTAAAAAATTTGGACCTTATAATTACAAATATAGAATCCATTTTTATGATTAAATTTATATAAGTGACATAAATTAATTTAAAATTAAACTCACAAAATGCGATGAAAATGGATTTTTAAATTAATGCATTTTTTAAGAAAAAATTTCTTTTATACCAAATTCAAGTATAATTTTGATTAAAATAAAAGTTATTATATTATTTTTATTGAAAAATAATTAATTAAATGTTAAAAATAATCCAAAAAAGAATTTTAATTTTTAGATACTTGAAAAGACAAGATAATTTTCAATAAAAATTGGTATTGTTCACTATTCACTAAAGAATAAATATTTTTAGATAAATCCACAAACTTCATCCTAATATAAATTTGATATTATTATTTAAAAAATTAATTTTATTTTTAAAAATTAAAATTATAAAATTTAGAAATTAAACTTGTAAATCAAACCTTATAACAGAAGGAGTTTAATAAGAATAAAACTATTTCTTTTTTGAATGAAAAATTACTTAGTATTCTTGTAATGAATATGACTATATGAAATAAAATTCATGAATAATATTAATTCATGAAATTTATTATTAAATTTACCTTGGTTTTTACAACCTAGTTTTTCGAATTTTAGAATTTTAGAATTTTTGTTCTTCTCCTCCTTGACTTAAAAGCTAAAAATACATCTTTTCCTCTTCCCTCATCATGTAACTCACCCAAAAATCCTCCCCCTATTAAATTCTCACCCCTATTCCAATCTCCTTCCCCTTTGGAATTTAAACTAGTTTTTTTGTGATTCAAGGGATAATCTTTGAGTTAGGGACTCATCTCCCCTCTCTTCTCCCTATCATGTTTTTTTCTTCTTTTCACATTATCACACCCCTTCTTAGATGAACCTTAAGTGGGGTATCAATTATGATTTTGTCCCAATTCTGGATTTTAAGATGTCTAATTCATTTTAAAAGCTCCATTAATCTCATTTTGAAGTCTCATACCATTCTCTGTTGATTTGAGCCAAGTTTTTCCCATGTTCTAACCTTTAATTTTAAAAATATCAATGGATTACCTTCTAAATTCATGTTTTAATTATTTAATATTATTTTTATTTAATTTATAAAGAGAAAATTTTGTTTTATTTTGTTTTTATAAAAAGAGATTAGTTCCTTTATTTTAAATAATGGTTTAAATCTTTCTTTACTAAACCGTGCACTCCAGATATTTTAGAAATTACCTAAATGGACTTTATAAATAGATTATAAAATTTTAAAAGGTATTTTTATTTCAAAAGTGAATTACCATTTGGTTTAAATTTTTTAATTATAATTTCAAGTAATACTTGGAATTCTAAGTATTGATAAAATATTTTAAAAATTATTTTGAATAAAATGTGATGTTCAAAAATGATTTGGGCTCGTTTGGGCCACAAAGTGTATTGAAAAATAATGTTTTGATTCTTTAGGTATTATCAATGAAAAAGAGATTTATATATTTTATGGGTTTTAAAATATATTTTTATCATTTTGTAATAATGTTATGAAAATAAAATTTCTATGTGTTGATTTTAAAGATTCATTTGAATCGGAATTTCAAACCACTAAAAAATTCTTAGAATTTTGAACACATTTTAGTTAAGGAACTCTCGAGCCCCATTTCATTTTTATTGATTTGAATTATGGCTCATGGAGCATGATTTATATTTTGTATGATGTGATGGATAAATTATAGGGGCTATTTCTTTCAAGGACATTAAAGGCAAGGGAGTTATTATTGTTTATGCTTATTAATAGATTGATTGATTTCTTATTTGATTACCCTCACTTTGTTTGGTTATGGGAACTCAGGAAACTGTGGAAAGTATGGATTTATGATGTGTTAGGTAGCCACACACTACTAGTGTCTCCCCCTAATTGTGCTATGTTCCAAAGTTAGTGGGTATTTTCCCACCGACGAGGTTGGGTGTATTCTATTTAGGTGGGTTGTTTTAGGATTCAATGTTGGCTAAAAAGTTGGTCAATGTTTGGTAACGTTTGTTACTATCACATATTAGGACCTAGGGTAGATCACATGTCATCCAATATTTGGTTAGAGGTTTGATATAGGGGATTTCTTTGAATTATTATTGTATCCCATGATTGATTAAATTATATGTCATATGATATTGTATTCTTTTATTTCCTTATTTTATCCCTGACATGGTGCCTTTATTTATGAATATTTTATTCATTCGGCATGATTTGGTTTTAAAGTGGATTTTGGAAATGTTTTTATGAAGGATGTTTTAAATAAAAAAGTGTTACATTGTATGGTGTTCAGGTTTTAAAGAAAACATTTCTAACTAATTGTTTTTATTTAAGAAATACAAAGAGGAAATATTATAAAAAAATATCTATATTTTATTTGTTTTAAATGTAATTAAAAATATAAAACCTATTTTTCTCAATTTATTTAATGATATATTTAAATAGTTTTATAATTAAAATTTTGGCATATAGAAATGTAGGTAGTGACTTGTTGAACTTGTTTATACTCACCCCTATATTACATTCATTTTCAGGCTTTGAGTTCATCACTTGAACACTCTTGTAACATTGATTATTTTTGGTATAGATGGTCCCTTGGGATAATTTTGAGATTAGTGTTTAGTTTTTTTATTTTTATCCTTGCTGTAATAGCCAAATTGTCCATCCCTTTTTTAGTTTTATTTCTTTAATCGACGGTGCATTATATATGCGGTATTTTGGATGTTGAAGCTGATGATTGTTATGTACGAGGGAGTTGGAGATGATCTAGGATAATTTCATTGATTTTGTTTTATTTTTTTTAAAAAATTATACTATCTATTTCTTCTTATTTTACATGGAATAGATATACAACCTATGGATGAGTCATACATGATTTTTATTCGAAATATATAGTTTTTTATTCTTTTATTTCTAGGATAAATCACTCCCATTGACTATTTTTGATTCTATGGTGCTTTTCACTAGACCGAGGGGAATAATAATACCTCTTAGGCCCCATCATGGTCTAACTCTGGTATCCTATGGATGGTTGAATCATGTTGGTTCAGGAAAAAAATGCCATCAGATCCTTGATTTTTTAATAAGGTCCTATGTTTTCAGTAGTTCTATTTTTATTTGTGGTATTTCATAGTCGAATGGTGATAAGGAATCCATAAATCAATGGGTACACACATGGGATAGTGTCACGAGCTCTCTTCCTTTTAGAACCTTGAGTTTCCATGGGTAGTTCAGGCTTGATTCCAAGATTTTATTTTCTTTAACCAATATTACGTTTCAGATATATATAATTCAACTTGAATTCTTAATGAATTAAAAGTGATTTGGGAATTCACCTGAGCTCGAGGTGATGGTGGAGGAATATCTAAAGCTACAAATCTAGCCTCTATGGCATTACTAACCGTGTGAAGATCGCGTGGATGGTTCTATAGACTCTTCTAAACCCTCAAGAAATTTATATTTCATCTTAAACTTGATGTTAACCTATTTTAATTCCAAAATCACTCCTATAGTGAAACATTATTTCTTGTAGGGGGATTAAGGAGTATTTCGGTCATGTTTGATATTATTTGAGTAAATTTTATGTGGTGATTGGTGTTATTTCTTGACTTTGATTTGAAAATTTAAATGCTTTTTTGAGTGAAAATGGGAATTTCTTATTTCCTAAGAAATTTTTGGTTTCAAACATTGGGTTCAATGGGTTATTTTGAAGGGGTTTATTATTTCTTAAAATATGTTTATTTATGTGGTTTATTTAATTATGGGTTTTGAGAAAAATTAGAATAAAAGTGTTTTTTTACAGAAACTATTTAAAAATGAATCCATTTAATTTAAAAATGGTTTTTATTATGTTTTTTAATTGAGTGTGGTGTATTGAAATTATTTATTGAAATTTAGTGATTTTTATGAAATAGAATTTTATAATGCGTGAATGATGTATTATGAATTGGTGAATTTTATTTGTTCTTTAATTTTACCTTTGTTATAGTGGGATTATTTTTATTGATGTGTGCGACATGAACCAGTTTAGTTCATGTCTTAGGTTATTTAAATTTCTACTCCTAGGAATTTCAAGGAAAATAATATAAGGATTGTCTCATAATATGATCCTCTCGGTGGGTTCTTAGTTGTTTGGAGTTAATGTGATGTGTGGTTTGTAATTTGTTTACATTTTATATTTTTTTGAACCATTATTCTCCTGTTTAGTGAAGGTCTTATTACAGTAAGTCATCTTACACATGGTTAGTAAATATCTTATTACAATTGATTAAGGTTGGGCATAGTTGATCAAATCTTTTAGTCGATCTATTATTGTTACAATTGATGAAATATTATGTAAAATTTATCCTTCTTACAGTTAATCAATACTTCTTATGGCCGATCAACTCATATTATAGTAGATAAATCATTCTTAAAATTTATTGAACCTTATTATAGTTGATCGAATGGTCTTGAAGTTTATTGAATATTATTACAATCGATCAACTCTTTTTACAATCAAACAAATTCTCTTAAAATTGATTAACTTATCTTTTATTCAATTGAATCCTCTTATGACTAATCACCCCCCTTCTTATAGTTTGTCAACTTACATATGGTCTCTTGAGGCACTAAATTTTTTGATGGTTGGTAAGATAGTTTCATCAAGTATAATGTTTTTCTTAGTGGTGGTCTTCATACATAATATTCCAATTTTTATTTTTTGTTGTTTTCTCTTGGATATTCTTTATTTTTCTGGCGTGATTTGAGGTGAGTTTTGGGTTTTGATCATGCCTTGTAGATTTCAGTTGCGTCCCCATGGGGGTTTGTGTACACTTTTAGTTTTCATCTAATAATTTGAATTCAATTAATTATTTTGAGGTGATTTTTGGTTAGAAGTTTCCTTTGGGGTCTATTTTAATAGTTCTTATGAGATGTTGGTTACTTTGTGGTCTTATTTGTGTTTGGCTGAGGAGTTTCAATTCTCAATGTTTGTTTGTATGTTATATAGGTGATGAGGTTTAGATATCAATAGAGGTACATGGTAAGGACCTTATGTGAGTTCTTGGGTGGTTAGGGTGTGGATTCCACTAGTTCATGGTGTATATTGGACAATGTTGGTTTTTGTTTTGTGAGGTTTTCCATGGAACAACGTACGATTATTGAGACCTTGGATCACTTTCAATGTACTGACCCAAAGTTAAATCCCATGTTGTTATTGAGGTTTTGTTGTGATCTTAGTAGTCTTGGTGAATTTTATTTATGGGTGTGTAGGTGTTACTTTAGGGTTTTCCTCTCTTGGAGATTGATCAGTTTATTATAGTTTATTTTTATGGCTATTTTGTGGAGTTAGTACTTCTGTAGTGGTGTTTCCCCTTATTATTGTTTCTCCACTTCTTTTTCTCATAGCTTATATGGATTCTAATTAGAGGGGAGACCCACAATTGGTATCCCATCTCTCATAACACTTCATTATAAGCAGTTTAGATCATTTTATTCTTAGATATGTATTGTGGATTTAGTAGATCATTTTAGTTGTTTTTTGGAATTTTTGGATGGATATTTTAGCTAAGGGACCATGTTGAGAGATTCTATTTGTTTGATCCCTCTGTAGTTTCTCCCCAATACTACCCACCTTATAAATTGAAGCGAGCTAACCATTACTATTCCAATGCCTTCTATATTGACTTAAGACTTTATGGGGGTAGAAATTAGCATGGTGGGGAGATATTTTACACCCACATGCAACTATAGTATTTTATTTTAATATTATTTTATATTATATTGCATTATTTTAAGTTTTAATAATTTTTAGGATTTAAATTTTGAAGTTTTAGATGTATTAGGGGTTTCATAATTAACCTTAATGATTAGTTAAAACATGTGGTTCCCATTTGAGGGTGATATAGTTTTTTACAGTGCTTTTTATCATTATTATCACATAGTTTGTCAAACTATGCAGGGTCCTAGAAGGAACCATGTGACACATTTTTGAGGTTTCAGTTGCCTCTATAAGGTTTACTAAAAAATGTGGAGAAACTATTTGGGTCACCCAATTTTTAAAATTTTGTAACTTCCAACTTAACCCCCACTAATGAAAAAACAAAAAATCCCTCTTTTCCTCTCCCCATATCTGTGAAACTTCACCAATTGGATTTCCACTCTTGGATTCTCCTCCCGTCTTTGATTCTCCACTCCCTTTGGCATTCAACATTATTTATTCACTATTCAAGGGAAAATCTACAATATAGGTAATATATCACATAAATGACTTATTTTAAAGGTAAATTTCATTAAATGTCCATTCATGCTTTGTTTTGGGGGTTTCCCATGCTTTTTTGGAGGAAATAATGAGTTTTCATGATTTGGGGCAAACTGTGAGCCCATTTCCAGATTTAAAAACCAATTTTGTTTCTTTTATAACTATTTAATTTTTTAATATTTTTCACCCATTACAATTCCACGATGGCCTCCTCTGATATATTAACACCACAATTACAATTTGACCCATTTAGAAATCCATAATAATAGTGGATTTGGGTTTTTATTTTAGGAATTGGGCCAGCCTGAAAGCCCATTTACAGCTTTATTTTTTTTGTTTATTTAATTTATTATTAAATATTAATTATATTTTGGTGATTAAAAGTGTCACCCAATAACACTGAACCCATGAGTTCCTCCATTAGCTTCCCCCCCTCTTTGGATCTCCCATGCATCGTGAATTAGGGCATAACTTCATAAGGTTTCTCAAATCATCCAGATTTGAAGAGGTGATTTCATTCCTTCATAAACCTTTCAATTACTACTCTTTTTCCCCATTTCAATTATCACATGACCATATCATACTTATTATAACCTCACCTGCATTTTTGGCTGTTTGTAAATTCAGCTACTGGTTTATTTGGGGTGATTTCTTCAAGATCCCTCAAGTAAGTGGGTCTCCTTCATTCTTCATCCCATTTGCTTAATGTTTTATTTTCTTTTTCTTAGGGTTTATTCCAATTATTATTGATTTTTATAATGTAATGGATGTTTTGATTCTGAACTAGGGTTTTATTTTGGTTTTCTTGGCCTATTCTTTTTGTTTTAGGCTTGATCTAGGCCCTCTTGGTGTGGCGGTGGTGCGATTTTATTTTCGCACTAAGATACAAGGGTTTTTCGTTTTTTGGTAGGTGATTCTATTTTGTATGAAATTTTTGTGACTTGGATTGATCTTTTTATGGTATTTTCATGTTTATTTCATTTGAAAATTTCTACAAAAATTGGTTTTAGTGTCATTTATAAAGCAAATGAATTTTAAGTTCGATTTTTATGTGAAATTGGGGGTCTTTCATAGAAAACTCTTGTTGGATCATTTGTGGATACCCAATAATCACTTAGTTGATTTTATTGAAGTTTATTATGTCTGAAAATACTTTTTTCAATGTTTATATCCTTTGGTTATTGCTGAGAAAATCCGTTTTAATGGTGTTTGTGAAACACATGCATTTTTAAGTGTCATGTTTGTTTGAAAATGGAAGTTTTATAAAGATATTACTTTATGGTTCATATGGGGCTGCCAAAAAACTGATTTTTTGGTTTCATTGAAAGATATTGAGAATCCATTTTAGTTTTGGTGACTTGTGGGTGTGCGAATGGGGTGGAAAGTGGGGATTTCAAGGATTTTTTGGTGCAACATAATGCGGGATTTTGAGAAGCTGTTTTATTGAAAATCATAAGGTTTTGTTGTGATATTTAAGTGGTACAAAGTGTGTATAGCTACTGTATTATTTTTATATGAACATTAGTGGTGTTTTTATATTAAAATGGATTTGTTTTTCTTGCTAAAATCATTTTAGAACAACGGGGTAGCCCGGGTACCTAGGTGGGCAGATATGTACTAATAAGATTAGTGACCCAGATGGGTTGTGTCAATATTTCACTAAGAAAAATGATAATGAAAAATCTGACTAAACTATGTGTAAGATGTATGGGGACCAATAGGTTATGGGTATGTTCCCTACTAGTGGATCGTTAATCTCAAAGTATTGTGACTTGGATACTTTACACCGAGGTACGAGGTGCATAGGGCCCGAGACTATCTAGTTGCCTAGGGGTGTTCCCAGTTTTGTGCTCATTGGATTTGTGGTATTTACCCTTTTATTAGGGTGTGTTTGTATGTACTTTAAATTATCTAAAATGTCTTATTAAAATGTGTTATAATTCTAAAAGTTTTAGTTTGAAAACTTTTTTCAATTGAAAGTTATGTTTCTTTAAATTTATCACTACTTTTTCTTTACATATTAAAACTTCTTGCTTTATCACCTTGTATTGCATACTATCTGGAATCCTTTGGTGGTGTCCTATTGGGCTTAATATCACACCCATATTACACACCTTGGGTGTAAGTATAATTCATTGTGTTTGACTCAGGTAAAGACAAGGCCTCTGGTGAAGGTGGTTTGGGTTGTTAGTCCCCTCCTATGGTGCGGTGTTGTGGAGACAGCTCGGGGGTGCTGGCCCCTTGTCACGTGGAGTCATTGTAGATGACATTATGATGTTTTTATTTATATTTTTACCTCTTTTAACCTACATAAAACCATTTATTCAGTTCTGGTATTTGTTTATGTCTTGTTTGGCATGAAAATTTCAGATTCTTATAATTGAATGTTTTTAATGTTTTATGTTTTCATACTCAGGTAAATCATTCCCAAACCTAAATTAATGATACCCAAGAAATTGTGCCAGACAATGGGGATTGGGAATTCCCTTTGGGAATTGTCATGGGCTGGATTTGGTACTGGTATTAGTGGAAACCATATTCGGTTCGTGACAAAATGGTATCATAGGAAGGTTTATGTTTTTCATTTACATTCTCATTTTGGGATGAGTCAGGCTAGACAGGAGCTAGGATTGTCAGGACTTGGAGTTTTTCTTGTGGGTAGGGTACTTGGCTCGCACCTCTCTTGGCCGACATCGAGTCACCATGGGACATTAGAATATTTTATTTGACTTCACTTCCAGGTGAGACGTGTGGGCTTCAAACTACACATGGACATCGGGCGGGGGTGGAGTAGTTGTTTATTTTATTACCGTAATGTGTTTAGATTATTTATATTTAACGTATTTGATTAAAATTTTCAGAATTGTGGTATTGACTGTGTAACGACCCAAACATTCAATAATGGAAATTCCTCTTGATCTAATTAAATGTCTTATTATGGTTATATAAAATGTGAACTTCATTGGTTTTATGTTTCTGGATTTTAAAATACCATTATGAATTGTGACCATTTCTAATATATCTATTGAATAGTGATCACACGATTAGTATAAATATAGGGCTTTAAAATATCCAATTTACTCAAAAAAAGGAAGCAATGACCTCATCCGGTAGACTTTCCCCATATGAAGACCATTTATCGGAGATCAGAAAGGAGGTGGCATCCTTGAGCTTCGCTGTTGACCAAGATCAAGATGAGCTTGAACACATTAAGATTTTTTGGAACTGACTATGGGAGAAGTGGATGTTAATAGAGATTACCACCCAAGCGATGTTATCCGAGCCACCCCAAGAGTCTGTCACCATCACACACCTTACCCTTCAGTCTTATGCGGGTTCTTTAAGGGTTTATGTACCAAGACCCTATTAATATGATTAAGTACATTATTTTTTAATATAATAGTGAATATACATTCATTTTATTATTGTTAATTTGTAAATAGTTTTTAAAGCACATATAGTATTTTTATTCAATATTCAACTATGAAATCTATTTTGATGAATTAACGGATTTTTGAATTAAATAATATTTTAATAAAACATTATTATTATTAATCAATTAATTTTTATTAAATATAAATTATCTTATAATTTTATGAATGAAATTGTAATTTTTATTAAGGTTTGAAAGCTATTTTTGTCTAAACCCATGAATTCTCCATAAATGTCAGTTTTTATTTTAAAATTAAAATTCATATATTTGAAAAATTATTTAGATAAAATGGATATTTTTTTTGGAATCAGGATTTCTAAATTACCCAACGTTGAATTTTTCATAATTTTCTGAGACAATCGATTTTTTGGGTAAAAATTAAATAATGTTTAAATATATAATTTGTTTTATGACATCATAATAACCCAATAGTGATGTAATAAAAAAAATATAAACATTATGTTCGTCCAATATATGTTTTAGAATTAAAATAATGTGATTTTGTGTATATTTGATCTATTTTACAAAGCTTTAGTGGACCCTTCAAGTCCAATAAAACATTTTGTCTTTTGAAATTGTTTTCCTTGAGATTGTGACTCGCCTCCAAATAAGCGACCCTATTATTTTAAGAAGTTTTGCCATTGTATTTATAAAATATTTTTTTCCACTCCCCTTTTTAAAAAATCATGGGCAAAAACCATTGTCTGGTTTGTAGTTTTGATTAGTTTAATGTGATGTGTCCCAAACCTAAATAATAAATAATTCCCTCTCGTTTCATATATAAACCCACCCAAGATCCCCCTTACTCTTCACTGAAATCCTTTTGAGTTAGACCAAACCCTTCCCACATCTCTCTATAATCCTTCCAAGGTTCCCCAATATCCCAAGAAGCCTCTCTCAAGCCTCTCCCAATCCTTTGAGATCACACTTCCTAGTAAGGGATTTCTTCCTTTCTCATTTTTGTCCAATTTTCTTTAAGTTATTATGCCCTTTTTTTCAAATAAAAATGTTTTGGTATGATTTTTCACCTCCCTCATACTTTCCTCTTTATTTTTTGATTATGGGAGACCCCTTTATCTCTCGTTAATGCCTCCCAGGTACACCCGTTACCATGCTGAAATTTTGGGAGGTATTTCTCTCTCCACTTTTACATCCTAGTAATTCTTTTGTGTTATGAATCTAAATTCCATTACATTTATTGGGAAATGTATATATATGATCCCATTACTTTCTATTTCATGTACATATGATGAGACACCCATTTCCCTCTCATCAACCATTTTCATGAATCCTTATGTCACATCGTTATGCTGCCGAAATTGCACTGCATTTTTCCGAGCCAAGATCATTGTGTAATGAATACCATACCCATGTCTCTATTATGGGTATTCACCTTTATGCATATATAAATATTAAATGTTACTTTAATTTATTTATTCCACATTACATAATCATGGAATAACTTATGATGTTAATTGATTCCATGTTATATGATCCATGTGGCACACTTATGCATGAAATGAAATGTTTAAAAAGGGTGTGCCCAGATAGTGCTCCAATACATTGGGTAAAGTATAGTATCATGAAATGTCATTTGAAATGAGTTTTGACTCATTCTAATTTAGGTGCAATGAGGTTTTACTCATGCTTCATGTGAAATGAGGGTTTACTCATGCTTCATGTGCAATGAGCCTTGGCTCATGCTAATTCCATGTTAAGTGTTGTTGCTACATTTCCATGTTATGATTATCATGATTTATTATGCCATTATGTTCATGTTTCTATTGTGCTCCATTGATATGCATATTTTCTAACATGTATTTTATTCCTCTTATTATTCAATGTTTATTCCCTTACTAGGCTTTATATCTCACCCTTTTCTTATGCATGTCCTCAGGTTATCCCAATCAATGCTATGTACGAATGAATGTAGTGGTCATATAAAGGAAGTTTTCAATAAAGATGATGTATTTCATGTTTTAAGTTGTTATGTAACGATCCTATTCCCCAAATACACTAGAACTATCAATATTCTATGTTTTATCAATTGAAATTTATGTAATAAATCATGTTTATGTTTGTAAGAAAGATAAGGGTTATCATAGATTTTTGTTTTTGTGACTGTTGCATTTTTTAGCAACATGCCTCCCTGGAATACTCTCATCTGCCCATTGGAGGAAAACGAAGAGAGTTCTCCCACACCAATTGATCAGAGGCTAGTCGAGGCCATGGTCTGGGCTGTCCAGGCTCTAGGATAGGGACCAACTCTTGTTTCAACTATTGTTAGAGAGGATGAGACTGGTCCTAGAAAGGACAAGGCCCAGGAGTTCCTAAAAAATAATCCTCCTACATTTTGAGGCATCATAGAACCTAAAGAAGCAGAAGAATGGATTAAAAATATTGAGTGCATGTTCGAGTACCTAGATACACCCATGGAGCTCATGTTGAAATGTGCCTCCTTTCTGTTGGAGGGTCCCAGCCGCATGTGGTTGGAATCAGTACTTCAGACTGGGAAGAATGAGAAGATGCATTGGGGAGATTTGAAGGATGTCTTCAATGAACAGTACTTCCCTGAGTTGTTGGCTTATACTAGGTCCCAAGAGTTCATGGACCTTGTTTAGGGGAATATATCCATGAAGGATTAAACCAACCATTTCACTGAATTGGTTCGGTATGCTTATGAAATCGTCTCCAATGAAAAAAAGAAGGCCCATAGGTTTGAGAAAGGCTTGCGACAAGAGATATAATCCCATATTTTCTTATTCAAGATGAGGACCTATGCTGAGGTCATTGATCGGACATGTATGGTGGATATTGATCGTAATGGTAGGGCTGGTTTTTTATGGGTTAGTATCAGTAGTGGGCAGTGGAATCCCTTCAGAGAAGAAAATAAAGTAGGAGGAACATGTGAAGAAAGGAGGTGGAAGTTCAGGCCACTCCTCCAGGAAGTTTTCATCCATGGATTTTGATGAGAGATCAGTCATGTTCCACCAGTGTGGGAAGCTAGGGAACATCCGAACAACATTGCCACTTCCTCTGAAGCCTTGTTACTAGTGTGTAGCAATGCGAAACAGGTGTGGAAGGGTGGGGAGGGATAAGGCCGTGCGGGCTTAAGCCCATGCGGAAGAGGCCGAGCGGGGGGGGGGGGGGTGACGGGGGTCACAGAGTAGTTCGGACGGGGGTCACGGAAGAGGCCGAGCGGGGGTGATGGGGGTCGCGGGCGGTGGTGGCGAGGGTGATGGAGGTCACAGATAGAGGAGGCGAGGAGGTCTGGCAGGGGGGGGGGGGGTGATGGGGGTCGCCGGGGGAGGAGGCGAGGGTGACGGGGGTCACCGGGGGATGAGGCGAGGGTGATGGGGGTCGCCGAGGGAGGACGCGAGGGTGATGGGGGTCACCGGTGGAGGAGGTGAGGGGGCCGAGAGGTGGTGATGGGGGTTGCAGACAGAGGAGGTGAGGGTGATGGGGTTCGTAAGTGAAGGAGGCAAGGAGGTCGGGCGGGGGTGACGGGGGTCGTGAGTAGAGGAGGTGAGGAGGCCAGTCAAGGGTGATGGGGTTCACGAGAGGAGGCCATGCGGGGGTCGTAGAAGAGGCCGAGTAGGGGACAGGGGTGGCGTAGGATCATAGGGTGGCGAATTTGGGGGTCACGAGGGAGGTTGGGCAGGCGGAGTTTGGTTGGATAATTAAATTAAAGTGCAAGAGGCAGCCAGGTTCCTTGGCAGCATCGGGTGGAGTGTGTGTTGGGAAAAGGATAAGTCCTTGAATGACTTCTACACCACCTCGTAAATGAAATTAGATTTTAAAATTTAATATTATAATTATTATTGTAAAAAAAATTAAAAGAACCCGCGGGTCAGCCCGTATCTGTGCGGGTAAACCTGCACGGGTTGGCTGCCCGTGCGGGATATCCGTATAAGCCTACTTAAAATGTGGGTTATTTTTAATAAACCCACCCCGCCCCAATCCTTCCCCAAACCCTCTTATAATGTGGGACCACAGCTCGTTTTTCATTGCTACCAGTGTGGAGGCATGGGGCATTTGCAGCGCTTCTGCAGGGTGGCACGTCCACTTCTGAGTGGGGTAGGGTTAGTGGGTTCAAGAGGAGTGTCAGCACAGTCTGAGTTATCAAGGACTAGGGGATATCATTTTGGTGGCTGTGGTGGTATGTTTGGGTCATCTTATGGGAAGATCCTATTTAGGGAACAACCATAGAATAGTAGTAGTCTTCATGCAGAGACCGAACATCTCTATGTAGTGGATCAGGCACCAGTAGGATCAGAGGCGGGACCGTTGACAGTTCAAGGTACCGTTTTGATCGAATATTCTATATCTTCTAGTCTTTTTGATACTGGTGCCTCTGTTTCATTCATTTTTTTCCTGTTTTCTATACATGCTGAATTTTCCAACCGAGTTGTTGTCTTTTGCGATGGAGTTGGTGACGTTGCTGGGAAAGAAGGAGTAGGGTCTTAGGTGCCCGTCATGTGCGCTCTCCATGTCATGGATTGAGATAGGGTGGAACCTCTTTGTCTTAGATATGGATCCTTTTAAAGTGATACTTGGCATGGATTGGCTAGTACACTTCCATCCACATGGATTGATACAGGAGGCGAGTGAGTTTCACGACACCTGATGGGAGTCGTTAGGTTTTTCGTGGAGATTGGGATCCTCGGTCGAGTGGTGCAGGAGCTCCACTCCCAGAGTTGGGAAGTATTATCTTCTATTTATCATCACTCATTCTAGAGGACGATTGTGTTTCCCATGAAGGTGCACTACCTCATGTAGTGAATGAGTTTTCATAGGTATTCCCAAATGATTTTTCTGGTTTCCCCTGGAGCAGGATGTGGAGTTTTTGATTGATCTGGTGCTGGGAAAATAACCGATATCTCTTCCCTCATATCGTATGGACCCTACCGAGATGAGAGAATTAAAGATACATTTGGATGACTTAGAATCCAAAGTATTAATTCTCCAAAGAGTCTCTCCTTGGGCCTCTCATGTGTTGTTCACAATGAAGTTTGATAGATCCCTTTGGTTGTGCATTGACTACTGGATGCTGAATAAGGTAACAATTAAGAAAAAATACCATTTTCACAGGATAGATGATTTTTTTTGATCAGTTGAAGTGGGAAAAGTATTTCTCAAAGATATATTTGTTCTTGGGATACCATCAACTCAGGCTGATAGAGGTAGATATCCCAAATATATCCTTCGAAGTAGGTATAAACACTTTGAGTATTTGGTCATGCCCTTCAGATTGACCAATGCTCCAATAGACTCTATGGAACTCATGAAAAGGGTGTTCCATCAGTATCTTGATTCCTTTTTTTGTGGTGTTTTGGATGAAATTCTAGTATATTATGGCTCTGAGGAGGAAGACGGAAATCTCGTGAGGATCATCTTGGGCACTTTGCAGGATCAACGCCTCTATGCAAAGTTTTCAAAATGCACTTTTTGGATATGGGAAGTGAAATTTCTCAGGCATGTGATCTCTAAGTAGGGGGTTTCAGTGGACCCTGAGAAAATCAGTGTGGTCATTTCATGGGAGAAACCAAAGAATGTGTTTGAGATTAGGAGTTTCCTTGGCCTGGTTGGTTATTACAGGTGATTCGTTCGGGATTTCTCTCAACTTGCTTCACCGATGACTGCACTCACTCGGAAAGGGGTGAAGTTTGTATGGGTCCCAGAATGTCAGGCCTCCTTCGAATAGCTGAAGCAGAGATTGACTACCACACCCATTATGATTTTTCCTGATGCCGAGAAGGGGTATGTGATCTATTGTGATTCCTCAGGTATGGGTCTTGGGTGCATGCTTATGCAGGATGAACTCGTGGTGGCATATAACTCTCGCCAACTCCAAACACATGAAAAGAACTACCCAACCCATGACTTGGTGATGGAAATGGTGATGCATGATTTGAAGACTTGGCATCACTATCTCTTTGGGGAGAAGATTGTGGTATACTCTGATCACAAAAGCTTGGCCTATATCTTCTCGCAGAAGGACCTCAACTTGAGGTAGTATTGTTGGATCAATTACTTACAGGGGTTTGAATTTAACATTGTCTATACCCCAAGAAAGGGTAATGTGGTGGCTAACACCTTGAGAAGAAGATTTCCCATTCAGGATTTGAGGAAATCTAGTGATGAGTGGACTTTTATGGGGCTCTTTTCTCAGATGCATGTGGAGACGAAGGATCAAAATGGCGGTGCATTCATGCCGAGTGTTGAATTGAATCCTTCTCTCTTGGAGATTATTTAATAGGAACAACCTAGTGGTGAGACTTTTCAGTGTTCGAGGCAGTTTCGTCAGGGTGGGGATACATCCTCTGATTGGTCATCGTCTCCTGAGGGTATATTTTTCTTCAAGGGATGTTCAGTAGTGTTGTTATCTTTGTGGAAGGTGGTGATGTACGATAGCCACCATTATCAGTGGTATATCCATCCGGGTACAACCAAGATTTATTATTATGTAAGAAGACATTTCTGGTGGCCAGGTATGAGACGAGACATATCAGACATTGTGTCGAGGTGGTACACATGCCAACAGGTGAAAGAAGAACATCAAAGGCCCTCTAGTTTTCTCCAGCCATTACCCATTCCTACCTAGAAGTGGAATGAGGTTTACATGGACTTAATTATTTTCTTTCCTCGTACACCTATGGGTAATAATTCCATTTGGGTGGTGATTGATCATCTGACCAAATCATCACACTTCATTCTGATCAAAGATACAACAAAAGTAGATGAGTAGGGTCGTTTATATCTTCACGAGGTGGTGAGAATCCATGGTGTGACATCAGCAGTTGTCTCAGATAGAGACCCCTACTTTACTTCTCGGTTTTTGGAAGGCCTTCAGAAGGCCTTGGGGTCTCAGATTAATATGAGCATGACATACCATCCTCAAACAGATGGTCAGACATAGCGGGTGAATCATATTTTGGAGGACATGCTCCGTGTATGTGTTCTAGATATTGTAGGTTCCTGGGAAAGCCATTTGGGATTGGATGAGTTTTCTTATAATAATAGTTACCAATCCTCGATTCAAATGGCTCCTTTTGAGGAACTCTATGGTTGTCCCTGCCATTCCCACCTATGTTGGGCTGAGGTAGGTGAGACTTCATTGTTGGGGCCGAGTTTGGTGTAGGAGACATCTGAGAAGGTCAAGTTGATCATGTAGCGCTTAATGATAGCTCAGAGTTTTCATAAATCATATGCTGACTAGAGGCATCAAGACCTATAGTTTTTGATGGGTGATAGTGTATTCTTGAAAGTTGATCCTTGTTTGGGCCATCATCGATTAGGAAAGCAAGGGAAGTTGATGCTCTAGTATGTCATAACCTTTGAGATCACCAAGCATATTGGGAAGGTGGAATAATGGTTTGATTTACCTTCTTAGTTGACATCCATCCATGATTTCTTCCATGTCTCTCAGTTGAGTAAATACAACCTGGATCCGTCCCATGTGCTGAGTTGGGAAGAACAAGAGATAGAGCCTGACTTGTCAATTTCTGAGCATCCAGTGAAAATAGTAGACTCCCAAGAGATGTTTCTTCGAAGGAAGTTTATTCCTCCTTTTTGGGTTCAATGGAAGCATGGTAGTGATACACATGAGACATGGGAACAAAAGTCATGGGTTGAGTAATAGTACCTGTTCTTATTTTCTGTTCAAGCCTCAGGTTGAATTTCCAGGATGAAAGGTCTTTCATGGTGGGGAGAATTGTCACATAAATGAATTATTTTAAAGTTAAATTTTATTAAATTTCCATTAATTCTTTGTTTTGTGGGGTTCCCATTCATTTTTGGAGGAAAGGGTGAGTTTTCAGGATTTGGGCCAAACCGTGAGCCCATTTCCAGACTTAGAAACCAATTTTGTTTATTTTATAAATATTTCAGTTTTTTAATATTTTTGACCCATTAAACATCGAATATGGCCTCCCCTGACCTATTAACACCACCATTGAAATTTTTACCCTTTATGAATCCATAATAATGGTGGATTTGGGTTTTTTTTAGGAATTGGGCCACCCCGAAAACCCATTTCTAGTTTTAAAATTTTTTTTCTTTTATTTCATATCCTATTTTAAATTAATGATTTTTTGATTATTCAACATCTAAATCGAGACCACTAAACCCAAGAGTTCCCCCATTTCCTTTACCCCCTCTTTGGAGCTCCTATGCATCGCGAATTTGGGCAGAACTTCATAGGGTTTCTCAAATCGTCCAAATTTGAAGAGGCAATTTCTTCCCTTCATAACTCTTCAATTATTACTCTTTTCCCCTATTTTAGTTCTCAAATAACCTTTTTAGACTTATTCTAACCTCAATTTAATTTTTGGAATTTTGGAAAATCATCTACTAGATTATTTGGGGTTATTTCTTCAAGATCCCTCAAGTAAGTGGGTCTCATTCATTCTTCCTCCCATTTACTTAGGGTTTTATTTCCTTTTTCTTAGGGTTTATTCCAAATATTATTGATTTTTCTAATTTCCATCAAGTGGGGATTCAAACCTAGGGTTTGATTCTGGTTTTATTGGTCTATTAGTTTGGTTTTAGGCATGATCTCGGCCCCTCTTGGTGCAGTAGTGGTGCAATTTGATTTTCTGCACAAAGATTCAAGGTTTTTCATTATTTTGGTAGGTGATTCCATTATGTAGGAAATTTTTCTGACTTATCTTGCTAAGTTTATGGTATTTTCAGGTGTATTTAATTTTAACATTTCTGCAAAAAATTGGTTTTAGTGGAATTTATATAGAAAATGAATTTTAAGTTCCATTTTTATGTGAAATTGGGGGTTTTTCATAAAAAACTCTTATTGGTTCATTTGGTGCTACCCTAGAATCATTTAGTTGATTTTATTGAAGTGTATTAGGACTGAAAATACTGTTTTCAATGTTTATCTCCTTTTTTTTTTCTTTGAAAATCTTCCTTAACGGTGTTTTTGAAACACATGCATTTTTAAGTGCCATGTTTGTGTGAAAATGAAAGTTTTATAAAGATTTTACTTTATGGTTCATATGGGGCTTCCCAAAAACTGATTTTTTGGTTTCATTGAAACTTATTGAGCTTACATTTCTATTTTGGTGACTTGTGGGTGTGCACATGGTGTGAAAATTGTGGATGTCAAGGATTTTTGGGTTCAAAATAATAAGGGATTTTGAGAACCTGATTTATTGAAAATCAAAATGTTGTTTTGTGAGTTTTAAGTGGTATAAAGTGTGAGTAGATACTGTATTATTTTTATATGACCTGTAGTGGTGTTTTTATATGAAAAGGTATGTGTTTTTATTGCTTAAATTTTTTGAGAAAAAAGGGGGAAGCTCGGGTACCTTGGTGGGAGGATATGTACTAGTACGACTAGTGAACCAGATGGGTTGTGTCCCTGTTTCACTGAGAAAATGGATAATGAAAACTCTGACTAAACTATGTGGAAAATTTTTGGGGACCACTAGGTTATGTTTATGTTCCCTACTAGTGGATCATTCATTATAAAGGATTGTGACTTGGATACTTTACACCGAGGTATGAGGTGCATGGGGCCCGAGACTATCTAGTTTCCTAGGGGTGTTCCCGGTTTTGGTGCTCACTAGATTTATGGTATTTACCCATGTATTAGGGTGTGTTTGGATGTACATTATAGTAGCTAAAATTTATTATTAATTTTTTTTATCTTTATGAAATTTTTATTTTGAAAACTATTTTCAATTGAATGTTATGTTTCTTGGAATTTATCATTGATTTTATTTACATATTAAAACTGCTTGCTTTATCAGCTTGTATTGAATAATATTTGTAATACTTGGGGGGTATCCTATTGGGCTTAGGCTAACACCCTAATTACACCCCTTGGTGTATGTAGACTTAATTATGTTTGACTCAGGTAAAGGCAAGGCCTTGGGTGAAGGTAGTTCAGACTGTTAGTCCCCTCCTATGGTGCGGTGTTGTGGAGACGGCTCGGGGGTGATGGCCCCTTATCATGTGGAGTCATTGTGGCTGACTTAATGATGTTTTTATTTATATTTAGACCTCTTCTACCCTACATAAAACCATGTATTCAGTTCTTATTTTTTATTATGTCTTGTTTGGAATGGAAATTTCAGATTCTTATTATTGAATGTTTTAATGTTTTATGCCTTCATACTCGGGTAAATCGTTCCCAAAACTAAATTAATGATACCTGAGAACTTTTTCCAGCCTGTGGGGCTAGGTAATGCCCTTTGGAAATTTTCATCGGCTGGATTTGCTGCTGGTATTAGTGGAAACCAGATTCAGTTCATGACAGAATCCTCTTTCCTCTTTTATCCATTTCCTCTTGTTTTATTCTTCTCCCATCATTGTGACCCATATTAGAAGAACCATAAGTTGGGTTTTGGTTCTTATTTGGTTTTGGATATTGATGTTTGGGCATCAAATTCAATTTTCAACCATTATTTATACCATTTTAATCCCTAGACCATTTAACATTGATTTAAGGTAAGTTTTCCCCATTCCCTAACCATTAATTTTAGAACTATCAACATATTACACTTTAAATTTAGGTTTAAATTAATTATTGTTAGTATTAGTTTTTTTATTAAATGTATATAGAGAAAAAAATTTTTAACTTGGTTTTCATAGGAAGTGATGACTTTCCCTATTTTAAAAAGTATTTTTAATCTTTTTTTACAAAACCGCACATTCCGTTTGTTTAAGAAATTGAAAAAATGTACTTTATAAATGTATTCTGTAATTTTAAATTATTTTATTATTTAAAAAGTGAGTTCCCATTTGGTTCCGAAGTTTTACTTGTAATTTCATGTAATACTTGAAATTCCAAGTATTAATAAAAAAAATTAAATTATTTTTTGTATAAAATGTGACATTTGAAAATGATTTGGACCCATTTGGGACAAAAAGTGAGTAAAAAAGTTATGTTTTATTTCTTTGTGGGGTTTTAATGAAAATTGAGTTGGTTCTATGATTTGTTTTCAAATATTTTGATAAATAATTTTGGAAGAATGTTTTATAAAATATATTTTAATGTGTTTATTTTAATAATTAATTTGATGTGTAATTTCAAATAACAAAAAAAGGTTTAGAATTCCCAATTCCATTTCTGTGAAGAATCGTTTAGCACTAAAAATGATTTTAGAAATGGTTTGGACATGTGTAAACCCACTTAATCCCTATTTGATTTTGATAAATATGGATCATGGTCTATGGGAAATACTTTATATCTTGTATGACATGATGGATAGGTGATCGGGGCCGTTTCATGTAGGGGCATTGGAGGTGGGGGTCAAATTATTTTTTATACTTATTATTGGCTAGGATGATTTATTATTTGATCACCTTCAAATTATTTGGTAATAGTAACCCCTGTAACTATGCAGAATGTCCAGATATAAGATACACTAGGTAGTCACACACTATAGTGTCTCCACATAGTTGTGTTGTGTACTAGGGATAGTAAGAAAGTTCCCTTGATTAATTTTAGTGAATGATAGTTCGTTAATTTGTTTTAGAACACATTATAGATCTGTATTATGGTCCATGTTTGGTAAATTCTAGCATTATCACACATTATGGAATAGGGTAAAGCCTATATAATCCATTATTTGGTTGGTGGTTTGATCTAGTGGATTCCTTTGATTTCCTGTTATATCCCATTATTGATTGAACTTTGTGGAACCTAGGTTGTCCTTATTTTATTTCCTTGTTTTATCTATAAAATGGTGCCTTTATTTATGGATTTTCTCATTCATTATGAGATAGTTTTAAATAGGATTTTGAAAATGTTTTTAAGAAGGGTGTTTTAAATGAAAAATATTTACTTTTTAAGGCACAAATGTTTTAAAGAAAATATTTCCAAGTGATTGTTTTCAATTAATAAAGATAAATATTAAATTTTATAAAACCATCTTGATGTGTTATTTGTTTTAAATTTAATTAATAATGAAAAACCTAGTTTTTATCATTTCATTTTAAACTATTTGAAATGGTTTTATAATTAAATGTTCTGAATGCATAGAAGAGGGTGGTGACCTATTGATATTGTTTATTATTGCACCTATATTAAATCCAATTTCAGGATTTGGGAATAGAACTTGACCACTATTGGAGTGTAGATTGTTTCAAGCATGGTTGGTTTCTTAGGATTATGCAGAGGGTAGTGTTTATTTTCTTTAATTGGTTTCCTTGCTACACTAACCAAATATTCCACCCCTTTTTAGTTTTCTTTATTTGTTTGGTGGTGCATTATATATGTTTACTTTTGGATATTGGAAGTGGATGACTATTCTATGCGAGGAAGTTGGATGTGATCTAAGGGAATTGCTGTGATTTTTTAAAATTTTTTATACTATTTGTTTTTTTATTATTTAACATGGAAGGGATATTTGACTTACAGATGGGTCGTGTAAAATTTTCATTAGAAATTTATTGTTGTTTATATATTTATTTTAAGGAAAAATAATTTCCTTTGATTGTTTCTAATCGCTTAGAACTTTTCACAAGTATGGGGGGATGAGGAACTTCCATTAGTCCCTACCAGAGGTCGGCTCATGCATCCAAAGGATGGATGACTTAGGTTGCTTCATGATGATCCACACACACACCTACATGTCTATATATTCTTGATGTTTTATTTTAGGAGTCCATGGGATAGTTTCTAGGTTTTATATTATTCATTTATTTTATAATTGATGGATGAACTTGGTATGTGGAGGTGACCCTTGGTTACAAGGAGATGCTTATATAGTGTCTTTGGTTTTACAGCTTTTGCAGGATGTCTCTTATTGAACTCATCAGTATTTATTTATATATTTTCTTTTATGATTATCATGTATCATATTGCACTTTTTTTGGTAAATTATTTGGATGTTTCGCTTCATTTGAGATGGTTATGCCCTCTTTGTTTAGTTTTTTATTTTAAAAAGTTTATCTATTTTTCTAGAGTGTCAAACTTATGAATATAACATGTCAGATTCTCAAGATGGGTGATTTTATATAATAATTTTTTTAGGGTGAAATCGTTGATGCTCTATCACTAGTTTCCTACATGGGGTGATTTGTAACATGCCTTAGGCCTTGTCTCATACCAGTTCAGGTGACATTGTAGGTTGAGCTAGGCTGGTTCATGAAATAATGGTATCATAGATCTATTTATTAAGATGATATATGAGAATTTAGTTATATAAGATATAATATTTTTGTAACTCAATAGGTTGGTATAAAAAAGTGTTTAAAAACAATTTTAGTGATGGACCTTGAGTAATTCAAGTTTTTGGTAAAATATTTTGTTTTTTGGGTCAATTTAGAATTCCCCTTTGGGCATAATTCTATATTTTTGGGAATTTAGAAAGGATACTATAAATTTTCATGGGAATAATTCACATGATGTAAACCATGTTAATAAGCCACACACCTTGGGGAATGTGATATTTTGTTGTTTTTTTTCTTCCAATGGTTTATTATAATTTTCTTTAGTCCGTGTGGGATTATTATGATTTAAAATTGATGTCGAATAATTGATATTAAATAAATTTAAAAGTGTAATGAGGTTTTTTAGTTTATCCGATTTTATTTAGTATCATATATTATGTATTTGAAAACTATTATTTCATACTAAGGTTTGGGTTATTATTTTATTCCTAATGTTGATTTTCATTGTTTTGAATTACAATAAATTTGATTCTCAAAGTTTACATAACAAATTATTAAAATTAATTATATGATTTTTTTTTGGAAAAATGTTCTTGATGGATAAACTGGAATTTTATTATATTGGTTATAACTCATAATGATAGTGGGTGATTTAAAAAGTAAATAATTAATGTAATAATTTGAGTATTATGGTAGTAATGATAAAGGATTAGGTAATATGTAATTAATTATTGGGAAAGATTTAATATTTCTTGATTATAAGATAGGTTTTAATTGAATTTTAAAATTTATATTTATGGTCTATGGTCTTTGTAAAGTATTTATAAAAGTATTGACCATGTATAATATAAAAAGTTCTTTTGTTAAGAATAAATATTAATTTTGTGGATTTCTATTATTATAAATCATTTTTAAAATTTTGATGAAATTAATATAAAAAATAAATTGTGTGAATGTATGTCTAGTGTTTCTTGTTTTATAAAATGAATTTTTTTTAATGTTATATTGATATTGAATTGGAGAGTTATTTTATAATTTTTAAGTTGGAAGATGATTAATTAATATTTTTTTATATTATGGGTATTTTCTTATTATATTGACATAATATTATTGTGCCCATTTTTGTATATTAGTTTTTTTCATGATGTAATTCTATTAGATTTTATGTTTCATGTTATTTTAGAGTTTTCCTCTTAGAAAATTGATGTATAACCATGGGAAGAATATTTCTAGGGGTTTATTGTGGTGTATAAATTCTAATAATATAGATGTGGTTTGTCAATTTGTTGATTCTTCCCAGAAATTGAATGAAGTTGTGGGGTCAAATCCATCTCAATTTATAGATTATGTTCAATAATTGCTCATTCTCAAGCCCATATCTTACATAGTGATCTAGGCCCACAAGAGGTGGAGGAGTGGCTAAATAAGGTTGAGGGAATTTTAAAATCATTAAATACTCCTACAACCTCTAAAGTGGATGGTTTTATAGTCATGAATGGGGGAACTAGTAGAGAATAGTGGGAATCCATTAATCAAGATCATTCACTGATATAAATTTCATGGGAATATTTTAAGACTACATTTATTCAATGAAATTATCTTAATAATGTGAGAATAAAGTGGGAGATATAATTTAATAGCATCCAACATGGAAATTGGATTGTGAAGGAGTATGATTTTTTTGATGAGTTAGATCCTTCATCTTATAATATAGTTAAAAATGACTCCCTAAGACCATTTCTTTGAGGGAGATATTTATTAAAACATCATTTGATAAGTTTCTTTATCCAGGTTTACTTCTTATATTGAAGTAGTCAATATAGCTCTATTGGTGGAAGGGAATATGGAAGTATAACCCTCTCAAGTCCATAAATCCATGGTATTAGGTGAAAGTAAATGTAATATGTATAAAAAGAAGAGGATGAAGTAGTTCCTCATGATTGAGGGTGGAGATAGTGTGATCAACTCTCTTATTTCGTTCATGATACTTTAATAAAGAAGTGATCTCTTGTGTGATTTTGGTGTGGAAGGTTTTGGCACCCCAATCTATCATGTTTGAAAGTTCGGAGAAATTTTAATCGATGTTGCTAGTTATGTCATCTTTATAAAATTTTATGTTGAATTAACGACAAATTAAAAGATATCAGACATAACCCAACTTTGGTAAGGAACATATTTTTGATCACATAGAGATAAAATTGTAAGGAAGTTAAGGAATTTTATTTACTATACCTATTTGGGTATTTCATTGATTAATGAAAGAACCACTTACCTTCATGTTTCAGGAAGAATAACTTACCTGCTTATCCTGTTTACCTATATTTGTAAATGTTTCTTTTACCTTGTTTCATTTGACTCTTCCTCCTAGTTTAAATACTGTTGTGTTAGTGTAGAACCTTTTTATTTTAATTACCTAAGTTTGAGGATGAGTTAGATTTGGAAAAAAATCTGATTTTATAGTATCTATATTTTATTTCTTCAACCATATAAAGAGAGCTCAATGTGGTGGGGAGATCCATATTTGGTCTCTATTTTCCATTGAGTTGTGTATATAGGTGGTTTAGGTTCATGAAATTGGTTCCTCATGAGATTAATTCAATGGGATTAAAGTCCACAATAGAAGGGAGATATTTTTATAATACTCACTTCATTATTTATTTCATCTAATTACTTATATTTGTGTATCTAATATGAGATTTATATTTTTAGATTCTTTATATTCTTTTGGATAGTAAATTGAGATTGAAATTTGACGTTTCTTTTTTGAGAAAACCAATTAATATTATAAATTTCTTCACTTAAAAAAGGTATGAAAATATTCTTTTTGAAGTGATTAATTTGTATTTCCCTTAACCTCATGTTTAAAAGGCACATTTCTAGGGATGAAAAGTGATTTGTTTGGGATGATTGATACACCAATGTTATCACTTATTAATATTTAATTTTATACATATTGGTAATGTATTTTATTTTGAGTTTCATGTTTGAATTTTGAGTTTTTGGTTGTTTTTTAGGTTTTATAGGTATGGTGGATAACAGTGAAGTTGGATAGTGAAATGATTTTCTCCCCTAGGAGTTAGTGTATTGTATATACAAGGCTCATGGAAAGGGATCCCATGTATTCGATCCATGTGAATACATAAAAAACGTTTTTTAAACATTTTCTTTTTATTTTTCATTCTTATTTCTTTTTAGGGGATGGGGTATTGACCTAGAAGCCTAAAATGGAATCAAACTCTCCCTACTTCTCCTCACATGGAGGATTCTTGGTGGATCTTTAATGATTATTCCTCTAAATTAATTTTTAGTGATTCCTTTCCCTTCCTCTCTTCTTTCACAAAATTTCTCTTCCCTTTCCTTCAACTCTTTCTTCACCTAAGAACCATTGTCGATAAGGATTTAAATTTTCATGGTTTAAATTGTTTTTTTATGTTAGGGGTTATTTTTTCATAGGTTCCAACCAATTATCCTCAAGTATAATAACATCACTTAGTAAAAAAAATCAATTTCCAGAATCTTTTTTTTTTCAATTCATTTTTTGGCATATCACGTGGTGCTATAGTTTTATAAATCCCCATTTCATCAAAATAAAACCATTATTTAATATGTTTTATGAAATTATAAATGTTTATATTCACCCTTTTATGTTATTTGGTTAATTAAAAATTATTTTCCATTTTTTCTAAAAATATGTACTCTCAAGAACTGGCCATGCACCGTATATGCTTATAAAAACGTTTAAAAGACATTTTTCAAATAAAATTAATATTTTGGGATATGTTTGGGTTTCCAAAGGATATTATAAAAAAGTTAATTCATATTTTCAATATTATACTTATGATTTAAGTATGTTTCATTCTTCTATTTTTTTCATTTTTAAAATTAAGAGTTCAGTTGGAATACATTAATTTATTATTGATATCTATTATTAGTTTTTCCTTGTTTTAATAATATTTATATGTTGGGTTGTCTTATTTTTATTTATATGATGTTTTGATTTTTTTTATGAATTGGGAATATTTTAAAAATTATTTTTAAGACTTAAATTTCAATTTAGAACTTAAAGTGTAACACCCCAATATTTTATGGTACATTTTCCTTTTAAATAAATTTAATAGCTTGGGTTTCATGCAACACCATGTTCGAATACACCATGATCTATTAATAATATTCTGTTATAACTTAGTCATTAAAATAGTTATAATTAATAGAATTAACCATATTATGAAATTTATATAGTATTTTTTTTTAATTTTTTTAAATATTTTATTGTTATAAAATAAGAATGAATCTGATTTTATGCATTAAAAGACTATATTTTTCTAAAGGTTGTTTAACCACCTTTTTGATAGAGAACTTGTTTTAAATATAGTTTTTGAAAAATTAATAAATTATATTTGACATAATAAACTTCAACTTTTAAATTGGAAAATAGAAATTTACTCTTGTTCAATTTTTTTATTTTTTGGATAAGTATCATGTTTTGATGAATAATGATAAAATATTAAATTTTAATTGGAAATAAATTTCTCATATAAATAATTTATAGTGTTAAATTATATTTTTAATTGGTTTTAAATTTTATTATATTAATTTTTTATCATTTAATCCAATTTAGGTCATTGGAACAACTTTACATTGAATCCAGATATAAAAAATTTCAATCTTTTGAGTATTTTCACTTTGAAAACTCATTTTCTAGTTCCAAAAATGGGATTAATTATAAATTAATTACTAAAAAGTATGTGATTTAAAATTTTAAAACTTGATTAAATATTTTGAATCACTGGGTTAAAATTATTTAAATAGGTTTCTTTTATTTTTGGATATTATAAATAGTAATTTTAGTAACTTTTTTATTAATACAGTTAAAGAAAAATCGAGTAATTAAGGGTAAAAATAATATTATAAATATTAGAAAATTACTATAATGGTTATAATAATTTTATTTTATGAGATATTATAGACCAAAATCCCCCTTGTGCAGATTTTATGACCTCTTGAATCCACTTGGATGACTATAACCCTTTTAAAGTATTTTATTTTAAGAAAATCCAAATATGTCATACTCATGTTTTTAGTAAGTATTAAAATTTTAATTTATAGTTATTCAAAAAATATATTCAACTATAAATAATAATTTTAAATTTAAATTTTTTATATTCACCATGATAATTTATTTTTAAAATTTAATAAATAAATTATTACCTTAAAATCTTAAACAATGATGATGCATTAATTATTTAATTAATGTGAATATCAAAAAAATTATTATAAAAATATTAAAATAAATATAATTTTACATAATTAATGTAATAAATGAATTTTTTAGATATATTTGATTTGTTATGGATATATTAGATGTGTTGGTTCGAAGATATCTTTTTTTTTGTAAAACTCAAATTATTTAATAGTATCAAATTGTCATTAATGTTATATTAAAATAAATAATATTTTATTAAATGATATAAAATTAATAAAACAATGAAATTATGCAAAATTACTGGGATAAAGTTTAATATGTCATTCTTAAATCATTTAAGATTAATTTGGCATTGTATAGTAACTATATTAACCTTCAAAGATTAAAAATACATATTACCATGGTAAGAGTTAAAGGGGTTAATTAAAGGTTAAAACCAAAAGATATGGGTAAGAATGTGACCTAAACTTGTATAAAAATTATTGGTTGAGAGGATTTCTACCTATAATTATCTATGTTTTTAAATAACTCACTTTTTATCCATTTTTAATTGAAAACTAATTTATATTAATTTAATATTTTTAGAGTTTCCAAAAGTGACCCTTACCTCAATTATAAAATGGAATCTCCCCCCTCACTTCATCACACCACTTTGAGACTTATATACCTACCAAATACTTCAAATTTATCCTTCCATATTCAGTATCCAATTTTTTAAGGTCTTGGCCATCAAAAATACCAACTCTAAATTCTTTAAGAAGAGATTTAAAAGAAGTCTATCAAAGAAGAGGTAACTATTTTACCAACTGATTTTAGTTCATTTCTTCTTATAATTCCTCTTCATATGTTGTATCCACAAAAAATTAATGAATATAGTGTCATATATTTTCCAATATTTCATTATGATTTTGGTACAACAATTTTCATCTTTTATCCATCCTATGAAAAAATAAAAGCACTATGTGTGCATACTTACGATTTACCATCTCCACGCAGTGGTGTAATTTGTTTTTCACCACCACTTTATTTGTAAGGGTATAACGATAGATATAATTGAAATAAATAATAAATATAGAATTATATTTATTATTTATAAAAATATACTATCTAATTCCGTACCCTTTTACCATTAAGGGAATTATATCGTCGCTCGTACGTACGTACGGCCAACCATCTCCAATACACGATATGATTCATTTTCTATGTTAACCATTCAATAATGACTATAAAAATGTATGTAATGTGTATATAAAATATATATGAACATAATATCATTCTGGATATGAAATAAATATATAATATGTATAAAAAAATAGGACTTAAAAGGAAAAAAATGCATAGGAAAATGAACCAGTTAACACTCGAAATAAGGGTAATAATAAAATAATATTAAAAAATGATATAAGAAGATATTATATGATTTCAAAAAAATTATATGAGTTTTTTATAAATTAATAATATGATTTAAACCATTATACAAAAGGTTAAATCTCCTTCATCTAAATTAGTAAGCATTATTTCATAATATCATTATTATTTGGGATTTATTATGTTTAAGTCTTAACTAGTGGGGAATTTGTTAGTCCATATCCATATTTTATAAAAACATTTTAATTTTTTTTGCAATTATATTAAAATTTATTAAAGTATTTTTTGACCATGTTTGAATTATTATTAAATGTTTTGAAATGAATCTTTTTATCAATCTCCAAACAAAGTACTTTATGAACTTTTAAACAAAAATACGGAAGGAATGTTTTTTAACTTATACGGCAGGAGAGGATTTTATCGCCGTCATGATGCCTTAATGTTTTGAAGCTTCATTTACAGGTTTACAAGGTTATTTTCAAGGGAATTTTTTTTATTACTACTCAAATTTTTAAATAAATATTTTCAATGTAAAAATAGGTATTTCTCTAAAGAAATTTTAAATGATCTTATTATACTATTTTTATCTATATCAACATATTTTGTTGAATTTTATGTTTAATTGAGGTTGATATATTATGATACAATATACCAAATTTTATTTAAGGTTTTATGATTAGTTAGACTATGGATGTTATATTTTTATACCATTCATGATTTTTGATTAAAGTATTCACATTTAATATGATAATTTTCAATATGAATGTTTATGTTTCAACCTTTTCAAACAAGGAATGAATTGGACTTAGTAAGTGATAGGAAGGTCCTGTTATAACCCCTCTATGAATCAACAGGTCTCATGGTACAAATTAGTTTGGGTTTTGGCTGAGGCTTTACCCATTTATGTATGATGTCTTATTTGAAGCCTTGATGGTATGTCTATGAAATCCAACATTATGTATTCCCACATTATAGGATTAGTTATTGATATTCCATGTAATTATTTGATTAATAGAATATCAAAGTGGTTAGTTATATGGAATTATTTTATTTTCATTTATTCTTACCATATTATGCCCAAGATTATGTTTAAATGGATTGTGTTTCAATTATATACCTTACCATAATGTTTATGCTTATTTATTTATAATAGCTTCTATTATATTCTTAAACTTACTGATCATATGAGCTCACCCCTTTCTCATTTTTTATTTTTCCTAGGATGCCAAGATTTATATTATGACTAATATGCAGGGTTAATCTAGGAGAATATTGGTGTTCACACAAGATTATCTATGTGGTATTTTATATTTTAAATTAAAATATATGGTTCATGTATGTAATTTGGTTTCCCAAATTGCTAAAATTATTAGTCCTTTGGGATTCAAATACTGTATCTATGCCAATTTAATAAAGTGAGGCATTGGCTCCAGACTACTGGGGTTGGGGTCTTTAAAATGAGTATCAGAGTATGTTTAGAAGAAATCAAGGAAACTAGATATATAAAAATATATATTAGGGAAATGTAACCCTATAAAGGAATTTGAGAATATTCACAAAGTAACATAGTTTATGATTTTGAGACTATTTATACATAAATTTTTAGTTTATGTTAAGTGTTTTACTTTTTAGAAATTATTAATTATGATTCCTAACCGAATCTAGTGAATTACATTGTTCATAAATGGTGCCTAGTCGAAGTAATATAAATCATATCCATGCACGTAATCTATGTAGGTATTTCCCACCTATACAAGATAATTATGTTAGAGCTGGAGCTGCAACTGGTGTTGAGAAACTTATAATAATACTGGGATAGGTGTATCATGTTTTGAACAATAACCTTACACATATGCAGAATAATGATCCACAATGAGGGGGGAAATGTTAGACTGCTTCATGAGACAACAACCTTTGTCATTCAATGGGACTACAAATCCATTTATAGCTAAGTAGTGGATATCTTCCTTAGAGAAGATATTTCTTGATTTGGGATGTAAATAAAGGGATATGGTTGTCCTAGAAATTTATCATCTCTTGGGAGATGTGGGTCAATGGTGGTAATTAATTAAAAACACGAAGGTGGAATAAGAAATAGAAAACATGGACTGGATGGATTTTAAGGAAAATTTCTTAGAAAAATATTTTCCTCATGAATAACGAGCAGACATGGAGATGAAATTTTTGAGTCTGAGGAAAAAGGAGGATGAGAATGTTACTAAGTATGAAACCAATTTTAAAAGGTTATCAAGGAATGATGTGGATTACATATGTAATCCAAATAGTAAGACATACCAATTCTTTATTGGGTTATAACCATTCCACTAAAGGGAACTAGTATCCCAAAATTTCTTATCATAGGAAGATATAGTCTCATGTGCTATCAAGATAGATAAATAATTCACTATGTCATATGAGTTTAAGTGAAAAAGAGAAGAAAATGGATTTTTAACACTCTAGAAAAGAAAATAAGGTAAAGGGGAATAATGAAAGAGTTGGTTTCCCATCCTATAATAAATGTAGAAAGAAACCTCATGGAACATGTCTATTGGGATGAGAGTTTGTTAAAAGTGTAGTGAAAGAGGCCACCAAGCCCTTAATTTAAAGGGAAATAAATAAGGTGGGACACTATTCAAATTATTTTCCTAATCATCAAGGGAAATTTCCTAAGAAAAGTCCAAGGGGTTAAGGCCAAGCATATTTGATCAAAACTACTAAGTTTGAAGTTCCTAATGATGTGGTGGTAGGTACATTAATCATCTCCAACAACTTGTCAAATGTTTTTTTATTCTATATTATCACATTCTTTTATATCTTCCCTATTTTCCAAGAAAATTAAACATTTCCCTTTTGATTTAATAAAGGAGTCATCCATTGAAACTACTAAGGGAAGTCTCATTAAAAAAATATGTGTTGGAATATTCACTTTATAATTCATAAACATGCTTTACTTGCTAACATTTTTAACATACCTATGGTTGAATTTGATATAATCCTTGGTTTGGACTGACTTTCAAAATATGATGTGAAAATTTATTGTAATAATAAGGAAAGTATGATTTGTGAGGAATAAGAAGAATCCATTATCTTTAGAGTAGAAACCTCATCATCTTATTCTTATCTATATCCACCCCATTAGCTCTATTGAATGAAATTATTAGGGAGGAAGAGAAAATGGAATCTCAGGATGAAGAAAATAATTTTCAAATTAAGGGCGTGCCTATTGTAAAGGAATACTTAGACGTATTTCATATGGACTTACATAGATATTCCCTATAGCTTTAACTTGAGTTTTCTATTGTTTTAATCTCTGATGCAAGACCAATGTATAGATATATCATGTAATATTATTAAGATGAGTCTGATTTTATTTAATAATATTTTTGGGTATGAAATCATTCCATATTTTTTACGTTTGATTCTCTGACACTAGTTTCTAACTTGAGGAGATCGTGAACATTCCTCAATCCTTGTCTCAAACCAACTCAGGTGATGTGGTAGGTTGAACTGGGTTGGTTCATGATAGGTTGTGACTCTTGAAGATGAATGATAAACATTGAGAGAGGGTTGAATATTTTTGGGATATTTTTACTAATTTTTCAAAAACTTGACCTTTGAACTTATTAGAGTGATTGGATATATTTCATCATGATTAACAAAAACTTTTTATATAGAAATTAGAACATTCACAACAGACATACAATATTTTTAAAAGTTTATTCTCCCAGTCTAGAATAATATGTTATGAAAATATTCATAAAATAATAAATAATGATGTGTTGAGAGTTACTTTGTCATGATTTTATCTTGATCATGGTTCTTGAAACCATGTTAAAATATTATTTTTGGAATTTTAAGTGATATAATTTTGTTTGATTTACTATTATGAATATCATGTTGATTAGGCTTAATGACACCCCACATGATGGTGTGTAGATAGATTATTTATTATTAAGGGAATTTAAAAATAACATCATTAATAAGGTAGCTATTTTAAATAGTTACAACTGTGTAAATACATTTTTATTCAAAATGTGTGAAACACAAGACTCCAACTGACCCTTTCATTCAATGGGGTTTTATTATATAATGGAGTATGTGGACCTTATTGGGTGATACTAATAATATTTCTTGAAGTTTCTATAATATATTCACTTTATATTCCTTTGAGTATGAGGTGTTAGAATAACATTAGAGGTTACAGGGTTTTACTAAATCATTTAGTGATTCCAATGGTTTTTGGATGCATTTGGAGGTAGGAACTGATTGGTTGTTGTAGAGTAAACCTGATAAAACCCAAAATTATACAAGATTTTAGCTAAATAGCATGGTGCACTTTATTTTATTATCTTTTTTTCATTTTATTTATTTTTCTACTAGTATATATTCTAAAAGGGGTTTTCACTTTCTTCCATTTCATATGTTTATAGTGATATCCCCCAAAAATTTTCAGTGACATCATATATAATGTTTGTAAATAATTGATAAAGAAATAATTGAAAAAATGAAAATGATTTTGTTTTTTTCTGATACCAAAACCATGGTTATAAAACAATGTTGTTATTTCAAATGTTTGGATCTAAAAAAATTAGTGGGTTGTAAAAAATATTTTTGGTTTTCAAAACTCTTAGAAAAAATGGTGTGTTTTTTAAAAAAATACCATGATTTTCTCCTCAAAAAACAAAAAAAAATATTTTTTTAACATTATTATATTTTTGTTTCCGGACCAAAAAATTTATGGTTTATATAAATGAGATTACAAAAAAGGAAAATCCTATCATGGCGAATGTCATAGAGTATCAGTTTATGGTATAACCATAAAAAAAATTACTTATTTCCCTAAGTTATATCATGGTTGAAGATGGGTACTTAAATTAATTCATTGTCCGAAACATATTGTGCAGTGAAACTACATCATGGTTGTTGGTAATGGTTTTTAGGGAATTTTAAAAACTTTTTTTTCTTAAAAACCTTTACCGACATGAGAGTATGTGTGTATTTTGACCAAATAAAAAGTGGTTTTGATGATCATATAATGTTTTATATCTAATGTTAAATATAAAAATTATCCATTCATATATAAAATCATTATTTAATATTCTGGTATATAAATTATTTATATTATTAATGTTTCATTATTTAGTTTAAATTGTTTAAATTGATTCATATTATTTCCATTCCATCTATAGGAGAGTTTAATTATAGGTATAACATAAAATATTTATTTTTCATTTAATCAAAATTATGATTTGTTATTTTATTTATGAATTCAATTGTAATGTTTGGTTATTGTAACACCTATGTTTTTGTGATTATTTAATAAAGTGTTTTATGACTTTAGTTTATTAATTGAATTGTTGATGACATGGATTGAAATTAAATTTTTATATTTTTATTTTTGTATATTACATTTGTTTGGGAGATAGATAATTATGTGAGTTATAGAATTATTATATGTAGTTTAATGTGGATATGTTGACATAATGTTATGACCATGTAATATTAATTCACTAAAATTATGAAGATGAGTGATTTATTGATTTAATCAACAGTTTATTATGAGTTTTTAAAAAGTTATGATAATAAAATTGAATTAATTTGGGGGTTTTTTGAAAAATAATTCATATTATTAATTATGGGTTTTTATATTTTCATAATTGTCTTGAATGTTTTTTTTTTGAATTTCAATTTTTTATCTTGTGGTATTATTTTAATTGATATGTTCTTTATGGATTTTAATTTAATTAATTAAATTATATTGAGGATTCAATGTGGGTAATGTTGACATTAGGTATTACCTAATGAATTGGGAGGATTATATTAATTGATTAATGTTTGACTCGTATTTTCTTATGATAGTTATGATGGAAATATTAGAGGATTTATTAGACTTTAGATTTCTATGTCAAGTAATTATGGTGGTACTCTATAATGAATCTTGATATAAGGAAATTAATTTAGTGTAATTTTACATGGAATTATATATGATGTTGATTACATGGGTGAATTGTTCGTAAATGAGGTTTAATTAGAGTAATAGAAAATATTTTTGTAGATATGGATATTATTATGGAAAAGTAAAATAGAGGGTTGAATTAAGGGATTATGTTGATGAGATAAAGGTAATTAATTTGATGATATTGATACAAATAATTTATAGAGGTGGTTTTCAAGATCACAAGGGTATTTATTTAGGGATACCCTGGGAGGAGGAGGGGTGAATTAGGGTATGAATGTAATTCTAATTTAAACCCCTTAACACTAAAATTATCACAAACATATTAATATTGACCTCACAGTTAGCAGGGGAATAGTTTATTTTTTCTACTAATGATGATCCAATTCATATCAATTTTGTCTTTAGACCTCAATCAAATATGATCAATGATTTATTAACCCTCACTCACCAATTATGTATTGAATAAGGAAAGTAAATTATGAATATAAGACACAAGCATTTTACTTGGTTCACCTTTATTGAGATAATCCAAGGAGTATACAATGAAAATGTACCAATGTACCATAATATATTAAACTCACTGTTTGGTGGTGGGTTTAATTTAGGTTACAATTAAGCTCAGTGTCACTTCCCTTATAAGATTTAGGGATGATTCAATGCATCCCCATGGCCACTCCCTTCACTCCTATCCTTTACTCACTTATTCAAAAAGAAAACACCTTTTTCCCATACACCATTGAAAAAAAATATCACCACTATTTTAGATGGATCTAGTAAATATTTTTCTCTTTTATCACCATAATTATTTTTCACAAACCTATTATGAATATTTCCAATAATGAAAATCCACCTACCATGAGATGTTTGGGAAGATCTTCAAGGAGTGCCAATATTTATTCACTTCTTCTTCCTCTATTATTTTTTGAATATCTCTCTCTCAATATCATATATTTTAAAATATCCTCATTGATGTAAAATAGTAATATATGTTCTTTATATAGATGGATATCTCCATAAAAACCTATTATAAAAGTAATTTTTTATCCATTCAAAGAGAAATTCTCAACATGAACTTTATTTAATATCTTTGATTCTCTATGAGTACCTTGGGAAATTTTTTCCAATATGCACCTTTAAAACTAAGTCCAATTCATTCATTGAATTCCCTAATTTCCCTTCTAAATGACAGGTAGTTAAAAATAAGGAAACCTATCAAATCATCTTCTTCGTGAGATAAAATTTATCATCACAATTGAATTCATAGCTCCCTTCGAGTCTTAGAATCCTATATCCTACCTCTATGGCCACCTCTATGGTGTGACACTTCCCTCTATGGAATGCCATTATTTTTTCTCAAAAAGATCACATATTGATTCAATGTATTATAATATTATGTTCAGATAATAACCATATCAATGAAATAATCTAAATATCTTATATTTATCTCCTCAAATATCATGGCACAATCATTCTTTAATCATGACATGATCTTCTCATTATGGTGTGGCAACATCCATGACTAGTCGTTTTATTAATCACCTCTTACAAAATGTTACATATTGAAATCCACAACAAGACTCATTATCCAACATTATATATGATTAATAATAACCCTTACATATCATACCTTCCTTCCAAAGATCAATATTTCATATGATTATATTTCAAGGGAATGACTCTTATGTATCATAGAGAATGTTCGAGACTTTTCCACATCTCATTCCTCTCAACCCAAAATGAATATTTTATATTAGGTTGATGGAACTTACATATCATAATTAGTTATCAACACTTATCTAGATTTTTATTTTTAATCGTTGAATTAATCTTATATATTTCATGGTAACCTTCATGTATCAGATTAAACTAATCTTATGTATTCATGGAGACCACCAAGACTTTTCCATATCTCAATATTTATGAAAACCCATAACTTTATTAATAATTATTTCATGATTTATTATATAATATAACACATAATTCAACCCATATGATCGATAAGTCTCATGTATTTTGGAATTAGATACATTACATAACAACATTAAATAGATAATACATCATCTTTATTGAAACATCCAAAATATTCTCGTAATATTCCTTCATTCTTAAAAATTAAAGGGATAACCTAGGGATATACATAAGAATGGAGTGAGCTATAAATACCAATAAGTGAGTATAAATGTCATAATATGAATAAAGTATTACATGTTAGATAATAGGCATATCAATGAGACATAAAAGTGGTCAGAATCATAAATAAGAACAATGAGGCATGATATAACATAATAATCATAAATACAACATGGGAAATGTGGAAACAACTTAAAACACTACATCATAAACATGGGTCAAGGATAACTTCAAATCAATCATTATGGGAAAAGTACCATGATGGATTAGGTTCACTTCATAATCCCTTAAATGAAGTATCATGAGACTAAAACATCACCAAATGCATTTAAGCACTATATAATTCTGTGTGCACCTGCCACTTTCATTTTTTTTCTCATGCTTACGTGTGCCAAATAGATCATGCAACACATATTCATTCATAAAAATATTTTACTACATTAACAAGGAGTGTGGAATACATAAATTTAAGTAAAAAATCAATCATTATAAGTACATAAAGGTGAACACACCTTATTATAAATGGATATGGGTATTCACTACACAATTATTTGGTATGGAATATCTTGGGGAAATTTCTACAGCCTAACAGGGGTGTATAAATGTTCATGGAAGGGATTAATGAGAGTGAAATGGGTATCTCATCATTTAGACATAAAATGGATAGTAAGGGGGATATGGAAGGATATATCCCATCATTAGTAAATGAAGATAAAATACATAAGATAAATAAGATCCCTGAATAAAGAGGATAAGGCGAGGATCCCTTACCCTGAGAGAGTGATTCAAAATGGTTTTACTCATGCTTAAGTTATTGGATCTAATATTAGGATTGGTCAAGGTAAAATCTCAATGATCCTATCTCCCCCATAAACTTCAAAAAATGGGATTCATAGGGTATGATTCTACTAGTTGAGGCCATCACTTCGTTTGTCTATGTCAGTTGGATTTGTTAAAACCCTATATTTATACTATTCATATAATTACTATTCAATGACTATATTATAAATTGTAATAATGTATAATGGCTTCAAAATCCAATAGGATATAAAGAAACTAAATATGTTCATGTGTTTTCTATATCTATAATATATAATATTGAATTTAATTAAACTGAAATGGGAATTTTATTTATAAAAGTTAAGGTCATTACAATATCCCCCCCTTCAGAAATTTTACCCTTGAAATTTCCATTTCCCACACTAAAATAAATGAGGGTAATTTTGTTTCATTACATCCTCTAATTCCCACATCACTTCTTCAAACTTGTGGTTTCTCCAAAATACTTGTACCATGTGAATTTTCTTATTCTGTAAAACTTTGTATCTATGATATAAAATATTCAATGGATGCTCCTCATATGAGATATCATTCTCCCATGGTACCACCTCTAGATTGATTACATTTTATAGGTATGTTATGTACTTCTTCAAGAGGGATACATTGAATACATCATGCACTTTAGATAAGATAGTTGGGAGTCACAATTGATAGGCCACTTACTCCAATCAATAGCGGTGTTTCTTGCAGCCTCACCACTTCTATAAGGTAAATCATTTCAATTTCATCAAGTGACAAGTCCTATCAAATCGCAATAAATTGAGTAGTATTTATATGAATATCCATTATAACCCATATAACATTATTTCCTCTTGATGTCTTATAAATACTAGTGACAAATTCCATGGTGATGTTTTCCCATTTTCATGTAGGTATGGGTAATGGTTGCATCATCCCCTTGGATTTTCCCCCTTTTTTCATTAACTTGTTAATATAAGAGATATATTGATGTATATTCCATGATATTCATCTTCATATTGTCCCACCAATAGTTCTCTTAGAGATCTCGATACATCTTTATGCTTCTTGGATGGATAAAGAAAGTCAAACTCTAGATTTGATGGTACACATAGTCATGACCCAAATCTCAAAACTCCTTATTAATTAACATTGAACTATGAGGATTTCCCTTTTCATATAGTTTCCAATTTCTTTTGAATTCTCAAATCATCGCTTTTAACATCCTTTATCCTCTCTAGAAGAGATGGTTTAACAATTATTTCTGAAAAGATTGACGATGTTCATTCCTTTATGATTCCCATGTTAATCTCTTTCAAATCTAATAAGATAAGATCTTTCTCAATTATCATCAATGATAAAATTTATGTATCCTTTCTACATAGATCTTCTGCTACTTTATTTTCTTTCCCAAGATGTTAGTGGATTGAGTAGTCATATTCCTTTATCAGCTCTAACCATATTCATTGGTGTATATTCATCTCTTTCTATGTGAATATATACTTGAGGGTCTTGTCATCTGTATATATTTGACACTTCTCCCCAAATAGATAATGAGGGTAGATTTTTAATGATATGATCACTACAACTAACTATAGATCCTGAATTGGATAGTTCGATTCATGAAATTTCAATTTCCTTGAGTCATAGGCTTTCACTTTTTCATTCTACATTAACACAAAAAATCAATATCTTCTTTGAAGAATCATCATATACCATGAAAATTTCTCCACTTATTGGTAGTGTGAGTACATGTGCAATGATAAGCCTCCATTTTATATCCTTTAATCCCTCTTCCAATTCATAATTCTAAGAAAACATGATTCCCTTTCATTTAATCCTAGTTAGAGGGTTTGATAATCATGATAAATTTTTCACAAGTCTATAACAATACCCAGCTAATACAAGGAAACTATAGATATCTATCATAGGTTTTTTGCATCATTCATACTTAAATTAATTTTTTCTTTGAAGGGTCTACAGATATCCCGTTCCTTGTGATAATATTCCTCTAGAATTATATCTCCTCCAACTGTAACTCACATTTTCTATAATTTTCATGAATATTCTTCATTCATAAGGTCTTTAACATAATGATCAGATGTTCCTCATGATCCTCCTTGATTTTGGAGTATATTATATTATTATATATAAATACTAATAAAAATTTATCGAGTTAATCTCTAAAGACTCTATTCATCAAGTTCATGAAGATGTTTGGAGCATTAGTGAGTTTTAATGACATTACTATGAACACATAGTTCTCATACCTTGTACGGAAAGTGGTCTTGGGGATGTCATCCTTCTTCACCCTTACATGATAATATCCTGACTAAAGATCCACCATAGAGAAGTATAATTATCCACCTAGATGATCGAACAAGTCATCAATCCATGTAAGAGGATACATATTCGTTATCGTGATCTTATTGATCTCATGATAATCAATACAAAGGACCATTGACCTATCCTTCCTCTTGACGAAGAGGACTAATGCACCCAATGGTGAAGCACTTGGGAATATGAACTCTTTATCAATATTATCCATTAATTGTTTCTTTAGATTCACCTGTTCCTCAAAATACATTTTATACTGATCCTTGGATATTGGTAATGCCCGAGGTATAATATCGATTGAAAATTCAACCTCTCTATTTGGAGGAAGACTAAGAAATTCTTTAGGAAACACATCAGCCTATTCCCTTACAATGGTCATGTTCTCAAGGGTGATCTTTTCCTTAAACTCAATAATTTTAGGTAGGTACACTTTCTCATAGATAAATTATAAGTTTGAGATATTGGTTCTAATGAAGATTCATCATCCTCATTGCACTTGTAAAAAACTAGGGGTTGATTCATGATAGAAAGAGTGATTTCATTCTCACAGAAATTTATGTTGCCTCTATATAGTTAAATCCTATATGTACCCATAATTACATAAAATTAAACTAAATTGAGCATCACAAGTTTTTTTGGGATGTTCATCACAAAATTTTTTATAGGGTAGGAGTTATATACTTGGGATTAAAAAATTTCCCCTTTTTCAGTTTTCACTGATAGCTCTACTTCCATTCATTGTGGTGGTTTTTGAATATTTCTACTAAACTTTTGTGATATGAAGAATGCATAGAATCATAAGAAAAAAGTATTTTATATATTCTTGAATGAATAACTAAAATACCTGTAACCACTTAATTTTTGGGATCCACTTAAGTGATTGTGATAGAATAAACACACACTTGCTACCTTAAAGGTTGTTGTTTGTATCAGAAAAACCCTTAGTTTAGTGTATTGGTTTGAAAAGTGTCCCGGTTCCTTAAAATCGAAGTAATGAAAAATGAACCGAGGCTTGAATGGAGCATTCTATTCCTTAATCTAATTATTTGGTTTCTACCATAGGATATCACTATATAGGTGTCCTTCATTCATGCACCTAAATAATATTCTCGTCCCCCTTTGGCAATTCCAGGGGTGCTTATTTTTACACTTTTGGTAAGTGGGATGTTGAAATTTCTTAGCATTTTTATATTTATCTATCAGACTGCTAGAATTAAACTCCACTTTTTTCTTCTTATCCCCAGAATACCATTGAGATTCATTGATATCCATTTATACTTTGATGGAACATCATGTAATTTCCTCATAGATATCAAAGTCTTAGATCTCTAGGGATTTTTGTAGACTTTTTTTACACCAAAGAAGTAGTAAACTTTTCATTCGGGGGTAATGAAAAATCCTGAGGCTTATCATGAAAGTCTTTTGAATTTTACATCATATGACATGATAGATTTGTCATCTTTTTTTCTTGAGGGTAAGAGAATCCCTTTCCATTTTAAGTTGGAGAGTGTAAGGAATATATTTATCAAAAAACATTTATTGGAATTCCTTCCATCCCATTTCTTTAATCTCCTCCTCAGGCTTCATATTGTTGATCAATGTCCACCAATAATCAGTTTCTCCCTCCATATAATAAATATACAGTAGAAACTTCTATTTCTTTAAAATTAATGGATATTTAAGAGCTTCTCAATAGAGATGATCAATTCATTCATGATTAAGGGAACATTTGATCCATTGAAATTCAGAGGCCATTTTCTCATAAAGGTCATAATTAAATATTGTTCTTTCTTAAGGGGATTTGGGTACTCATATCGATCGAGGTTTCTATTCATAACCTGAGTTATCTTAGATAGTATCATCACAAAGTTCACAATTCCTTCTCCCATTGGTCTGGACATCTTGTTTGGCCAGTCATAAAATTTCCCTTTACATTGGTTGTTTACCCAATTCCTAGTATTTTTAGACATTGGCTAGAATCAAGGCAAAAAAATAGAGATGATTATTTTTACAATATTAAACACATAAATTGTAATCGAATTAAATTAAAGACATAACTTATAAATTAAATTTATTTCCTTAATTTATAAATTTCTAGGCTTCAATCTATGTTATTCATGATATATTTCCTAAAAAAGAATCTTATGGGGATTTTTGGTTCCCTCAATAATGGTTCATAATGAGCTTATGAATTTACCAAGGAATATCCCCTAGGATTGTAAAATCTAGTGTAAACTAATGCCCATTTTTGTGCACCAGTTCTTAGTCGAGTTTATATCAACATAGTGTTTTTAGGTTGAACACTTATGCACATATATACCAGATCCACATCTGAATGTAGTATCCATACATGTTTTTATTTTATTGATAAACTATGTACTATATAATTTAACAAAATATTGAGATGTTTTATTATTCTTAGTTTTATACCTAAGGATTTAGATATAGTTTTATAATCCTAATCCAAAAAATAACTAAAATTTTACTTTGATACAAACTCTGATAACCCTTATCTTCATTACAGACTAATTCATGATTTATTAAATAATATTACAAATAATAAAACCTGAAATATTAATAAGTATAGTGTGTTTGGGAATTGGGTACATTACATAACAACGTAAAACAAAAAATGCATTATCTTTTTTGAAAACTTCTTTAACATGCTCATAATATTCCTTAGTTCTTAAAACTGCCTAGGATAACCTGGGGACATACATAAGAAAGGGGTGAGCTATAAAGACCGTTAATGGAGTAAAAATGGCATAAAAAGAAAAAAATATTAGATGTTATACAATAGGATTAACAATGATACATAATAAGTATGAGAATCAAAAATACAAACAATTAGGTATGATATAACATGACAATCATAAAGGCAATATGGGAAATGTGGAAAAAACTGAAAACACTATATCATAAACATATTTTAAGGATAACTACCAAGAAATCATGGTTGAAAAGTATCATGATGTATTAGGTACACTCCCTACCCCCTTTCATGATTTATCATGATTCAAAAATATTTCCCAATGTATTGGTGTGATATATAATTCTGGGTGCACCCGTCACTTTCATTTCATTATCATGCTTAAGTGTTCCATATAGGTCATACAATATGGATTCATTAATCATAATATTTTATTCCATGATCAAGAAGAGTGGAATAAATACATGTAAGTACCCAGAAAAGATGCATAAGTTTATAAAGGTGTATACCCTTGATAGGAAATGGGTATGGGTATTCACTACGCAATTGTTTGGAATGAAATATCGTGATGAAAATTCGACAGCATAACGGGGGAATATAAATGTTCATGGAATGGATTAATGAGATTGAAAGTGGTATATCACCATATATATATAAATTTTAAAGTAATTAGGATATGGAAGGACTTATGTTAACATTAGGATATGAATATAAAAGACACAAGATAAAGAAGATACTTGAATAAAGAGGAGAAGGAGAGTATCCCTTACCTTGAGAGGGTGATTCCAAATACTTGGGAGGAGATTATTGAGAGATTTAGGGCACCATTTTAGGACTACAGAGAGGTGATGGAAGATTAAGGACATGATCCAAGGTTTTTTAGTGAATATAAATGGGAGATTTGGTTGGTTTTTATTGGAAATGAGGGGGAAGTCTTTATCATTTCTCGAACATAGGTTGTGGGATCTATATAATAAATTAATAAAAACCAAACACCTTACTATGGATTTTCCCATGGTTTCTACCAAATAGGTCTTATTTTAATTATTTTATAAGTCTAAGATAATAACTTATTAAAATAATACCCTTTCAAATGTGGACGTGAGTCATACTTTTAAAGGAATGATTTTAAAACCTTAAAATATTTTATATGTTTTGGAGGAATCATAAATGCTTTATAAAATTAATCAAGTAAACTTAAAATCACATTATTTTAATGGTAAAACATATATTTGGTTATTTATAACCTTTATTGTATTTATTACCTCAATTTCAGGTCATTATGATGTCATAATACAAATTATATATTTATATAGTTTTTAATTTTTCACTGAAAATTAAACTATCTAAGAAAATTATAAAAAATCACCATTGGGTAATTTAGTTGTTCTAATTCAGAAAAATATTATTCATTTTATCTAAATAATTTTATAAATAGTTGAATTATCATTTTTAAAATAATAATCGACATTTATTGGTAGATGCTCAGTTTTTTTGACCAAAACAGTTTTCAAATGCTTATAAAAATTACATTTGACGTCATAAAAATTATATGATCACTTATATTTAATAAAAAATATTTAATAATAATATTTTTATAAAACATTATTTATTTCATAAATGAATTAATTCATCAAAATAAATTCCTTAATTTAATTAAATATTACCCAAAAATATAATTTTTGTTTTATGTTATCAAAATAAAAAACATTCATAAAGTTAAAATAATAAAATGAAAATAGATTTCTTATTATTTTCAATACACATATTAATATTACTAGGATATTTATATATATCCATTTAATACACCAGCAAAAATCCTAGGACTAAGGTGTACGATGGTGAGACTATCATGGAGAGGTTCAACATACTTGGTTGGGGTTGTGATCCCAGTGAGATTCAACTTCTATCTTAAATGGTTTCGCTCATACTTAAGTTGTTGGATCTCAACTTGGGATTGGTCAATATCAGAGTCTAGTGATTCTATACCACTAATAATCTCCAATAAATAGGCTTCATAGGGTATAATCCTACTAGTTGAGGAAATCACATCCTTTTTCTGTGTCAATTGGATATATAAAAACCTTATATTTATACTAATCATATGATCACTCTCCAATGGATATATTATCAACAGTAATAATACTTAATGGTATTTTAAATACAATAGGATATAAAGAAACAAAATAAGTGAATGTGTTTTATATATTGATAGTATATAAAAATTAATTTAATTAAGTTTTAAGGAGAATTTTATTTATTAAGGTTCAGGTCATTACACTATTCCTTTAGGAGTTACTCTTAAATATTTCAAAAATACCTTTATGTATATAAGGAAATTTTTTCCATCTATACTTTAAAGTGAACTCTGAATTTTTTGATAACTCTTACATATTTTCCTAGATGAATCTTATGTATCAGGGATTTTCTAATTCTACAAAAATCATAATATCAAAAACCACTAATTAAAATTAATCTCATCCCATTTATAGATAAATTATGAAACATTATTAAACATATTTTATGATTTATTAGCATTCGAAAATGACTTCTAAAATTTTATTTCTTGAAAATTCATAGTTCCACTTCCAGATAAATTCTAAACTGTATTTATCTCATCTTGTGGATTAAATTCCAAAAAAAATTATCTTTACTTTTGGAACTTCCACTTCTAAAATAAATTTAATAATTTCACTTTAATTATGGAAGAATGGAATTTATAGAAATATTTATATAATTACTTCAACACTTATTCTATTATATCTTCTAGAAAACTGATTCCTCATAAGTTCTAAAACATCATAAATTTTGGAGTAACTTCATCCTATTTTCTTGAATAAGTTATAGAATAACATTGGAACCTCTTCCACATGTGTTGGAAATATATTCATCACTAGATGTGTTTCAAAATAATCCAACACAAGCATCGATCCCCAATCAGATGCCAATAGTATCCCCCTTTGGATTTGTTTTCAACACTACCATGAATCCAAAACTTCTTTATATCACATCATCATGATGATTTATACTCCCCATTTGAGGGAAAATCATATTAATAGATTCATGATTAATTTTAACCCAATTTGATTTCAATTTTAAAGGAAAAAACAACCTCTCCACAAAGCAATATATGTGGAATCTTTAAAAATATTTTCCTGTAGGATCAAGAGAAACACAACTTCTTATCACACTCCCAATATATTTCTTTAAGTAAAACAATACAAGATCCAAAACATGATATATCTTCTAATATTATTGATGGAAACAATTGATAACAATTTTTATGATTCCAAAATCTCCCAAGGACATTTTTTTAATTATTCTAGGAGTCCCAATAAATTTTAATACCATTATTTTTATAAAATTATTCTCTTTTAGCTTTGAATAAGAATATTTTCAATAAATATTCACTCCATTTTATAAATATAGTCCTTGTATAAATGTAAGATATATTATGATTCCCATTTTTAATGCACATAAAGACTCCTATAACTTCAGTTGAACCTTTACTTGTTAACTATAATTATAAATTTGAATTTCAAGATCAAGAAACTTCTTCATCCTTGGATGCATTCTCAATGAAATTCAGTAATTTAAATAATATCATAATGAATCCATAAAAAGAACCTATAAACCCACTATGTCATAAATTAGCATAAAAACAAGAGATTAACCTAATAACACCACTTATATCCATTCCACATACAAAATTATTTAAGTTTTAGGCATCCACAACACTAAAATTATACCATGGAACTCCTCCTGTGATCTAAACCACACTCTCAAGAAACCACTAGTGAATAAAACATGAATTATGAAGTGTGTGAGTTATACTTCATTTCTTCTTAAAATGTTATCTTTAGACACCAATTTGATAAAATAGTTTTTCCATTTCTCTACCGTGTGTTATTACATGGTTGATAGAGAAACTGACTTTTGGATATAACTAATGAAACTCCCACTATATTTCTTATCTTTATCATTGAATATAACATAAGTACTAATAATGAGAGTCATTGTTCAATAGTTTCCTTTGATATCTTGATCAAAATCAGACAATATCAAATGTTATGTAGTGATTCGAGCACAACATACATACATATTACATCATTTTATATGAATATTCATTAAAAATAACAATAGATCATACATCAGAATCTAAAATTTTAGTTTATTTAGTGATTAGACACATAATTAACTAATTTTAGAGTATTTTAATCAACTCCCAAAAATATTATTCTCACATGATGCCCTTTTAGTCACATTGTACATAATACCACTATACATAACTTGTGGAATGACAACATAAAAAAGGGTGAGATAAGATGCTTAGTAAGGGTAAACATAATATATATTAATAGAATATCAAAAGTGATAATAGGATAATAATGTGAGTATAATAACATAATCATGATACATGTTCATAATCTAATAGAATAATACCCAATAAAACATAAATAACAAGTCATGACATTAGGATATTAGTATAAATCTTGAAATGAGATGTATGAAATGGAAAAAATGAGTCAATAATCATGATCCATGAAATAATAACATATATATAATAACATATAACATATATAAGAATAAAAAATAATTAGAAAACCCCCATTTTATAAGATCATTAAAAAATTTCTTTGAAAATATAGATGAAATATCCATTTATTTTAATAAGTTTTACTTTAAAATGAAAAAATCACAGAACATGGGAATAAATATTCCTTTTAAAAAACATGAAAACTTGTATAGTAATATTTATTTTGAAAAATGGTTATAAAAATTGGAAAAGGTGTTCTTTTGGAAAGCTTTAAAAAATGAAAATTATTTTCACACGTTGGTAAAGAGAGTCAAATTTATCGAAAAACATCCATACCAAAAACATAAAAATAAGTTTACATGTATAAATAAATTAAAGTAAATTAAAAAATGTGTTAAGAAATAATATACATACATGTAAGGAAATAAATATAATAAAATAAATAATATGGTCCTGGAGGATAAATATTCCTATCTAAAAAGAAGAGATAAGGTCATATTTTTATATAAATTTACTTTTAGTTGAATTGTGAATTAAAGGGAGAAAAAAATGGTAAGAATATATGTAAAACCCATTAATAAATAATTAGAATAAAATATAAGGTTTTACAGATGATAACATATACTCTTCCCAAATCAAATTTAAAACATAAAAAATCTTGATTTTAAAATGAATTTGATAAAGAAATCCTTACCTTTATTCTAGAATTTCATTAAAGTTCATTAACTTTTTATATAATAAAAATGAATATATTAATAAATTATTTATTAAAATTATTCATATTTTTTAGCTTTTATAATCTTCAATTGCAATCATTCATTAGACATATATTAGTTATTTTTTGTTTATTTTCATCATTGAATGTTAGTGATTTTTATTGTTCCGTACAAGTATCCTAATGGTGATATCAGTTCAAGTTGTTTGATGCAATTTTTATAATTCATAGATTATTTAAGGTAGAGGAATAATTATTTTACAATTATTTATACATTCCCATGTTCATTTGATGGAAAATATGGGTATGGTTTACGAGAATGGAATCCATAATGAACATGTTTAGGGTAATTTTCCAGTGACAAGGACATACTAAATATTGACGATTAATTTTCATGTCATCAATATTGAATAATATTAATGATATATACTAATATTAAATATAATATATTGCCATTATTAATTTCATTATACTTATTCATAGTGAAAATGATGATGTCAGTCTTGTATCGTTCATGTTAGTGGTTGAACAAACCAAGATAAGAACATGTTATACTAGTGAATGAGTAAGACTTTAGAGTTATATAATAGTAGTATCATTTTATAAAAATCATAATTAAGTTAATATAATATCTATAATGTTTAGAATAAAATTTATAAATAGTGTGTATGATAAGGTAATTGAAAAATTTAGACTAGAACTTAGATACTTACTTGAAGAATTTGTTGCTTATCAACACGGGTTCCTTTATAATGGATGATTTAGGATTCCTTATTAGAACTAAAATCTATCAAATGTCTCATAATTATTTGGGAGAGGGGAAATAGGGATATATTTAAGAGATAAAAAAATTATTTGAGTGGGTTGGGAGGGGTGGAGGAAGGTTCCTTTTATAGGTGAGCTCTGAGTGGTATTTCTACAAATATTCATTCCTTATTGTATAAGGTTTTAATATTAAAATTTAAGTGGATAAAAAGTATAAATTAATTTATATATATCATTAATACCCTCACACACAATTTAATGATATTATTTCATGATATTTTAATATTTACCACTTAGTTTGACTCTTTTAACAATATTTTACCTTTACCATGGTAACTCAATTTTTACCTGGGTAACATTTTTTTATGCCCAAAAATAAAATTGATATATTTACTTAATTTAAACATAATTATTAAAAATATTAACTACATTTAATTTATTTCAATTTATAATTATGATAAATTTAACTTTTATTTTAAAATTATATATATATAACCATTTTATAGTTAAATGAATTTTTAAACAGCAAGTTTTATTTATCTTATTTCATATTAAATAAAAATTAAAAAGAGTGTTAATATATTTGTTATAAAATGAAAAATTATATTAGATTAATTATTTAAATGTGATAAATTTATTTTTTTAAGATATAAATACATGATACTAAAATAATGGTAGCCACACTTCAATTAGAGGACATGTAGGTTAAAGTCACCCAAACTGAAAGTGACGTTTCATACCAGTATAACATATTCAATAAGCCTCCAGACTTGGTTATGGTCAATTGGAAACATGATTCATGTGTTTTATAGAAAATATTAAAACCCATTGATATGCATAGTTTCACTAATATAATGATAGAGGATATTTCCATAACTCCTTTTATGATTATAGTGGCTACTAAAAATCATTATGGAAATACTCTAGTTGATAAGAAATGAGATGAGAATACACAAACACCTAATTCTAAGAAGTCTCTAGGAACCAAAAATTCAAACAAGAAAAATAATTCTAGTTGGAAGAAGAAAAGGGGATTCACCCCTAAATCTAAATCAAAATAAAGATCCTCTTCTAGAAGTTACACGGTCTTTCCAACCCTGAAACCATCAGTTATCTCATGATTTTTATTCGAAATCATAAAAATTATTTTATTGGGTTCTATGAGTATAAAATGTATTCATATGCTATAATTTATTCCATTTAAAGCTAGTTCAATAACTTTATTAGCATGAACCAATATCCTTAGAAGGTAAAGAATCTTTGGGTTCTATTGCACTTAGGTGGAGAAAGGCTAACCATTTTAATTTCAAGTGAGCAATTAGCCACATGATGTAATGCCCCGAAAATATAAAGTAGGAACATTATATTCAATAGCATGTATTACACATAACACCAAGCACATAAGAGAATATAATATCTAGAGAATTTATAATATATTTAATATTTAAAATTAATTAAATATATATTATATCTTTCAATGCATGAGACACTGAGTTAGCATGTGACATACAGAATAAATAGTTTCTTTAGTGGATTGTGTTACAAGGCAGACCGAGTTTTACCAAATAAAAATAAATTATTAAAATATTATTATTTAATATAATAAGATATTAAATAGCTGTTATGAATAGTATTAACTAAATTATGAAAATATATATCTTGCAAAAATATAATATGAATTCATTAGTTACAAATTAATTAGAAATAAATATAAGAGCCAGTTGAACATAAAGCGAATATTTTATCAAAAATTATTATTATGCTCACAAATCTGTTTTACGCTAATAAATTAAATTAATTATAGTTAGTTAGTGATATTAATTTAATATATATATTATATATTAAATATAATATTTTTTATATTCATCTAATTGATTTGATAAGAATAAGATAATTACAAACCCAATATTTTACTCAAAAACCTATATTTTTATTAAAGCACTTTTACCACCTTTTAACAAAGAATCTATTTTAAATATGTTTTTTTGGAACTTTTATAGATTACATATGTAAAAATAAACATTATATTTTAAATTTAAACATAAAAATTAGGTTAGGGTAAATTTTTGGTATTTTTCGGTGAAGTTTCATTTTATAATGAATAGTGGAAATTACTATTTTTTAGTTCAAAACTACTTTTTCATATAATTTATTTATAAGTTTAAATTATATTTTATGTTTTTTTTAATTTTAATTAGATAATATTTTTATCAATTAATCCAATTTGGATCATTTTAATCAATTTCACAATGAAATTGACTACAAAATATAGAAAACTTTCAGATGTTTTTACTTAAAAAACCTCCATTGTCATCCCCTCAGTGAGATTAAATTTAAATTAATTTTTGAAATTTTTTTGACAGGAATTTTGAAAAATTGTTTCTATATTTTTAATTATAATAATTCATAATTTATACTATGTTCAACTTATTTTTTGACCAAAAATATTAGTGAATGTAATTAAAATTAATTACAATTATTACGGTAAAAGTAAGCTTAATAAGAGACTAAACCTTAAACTTAAGGGTCCAAATAACCTATAAAATTATTCAATAGCCATTTTACAACCATATTTAGAACCTATACTTCCTTTTATCTATTTATTCTATTTTTGGATGCACTTTTAATGTGAAAAACATGCATGTAATTCCTTTGTCAAAATATTACAAGTGTCACTCCTCCTCCACTATAAAATGCCTCCTCTCCTCCCACTTCATCACACCGCACATGAAACTTTTTATCAACTAATATTTTCCCAAATAGCTCCTAAAAATATCTCCTCTAATACTAAAAGATTTCCCTTGAAAATAAATCCACCCTAGGAAGCCTTTTGGTACAAACCAAATAAAGTTACCTGATTAAGAGGTAACATCTTTCCTTAAGCTATTTAATTTTATTTTCATTATCCAACCCATCAACTCATCTTATTACATGATTTTATAAAAATAAAATTATCCTCAAAATACTATTATGTTTTTATGATAAGGTTTTTACCTACAATTACACACACTTCCATGTAATGGGTAATGAACATACTATTTCTTTGTATAATGAACTACTACCTCATGTAATGATGATTGTTCATTTTTTCTTTACCACCTCTCATGGTGGACATTATGATGGAAACTATATTTATATATATTATATATGATATTTATTTTTTCTTCATGATTCTTTAATTTTTTTCATAACACATACCCTTATACATTCCATTTTTTATAAATACAATGACATCGTTTGTGGAAGTGTAGACCACCGCCTCCTCAAAGCAATGTGATTCATTCAAACTATACATGGAATGTAAAAAAAAATTAATTAAACATATGTGACATAAAAAACAATTACAAAATATTAATAACATAATTAACTTTATTCAAATATAATATATATCATTTTCTTTATTACCCTTTTACACACTTAAAAAGTGATTGCGTCGTTTGTGGACGTGTGGACCACTACCTCCTTGACACAATGTGATTCATTTCACATTAAAATAATTATATATATAAATTTATCTGATTAAATAACTTGGTATTTATTATATAATTATAATTAATGAAATATATGGGGTTACTTAACTTCTTTCCTTAATGACAATTGAAAGATGGGAACGTTACTCATGAGTATGTATGACATACCATCTCCATGATTATAACATCAATTCATTTTTTCATAACCATATTTAATGATTATTTTTAAATGTATAATTTTTATATAAATATTATAAGTGTTTAATTTTTATTATTCTAGATAGGATATATATTGACCCCTTTGACCATAGTTTACCTACCAAAGTTGTTTTTGACACGTAAACTGAATTTGGTCCGAACAATGACATAAACATTATTGTTTAAGTAGTCGTATACAACAAAGTAACAAGTTAAATAAAAGTAATTATAACATGAAAAAAGTTCTCAATAAATTAAATAAAAAACTTAATTTTATTATACAAGAAGTTAAAGTACTTTCACATAAAAGGAAACACATTCTAAGGTATTTGGTCTCAATTGACATTCCATTGAGACTTATTTGTTGTTATGCACCTAGTTTCTTTTATATGGTTTATATACTTCACTTTTATATTATATATCATGAATATCCTTACTCTAATGATATTATAACTTTAATTTAATTTTATTACTTTAGAAGTTTTATGATTTAAAATGTTTGATAGTGGTATGTGACACTTTGGAATATTTAAGGATTATTTTTCTCAAGTATAATTTTATGGATAATTCATTTAAATTTGAGGAAATTATATGACCATTGTTCAATAAAACCTTTAATTTTCATCTTCGCTAGTTAATAATGACATTTTCAAGTATTATTACCATTTTCCCACTCTATACAACTTAAGGTGTTTTAGAAAATGTTTTTAAGAAAACTTAACTTCATTTTTCTCTTTAGTCAGAGGATTTAATTTATTATAAAAACCATGTTTTATTAATTTTTTTTCAAAAATATTTTTAAAATGATTTGTTAAAGACATTTTTACCTTTTTTTCTTTTACCAAGGTTTTAAATGGAATCTTCTTGTCTCTTTCCAAACAAGGAATTTTTTCTGAACCTTTTACTGTGAAAAAAGAAATGTTCTTTTAAACTTGTATGATATATAAAAATTTACCCTCTGTAATTCTTTTGAATATTCCTTTGCATGGTTAAAAGGTTAATTTTTGAAGAAAATGTTTTTAAAATTTATTTTCAATGAAAAGGATTAAAAAAAATGATATTTTCCTCACGATTTTTTTTAAAATATATTTTTCAATATTTCCATTCAACAATAACAATGATAGTTTTTTTACACCACTTGGGGTATGTTGTGTTGATACTGTCCTAAATATTCATCTGGGTGGTTTGTGATTGATTTGGGTAAGGATAATATTCACATTAACTTCCTTGATTCCTTTTGTCCCCTTGAAATATTTTATTTCCTATGATCTTTGAACATTGAATTTACCTTATTTTACCATATCATTTATCATGGATATGTTCATTTCCTAAACCATATATCATTTTTTATAGTGTTCACTTTGAATATTATTTGATTATCTAGGTAAATATTCATAAATCTGTATCTCTTACTCCATATGGATATTTGGGTAGACACATTGTTAAATCGATTATTTGATATATGGGTAATGTTTTGGATTTGTACGAAATAGGTGGGGCCCAGTCATAGATAGCCCCTCTATGCATCAGTATTCTCATGGGATGAGTCATTTCAATTGACTCTTTAGATGGGTTTTTACCTGATATGTTGTAAATCATCTTGTGAAATGTCCTAATGGTAAAAGTACCATGTACCTAAGAAACATATCCTCAAATAATTAAGCATTTCCATCATTTAGTTTCAGTTATTATTAATCTATGAGATTTTTCATCGACATATCTGTGGATACATTTCATTTTCGGTCCATTAATTAAATGTCATTTGTTTAAGTTTTATACCATACCATATTGATCTTTCATTATCTAGTTATTTTAATGACATGTATTTCTAGTTATTACCTTGTCATATTATTTACACACTTCCATTCAGTTTATTGATTTCATGGTATCTGTGTTCAGTTATTTACCATGCCATGATTATTATTTTCATCGATTCATAATTTAATTCTCAATACTTTACCATTATTGAGCATTTGAGCTCATCCTTATTATGTTTCCTTTCCCCATGAATCCAAGAATTGTACTATGAGAGATATGTAGGGATATACTAGATGGAATAATGCCACCCTCAAAGTTATTATATTTGAAGTTATTTATTTAGTTAAAAAATCAGGTTGTAATTAGTGTGTTTGTTTTTAATACAAGTCTCTTTTATTTATCTTGTTTACCAAGACTACTAAAATATCGATCCTTTAGGATTTGATTAGTTGTAATCATGTTAATGTAATTTACAGTATACACCTACTCTAAGATTTTCGGGGTCAGGTCGATGTACTTGGTATCAAAGGAAGTTCTATTGCAACCTTGGGAACTATATTTAGGAAAAAAATAGAATAGAGATCATAGACCTAAGATAAAATTTGAGGATAAGTATTGAATAACATCCTAAAATTTCTATTAGATAGAGATAATGTATATTTTCTAGAAATACATCCCTATTGGAATACTATAAGTGGAAATAGTTCTGACACATATGTAAATAAGAGTAACAACTCTGACAAGGTGTGGTGATCCTGACTTGGTATAACCTGGTACATGAAAATGGGCCTTACTGGGCACCTGTTTTGATACTCCTGGGGAATATGCTTAGGAAAATTCACATTTTATTTAAAAACCATTATAAAGGATTTTAATAATGAATATCCTAGGTTAAATCTAAGGAATTTTGGATTGAAAATAAGTTGTACTGATTTAGAAATACTAGAGATGATATTATAGGTAAAAATTAGACCAAGGAAGGAACTATGTTAAAATAAAATGGATAAAGTAATTATGTATTGAAGTTTTATTGAAAACATTAGTTAAAATGATATTTAGTGATTAACCTAATTTCAAGGATGTTTTTTTAAAGGTTGGGGCTGAAGCCTATTTTTATTATTAAAGGAAAGAAATTTCCTCTTTAAACTGGGTAGAGGGAGCCCCATTATATATCCTAAAGTCCGAGTGGGCATATAGCCCATTACATGGCTCGTAGCCCCAAAGTTTTGTCCCAAGGACTAATTTGTGAATAGTACTACTACAGTACCACCTGCTATAGTATCGCACAGTACCCACCACTACTATATTGTTCTACCACCGCTACAGTGTCTTTCCGCCACTATAGTGCCCACCTTTTCTACCGTGACACCACTCCTATAGTCCTGCTACAGTACTACTACAGTACCTGCACCCAATGGGTTTTGAACACCCATTTTTCATGTAGGATTACATGGAACTTACAACTAAGCCAAACTACAAATAAATCAAGTATATATATATAATATTTATTTAGAAAATTATATTAATATTGTTCTAGAAAAGTACAACCTATAATATGGGTGACAACCAATCAAAAATTGTATAGCTGTGGGTCTTGAACCCATGACCAAAGGACGAAAAGAGTTTCACACCAACCACTGACAACTGCAATGTCCGGGTTAATTGTTCATTATTTTTATTTAAAAAATTTGATGAATAAATGTTAATGATGAACCCGTAATATCAATTTTTATGAATAGATATTAATATATTTACCATATTGTTTTTTGAATATAGTTAGAGATAAATAGTTATACTTTTCACTCTTTTATAGGCCTTATAATCCTTTAAAAACTTCTTTTAGTGCTTCAATAACAAAAAAGTCATTATTGGTAATTAATTTCTGGGAGTAAAGGGTTGAATTAGAGTTTTATCAAAGAACAAAAAAAATATTGAATTGTTCACATGAAATTAAAATGTATCATGTAAGAAAAATTCCTTATATTATTAGGCAGTAAAAGAATTACCCAACATTAGGAAAATCACTTATAAATAAAATGTTGTCCCGATTATTTTATTTTTGTTGAACCGATGGTCTTCTAAATGATAACAGATTTATTGATTTGAGGCCAGGAAATTTATATTTAACATTCTCTTATTTGTGATTGATGAAATCAATTACTTCCTATAAATATTTATTCTTTTCCTACAAGTACGTATCTTTACTTTCCACAAATGTTCTCCTACTTAGATACCAAGTTATATGTTAGTCCATGTGACCTTTGAACTTATCATTATCTCTTACCTAGATGATTTTTTATGAACACTTATCATGATGTGGGATTTTAAAAATAGGAATTATCAAAAAAAATACCCATATTGAGGTTAAATTCTGAGGATGCAATTTAATTAAGGTGGGGAGAATGTAACACCCCAAAAATCTAATATAGGAATATTGTATTTAATAGCATGTGTGACATACGACACCAAGTGTGTAAGGGAATATAATATCGTAAGAATTTATAATATATTTACTATTTTAAATGAGTTCAATATATTTTATAGCTTGAAATTCACATGATACTAATTTAGCGTGTGACATACGCAACAAAAGTTTCATGAATGGCTTGTGTTTCACACAAGACCGAGTTGTAACAAACAATATCATATTATAAAAATATTATTATTTAATATAATAATAAATTAACTAACCATTATGAATAATATTAACTAACTTATGAAAATATATGGCTTGTATAAATATAATACAAATTCATTAGTTAAAAATTAATTAGAAATGAATACAAGAGCTAATTGAAAATAAAGGGAATATTTTATAGAATACTATTTTTATGCTCACATAGATGTTTTACCCTAATAAATTAAATTAATTACAACTAGTGTATGATATTAATAATATATATATATATATATATATATATAATTTTATTATATAAATTTGATAATTTTTATATTCATCCAATTTATTTGATAGGCATAAGATAAGAACAAACCCAATATTTCACACAAAACCGATATTTTTATTAAATCACTTTTGCCACCTTTTAATGATAAAAATATTTTAAATCCAATTTTTGGAAAATTTATAGACTATATATGTAAATATAAAATTCCTATTTGAAATAGAAACATAAAAATTAGGGTTAGGAAAAACGTTTGGTATTTTTCTATGAAGTTTCATTTTTATAATGACTAGTGAAAAATACTGAATTTTAGTTCAAAAATACTTTTTCAGCTAATTTATTTATAAGGATAAATTATATTTTAAATTGGATTCATAGGTTAATTGGAATTGTTTTATATATTAATACATGTTAGTTCATTATAATCAATTTCACTATGAAATTGACTATAAAATCATAGCAAACATTAAGATGTAATAGCTTTAAAAACCCGCATTATCATCCTGTATGTGGGATTAAATTTAAATTATTTTCTACCACTTCTATGATTTGAATTTAGAAAAATTGATTATATATTTTTAATCAGAATAATTTATAATATATAATAAGTTCATACTATTTATTGACTAAAAATATTAGTGAATGTAATTAAAATTAATTACAATGATTAAGTTAAAATTAAGCTTAATAAGAGAATAAACCTTAAACTTAAGGGCCCAAATAACCTAAAAAAGTATACAGTAGTCATTAGATGTATATATTTGGACCCTATACTACCTTTTCTAGACTTCAGTGCATTATTGGATAAAATTTCAATGTTAAAAACGTGTAAGGAATTCTTTTGTCAAAATATTACAGGAGTGCCACTCCTCCTCCGCTATAAAAAGGCTTCTTATCCTCCCACTTCTTCCCACCTCTCAAGCCACTTTGGTTATGTTATATTTATACCATCCTTAATCTTCCTCTAAATGATTTATGATTTATTTGTCCAAGTATAATATTCACATTCACTTCCTTGATTCATTTTCCCCTTGAAATATTAAATTTCCTATTATCATTGAACATTGAATTTCCACTATTTTATCATTTCATTTATCATGGATATATTCATTTCCCAAACCATATATCATTTTTTTATATGGAATGAAATTTATATTTTATTTTATTATTTGGTTAAATATTGAAAAATCCATATCTCTTACTCCATACAGATATTGGACAAGGCACATTGTTAAATCCATTATTCGATATATGATAAATGTTTTGGATTGGTACGACATGGGTGGGGACCAGTTATAGATATCCCCTTGATTCATTATTAGTATCATGGGATGATTAATTTTGTTAAACTCCTTATAAGGGTTTTACATGATATGTTTCAAACTATTATGTGAAATGTATTGATGGTAAAGGTATTATATACCTAGGAAACATGGCGTCCAATAATCAAGAAATCACCTTATTATATTTCAGTTATTATTCACCTATTAGATTTTTGTCAACATATCTATGAATACATTTCATTTTTAGTTCATTTATTAAATGACACATGTTTTAGTTTCATACCTTACCATATTGATTTCACCTTATCAAGTTATTTGAATGGTATGTGTTTCTAGTTATTTCCTTTCCATTTTGTTGACACACTTCCATTTAGTTTATTAATTACATTATATGTGTGTTCAGTTATTTAACATTCCATGATTATTATTCTCATTGATTTATTATTTATTTCTCTATACATTACCCTTATTGATCATTTGAGCTCATCCTTATTATGTTTCGTTTCCCTAGGAATCCAAGAAGCATACTATGAAAGTTATACAAGAATATACTAGATGAAATAAAGTTACCCTCAAACTTATTATCCTCAAAGTTATTTATTTATAAAAACAATTATGTTGTAGTTTGTGTATTAATTTTTAATATAAGTCTCATGTATGTATCTAGTTTACAAATACTGTTAAACTCCCAACCCTTTGAGATTTTATTCCTTGTAATCATGCCAATGTAATTGATAGTAGACACTGGCTCTGGGATTTTTGGGGTCAGGTCGCTACACTTATAGCTTCAAATAGGAAGGAAGAAATCACTAGTACTATATTTCCTATGATTTTCACAAATATCATTAATGAAGATCCCTATTTCTATAATTCATCTCCCTACATGGTTTAATCAATGATCAATGGACATTAATTTGGGACTTCAACTCAATCCTTAACATTGATGAGAATTTAGGCATGGTGAACAAATCTATCTCATCCAGGGAGTTCAGAACATACATTGAGGGAAGAATTTTTTTTTGAGGTAAACCTAATGGGAAATTAGTACACTTGGTATAGAAATAATATCAATAGAATAGTGGCCAACAATAATGAAAGGCCTTTTTATAAATAGGCTTCCTTGAACACATGGGGCTCTACTTCTTGTGCTACTTTGGGAAGAATTAATTCTTATTATCACCCCACCCATATAATAATCCTTGATAAATAGGTTAAAAAACCATTCCCCTATATATTTTATAGGTCTTGGGTTCTTTACCTTGAATGTTATATGATATTTCTTAACACTTGAACCTTATTTGAGTACAAGTAAAATTATTTAGCCTACATCATCAAGATTAGATTGATTAAGATGAAAATAAAGGAACGTAGTAGAATATACTTTGGTGCTTTATAAAATTATATTTCCACTCTTGAAACTTTATTTCATCTCATTCGGGAAATTAATACTAGCAGGTATTTCTTTGGAAATCTAGAGCATGAAGTCGAGGCTTCAACTAAACTCAATAATCTTATAAATATTAAGGAAAAAATTTAAATATAAACCTTTTGAGAAAGGTGGATCAATTATGGTGATAGAAATTCAAAGATTTTCAACTCTCTTTAAAGGTCTAGAAAGTTTAGTAGTAATATATTACTTCTTAAGGATGGTGAGTATCTTTTTTATTATAGATAAACCCACATTGATCATGAGGTCTCATTCTATATGAATATCATAAATGGACCCAACACTAAGTCTAATTTATTAAATTAAATTATTCCCAAATTAGTGAATTATGAAAAAAATATAATTTTAACCTCAATTATACTTGAATTTGAGATAAGGGAGTCTGTCTTTGGCCATAATTACAAGATATCTCTTTGTATTGATGGATTAACCAATTATTTTTTACAATCCTTATGGGAATTTATTTAGCATGATGTCTGCATATTGATTATTCACTTCTTTAAAGGTGGTTCTCTTACACATGTTATCAATGATAAAGTCTTATAATTACTCCTAAAAATTGAAAATAAAGGTGAAATAAGTCTATTTAAAATAGTTTCTCTTGTTAATACGATATAAAAAATCATGGGCAGAATTCTTGTTGATAAGATTGCTAGAGCCTCAAATAATATTAGATCCTTGAATCAGTTTGAATTTTTTAAAGGGAGGACCATACAATATTTCCTTATCACTATATCAAATTTTGTTCATATTCTTAGGAAATATTCTATTGGAGGTAACATAACATTTAATATCAATGTTAAAAATACATTAACACCATAGATAAGGGATTCATTGGAATGGTTTTATCTAGATTTGGATTTGATGAGAGTTTTGTTCACTATATTAAAATTATTCTATGTTCATATCATATTTTAATTATTATCAGTGGATCTCCTAAGGGATTATTTATATTCTCAAGATGGGTAAGGAAAGGTGTACCCCATACTTCTATAATTTTTTCCAGTGTAGAGGAATACCATTGAAGGATCCTCATTAATTTGGCGAGGAATAGAAATTTAAAGACCATAAAATTTTCTAGAAGCTTGTCTACTCCTTTACACTTAATTTATATAGAGACATCATTATCTTTTATAAGGGAGAAAAAAATAATATAATGAATATAAAAAATTGTCTCCTTCATTATGAAAGGATCTCATGCCTGGAGATCAGTTGGAACAAATCTCTCATATATTTTGGGGAAAAAATCAGATCCTAAAAAATTGGCTATCATTAATTAATTGGGAAATAGAGAATGGATTTTACTATTTATAAACCATGGATTTTTCATTTTTGGGGAGGAACCCATTCTTGTCACTTTAATCATATACTATGTTAGATTCTAAGGAAAATGGATTCTTGAAAAGGAAAGTCTATGTCAATGGTGGGAAGAGTTTTTATTTTTAAATCTATTGTTTTCTTATAATTTTCTTATTCTTTTATGGTGTATAAGTGGCCTTATACACTACTAAAAAATATCAATACATCCATAAAAAGAATTTAGATTTGGATCATCCTAAAAAGAAGGATTATTATAGTGTCTTTGAAATAATGTTGAACGTCACATGCTCTTAGTGTTATTAGAGTTAAGAATATTTTTAATTTTAATCAATATATTCAAAATAAGTTTATATAGAGGATTACCAATGAGAAATCATATTCTCTCATATTCCTCAAATCAATATTCTTGGGAAAGCTAATGTCTAGAAACATGAATCTTGTGGAATCATCTATCTATCCTGCCTTTAGAACCATATTCTCCATTATCTATTTACAATCTCATTTGATGGTAAATAAGAAATCTACTCTTAATTTCTAGTTTTATAATTAGAAAGGTATTACCCATGTGGACCTGCTTAATTCCACTGATCTAATGGTAGATCTCAATATCATAATCAAATATCAAATAGATAGACTTGATACACTTCTTGATGTGGTCAGATCAATTATTACTAATTAAAACTTCATAAATCATGATGACCTGATAATCTGGGAACTAGCTGTGGATGGAATTATTACCTCTATACAATATTATAGGGATGAAACTAGTGTTAATGTGCATATATGGATCAGAACCCTGAAATAATATATTATTCCATCTAGATTAATGTTTCTTTGGAGGATATCTTATTTGAAGATCCTTCTTAACTCTTGTATTCAAGCTATAGGTATCTTATTATACTTCAGATACATCTTATGAAAGAAACATTGGGAATATGTGAACCGCCAATTCTTAATTTACACCACCACCTCAACATTATGGAAGGATGTGTTTTTCATTTTCAAGGTTCATCTACCTTAAGCCGATTCTATCTAGGACCATCTCAAAGACTACCCTAAACTCTTTCTCTCTATCTATCTCTTTCTCTATCTACTTATCTATTGACATCTTCTTAGTATTTTTATGTGGAAATCACTAAATCAATACATGTAATGTGGAATATAAGGAACATGAGGATACATGAGTAGACCCCATTTAATATATAATCTACCATTATTCAAATCATGGAGGTGGTACAGAATGCTAACTTCATCCATCATGATAACTATAATAACTCTGTACATGATTTTCAGTTCTTAAATGCTTTGATATTGAATGTAACTAATATCCTACCATTTTAACTCTTAATTTCATATGTGAATTTCCATTTATTGTATTGGTCAAATGAAACTCCAATGGAGCATCTAAAGGGAATCCTAGCTCGGTTTGTTTTTAAGATGTATTTAGAGATCCAATTGTGAAGTCATGGGATATCTTTATGGGCCTTATGGAATCACCTCATCTATTTAAGCTAAAATTCCTAGCTTGATCAATGTGGTTGATATTTAAAGACAATAAATACCGAACAAATTATGGCTTGAATGTGAATATACTTCTGTCGTGTATGCTATCAGAATGGGTAATATTAGCCTCTCTTAGAAAATGACTACTCGATGGATCAAATTCTTAGATATCCTCTCATCCATGATATATGTTATTTTAAATTTATATCAAAAATATAATTCCCTCATTTATGGTATTTTAAACAAAGGGGTGATATGTGATGATCTCATCTTGTCTAATGCTTTCCCATAGGTCTTGATGCTTCTTTTTCAAAGAGATAGTTGTAAAATTCATTCCATCAGACTTATATAATTTCTATTTTTCCTAGTAAAATAAACTTGATTTTGGGATAATTTCTCATATTTCTCTAAATACGCAACATATAATATTTTTTTATAATAAAATATTTTTACTAAATAAAATATTTTTATTTGATTATAAAATTATGAATTATGTTACTTTCAATTTTTAACTAAATATTACACAGCTTAAATATACCCATTGTATACATGTATAACTAACTAGCATATTTCTAATGTCCTCATATATAATGACCATGTTTCATTCCTATATATAGTCATATATACATTCTTAGAATCATTTATCCTATTCAGTTACTTCTCTCTCAACATGTCTATTATATTTATAATTCCATGCATTATTTATATAGTTAAAATCCATGTGATTAACTTCATGGAAAACTACATGGATAAAGATTTTTTGTTTTTTGGTACTTTTATTTACTTATAGATTTATTCCACTTGTACTTTTATTTGGGAAATTTCATATTTTATTAATGACCATCTTCCATTGTAAATTTTTTTATTAATAAAATTTGTCATGATTCATTTTAGTTTGGGTTTTAACATGAAACAATCTATTCAACAAAATATTTATTTAATCTGAAAATAAACAGTAAAATCATGTAGTGTTACATGTTAGATAAAAACAAAACCATTACGACTCTTTTTATTATTTCTTCTCCACTAGGATGACTTCTTATAACTTTAAGATATAATGATAATATGTGATCTTTAAATAAACACTTAAAATTGACCTTGATACTAATTATGATACCAAATTTTATTACTCCGACACATCTTATTGAACTCATGTGTTTGTAATTCCATACTCAATAATATATCACCTTCGTTGCTCCCATTATTGGATATAACTTAATATCATGTCACAATATCATTTGATTCTATTGATACAACCTCCCCATGGATCATATCCTCCCCAATACCTACAAAAATTCAACAACATTTATATAATTTAATTTTATTGGGAGGGGGGAAATTTAACTTTACTCAAGTTGAGGGATGTGTTTAGTCATGTTGAACCAACCATTTTCGTTAAACATGATTCTAAGCCATGATAGTGTTTTTCTATTGATTTATACCACTTAAACACACTTTATTTTAGATTTTTTATTTGGAATCCTCCTTTATTGAAATGGACTATACATCCTTTGTGAGAATAATCCAACATGTACATATTTCTTCCTCCGATGCCTTATCACTACATCTGTTATCATTATTTAACTACCCTTGGAGGGATCTACCATCAGTCTTCACCTCTTACCTTATAAAAGTTTTTGTGATTCCACTTAGGTATGATTTAAGGTCTATCCTCCTTAAAAACCATGAGATCCACCTTAATCTTTTTCATCATTGTTGGATCTTTATTAACATATTTTTCCATATTTCTTATAGTTGGAGAAACTTACTTGTTTTTCCTATATTTTTTTCATTATTTATAAGATGTCTGTTATGAATAAAATCTTATTGTCTCTCAATTCACCCTTTCTTGATCTCCATAATACTTTCATACAATATATTAAATCTATTTTCTAGCACTAAAGACTTTATTTCAGTGTAAAATTTATTCTTATTTTTCATTGGAATATAGTATTTACGTAAGAAACTTTTATCTCCTTTCTTTCTGAAATTTCTATCTATATATCCAGGAATATAATATATAAAACATCTCCCATTAAAAACACACCCTATGCTAACTTTTCTTAGTAGAGATGTTGCTTTAGTAGGTTTTCTTCCACCATTGTTATCTTGGGATTCCAAAAACACACTCATAGTGCATTTATCCCCCTTAGCATTAAATCTTCTTCCCTTTTGTATTTCACCTACTCATCAAGTTTTTTTTAGAGGTATAATTATTACTTTCAAATATTTTTTTATTTAAATATTTTACCCAATTCGTGTGTAAGTAATTCAATTATATCACTTTTCCCCATTATTTTTCCACCCATTCTCATGATCTATACATTAAAGTCTACTTTAACTCTCCTAAATATTTCATTCTCCATGGAAATATCTTATATAAAAGTATATTCCACTTGATGAATTTTTTTTGGTGGGTCCACCTTCTCATGGAGAGATTAGATCCAATTTTATCATTGTGTGAACATTATCTAAACTGATGGTTAGAAATTATTTCCACTTATTCCATTGAATCTTCATTTACTTAAATATTAATTTGAGAGTCTATATTTATGGGGATTTTCATCATATTCCTCTTATTCTTACCTTTTCCCATATTTTTCTTCACTGGATTTGTTTACTAGTTTCTCATCATGGATAACTTTGCATTCATCACTGGAGGTTGGCCCTATTACTTGTTTCCTTAAGCTATTTTTCAATAAATATTTTCTAGTAGATCCCAACTATAAAACTTTTGGGAAAAAATGAATAATGTTTATGAATACCTCATTGGAGATACCTATATTTGAAATTTTCTATATATCCACATCAAAAACTCATTTAGTAATTCTTCTATGATCCACATATCACTGGAGATATTCTGTAATATCTTCACCACAAGATAGTAAAACTTGATGCATATATCATTTCCACCAATAAAATTTAGTACCTCTAAAAGAAAGAGGCTTAATCATTGGATCCATGTCACCAAAATATTATAGGGATAATAAAGAACCTAAATCGGTGAAAAAATTAGATCATTTTACAGAAACCAATCCAATAAAAGGAACCTATGATCAGATATCAATCATCTGGATCACAAGGGAATTTAGTAAGAGGTACCTTGAGCGGTGGGGGAGTTAATTAGGGTATGAAACTCATTCTGATTTAAACACCTTAACACCTAGACTCTTGAAACCCTAACTGATCTTAACCCCATAATTAGTAGGGTTATACTTTATTTATTATTTTAATGAATATCTAATTAATATTTTTTTTCATATTTATACATTAGTCAGACATGATAAATGATTTCTTAACACTCACTCACAAATTATTTAATGCAAAAGGAAAGTAAATCATGCACACAAGACACATGTATTTTAATTATTTCATCCTTACTAGGATAGTCCAAATAGAATACAATGAAAATGTTCTAATGTTACATAATCATCAAAACTCACTATTTAGTGGGGGGGTTAGGCTTGGTCAGTCATAATTTTGGGGCCACAACCCTTAAAATATTTAGGGATGGTTGACCACCTCCCAAGGGTCACTCCCTTCAATCTTATGCTTTTATCACTACTCCAGAAATGAAAACACATTTGGCATGTTGGCTAATACAAAATAGTACCACCAATATTGTAGATTTACTTATTTTTTATGGTTCTCCATGATATCTATGCATCTCCTTCATTGATATTCTATGAATATCACCAAGAACATATATTCTACTTTTACGAGATATCATGGAATATATACTATATTTGTTTGGAAATATATTCAAGGAGTTCTAGTATTTATTCACTTTTATCCTTCAATTATTTTTATAATGACTCTCTCTCATTATTAGATATATAAAATCAGTCTCATTACTTTTTTAAAGAAATAGTTAGTCTTTATATAGAAATATAACTCAATAAAAACTAATTTTCTGAATATCATTTTCTTTATTCCGAGATAAATTCCCCACATTTCCCACATTGAAGATATTCAATACTCTATGATTATCATGGGAAAATATATCCAATACCCCCCTTAAAAATGATTCAAATTAATTCATTAAATTCCCATATTTCTCTCAGGAATGATAAAATATTCAAAACAATAAAAAATATTGAACCATATTATTCATGGTGTCAGAACTATCATCACAACATGATTCCCAACTCCCATCGAGTCCTCGAATCCAAGCTCCTACCTCCATGGGAACCTCCATTATGTGACACTTCCCTTTTTAGCATGTCACTATATTTACTTAGATATATCATAGTGTGATTTGATGCATTACAATACAATGATTATTCAATAACCAGATCTATGAAATCCTCTAAATATCTTATATTTAACTCCTTAAATATTTAAAAATAACCCTTATTTAATCATGAAATGATGTTTTATATCATGGTTTGAAAAAATTCATGATTGGAAATTTTAACATTCATATTGTATGATATATTTCATATTGAAAACCACATATATCCTAATTATCAATCATATTATATAATTAATAATGACCCTTATATACTAGCTCCTCCCATTTGGGTGTGAGATTTATTTTCTAGAGGTTTAAATTAAGACCACCCAAAGGTGAGAAAATCCAGAGTAATTATTTATGACAATTGTATGGGTGATGGAGAAACAATCACTGAGAGTCAGTCCACTGATAGATGTATAATATGGAGTCTAGAGGGTGTATTTGGATAGGAATCTGGAAATTTGATGATCAATAAATATACTAGACTTAAAATATAGAAAAATCATCATAAAGGGAATAATGTACCGATAGATCTAGTTGAGGTGGTGATAGCCTATTCCAATACAGTGGTTTGTTCATGAATAACAAATATGGTGGATAGTGACTTGAGAATATTGAATGGTGGTGGGGAATAGAAACACTAGTTTGATAACTCTATTTAAGTAAAGTGAAATCTTATCGACCACTTTACATAAAATAATTATAATATTTTATTCCTTGAGTAATATTAAATCAATATTCTCCCATGAATTATGGCACAAACATAAACCAAGTATTACTTTGTGTAACGCCCCGACCCCAGTTACCCAGAGTCGGTGCTTTATTACATAACATTGTCATGATCAAAAGAAAGATCAAATCTAGAAATATTGATTAGTTTAGTAGCCTTGTAAACACTAGATATATTCATAAAGTTCTACATTACATCATAAAAATGAAAACTACAACAACATAGTCTCCATAGTCCAAACTCATGTCCCCACATACTATCCCTACAGGTCATTCATAAATTACTTCTTCACATCCTGGGAAAAATAAAACATTGAAAGGGGTGAGCTCAAATTCTCAGTAAGGATAACAATATAGCGGAAACTTTCATAAATAAACATAAACATTTAAGGCAATGTATAACTAAAACAAAAGCCTTTTAATATTTAACTTTAGAATAATATGGAAAAGATAAAATGAAATAATTCCATTTAATTATTCACATGGATTTTATACTAGTCGAATAATCACATGCAATATCAATAACTACTTTCATAATGATGGAATGCATAATACCAGACTATCATAACCACATAGCCAAGGCCTCGTGCCAAGACTAAAAATAATATTTTGTCAAGGCCTTGTGCCAAGACACTAGTTTCTCTCATGAGACCTACCGATGCATCGAGGAGCTATAGAGGGCTCCACCCGTTACTTATTAAGTCCAATGCATTCCTCATATGATCAGGTTTAAACATAACATAAAAATTTGTATTAAAACTAGCATACGAAATGTCAATACTTTCACCATAAAAAATGAATGGTATAAAAATAACACATCCATAGTCAAACATATCACAAAACCTTCAATAATATATGGAAGTTTTGTATCATAATAAATAAACTTCAAATAATCTTAAAATCCATCAAAGGATGTTGACATAGATGAAATCAAAACTATTTGAGAGAAATATCTCTTTTTTTAAATCATTTAAATGTCACATAATTATAAAATAAAACATTTACATTGAAAATATTCTTATAAGATTGTAAGGGAAGCTTCGACAATTTTATAACGGTAGAAAATAGCCGCACCCGCCATATAAGTTAAAAAAGACATTCTTACCTTAATTCTGTCGAAAAGGTTAAAAAGGACCTTGTTTGGAAAATGACAGAAAGATTCCTTTATAAACATCTTTTAAAAATTAAACAAGGGTATAAATTACTTTATACCATAGTATTTAAAGTATTAATAATTATTTGAAATACATTTTTAAGAAACATGGATGTGGATGATAAAGAGGTCCCAGTAGATAATCACGTATAAACAACCTCAGATAATGAAGAGATTGTAAATAAACCCTTACCTTGTACTTTTACTTAGTCGATGGTATGTTAACCTCCTGTATAATAGTTAAAACATTGTTAATAAGTTATAAAAGAATCATATACATAATTATGATATCATATATGATATTCTATTAATGCTTTGTTAATAATATTTTAGTATTATCGTCGTTTCAGGTGTTAACTTAATCGTTTTATTTTATATGTTTTGTTACATAAGGCATGTTTGTTATGGATAGGATGTATTTTATTCATATCCAGAATGATATCAAGTCCTTAAAAATTATTTTTAATCATAAAATGAGAATTATACTTGAATGGATACGATGGGGAATGAATCTCATCGCGTTCGTGGAGACGGTAGTCCGTACGTACGCATGAGTGACAATATCTTTCTTTTGATATTAAAATAATATATAATTGGATGGTATATCATATATATATAATAATTAACATGTTATACTTATTATTTACATGAATTAAACATCATTATTATACCCATCCAAATAATAATATATTGAATAACAATTACACCACGACGTGGAGACGGTATGCCATACGTAAACACGTGTGGTGACATGTCATTCAAAGGATGGATAGAATACTGAATATGGTTGTACCATATTTATAATATCATCAAAGTATATAAGTGATACTGGAGTTATTATTTTATAATGGTAATAACAAAGAAAGAAGAAGTTGAAGAAGAAATGAACTTGAAAAAGGGTGGTGAAAACATTACCTCTTCTTCGGGTTCTTCTTTTTGATTTGATCAAAAGGGATCCTTAGGTTGGTTTTATGATAAAACTATGTCCTTTAGGTTGAATTTAGAAAAGTTTAGAGAGTATTTGGGCCAGGGTTTTCTGAACCAAAAGGCTTTGAAGGTGTTAAGAATTTGTTAGAAGTGGTGTCCTTTTATAAGGGGGAGGAGGGGTACCTTAGGAAAATCTAGAAATATTATTTTATAATAAATTCATATTCAGTTTCTAATGGATCCAAAGTGGATTATTTAATGGTTAAATTGGGGATGGGTCACAAACAACTAAACCAATTGAATTTAGACCGGTTTGGGTCATTATATTAACCTTATCTTTTAGTTTTAACTCTTAGTTAATTAGTTTGACACATACCATGTCACTTTGTATTTTTATATTATATAGTTAATAAAATTACTATATACCTCCAAGACACCCCCAAGTGGTCCATTAATGACACACCTATCATGATACAAGTCCTTTGTCCGAACCTTAGTTTTTTAGGAATTTAATATCAATTAATAATATAATATTTTTTAAAAAACTCTTTTATGTCAATTTTGACACTATTTGGTATTTGATTTTTGTGAAAATCATAACAGCATGATTACTTAGAAAAACGTTATTTAAATCAATACTAACATGTCATATTAACCGATAAAATTCACGTAATTCATTAAAAGTCTCAAATTATATTTATTTGGGTATTTATATTATCAATTATTTTAATATTTCATTAATTAGGTAATTACTGCATCACCATTGTGTCATAAATAAATTAAATTATTTAATGAAGAAAAATTATAAATAAAAAACCATTATGTAGGAAATATTTTTAGATTTCTAATGAATATTTACAATAGAATTTATCTTATGTATAACCCTATATTAATTTTTTTTAGTAATTAAACTTTGATTTTAACTCTTTCAACTCTTCTTTGAATTAAATGATAATAAATGTCCTAATCTAATCCAAGTGGACCTAAATGATAATATTTTATTCCTAAGGTTGTTCTTGGTCGAGATAAACTTGTCCAATAGAATTAGGACACGTGTTAGGGTAATATTAATATCATTTTTACCCTTAATTATCCTATTTACTTTTAACTGTGGTAAATAAAAGTAAAAAGTTAATATTCACCAAAAAAATATTTTTATCTTATTGAACCACATTTTACTCCTTGATATTAACCGTGTCTCTCAGATTATCGAAATTCCACTCATAGAAGCAGTAAAATTAAGTTTTATGTGAATTTGCAAATTCTCCTAGGAGGTGGGTAAAAGACGGTGACAAGTTCAATAAAATTTTTATTTGTCTAAAATTATTATAAACTAACTCTAATGAATTACATTGAACTTATGTAGGTATTACGTATCTATTTTTACCTAAAATAAATTTAAATAAAATAAATTATTATTTAAAGAAAAAGTCGGTTTTTAACTAATAACTCAGTGTTTTTCACTATTCATAAAAAAATGAATGTTTTCAGAAAAATACCAAAAATTCACCCTAGGCTAATTTCGATATTCCAAATCCAAAAATGAAGTCCATTTTGAAAGATAGAATTTTAAAAAGTGGGTATTACTATTCATAACGGCTAGTTTGATTGGTTGTGGTGTGTGTTAGAACTCAAAGTTGCGTACAACACACGCTACTGTATTATTCAAAGAGAAGCGTACCGTGGAAGCTTGGGGTGTTACACTTTGTGTTCTCATGCATTTTTTTTCTTTAAATCATTTAATTTTTTAGTCCTTTTCTATATCATCTAGTGTTTTTATGATATGGTGTGGTGGCTTGGGTGTAATTTCATTTTGAGCTCTAGAAATATTAGAATGGGGTTAATTTTGGAGGTTTTTATTTTGTGCAGGAATTTATAATGTATTATTATCTTTTTAGCTTATTAAAAAGTTTCTATGGACATAGAAAGTGGCATCAAATCTCAAGGTCAGAGTGAATACATATGATCAAGACTTGGTGAAGGTGCTTCAGAGATCGATTTAGTAGAACCATTCCACCGTTTTCCATATATAAGGATTATATTTTTCAATTTATGAACTCTCATCTTATATTTATATGAATTTGTGGTATTTCACAAGTTCCAAAGGGATGGAATCTGATGAGAGTAAGGTCCAGGTAAATAAAATTGATGAAATGTATTTTGGGTTCTGGAATATGTAGATATAGAATTTAATTTTATAGAAGGACCTTAATATTTAATTAACTAGTGCCAAGACAAAAGTGATGAAAATAGAAGAATGGTTGAGGGATGATAAGAAATCACCCAGGTTAATGTGAATGTCACATACTTGAAACATGGTGTATAAAATCTATGAAGTATATAAATCATTATAACTCATTAAGAGCTATGCTGGTATGTATTAAAAGATGATGATAATAGAAAAATTGTTCTTTTTATGAATATTATTCAGTATGAGAATGTTAGAAGGACATGCTACCTATAATCATATAAACCATTTCATGGTTATTCAAAGTTAGTTGTATTGAGTTAAAGTAACCTTTAGAGACCTTGTTTGGGTTATGTTGTTACTCTCTTCACTGTTGGAGTCATGGGATGTGATAGTAACCATTGTGAGTAATTATAAAGAAAAGGTAGACTTTGATGTTCAGTAATGTTCACGACAAGATCTTGAATGAGAATAATCATTGGATGGAGATTCAAGAATCTTGTATAAATGCATATAATATAGAGGGAATAGGATGTATCTTTGAATTGAAAAATAATTGGAATGTTAAAGAAAAAAGGATTCACAATAGAATAAGCTTAAATGATGGTGCATCCCTATGTTTTCATTATAGGAGTAAAGGAAAACCCATGAAAAATTACTTTTAATAGAGGGGGAAATCTAGAAAATATTCCTTTAAAAGAGGATCTGTGAATCCAATAATAGAAGATAGAAGTAGTTTTCTCCTAAGTACTACTAGAGTATTGGGGTCAGGGATGATTGGTTTTTGAGATTCATTTCATGTTAAATTCAAGAGAGGAAGCTTGGATAACTATACCTTCGACGAGTAAGGGAAGGTTTATATTGCAGATTATAATTATCTTGAGATTTTTGACCGGACCATAAAGAATCATTAATTTTCCAATGATCTCAATTAGTTTAGAATTTATAAACACAAGATCACAAAATACTAAAACTAACACTAAGTAGTATAGGATCAGAAGCTGTGAGGTATCTGATAAGGTTAGAGAATACTCTATTCAATAGTAAATACTTACATATATGCTGAAATATATCTAAAATACTTTCATGTGAGTTTTAGGAGAGTGAAAATAATTATAAAAACAAAGTAAGTGGAATATTATTAAATTCTCATGCACTAGTGACTATGAATGCTAAATTATTATTTATTATTTCCATTTAAAATTAATTATATGTCATCCCCTTAGTTTGGGTAATTACTCTCCTTCTCTATCATAAATTCTCCTTTTCTAATGGTTATGTACTTCAATTCATTAGTGAGAAAGGTAACACAGACCCATTTTTAAATGTATAACCTATCCTACCCAATGGTAAAATTAAATGTAGTATTCTAGTTATTTGATTATATAGAACCCCATTAATCAACACACAATGGACATGGAATTAAAAATAAGGAAAAGAGGGACATAATATAAATAAATATGAAAACAAAATTGAATTAAATATAAAAACAGTACTTACCCTGGCACAATTCCCCTGACATCATATAACATAACAAAAATAATACCTACTCATGCTATCCATGATATGGTAGAGAAAAATAAATAAATAAAAATAATATAGAAACAGTGCAATAAAATTTTCCAAGGAAGACCCTACAACAGTTCTGTAACACTCCTTTAGGCCTAGATTCCCTCCATAGCCAACCAGAGTCTTGTATTTATAGACATACTGTATCCTCTTTACATGTGAGAAAACCCTCTTAAATTCATCCTATATTCTCATTAATACCCATGAATAGACCTATAAATTCATTCCTAAAATCTCATGATTATATTGATTTTAAATTCTTTGTTGATCATATCATTTATGGTGAAAATATTGTTATGTGATACAAACATCTCCCACACCCACACTGGTTTATATATCCATGTATGTTTGTGATAATAGATCTTCAAATCATGGTAAAAACACTCTTTAATAGGTTTAAAAACATTATTTCATACTCATCATTCCACATCCAAAATATCCATGGTGTGAATCGTCATCCTTAAAAAAGCAGAGTTTCAACTTGCAGTTTCACCGCACGGGCATGATCACTTCACAACACAAACATATTCATAAAAAACGGATCTATACTATTTAGATTATATGAATAACAAATAACTTACACTATAGAATAAATTTATTTAAATATTTTTGAAAAGTATTTTATGTTTACAAATCCCCCATGACCATTATGTAGCTCATTGTACCCTTATGGACATCCTTCAGTACATTCAGGATCCACTATAACAATTCAAACCACCCTTACACAACTGAATTATCACCTTTACACATGTTCCATAACCATAACAACTTCCATTTATCATGACTTAGTTATCATAATATAGTGACTGAAACCTTTTACACATATTATTACATGATTTTTAATATAAATGTTAATTAATTACAACCAAAGGATCGTGAGGTTGAGTGTCTTTGGAAGACCACGTACATAAAACATCAAAGAGAAACTAAAATAAAACAACTTTATTTTAATCACCATAATTTACCTCATAACTTCCTTGGAGCTTCAAAAACTATATAGGATAACCTGGGGAATACATAGACAAAAGGGGTGAGATAAAAATCCCAATAGGGGAATGAAAATGATAAGGAAGCATACTGTGTTAGTCAAAGGCATAACATGATATCATAAAATATTAGGCTCATGAGTAATATCCTCCGATCATAACATAAGTAATATGATATCATAATATCATGACAACATAAGAAATTTTGTAGCAATATAAAACATTACATAATCATAAGTCAAGGCTAATTACCAAGATAATATCACATGGTGGAAAGAGCCCCATCATGGATTAGGTTTACTTCCTAATCACATACATGATGTATCATTGAAAAAACATATACCCAATGCATTGGATCAATATTTTTATGCACACATTAAAACATGTTTAAGATTATGTGTGCCCAAAAATAAAGTGAATCACAAAAAAACTATGAATGTAAATGGGTTTAATAATCATTCCTTATATCATAATCAAAATAAATTTCATAAATATTCCAAATAGAAGAAATAATTAAATATTATATATATTTATATCCAAGTAAATATTTATAGGTCTCAAAATAAGGTTTTAATTTAGGAATAAAAATTTCAAATGAGTGTTATACAAAATGATTAAGGAATAAAAAAGTTCCCTTTAATCAAGTTTGATTTTAAAGAAGGAATTTGAGAAATGAATTTATAGCGTATATTGAACCATAAAAGGAATGGATAATGAGCTAGGAATATATGTAATATATATACATAAAAAAATTTATATGCAATAAATAACATCAAATGATTTCATATTAGATGAATGTTCCTTTAAAAAGACCACATAGAACATTTAGTAACAAAAATTCCATTTTTTACTTTGAAATCACATATTTAAAATCTAAAAATTTCTCAAATATTAAGGAAAATGATTTATTTGAAAATTTACTTGGAAAGTTATAAATTAGGCTTCAAATCATTAAGTTATCATGATTGTGGTAAATTCTGTTCAAGCTATATACATTAAAATAAAACATACCTTTCACATTTTTAGTAAAAAATAAAAAACTGTCGCATTTGAAAAATGATAGGAAGATTAATTTTAAACCATTTTTTAAAAATTAATTCATGGGTAAAAATTAATTTAAAAAATAATATTATAATATTAAAAACTTTCTTGAAAACATTTTTATAAAACACAGATATATAAGAAAAAGGAATTTTGACTGAAGAAAGAAATATATTCAGTTTTCATTAAAAAATTATTTTGATATATTGAGTACTGAAAATGATAAAAATGAAACAAAAAAAGTACTATATATAAATAAATATAGGATAGTAAAAATAAAATTTATTTATTAGGTAAGGATCATATAATTTTCTTAATGAAAATTCAATCATAAACAATCCTGATTAAAATAGGATTGAAACACAAATCTCTTACTACTTTGGTAACTTTTGAATGATAAGCCCCATGAAAGAATAAAATCAAATGATTCTTTAACTATCATGAAAAAAATATTCAAAATATAACTTGTAGATGTTTCATTATATAAACCATACAAAAGAAATGTGCGGTGAATGTCTCATATATCTCTTATAATTAAATGTGAGACTATAAATCCCTTACCTTGAGTCTTTTCTTTATTTTTATGCAATAGAAACTATTTTATAACAATTATATATTTATTATCAAATTTTAATATAAAAATATTAATATATATAATATCATATATTAATTTCTTGTCACATTTTACCACCCATTAATTAACAATTATTCATTTAAATTACTATTTTGGGTGATAATTGCTTCGTTTTTCATGCATGTTTTTTTTTTCAGAAGTCTCTGTATTTATATATTGATCATGGATCCATAATATATAAAATGTTGAAAAATATATTAATATAATATATACTTATTATATATATATATATATTGAGTCATCCATAAAAGGTATAGATAAAAAAAATTAATTACACCGTTCATGGAGACAGTAGGTCGTATGTAGGCATGAACACGGTTTCCATTTTTGATGGATGAAAATAAAGAAAGGTAAATGATAGTTTGACATTCTATAATCATAATAATATCATAAATAACATATATATTCATTAAATCCATTATTATATTTATTCATGAAAGGTGATCATGGAAAATGAATTACATCAGATAGCGAGGTGGTAGTCCGTCGTACACACAAATAATGAATTTGTTTCCCATTTGATGGAAGAGAAGATGGATGTAAGTGAAGAAATTAACATAATAACAGATTATTATATGTTATATACTGGGTTTATTATTTCTTCATGTTTTAAGAATATTTTAAAGAGGTATAATAAGAAATAAAACAAAAATATTATATTAAAGACTGTAAAGACCCGTATCTTGACGTACATAGACATTACATTACTTTTGCGGAATACTTAGTACATAACAAAAAATACACACACAAGGATCGTAATAGTTTAGTGTCTTTGGAAACTCGGAACGTAATCTTCTAATCGTGGTGAAAGAACTCCAATATCTCCCATAAATATCTCCATTTTTTTACCTAAAACCTTTCTTTATATCCTGGGGAAAAGAAAACATAAAAGGGTGAGCTCAAATCCTCAGTAAGAGTAAACAAAAGAAATATAAATCTCATCGTATACACAAGCACATAACTTTTGGAAATCTTAACCTGCAAAAGAGATCATAATTTCATAACATGGGATAAATCATGGCAGTGAAATGTAATCACAATAATCATAATCTTAAAACATGAAACTTTGTGGCATTCACACATAATCATAGAGAATCATTTCTTGTTATTCAATACTCATTGCCAAGACTATCTTAGTGGACAAAGTCCCTTTCTGAATTGAGTAACCCTCGTTTCAGTCCTGTTTCACTGAACCGGTATAACCTACCATTCCAGCCCTATCTATCTCATGAGATATAAAATCTTTACCCAATGCATTGGAGGGAGATATAGGTCCCACCCATCTTATAATGAATCCTTTCTTATGTGTGCCACATAATCATAAACCATACATCATAGCGTAACCCATGTAATAATAATGGGATTCTTAAACAACATGACATCATAAAACAATTCATATAAGATAAAGAAAAAAATATTTCCATCACAACATAATCAAATCCATGTAATAATAGGGATAAAAACAGAACCCTTTTATTATCTTAGATGGAAAATAATTTTTATAAAATACTTGAACTCCATTCTTGAGGAAAATATCCTTTCTACTTCAAAAACATTTTTCCTTTCATAACATGTCATACGACTTTAAAATAAAAGAAGTTGATTAAAAATAAACTTGAAAACTTGTAAAGGAAGCTTCTTGGAAATAATGTTTTAAAAATCCATTCTTGTCGTATAAGTTAAAAAAACATTCTTCGTACTTTTGTCGGAAACGTCAAAAAGTACCTCGTACGAAAAATGACAAAAGATTCCTTTCATACATATTACTAAAAACTCACCGAAGGGTAAAAATGGATTTAAAAAATTGTAGGTGGATGGAAATAGTATTACATATTGATAAAATATGGATGTGGATGATAAAATACACCCCAGTAAATACTTACGAATAAACAATCTCGGATAAAAATGAGATTGTGATATTTCCCTTACCTTAGGTCCGATTTGCTTTGTATGTGTCCGAACCTCCTGTATAATGATTTAAATAATGTCATTGACTTATTACAGAATCATATTCATTGTTATGATATCATATATGGTTCACTTATGACATTATATTACCCGTTCTTTCGTAAATTCCATGTTAAAGAAGTGTTTTGGGTAAAATCGTTTCATTTATCGTAGGTGTTTTGACTTGTTGTTCTTAACATTATTATTACTTATATCATGATTTACTTACTTCCAGAATATAAAATATGATTTATATATCATATATATTCAGTATATATATATATAATAGATAGATAAATGAAATGAAAAACACCGTTCATGGAGACGGTAGTCCGTACGTACGCATAAACGTTGTTTTCCTTTCCTTATTGTCTTGAATGGAAGTAAGTGGATGAAATACATATATATATATATATATACATAAATCCAGTAGCTTTATAATGTCATATATTTCATTATTATTTCTTATATATACTTTATAATCATTCTTAAATGGTTAACATGGAGAATGAATCTCATCGCGTCGTGGAGACGGTAGTCCGTACGTACGCACGAGCGATGATATCATTTCCAAAAATATTGAATTGAATTGGAGTGGATTATACAATATATAAGAATCAATATGATGTTGTAATAACTATGTATAGTTATTCTTTACACCATTATACCCATCCATGTAAGGTGGTGGTGGAAAATAGATTACACCACGGCGTGGAGACGGTATTCCGTACGTATGCACGCGCGGTGATTTCTTTTTCCGTAGGATGGATAGATGGTGAAATAGGGTTTTTTCATACTTATAATAACATATCAGTATATGATTGATACTGATGTTATTACTTCATAATGAAACAACCTAAGAAGAAGAAGTGGAAGAAAAAATAAAGATGAAAGAATTGGTAACGGCAATTACCTCTTCTTTGAAGCGCCTCTTTGAGACCTCCTTTTAGGGCACTAAAATTGGTCTTTTAAGAAGACCAGGACCTCTAGGATGATACTAGGGAAGTGGAGAAGTTATTTTGGCAGGGGTTGGCCGAGCTTGAGAGCTCAAATTGGTGTGAGGAGGAGGGGGAGGAGGTGTCCTTTTATAAGGGAGGAGAGGGGCACCTTAGGAATACTTCAAAATATTATTTTATATTAAAGTCAAAATCGGTTTATAATGGTTACAAAGGGTCTTATTTCGATTCTAAAGTGGGTATGGGTCTAAATCCTATCAAAAAATAGGATTTAGACAAGTTTAGGGTATTATTTTAACCTTATCAATTAGATTTAACTCTAAGTTAAATAATTTAACTTTTACCGTGCCTTTTTGTTTTCTTTCACTATATGGTTAATACACTTACTATAACATGACAAACCAACCCCAAATTGTTTATTATTAATATATATATCTTTATCTAAGTCATTTGGCCTAACCTTATATTTTTAGTAATAAAAGAACAATTAATAATATAATATTTGATTTAAAAACTATTTTGTGTCAATTTTGACACTATTTGATATATGATTTTTTTGAAAGTCATAACAGAATTATATGTTCGAACCAAGTTGATTAAATAAACAATAATATATCATAGTAACCTATAAAATTAGTGGAATTCATAAAAAGTCTCAAATTACATTCATTTGAGCATTTATAACATCCATTATGTTAATATTTCCTTAAAAGTGTAATTACTGCATCATCGTTGTGTGATAAATAAATTAATTTATTTAAAGTCTAAAAATTATAAATAAAATATCATTATGTATTAAATCTTTTTAGCTTTCTAATGAATATTTATAATCGAATTTATGTTATGTATAAACCCATATTAAAAATGTTTTAGTAAATAAACTTTGATTTTAACTCTTTTAACTCTCCTTTGAATTAAATAATAATAAATGTCCTAATCTAATCCAAGTGGGCCTAAATGATAATATTTTACACTTAAGGTTGTTTTTGGTCGAGATACACTTGTCCAATAGGATTAGGACATGTGTTAGGGTAATATTAATATCATTTTTACCCTAAATTACCCTATTTACTTTTAACCGTGGTAAATAAAAGTAAAAAGTTACTATTCACCAAAAATTATTTTCATCTCATTGAACCACATTTTACTTACTGACATCAACCGTGTCTCTCAGATTTTTGAAATTCCATTCACAGAAGCGGTAAATTTAAGATTTATGAAGAAATTAATTTTTTTTAACTACCACTTAGTAGTTTCACTATTCATCAAAAATTGATGTTTTTCAGAACAATGCCAAAATTTCATCCTAAGCTATATTTCATATTCCAAATTCAAAAATGAAGTCTAATTAACCAAATTCATAACATAGAAGTTTCATTAATTAATTTTATAATTAAATCCCGCTGTTAAAACAAATAGCTTGTTTTTAAGAAACAATATCTATCAAAAGATTGACACTTGTTTATGTCTGGTGTAAATGTGAAATTACATCCAATGACCAACATTGTATTGAATTGTAAAAATATATTCTAAATATACTTTAAAACCACTCAAATTAATAATTTATCACTATTAATTATTTCGATTAAAAAAGTTTTTTTTTTAATTAAAATTTAGTAATTTTCACTATTCATCAGAATATGAAAGTTATCCGAAATGTACCAAAATTTCACCTTAGGCTTAATTCGATACTCCAAATCTAAAAATTAATTCCATTTTGAAAAATAAAATTTACAAAATTTCAAAAAGTGGTTATTACTATTCATAAAGGCTAGTTTTAATAATATTTTAATAGCATATCGTTGTTTCATGAAACTCAGTATTGTGTACTACACACGCTATCGAGGAAGGTTGCGATTGCGTGTAATGCAAGGCAAGTCAAGGATGCGTGTTTTGCAAGCTCCTTTTGGTGTAGCGTACAACACAAGACATTAGTGAAATTAAAAAGAATATTTTTCATAAAATCTCGGGGTGTTACATTCTACCCCCCTTAAAATGAATTTCGCCCTCGAAATTCGTTGGGGTTATAAATGGTTTACTATTAGAAAGTTTATTTAATAGAAACCCACATCGTAAAAAGGAATACCAAAACCAATCTTTAAAAACAAAAGTATGAAACGTAACGGTTACCCAAATAAACTAATCACTGGGTTTCCACATAGGTGAAAATATGGATATGGAAGAAAAATCTAACCATCATGTTCTGATGGAGAGTGGTGGAGAACATGGCTATGGAAAAGACAACAATCACAAATCCATAAATTTTTGACGATCTAAGGTACCATCTGATTAATCAGATATAAGAGCACTAGGACAACATTTTTGGTTTTCAAGATCATTTCCCTAATGTTGAAGAATTTGAATTAGAATAAATACTTACTTTATTTTGGTACAATCTCACTGTTGTTCGTGACTTGAACAATTTCCACTTCATCTCTTAAATAAATGAAGTTGAATTTGTTATTCGTGAAGTGTTAGCAGGTCATGTGATAGAATGACGGGTCATTCCATCAAAAGGTTAGCAAAAGTTATTAAATATACATAAGTCATTCTATAGTGAGATTAATAGTATATGGTACCTAAAATGGACTTATAATTCATATATCATACTTCTTAATATAATAAAACTAGTTTCTACTAAACAGGGACTTCCTGTAAGCCAGTGGTAGGCGATAAAGGCCAGTCTCACTTCAGTTGTGGGTTCGATTCCCACAGCCTTGTCCGAAGCGATGGGCTGTCGCCCGTCCTACAGGTTGTCCTTTTTCTAAAACTACATTACTATAACATCCCATCAATAATATCGAAAATCTTCTATCCTTAAACAATACTAACTTATGTCCAACATAATCCATTCTAATATTTAGGCTTATCTATAATACTACAGTCCACTCTCATAATATAGTGAAAACGATTACCAGAAATTTAATACTGTCGTTAATCCCCATATATCATAAGATATGTCTTGTTGGTCACATTCCAAACATTCAAAGGCCTTAATCATGTATTCTCTTGAATACCCATTGAACCTTATTGAAAACATGAATGCAGTTATACGTTAACACTTTCCACATACCAAAATCCTCAAAATTCTATATACTCAAACCATGATATCACTTAGTCCTTATATCAATCATGAGCTCATGAATACTATTAAACATTTCATTTTCTCGTTTTCCCTTCATTATGCGCATATCATCTTATTTACAAAAAAATATCTCAATCACTTTGAATACCACATCAATAAATATTGCAATACTTAATGATACAACATTATTTTGGAATCCCATTACATAAACACTTAATCATTCCACCACATCGTTGTCATATTCAACATTGCCAATAGTGATCGCATGTGACTTCCCTTTGTCCTTTGCCTTCAGTGGTTGCTCATGTTGATCATCACTAACCCTTGGATTAGGGCATTTATTAGCATAATGCCCCATTTCCTTACACTTGAAGCATTTAAGTGTTGGTGGTGCGTTCTCTGCAGTGTTTGCTTTATTCACATCATTAGAATTCCCTTTTCCATTACTTCGACACTCAGCTGCTCGATGACCTTCTTTTCCACACTTAAAACATTTTCTAGTCCCTTTATGACAATCTCCACCATGCTTCTTTCCACACTTTGTGCATAAGGAAACATTCATCTTCTTTTCACCATTATTCTGAGATTTCTCCTTGAACTCCATCTTTCGTTTCTTGTCAAAACCATGAGAGGGATATGTAACACCAACTTCCATTTCTACCTTGATAGAAGAACGCACAATTTCTTCATATCTACTGAAGTCTCTTATAGCTAATGCCCTTCGAAGACTTGGTTTTAGGCCACTGAAAAATCGATCAACTTTACTTTCAGGTTGGATGATAATGTCAGATGCATACCTTGCAAGTCTTGTAAAATTCGCTTTGTATATACCAACAGATTCATCATCCTTTTGCTTTAGTTCAAGAAACTCCTTCTCCATCTTTGTTCGAAGAATACGAGGGAAGTAATTACTGAAAAATAAGTTCTTGAACTCGTCCCATTACATGGACTCAATTTCATCCCTTTGCCTCGTATTCTTAATAAGATTCCACCATTGATCAGCAACACCTTCCAAACGATACACTGCTAAGATGACTTTATCATGTTCAGAACATTGAAGAACTGAAAATATCTTTTCAGTGGTACTGATCCATTATTCAGCAACAAGTGGATCAGAAGACCCCCTGAAAGAAGGTGGACGTTGCCTCATGAAAGACTCAATAGAATATTGTTCCCTTCTCTGCTCATTTGGAAGTCTAGAATGATTCACAGCTTGTGTAAGTATAGCAATAAGATTTTGCACTCCATCTCCCATAACATTTGTTTGTTCAGGAGGACAATCATTGCATTGTCCATTGCATTGATCAACACGGTTCCTTCGGGTTCCAGCCATCGTCTAAAACCCAAAAAGAATAGTGTGAGAGGCAAAAATCATGCTAGGGAAAACAACATAATAAAGGGGGAGTACCTTCAATATCTAACATCTTAGGTTTAATTCTATGATCATTAGTGTAGTTCTAGTACTATAACCTATACGTATACTTAACCTTAGGGACATCCATAGACATACCGTAGAAATATCTCTAGGGATCTCACTAACGTTTTCGCATCCTAGTTTCCAAAGGTTGACTAAACATTTCCTCTGATACCAACTGTAAAGACCCGTATCTTGACGTACATAGACATTACATTACTTTTTCGTAATACTTAGTACATAACAAAAAAATACACACACAAGGATCGTAATATTTTAGTGTCTTTGGAAACTCGGAACGTAATCTTCTAATCGTGGTGAAAGAACTCCAATATCTCCCATACAGATCTCCCTTTTTTTTACCTAAAACCTTTCTTTATATCCTGGGGAAAAGAAAACATAAAAGGGTGAGCTCAAATTCTCAGTAAGGGTAAACAAAATAAATATAAATCTCATCGTATACACAAGAACATAACTTTTGGAAATCTTAACCTGCAAAAGAGATCATAATTTCATAACATGGGATAAATCATGGCAGTGAAATGTAATCACAATAATCATAATCTTAAAATATGAAACTTTGTGGAATTCACACATAATCATAGAGAATCATTTCTTGTTAGTCAAGACTCATTGCCAAGACTATCTTAGTGGACAAAGTCCCTTTCTGAATCGAGTAACCCTCATTTCAGTCCTGTTTCACTGAACCGGTATAACCTACCGTTCCAGCCCTATCTATCTCATGAGATATAAAATCTTTACCCAATGCATTGGAGGGAGATATAGGTCCCACCCATCTTATAATGAATCCTTTCTTATGTGTGCCACATAATCATAAACCATACATCATAGCGTAACCCATGTAATAAAAATGGGATTCTTAAACAACATGACATCATAAAACAATTCATATAAGATAAAGAAAAAAATATTTCCATCACAACATAATCAAATCCATGTAATAATAGGGATAAAAACAGAACCCTTTTATTATCTTAGATGGAAAATAATTTTGATAAAATACTTGAACTCCATTCTTGAGGAAAATATCCTTTCTACTTCAAAAACATTTTTCCTTTCATAACATGTCATACGACTTTAAAATAAAAGAAGTTGATTAAAAATAAACTTGAAAACTTTTAAAGGATGCTTCTTGGAAATAATGTTTTAAAAATCCATTCTTGCCGTATAAGTTAAAAAAAACATTCTTCGTACTTTTGTCGGAAAAGTCAAAAAGTACCTCGTACGAAAAACGACAAAAGATTCATTTCATACATATTACTAAAAACTCACCGAAGGGTAAAAATGGATTTAAAAAATTGTAGGTAGATAGAAATAGTATTACATATTTATGAAATATGGATGTGGATGATAAAATACACCCTAGTAAATACTTACGAATAAACAATCTCAGATAAAAATGAGATTGTGATATTTCCCTTACCTTAGGTCCGATTTGCTTCGTATGTGTCCGAACCTCCTGTATAATGATTTAAATAATGTCATTGACTTATTACAGAATCATATTCATTGTTATGATATCATATATGGTTCACTTATGACATTATATTACCCGTTCTTTCGTAAATTCCATGTTAAAGAAGCGTTTTGGGTAAAATCGTTTCATTTATCGTAGGTGTTTTGACTTGTTGTTCTTAACATTATTGTTACTTATATCATGATTTACTTACTTCCAGAATATAAAATATGATTTATATATCATATATATTCAGTATATATATATATAATAGATAGATAAATGAAATGAAAAACACCGTTCATGGAGACGGTAGTCCGTACGTACGCATGAACGTTGTTTTCCTTTCCTTATTGTCTTGAATGGAAGTAAGTAGATGACATACATATATATATATATACATAAATCCAGTAGCTTTATAATGTCATATATTTCATTATTATTTCTTATATATACTTTATAATCATTCTTAAATGGTTAACATGGAGAATGAATCTCATCGCGTCGTGGAGACGGTAGTCCGTACGTACGCACGAGCGATGATATCATTTCCATAAATATTGAATTGAATTGGAGTGGATTATACAATATATCAGAATCAATATGATGTTGTAATAACTATCTATAGTTATTCTTTACACCATTATACCCATCCATGAAAGGTGGTGGTGGAAAATAGATTACACCACGGCGTGGAGACGGTATTCCGTACGTATGCACGCGCGGTGATTTCCTTTTCCATAGGATGGATAGATGGTGAAATAGGGTTTTTTCATACTTATAATAACATATCAGTATATGAGTGATACTGATATTATTACTTCATAATGAAACAACCTAAGAAGAAGAAGTGGAAGAAGAAATAAAGATGAAAGAATTGGTAACGGCAATTACCTCTTCTTTGAAGCGCCTCTTTGAGACCTCCTTTTAGGGAACTAAAATTGGTCTTTTAAGAAGACCAGGACCTCTAGGATGATACTAGGGAAGTGGAGAAGTTATTTTGGCAGGGGTTGGACGAGCTTGAGAGCTCAAATTGGTGTGAGGAGGAGGGGGAGGAGGTGTCCTTTTATAAGGGAGGAGAGGGGCACCTTAGGAATACTTCAAAATATTATTTTATATTAAAGTCAAAATCAGTTTATAATGGTTCAAAAGGGTCTTATTTCGAATATAAAGTAGGGATGGGTCTAAATCCTATCAACCAATAGGATTTAGACAAGTTTAGGGTATTAGTTTTACCTTATCAATTAGATTTAACTCTAAGTTAAATAATTTAACTTTTACCGTGTCTTTTTGTTTTCTTTCACTATATGGTTAATACACTTACTATAACATGACAAACGAACCCCAAATTGTTTATTATTAATATATATATCTTTATCTAAGTCATTTTGCCGAACCTTAGATTTTTAGTAATAAAAGAACAATTAATAATATAATATTTGATTTAAAAACTATTTTGTGTCAATTTTGACAGTATTTGATATATGATTTTTTTGAAAGTCATAACAGAATTATATGTTCGAACCAAGTTGATTAAATCAACAATAATATATCATAGTAACCTATAAAATTAGCGGAATTCATAAAAAGTCTCAAATTACATTCATTTGAGCATTTATAACATCAATTATGTTAATATTTCCTTAAAAGGGTAATTACTGCATCATCGTTTTGTCATAAATAAATTAATTTATTTAAAGTCTAAAAATTATAAATAAAATATCATTATGTAGGAAATATTTTTAGATTTCTAATGAATATTTATAATCGAATTTATCTTATGTATAAACCCATATTAAAAATGATTTAGTAAATAAACTTTGATTTTAACTCTTTTAACTCTCCTTTGAATTAAATAATAATAAATGTCCTAATCTAATCCAAGTGGGCCTAAATGATAATATTTTACACTTAAGGTTGTTTTTGGTCGAGATACACTTGTCCAATAGGATTAGGACATGTGTTAGGGTAATATTAATATCATTTTTACCCTTAATTACCCTATTTACTTTTAACCATGGTAAATAAAAGTAAAAAGTTACTATTCACCAAAAATTATTTTCATCTCATTGAACCACATTTTACTTACTGACATCAACCGTGTCTCTCAGATTTTTGAAATTCCATTCACAGAAGCGGTAAAATTAAGATTTATGAAGAAATTAATTTTTTTTAACTACCACTTAGTAGTTTCACTATTCATCAAAAATTGATGTTTTTCAGAACAATGCCAAAATTTCATCCTAAGATATATTTCATATTCCAAATTCAAAAATGAAGTCTAATTTACCAAATTCATAACATATAAGTTGCATTAATTAATTTTATAATTAAATCCCGCTGTTAAAACAAATAGCTTGTTTTTAAGAAACAATATCTATCAAAAGATTGACACTTGTTTATGTTTGGTGTAAATGTGAAATTACATCCAATGAACAACATTGTATTGAATTGTAAAAATATATTCTAAATATACTTTAAAACCACTCAAATTAATAATTTATCACTATTAATTATTTCGATTAAAAAAGTTTTTTTTTAATTAAAATTTAGTAATTTTCACTATTCATCAGAATATGAAAGTTATCCGAAATGTACCAAAATTTCAGCTTAGGCTATATTCGATACTCCGAATCTAAAAATTAATTCCATTTTGAAAAATAAAATTTACAAAATTTCAAAAAGTGGTTATTACTATTCATAACGACTAGTTTTAATAATATTTTAATAGCATATCGTTGTTTCGTGAAACTCAGTATTGTGTACTACACACGCTATCGAGGAAGGTTGCGATTGCGTGTAATGCAAGGCAAGTCAAGGATGCGTGTTTTGCAAGCTCCTTTTGGTGTAGCGTACAACACAAGACATTAGTGAAATTAAAAAGAATATTTTTCATAAAATCTCGGGGTGTTACAAAGACTATACCTCTTTTTTCACAAAAATTCTTTTTCTTTACACCATAAAACTAATAAGGATTTCATTGTGACAAAAATAATACATATAAAAAATGGGGAGGAATGTTATAAAAGTATTTGGGTAGGTATTTTATGAACTAAAATTCTTTTTATGTGTGAATAAAAGAGGAGATCAGGTTCCCTTTTTTAACCGAGGGGAGGGACACTCTTGGAATTATATTAAATATTAAATTAATATAAATTAATTTTCATGGAAGAAGAGAAAAAACTAATATAATTAGAATATATGATTAGTATTGGTGGAAATAATATCATCCAAAAAAAATTTATTCATGTTTAGTTTATTTTTTTACCTTCATCTCTTTGTTTTAACCCACATTAACCCTTTTGGACAATTACCGCGACAACAAAGTTTTTACTATTTAGGGGTCAATATGGTTACTATAAAATAATTTTTGGCCTATAAATGGACCGTAGTTAATATTTAAAAACATATACCAATAAATTTATAAAAGATAGTTTTTTTAGGAATTTTAATCAATTAATAAAATATTTGTTTTATTATAAAACTTCGTTAATGTCAATTTTGGAATTATTCATTTAATTTGACCTTACAGAAATCATGAAAATATAGAATTTGAAAATAATCCATTAAAATTACTATAATATGATATATTAATCAATAATATTACTTTAACTCATTAATTACTTTAAATTATTTAACTTTCAATATTTTTAAAATCATTTAATTTATTTTTCTATTAATTGGATAAATACTCTGTTAGCATTTCATTTCCATTTAATGTAATTATTTAATCAATAAAAAATATAAATAAGTCTCCAAGACAAAAAAATAATTTATATTTCCAATAAATATTTATAACCAATCATACCTTCTTTTTATCCATATGTAAAAAATTTAAAAAAAATTAAATAAAGAGAATGACATTTTTTACTTTTCTTTAAGTAAAATATTACAATGTTTAAAATCATGTTCAAATAGAAAAATGGTTATATATTCTAAGTTTGGATGAATATTTATGGAATATACTCATATAATAAGATTTAATAAAGTTTTAGTTTTACTATTCACTGTGAATAAAAATAAAATATATCTATTTAATAAATTTGGAACTCCTGATTCAAAATATGGAATCTAGTTTTCAATATTCAATTCATATAACTGGTAGAATTTAATTTAAAATTAAACCCACAAAAGTAAATAATTAAATTTAAAAAATAAACTAAAATATAATAAGAAATTTTTAATTAATTTAAAAGAAAATATTGTTTTTAATAAAAATTGGTATTTTTCAGTATTCATTGAAAATTTAATCTTTTATGAAAAATACCAAAATTTCACCTTAAGATAATTTCAATATGTTAATAACAAAAATGATATTTTTTTTAAAAAAAATTATAATGTTTTATAAATTTTCTATAATATTCTTTTACAAAAAACCAGTAAATATAATTTTGAAGAAAACATATTTTTGAAGCAAAAAATGACTTTACTAAAAATTGAGTGATTATTTACTCAGAATTTATCAATATATTTTCACTTAGTATAAGCTTTATATATACTTAATAAATTATTTAATATTTTTCATACCAACGAATTTAACATCTAGTTTATAATGGTTAAATTTAAAAAATAATATTTCATGCTTCATTTAGACTTTGTGTCACGTTTCATATACATAATCGAACATAATGTTATTATTTTAGAAATCTCAGGGTGTAAGACTAGACCTTTATGTAGATCTAATTTTCACTAAAAAAATCTATGTTCATGGTATATACTTCATCTTCATCAGCTCATTAAGAACCTCCACCATGGCCATAATTATTTCTTCAAGTTTTTTCTGATCATTTCCAATCTCATGTATGTAGACAACTCAATATCACTGAACTCCTTGTCCATATCTTCAACATTTCGTCCTTTGATTATTTCTTTGAAAAACTATTGTATTTGATACTTCTTTTAGGTGATTCAATTTCTTGACTCATTTTTTTCAACATGTTCATGGTAGATTCTAGTGGTCTGGTGAGGCTTGGGTCAACAGACGTAGTGACAGGTGGTGGAAGATTCTGTGTAAGCAAAGAGATACTAGTGTAGGGGGAAATAGTGGAATTTGTATAAATGATGAACAATTCCCACACTCACCTGATCCGACACTAGATTACTCAATTATTGGGAATTCCTTTACAAAAATTACGTAGAATTACTTGCTCAGATGAGAATCTTTTGTTGTGACCAGTATTGGACCCTCCTCCCTAGCACCATCCCACATCGGGTGCACCTTTTTTCACACATGCAGTCGCTATTCTAGGCCTACACTACTTTCCTCACTCACCCACCACCCAATTGTTCCTGCATTTTATGATTTTACAACCTTCATTTTCTATCTAGATCTCTTGTGGGATGACTGCATTGAAAATATTTTTTATTAAAAAATTTATATTTTACTAAAAACTAGGTTCCCTATAGAACACTTTTTATTTAATAATTTATTCTTTTTACCTCTATTTTTTAATAAACTCTTGTATAAATGTTCCCTTCCAATTATGAATAAATTAATGAAAATAAGGTATGAATAATCAATCTAACTCTAAAACTAAATAAATTAATTAAAAAACAATGTATATCTTAAATAAGGATATCAACAGTAGGGAAAATGATGTCTTAATATAAAAAATGAATATAAGAATATTATATTTAAGAGAGGTTTAACATATTTCAGGCCTTCAGAAAAATATTATTTTCTTTTGGAAACAAAATGATGATGGTTTTTTGTACAATATTCATAGGAAATGTCTGGAAGATTAAATGTGAATCCATAGTCATCAAAAGTGGAGTGAAGGATTGGATGATCTAACTTATGGGTTCACTGAAGGAAACAATTCATGCTATAGAGGTGAAATTAGTTATGGTATGGAATAACCGTATTAGTAAACTCAATGAGAAGGGGATGAAAATCCTTGATGCCAAAATATTTCTGCCAATTTTAAGTTCATAGTATGAAACATGTGAGGTTTATGTATTTGGAAATAAATTAAATGTATCTTTTCAAATAGAAGGAAAAAACTAAAACAAAAGAAGTTGGAGTTAGTCTATATGGATGTTTGGGGACCAGCACTGGTGCATTCTCATGGAGGGTCACTTTTCTACGTGAAATTAATTGATGATTACACATGAATAGTGTGGGTGTATTTTATAAGGTATATATATATATATATATATTTTATAATTTCATCATATGGAGTTCTATGATAGATAAGTATAACAGATTTAAGTTGAATTTCTTAGAGTAAGGAAATAATTGAGAGTACATAAGCAGATAGTTCTTGAGATTATACTAGAATAAGGGAATTAATTTTGAGAAGATTGTATCAAGAACACCAGAACACAATGATGATGTACAGGGGATGAATCAAATTCTAGTAGAAAAGTAAATGAGTATGTAAATTACCCTGGGATTCCCAGGGTTTTTCGGGAAGGAGTTGTGAATTTTAAAATATACACAATCAATCGAAGTGTGTCATATCATATCAAACAATGACATCCACAGATATGTTGGTCTTAAAATAATGTTGAATTCAACCACCTAAGAATATTTAGATAACATTAATATGTCCAAATTGATTATATATAATGATACAAGATGGTTTCTAAGACTTGAGAATCTCAATTCTTAGGATATAGAAATGATGAGTTTGGATTTCAACTCTAGGATAACAACTCTCAAAAATTCATCAGAAGTTTAAATGTTATTTTCAATGAAGAGATCCTATGGGAGGATGAAAAATGTGTGGTAAATTCTTATGGGAACAAGGTGTAATTATAATCTAAGGTTCAACAATATGGAAAATTGTATGTTACAATAGATTCAAAGAATCCAACAAGAATATCAAGTTCAAAAGCACTAGACCATCTGGAAGAGTTATCAGAAGAAAGGGGTCAAATTATAATGGTGGTTCTTAGGCCAGACATACTAGAGAGTTAAAGGAGAACTAAATATAAATCATTGAAAGTTGATACTATAAATAATTCATTACTAGAAGGATCTTATCTATAGATATCATTACATATATCTATTAGGGAGATACACCCAGTGAAAAGGTGTAACGACCCAAACTTTCATTAATGTAAATTTCTGTTGATCTAATTAAATGTATTATTATGTAAAATGGTTATATAAAATATGAAATTCCTTGGTCTTATGTTTTTGGATTTTTAAAATACCGTTAAGAATTTTAACCGTTGCTAGTATAGCTATTGAACAGTGATGACATGATTAGTATAAATATAGGGCTTTAACAAATCCAATTTACTCAGACAAAGGAAGCGATGTCCTCATCCAGTAGAGTTTCCCTTTATGAATCCCATTCATCAAAGCTCAGAATGGATGTGGAATCATTGGGATTCTCTCTTGACCAAGTCCAAGACAAACATCAACATGTTAAGCTCGAACATAACTACCTATAGGAGAAGTGGAAGTTGATAGAGATTACCACCCGAGCAATGTTCTCTGAGCCACCCTAAGAGTTTGTCACCATCACACACCTTACCCTTCAGTCTTATGTGGGTGTTATAAGGGGTTATATAACAAGACCATAATAATATGATTATGTGCATTATTTTTTTATATAATAATGAATATACATTCATTTTATTATTGTAACTCTTTAAATAGTTTTTAAAACACAAATAGTATTTTTAGTTAATTTTCAACTAAGGAATATATTTTGATAAATTAATATATTTTTGAATTAAATAATATTTTAATAAAATATTATTATTATTAAATTACTTTTATTAAGTATAAATGATCATATAATTTTCATGAATGCAATTTTAATTTTTTATTAAGGTTTGAAAGTTGTCTTTGTCAAAACCCATGAATTTTCGATAAATGTCGATTTTTATTTTAAAAGTGAAAATTCACATATTTAAAAAATTATTTAGATAAAATAAATACTATTTTTTGTAATCAGGATGTCATAATTATCCAACGGTGAATCATTCATAATTTTATGAGATAGTCGAATTTTTGGGTAGAAATAAAATACCGTTTAAATATATAATGTGTTTTATGACATCATAATGACCAAATAGTGATGTAATAAAATACTCTAAAAATTATGTTCATCCAATACATGTTTTACCAATAAAATAATTTGATATTATTTTTTTATTTTAAAATGCTTTAGTGTACCTTTCAAGACTTCTAAAACATATTAGTTTTTTAAATTGATTTCCTTCAGAGTGTGACTCACCTCCACATCGGAAACCCTATTATTTTAAGAAGTTGGCCATTTCCCTTATAAAATATATTTTCCCACTCCGCTTTTGCAAAAAACATGATCAAAAACCATGGGTGGGTTTGTGGTTTTGATTAGTTTAATATGTGGTGTCCCAAACCTAAACAATAAAGAATTCCCTATCCTTTCCTATATAAACCAACCAAAGATCCCACTTCCTCTTCACTAAAATCCTTTGGGGTTCATCCAACCTCTGCCCTCCTCTCTCTATAATCCTTCCAAGGAACCCCAATCTCTCAAGAAGCCTCTCTCAAGACTCTCCCATGCTTTTGGAATCACACTTCCAAGTAAGGGATTCTCAGTTTCGTTATTTATGTCCAAGTTTCCTTATATTGTTATGCACTTTTATTTTAAATTATAAATATTGGGGTATGATTTCACACCTCCCTCATACTTCCCTATTAATGTTTGAATAATGATAGATCCACTTTCTCTCTCACTAATTCCTCCCATGTACACCCGTTACCATGCCGAAATTCCGTAAGGAATTTCTCTCTCCTCATTTACATTCAAGAAATTATTTTGTATTACATAACTAAATTCCATTACATTTGTTGGGAAATGTATCTATATGACCCCCTTACTGTCCATTTCATGTACATATGATGAGACACCCATTTCTCTCTCATCAACAGTTTTTATGAATTCTTATATCACGCTGTTATGCTGCCGAAATTGCACCGCGTTTTCCCAAGCCAAGATCATTGTGTAGTGAATACCATACCCATGCCTCTATCAAGGGTATTAAAATTTATTAACAAATACAAATTGAATGGTAATTTCATGTATTTATTCAACTTTCCATAATCTTGGAATAACTTATGATGTTGATTGATTCCATGTTATATGATCCATGAAGCACACTTATGCATGAAATGAAATGTTTAAGAAGGGTGTGCCCTGATAGCACTCCAATACATTGGGTAAAGTATAGTATCATGATACATCATGTGCAATGAGTGTTTACTCATGGTAATTCAAGTGCAACAATGGTTTACTCATGCTTCATGTGCAATTAGGGTTTACTCATGCTCCATGTGTAATGAGCCTTGGATCATGCTAATTCCATGTTAAGTGTTGTTTCCATATCTCCATGTTATGATTATCATGCTTTATCATGACTTTATGTTCATGTTTCTCTTGTGATCCATTGATATGCCTATTCTCTAACATGTATTGAATTCCTCATGTTATTCCATGTTTATTCCATTACTGGGCTTTATAGCTCACTTATTTTTTATGCATGTCTTCTAGTTATCCCATGCAATGCTAAGTATAAGGGAATTTAGTGGTCATATAAAGGAAGTTTTCAATAACAATGTTGTTTTTCACATTTTAATTAATTATTTAATGTTACTAAGCCCAAAAGACACTAGACCTATTGATATTCTATGTTGTATCAAGTGAATATTTTATGTAATAAATCATGTCTATGTGAGTAATAAAAAGAAGGGTTGTTATAGTTGGTATGAGAGGATAAGATTAGTTATTCTTGGGATTAGGATTATAAACCCACAGTGAAGCCTTAGAGACTAGACTATGTATAATAAAAACATCAATAAGTTTTGTTGATTATTGAGTAAGTGGTTTATCAAGAAAATACATCCTTTTCTGGATACGAGAAGGTAGAGGCGGTTATGGCACAGTTGTACCTAGGTGTTAAAACTCTAACAAGTATTTTCGAGCTTGACCCAGGGTATCCTTGTACATGAAAACGGGCAATACTGCACTCTTGGTTACGACACTCTCAGGGGATATGCTTTGGAAAATTAACAATCATAGTATGAACCACTATTAAAGGAATTTAAAAAATTGATTCTAAGAATACTTATTTGAAAATAGATCATGGATAACATAGATTGAATCTTATAGATTCATAAGTTAAGGAAATAAAAGTAATTTATAAGTCATATGTTTTTGTCTTTGGATTACCCTTTATTTGTTACCCCTAACTTTACTTTTATTCCAGCCAATGGCTGGTAATAGGAGTACTCAGGTTAACAACCGATGTGAAGATCAATGCGATGAATGTTCTAATGAGATGCCCAATCTGATGTGAGAAGGAATCATGATCTTTTTCATGATAATCTCTTAGTTAACTCAAGATTTGAATAGAAACATGGGTCAGGAGGAACTTTCAACCCCCCTAAGAAAGAACTAGTCACTATCGAGAGATTCATGAGACAAAGGCCTGTTACTTTTAATGGACCATCTGATCCCTCAATAACCGAACAATGGATCAACTCCATTGAAAAGATCTTATCCTTCCTTTAATGTTCTGAATGAGATAAGGTTCTCTTGGATACTTATCGTATAGCGGGTGAAGCTGATCAGTGGTAGAAATTGATAAAAAATACGAAGCCTGTAGAGGAGATTGAGGTGTTAGAGTGGAAGGATCTTTGAAAGATGTTTTTTGATAAATATTTTTCGTGCACCCTCCAACTTAAGATAGAAAGGGACTTACTTTCCCTCAAGAAAAAGATGAAGAATCCATCAGAGCGTAAAAGGAAAACTTCACATGTATTTAATGATACAACTTTGTCTTTGTTGTTACCCCTGAATGCAAGGTTGACCGCTTCTTTGGTGAGCTGAAACCTTTCCTGTAGAAAGTCGTGGAAATCCATGACTTCGACAGCTATGAGGAAATTGTCTGATGTGCCCTCAAGGTCAAAATGGTGATCGGTGAACCTCAAGTGTATCATGGGGATAAGAAGCTTAAGGTGGACTTCAATTATTTTAGTCTGATGGATAAATCCAACAGTGCTAAGAAGAACCAGCAACCCACTTTCCAAAGGTGCAGAAAGAAGCACCCTAGAAATTTTTTGAAGGGGGAAAGGAAATGCTCTAGGTGAGGAAGAGAAGGACACATAGAGGTTAAATGCTGAAAAGAAAAACCCACAGCTACAACATAGGAGAGGAAAACTCTGTTCCACTCTAAATGTGTAATTAATTACTTCAACTGCAAAGAACTAGGGAATCTTGCAACTCAGTGCCTTAATCAAAGGGTTTTCGGAGGCAACCAACAACCTCCAATGTAGCGATGGAGAGATTTTTCCATCACTACCACCTAAGTGAACCCTGACAACAAAGTGGTGAAAGTTACTCTAGTTATTCATTCAAGAATAGCGAACATACTATTTAATTCTGGTTCTACTCATTCTTTTATATCCCTAAAGTTTAGTAGAACAATTTTAACACCACCAAAAATAATTGAAGTAAAGATGTCGGTGAGTATGGAAAATGGGTCGATCATTTATTACCATTAATATAACTCCTCCCTTGTCATAATTTGTGGATTGAACTTACCATATAATCTCTTCATACTCCCTCTGGTGGAATTTGATGCAATTCTCGGCATGGATTGGTTTTCCTTATATAGAGCCAACATAAACTACTGTGAGAGGGAAATCACTCTCTATGTGGAGAATCGACCCATGGTTCTATACAAGTTCAAGGAGGAGGATGAATATTTTTTAGTTCCATCATCTCAAGAAATTATATTTCTACCCTATGAGCACACGTATCTTGCTCATATGATTGAGTCTAAGGAGGCAACCATCATTGAAGACATGCCTATTGTGAGGGAATTGGGTGAAGTGTTTCCTGAGGAATTTCTTGGTCTTCCTCCTAGAAGAGATGTTGAATTCTCAATTGATCTTATACCTGGGGAATTTCCAACATCCAAGACTCCATATAGAATGGATGTTGTGGAGATTGAGGAGATGAAGAAAAAACCATAGGATAATCTGGATAAAGAGTTTATACATCTAAGTGCTTCACCATGGGGTGCACTAGTCCTCTTCATCAAGAAGAAGGATGGGTCAATGTACCTTTGAATTGATTATTGTGAGCTCAAAAAAATCACAATAAAGAACAAGTATAATCTTCCACGAATTGATTACTTGTTCGATCAGCTGCGTGGAGCACAATACTTCTCCAAGGTAGATTTGCGGTCGAGATATTATCAAGTAAGAGTGAAGAAGGAAGATATTACCAAGACTGATTTTCGTACAAGATATGGGCACTATGAATTCATAGTAATGGCTTTCAAAATCACTATTTCTCTGGGAATATTCATGGACTTGATTAATAGAGTATTTAGAGATTACCTCGACAAATTTTTCATAGTCGTTTTTATATGATATTCAAATATAATCCAAAACCATGTATGATCATGAGGAGCCTCTAAGAACTATACTAGAGATCTTGCGAAAGGAGAATCTCAATGAAAAATACAAAAAGTGTGAGTTCTTGTGGAAGGATATCTCATTATTGGGCTATATCATCACAAGAAATGGGATATCTATGGATCCCTTGAATAAAGATACAATAGAGAGATGGCCAAGAACAACATCGGTATCTGATATGTTTATCTTCTTGGGGTTAGCAAGATATTATCAACAATTTGTAAGAAATTTCTCATGATTTTCCAACCCTCTTACCAAGCTAACTCGGGAAGGAGTAAAGTTTTCTGGGAGTGATGAATGTGAATAAATATTTAAGGAGTTGAAAATGAGGCTTATCATCGCACTCGTGCTCACATTACCCACAAGTGGAGAATTTTTTGTGCTATTTAGTGATTCTTCAAAGAAGGTTCTGGGTTGTGTGTTGATGTATAATGATAAATTGATAGCCTACACCTCAAGGAAACAAAAAATCCATGAGAAAAACTATCCCACGCATGATCTGAAGTTGGTTGTTGTGATATTTTCATTGAAAATTTGGCGGCATTGTCTCTATGGGGAGAAGTTTGAGATATATACTGATCACAAGACCCTCAAATATATATTCACAGTGAAAGATCTTAATATGTGCCAATGAAGATGGATAGAACTCATCAAGGATTATGACTGATCAATCCATTACCACCTTTGGAAATCGAACAAGGTGGGAGATGCTCTAAGTAGAATGAATTAGGTGATTCTGTCATTGATGAGAATTGAGATGGATCCAATATTCTTGGATTTGTATAGGTTGGACACGAGAATCATCAAGGGAGAAAAATCATCAATCCTTTCTCAAATGATTTCTCAAACATCCCTCTTGGAGAAAATAAAGGATGCTCAATGAAAGGATGTGGAAGTTCTAAAAAAGGTGGAAGCTATCAGAAATGGGAAATCCTCATAGTTCATGGTTGACAAGGATGGAATTGTGAGATTTGGGTCAGGATTATGTGTACCATTTGATCCAGAGATAAAGAAAGATATTCTAAATGATTCACATAGCTCAACCTTATCTAGTCACCCAGGGAGCACAAAGATGTATCGAGATATCTGAGAAAACTTTTGGTGGGACAATATGAGAAGGAAGATTACTGAATATACATCAAAGTGAGTAGTATGTCAGCAAGTGAAGGATGAGAGGAAAACATATAAGGGGATGATGAAACCACTACCCATACCAACATGGAAGTGGGAGAACATTGCCATGGGCTTTGTCACTGGACTTCTAAGGACATCCAAAGGAAACAATGATATATGGGTTGTTGTGGATCGTTTTACGTAGACAGATCACTTTATCATGATTTGAGAGGGCTTCTCATTGGATCAACTTGCACAAATTTAGATTACAGAAGTGGTAAGGCTGCATGGAGTACCACTATCTATTTTATCCGATTGTGATCCTAGATTCACCTCGACGTTCTGGAAAAGTTTCCAACATTCTATAAGCACTAAACTGAACTTCAGTACGGCCTATAATCCTCCAACTGATTGCCAATCTGAACAAACTATTCAGACATTGGAAGATATGTTAAAATAATTTTCTATGGACTTCAAAGGAGGATGATACCAACATCTTCCACTGGTTGAATTCTCCAACAATAACAGCTTCCACTCAAGCATCTAAATTGCGCCATATGAAGCCCTTTATGGGAAAAGGTGCAAAACACTAGCATGTTGGGATGAAGTCGGTGAGCGTAAGATGATAGGACTTGAAATGGTTGAAGAAATGGTGGAGAAGGTGAAAACCAATCAACATCATATCAAGGAATCCCGAAGTCGACAGAAGAGTTATGAAGAAAACCAAGGATGAGACCTTGAGTTCAAAGTTGGAGACATGGGGTTTATATGCATATCTCTGTGGAAGAAGGTCATGAGGTTTGGAAAGAAGGGGAAGTTAATTCCTGGTATATTGTCCCCTTCGGGATTCTTGATCGTGTTGGGGCTGTGGCCAATATACTAGCACTTCCACCAACCATGGACTAAGTACATGATGTATTTCATGTATCCCTCTTACAGAAATACATACCAAACACTTCACATGTACTCCCATTAGAGTTAGCATAGCTATAGGATGATCTTTCTTATGAGGATAAACTAGTGAAGATCTTATATCGTAGAGAAAATGTTCTATCAAATAAGACAATTCCCCTCGTCAAGGTGTTGTGGCGAAACCACAAGTTTGAAGAAGCGATGTGGGAATCAAAGGAAGTGATGAAGCAAAGTTACCCACATCTGTTTTAGTGTGGTAAAATCAAATTTCAAGATCGAAATTTCTTAAGGGGGGAAGATTGTAACAACCCAAACTTTCGTTAATGAAAATTCCTCTTGATCTGTTTAAATGTATTATTATGTATAATGTGTATATAAAATATGAACTTCTTTGGTCTTATGTTTTTGGATTTTTAAAATACTATTAAGAATTGTGACCGTTTCTAATATAGCATTTGAACAGTGATCACATGATTAGTATGAATAAAGGGCTTTAACAAATCCAATTTACTCAGACAAAGGAAGCGATGACATCATCCAGTAGACATGCCCCGTATGAAGTCCATTTTTTGAAGCTTAGAAAGGAGGTGGTGTCATTCAGATTCACTGTTGACCATGCCCAAGCTGATATTCAACATGATAAGCTCGAACGGAACCACCTACAGAAGTAGTGGAAGTTGATAGAGATTACCACTCGAGAAAAGTTATCCGAGCCATCCCAAAGTCTGTCACCATCGCACACCTTACCCTTCAGTATTATGCGAGTTTTATAAGGGGTTATATAACAAGGCCCTATCACTATGATTATGTGCATTATTTCTGTATATAATAATGAATATACATTAATTTTATTATTGTAACTCTGTAAATAGTTTTTAAATGACAAAAATAATTTTTAGTTAATTTTCAACTAAGGAATATATTTTGATAAATTAATGGATTTTTGAATTAAATAATATTTTAATAAAATATTATTATTATTAAATTACTTATATTAATTATAAACAATCATATAATTTTTATGAATGAAATTGTAATTTTTAATTAAGGTTTGAAATATTTCTTTGTCAAAAACCATGAATTTTCTATAAATGTCAGTTTTTATTCTAAAACAGAAAATTCACATATTTAGAAAATTATTTAGATAAAATGATTAATATTTTTGGAATTAGGATGTCGAAATTATCCAATGGTGAATTTTTCATAATTTTCAGAGACAGTCAAATTTTTGGGTTAAAATTAAATATTGTTTAAATATATAATGTGTTTTATGACATCATAATGACCTAATAGTGATGTAATAAAATACTATAAACATTATGTTCGTCCAATATATGTTTTACCATTAATATAATGTGATTTTATTTTCCTTTTTGATTTATTTTACAATGCTTTAGTGGACCCTTCAAGACTTATAAAATATTTTATCTTTTTAAATTGATTTCCATGAGAGTGTGACTCACCTCCACATAATAAACACTATTATTTTAAGAAGTTTGGATATTGGCCTTATAAAATATTGTTTTCCACTCCCATTTGGAAAAAACCATTGGAAAAAACCATGGGATGGTTTGTGGTTTTGATTATTTTAATGTGTGGTGTCCCAAACCTAAATAATAATGAATTTGTACTCCTTTCCTATATAAATCCACCCATGCTCCCACTTCCTCTTCACTCAAAGCCTTTGGAGTTCATCCAACCTCTACACTCCGGTCTCTATAATCTTCCCAAGGTGCCCCAATCTCCCAGGAAGCCTCTCTCAAGCCCCTCCCAAGATTTTGGAATCACACATCCATGCAAGGGATTCTCACTTTCCTTATTTATGTCCAAGTTTCCTTATATTGTTATTCTATTTAATGTTAAATTATAAATGTTGGGGTATGATTTTTCACCTCCCCCATACTACCATATTAATGTTTGAATAATGAGATATCTCCTTTCTCTCTCATTAATTCCTCCCATGTACACCCGTTACCATGCTGAAATTCCGTAAAGACATCTCTCTCGTCATTTACATTCAAGCAATTCTTTTGTATTACATATCTAAATTCCATTACATTTGTTTGGAAATGTATCTATATTACCCCCTTACTATCCATTTAATTTAAATATGATGAGACACCCATTTCACTCTCATCAACCATTTTTATGAATTCTTATATCACGCTGTTATGCTGCCGAAATTGCACCGCGTTTTCCCAAGCCAAGATCATTGTGTAATGAATACCATACCCATGTCTCTATCAAGAGTATTAACCTTTATGAACATATACATATTGAATGGTACTTTCATGTATTTTTTCCAATTTCCTTAATCTTGGAATAACTTATGATGTTGATTGATTCCATGTTATATGATCAATGTGGCACACTTATGCATGAAATGAAATGTTTAAGAAGGGTGCACCCTGATAGCACTCAATGAATTGGGTAAAGTATAGTATCATGATAAATCATATGAAATGGGTGTTGAATAATGATAATTAATGTTCAATGTGGCTTTACTCGCGCTTCATGGGCAATGAGGGTTTACTCATGCTCCATGTGTAATGAGCCTTGGCTCATGTTAATTCCATGTTATGTGTTGTTGCCACATCTCCGTGTTATGATTATCATGATTTATCATGCCTTTATATTCATATTTCTCTTTAGCTCCATTGATATACCTATTGTCTAACATGTATTGTATACCTCATGTTATTCCATGTTTATTCCCTTACTAGGCTTTATAGCTCACCCTTTGTTTATGAATTTCGTCAGGTTATCCCATGCAATACTAAGTACGAGGAAATGTAGTGGTCATGTAAAGGAAGTTTTCAGTAATGATTTCATGTTTCATGTTTTAAGTCGTTATGTAATGTTCCTAATCCCCAAATACACTAGACCTCTCGAAATTTTATGTTATATCAAGTGAAGTGTTTATGTAATAAATCATGTCTAACTGTGTAATAAAAAGCAGGGTTTTTATAGTTGGAATCAGAGGATAGGTTTAGTTATTTTTGGATTAGGATTAGAAAACCATAGTTAATCCTTAGAGACTTGATTAAGTATAATAAAAACCAGCCTTACGTTTTGGTGAGTATTAAGTAAGTGGTTTATCAAGAAAATACATCCCTGTCTGGATACGAGCAGGTAGAGGCGGCTCTGGAACAAATGTACCTAGGTGTGAAAACATTAAAAAGGAGTTTAGGGATTGACCCAGGGTATCATGGTACACAACAATGAGGCTTGCTACACTATTGGTTACGATACTCCCGGGGGATATGATTTGGAAAATTAATAATCATAATATGAAGCTTTATTAAGGAAATTTAAAAAATGCATCTAAGAATACATGTTAGAAAGTAGATCATGTATAAGATAGATTTAAGCTTATATATTCATAATTTTAGGAAATAAAAGTAATTTATAAGTCATACATTTTTGTCTTTGAATTACCCTTTATGTGTTATCCCTAAATTTCCTTTTATTCTAGCTAATGACTTGTAATAGGAGGACTCGAGCTAACAACCGATGTGAAGATCAATGCGATGACTGTTCTAATAAGATCCCCAATTTGATGGTAGCAGGAATTGTGATCTTTGTCATGATACTCATTCAGTGAACTCAAGATTTGAATAGAAACATGGGTCAAGATTTACGTTCAACCTCCCCCCCCAATAAATAACATGTCAATATAGAGAGCTTCATAAGACAAAGGCCTCCTACTTTTAATGGGCCATCTGATCCCTCAATCGTCAAAAAATGGATCAACTCCATTGAAAAGATCTTTTCCATCCTTCAATGTTCTGAATGATAGAAGGTTATCCTGGTGTCTTATCATATGGAGGGTGAAGTTGATCAATGGTGGACATTAATAAAAAATACAAAGCCTGAGGTGGAGATCAAGGCATTTGAATGGAAGGATTTCTAGAAGTTTTTTTTGAAAAATATTTTCCGAGAACCCTCCGGCTTAAGATGGAAAGTGGCTTCCTTTCCTTCAAGAAAAAAGACAATGATCCGTCAGAGCGTATGCGGAAAACTTCTCAAGGATTGCACGATACACCTTTGGCTTTGTCGTTACCCCTGAATTAAAGGTTGACCACTTCTTTGGTGAGCTAAAACCTAGCCTGCCGAAAGCCCTGGTGATCCGTGACTTTGATAGCTATGAGGAAATTGTCTGATGTTCCCTCATGGGTGAAATGGAGATCGACGAATCTTAGGGGTATCATGGGGATAATAAATGTAAGGTGGAATTCAATTATGGCAGTCCAATGGATAAATCCAATAGTGCTAATAAGATACAACACCCCACTTGACAAAGGTGCGGAAAGAATCACATCAGAAATTGCCAGAAGTGGATGAGGAAATGCTTTAGGAGTGGAAGAGAAGGATGCCTAGCAGTTAACTGCCGACAAGAAAAACCCATGGCTGCAACATAAGAGAGTAACACTTCATTCAACTCTCAACGTGTTGTTCACTGCTTCAACAAAAAAGAACTGGGGCATCTTGCAAATCAGTGTCCTAAGCCAAGGTTTTTTGGAGGCAACCAACAACCTCCAAGGCAGCAAGGGTGAGATTTTTCCATCAGTACCGCCGAAGTGAACCCCAACAATAAAGTGGTGATGGGTACACTAGTTATTCATTCAAGAATAGAGAACGTATTTTTTGATTATAGTTATAATCATTATTTTATATCCCAAATGTTTAGTAGAACAATTCCAACACCACCACAAATCATGGAAGTAAAGATTTTAGTGAGTACGACAAATGGAAAAATCATTTAATCCCATTAATATAACTCCTCCCATATCATAATTTGTGGATTGAAATTCCCAGCGAACCTCATCATACTCCCTCTAGTGGAATTTGATGCAATTATAAACATGAATTGGATTTATTTATATAGATCCAACATAAATTTCTGTGAGAGGGAAATCACTCTCCATGTGGAGAATCGACCGCCGATTCTATACAAGTTCAAGGAGGAGGATGAATCTTCTTTAGTTCTATCATCTCAAGCACGGATATTACTGCCCTATGAGCATGCATATCTGACTCAGATGATTAATTCTAAGTAGGTAACCATCTTTGAATACATGCTTATTATAAGGGAATTCAGTGGAGTGTTTCTTGAGGAATTGTCTGGTATTCCTCCTAGAATATATGTTGAATTCTAAATTGATCTTATACCTGGGGAATTTCCAAGATCTAAGAATCCATATAGAATGGATATTGAGGAGATTGAGGATCTGAAGAAACAACTATAAGAGAATCTGGATAAAGGGTTTATATGCCCAAGTGCTTCACCATGGGGTGCACCAGTCTTCTTCGTCAAAAATAAGGATGGGTCAATGCACCTTTGCATTGATTATTGTGAGCTCAAAAAAATCATGATAAAGAACAAGTATCCACTTCCACAAATTGATGAATTGTTTGATCAGTACTGTGGAGCACAATACTTCTCCAAGGTAGATTTGCAGTCAGGATATTATCAAGTAAGGGTGAAGAAAGAAGATATCTCCAAGACTACTTTTCATACAGGATATGGGCACTATGAATTCATATTAATGCATTTTAGACTCACTAATTCTACAGAAATCTCCATGGAGTTGATGAATAGAGTTTTTAGACATTACCTAGACAAATTTGTGGTAGTCTTTTTAGATGATATTCTAATATACTCCAAAACCAAGGATGATCATGAGGAGAATATAAGAACTATACTAAAGATCTTGCGAAAGGATAAGCTCTATGAAAAGTACAGTAAGTGTGAGTTTTGATTGAATTAGGTATAATTCTTGGGCCATATCATCACAAGCAATGGGATATCTGTGGATCCCTCGAAGATAGTTGCAATAGTGGGATGGCCGAGTCCAACATCGGTAACTGATATCTGTAGCTTCTTGGGGTTAGATGGATATTATCAACAATTTTTGAGAAATTTCTCACAATTGACCAACCCTATTACCAAGATGACTTGGAAAGGAGTAAAGTTTTCTTGGAATGATGAATGAAAAAAAGCTTCAAGGAGTTGAAAAGGAGGCTTATCACCGCCCCCCGTGCTCACATTACCCACAAGTGGGGAAGTTTTTTTTGTATTTAGTGATTCTTTGAAGAAGGTCCCAGGTTGTGTGTTGATGCAGAATGATAAAGTGATAGCCTACGCCTCAAGGCAGATGAAAATCCATGAGAAAAACTATACCATGCATGATCTGGAGTTGGCAGCTATGATCTTTTCATTGAAAATCTAGAGGCATTATCTCTATGGGGAGATGTGTGAGATATATACTGATCACAGGATCCTCAAAAATATATTCACACAGAAAGAGCTTAATATGCGCCAACAAAGATGGATAGAACTCATCAAGGATTTTTACTTCTCAATCCATTACCACCTTGGAAAATCAAAAAAGGTGGAATATGCTCTAAGTAGAAGGGATCCAATGATTCTTTCATTGATGAAAATTGAGAAGGATATATTATTATAGATTTTCAAAGGATAAACATGGGAATCGTCAACGTAGGAACATCATAAATCCTTTCTCAAATGATTGCTCAACCATCCCTCTTGGAGAAGATAAATGATTCTCAAAGAAAAGATGTGGAAATTATAAAAAGGGAGGAAGCTATCAGAAATGGGAAATCCTCAGAGTTCATGGTCAACAAGGATGGAATTGTGAGATTTTGGTGATGATTATTTATACCATCCGATCCAGAGATAAAGAAGGAGCTTCTGAATGATGCACATAGCTCAACCTTCTCTATTCAACTGGGAAGCACAAAGATGTATTGAGATATCCGAGAAAACTTTTGGTGGGACAATATGAGAAGGTAAATTTATAAATATACATCAAATTTACTAGTATGTCAGCAAGTGAAGGATGATAGGAAAAAGTCTAAGGGGGTGATGCAACCACTATCCATACCAACATGGAAGTGGGAGAACATTACCATGGACTTTTTTCATGTGACTTATAAGGAAATCCAGAGGAAACAATGCTATATGGGTTGTTGTGGATCGTCTTATGAATAATACTCACTTTATCACAATTTTAGAGGGCTTTTCATTAGATCAAGTTGCACAGATTTACATCAAAGAAGTGGTAAGGCTGCATGGAGTACCACAATCTATTGTATCCGATCGTGATCCTAGATTCACCTCAGAGTTCTGGAAAAGTATTTATCATTATCTAATCATAGAAATGAACTTTAGTACGACCTATCATCCTCAAACAAATGGAAAATCTGAACTAACTATTCAGACACTGGAAGATATGTTAAGACCATGTTCTATAGACTTCAATGGAGGATGGGACCAACATCTTCCACTGGTTGAATTCTCCTACAATGACATTTTCCACTCAAGCATCTGAATGGCACCATATGAATACATTTATGGGAAAATTTGTAGAACACCAACATGTTAGGATGATGTTGGTGAGCGTAAGCTGATAGGACCTAAAATGGTCGAAGAAATGGTGGAGAAGGTGAAAACCATTCAGCAACATATCAAGGCAGCTCGAAGTTGATAGAAGAGTTATCCAGATAACCGAAGATGAGACCTTTAGTTCAAAGTTGGATACATGTTGTTTCTATGCATATCTCCTAGGAAGAAGGTCATGAGGTTCGAAAACAAGGGGAAGTTTGTTCTTAGTTATATTGGCCCCTTCAAGATTCTTGATCGTGTCGGGGTTTTGGCCTATTGACAACCACTTCCACCTACCATGGACAAAGTACAAGTTGTATTCCATGTATCCCTTTTAAGGAAGTACACAGGACCCTTCACATGTACTCTCTTCAGAGTTAGTATAGCTAGAGGATGATCTTTATTATGAGGAGTAACCAGTGAAGATCTTAGATCGTAGAGAAAAGGTTCTATGAAATAAGACAATTCCACTCGTCAACGTGTTGTGGTGAAACCACAAGTTTGAAGAAGCAATGTGGGAAATAGAGGAGGTGATAAAGCAAAGTTACCCACATGTATTTTACTGTGGTAAAATGAAATTTTAAGGGTGAAATTTCATAAGGGGGAATATTGTAACGACCAAAACTTTCATTAATTAAAATTCCTTTCGATCATATTAAATGTCATATTATGTAAAATGGTTATATAAAATATGAACTTCTTTGGTATTTTGTTTTTGGATTTTTAAAATACCATTAAGAATTGTGACTGTTGCTAATATAGTCATTGAAAAGTGATCACATAATTAGTATAAATATAGGTCTTTAACAAATCCAATTTACTTAGACAAAGGAAGAGATGGCCTCATCCAGTAGACTGTCCCCGCATGAAGCCCATTTTTCAGATCTAGAAAAGGAGGTGGCATCATTGGGCTTCAAGCTTGACCAAGCCCAAGCCGAGCTTCAACATGTTTATCTCGAACGGAACCGCCTACAGGAGAAGTGGATGTTGATAGAGATTACCACTCGAGAAATTTTATCCAAGCCACCCCAGGAGTCTGTCACCGTCGCACACCTTACCCTTAGGTCTTATGCGGGTGTTATAAGGGGTTATGTAACAAGGCCCTAGCACTATGAATATGTGCATTATATTTGTATATAATAATGAATATACATTCATTTTATTATTGTAACTCTGTAAATAGTTTTTAAAGAACAAATAGTATTTTTAGTTAATTTTAAACTAAGGAATCTATTTTGAAAAATTAATGGATTTTTGAATTAAATAATATTTTAATATAATATTTTTATTATTAAATTACTTTTATTAAGTATAAATGATCATATAATTTTTATGAATGAAATTTTAATTTTTTTCTTAAGGTTAGAAAGTTGTCTTTATCAAAAACCATGAATTTAAGATAAATATTGGTTTTATTTTAAAAGTGAAAATTCACATATTTAGAAAATTATTTAGATAAAATGAATACTATTTCTGGAATCAGGATGTCAAAATTATCCAATAGTGAATGTTTCATAATTTTCTAAGATATTCGAATTTTTGGGTAAAAAGTAAAATACTGTATAAATATATAATGTGTTTTATGACATCATAATGACCTAGTAGTGATGTAATAAAATACTATAAAAATTATGTTAGGAAAATATATGTTTTAACATTAAAATAATGTGATTTTAGTTTTTTTGATATATTTTACAATGCTGTAGTGGACACTTCAAGACTTATAAAACATTTTAGCTTTTTAAATTGATTTCCATGAGAGTGTGACTCAACTACACATAAGAAACCCTATTATTTTAAGAAGTTCAGATATTGGCTTCATAAAATATTTTTTTAACTCCCATTTGGAAAAAAAACCATGTGCAAAAACATGGGCTGGTTTGTGGTTTTGATTAGTTTAATGTGTGGTGTCCCAAACCTAAATAATAAAGAATTCTCTCTCCTTTCCTATATAAACCCACCCAAGCTCCCACTTCCTCTTCACTCAAAACCTTTTTAGTTCGTCCAACCTCTGTACTCCTCTCCCTATAATCCTCCCAAGTCACCCCAAGCTCCAAAGAAGCCTCTCCCAAGCCTCTCCCAAGCTTTTGGAATCACACTTCCAAGTAAGAGATTCTCACTTACTTTATTTATGTCCAAGTTTCCATATATTGTTATTCCATTTTATTTTCAATTATAAATTTTGGGGTATGATTTACCACCTCCCCATACTTTCCTCTTGATTTTTTTAATAATGATATATCTCCTTTATCTCTCATTAATTCCTCCCATGTACACCCGTTACCATGCCAAAATTCTATAAGGAATTTTTTCTCTCTTCATTTACATTGAAACAATTATTTTTTATTACGTATCAAAATTCCATTACATTTGTTGGGAAATGTATCTATATGACCCCCCTTACTGTCCATTTCATGTACATATTATGAGACACCCATTTCTCTCTCATCAACAATTTTTGATTAATTCTTATATCATGTCATTATGCTGCCGAAATTACACCACATTTTCCCAAGCCAAGATCATTGTGTAGTGAATACCATACCCATGTCTCTAACAAGGGTATTCAAATTTATGAACATATACATATTTAATGATACTTTCATGTATTTATTCAGCTTTCCGTGATCATAGAATAACATATGATGTTTATTGATTCCATGTTATATGATCCATGTGGCACACTTATACATGAAATGAAATATTTAAGATGGGTGTTCCCTGATAGCGATCCAATGCATTGGGTAAAGTATAGTATAATGATACATTATGTGCAATGAGTGTTGACTCATGATAATTCAGGTTCAATGAGGGTTTACTCGTACTTCTTATGCAATGAGAGTTTACTCATGCTCCATGTGCAATGAGCCTTGGCTCATACTAATTCCATGTTAAGTGTTATTGTCACATCTCCATGTTATGATTATCAAGATTTATCATGACTTTATATTCGTGTTTCTCTTTTGCTCCATTTATATGCCTATTTTATAACATGTATTGTCTTCCTCATGTTATTCCATGTTTATTTCCTTACTGGGATTTATATCTCACCATTTTATGCATTTTCTCAGGTTATCCCATGCAATGATAAGTACGAGGGAATGTAGTGGTCATGTAAGGGAAGTTTTCAATAAAGATGTCATGTTTCATGTTTTAAGTCATTAGTTAATGTTTATGAGCCCCAAAGACAGTAGATATTGTGATATTTTATGTTGTATCAAGTGAATATTTATGTAATAAATCATGTTTAAGTGTGTAATAAAAAGAAAGGTTGTTATAAAAGGTATGGTGATAATTTGAATTATTTACTTCTAATGTATGATAGAGATATCATAAGACCAACATAGGTAATAAGATTAATGTAATCCAAATAATGGAAGTTTTCCACAGGGGGGTAAACTTAATTCCCTCATTATATTCAAAACATTAGAGATAATAGTGATACATGTTGTAAAGAAGGTTCTTAAAAATAAATGTGTTTATCGGATAGAGTAACAAGACGATGGAAGAAGGATGTACAAGTCTAAGATAGTTATGAAGGTATTTCAACAACTAGAAGGTGTTAATTTATTGCAAATATTTTCAAAAATAGTTAAGAACACGACTATCCTAATGGTGTAATTTTGGTTACATCATAAGGAATTTATTTGGAGATGTTAGATGTGAAGACAACATTTCTTCTTGGGGACTTAGATGAAATAATTTATATGGAGAAAACAATTGGTTTCAAGGATCAAGGGAATAAAGGACACATGTGTAATATCAAACATAACATTTGAAGAAAAACCTAAGGTGTTGTAACAATAAGTTCTATGACTTCAAGGAGCATTATAAGTTCATCCATAGAAATCATGAACATTCTTGTTTCCGAAAGTAGTTTGGAAATGATATCTTTATTATCAAACTTCTTTTCATCATGGATATTTTAATTATAGGTTCAGTGAATGGAAGGATTGAGTATTTGAAGTATGAGTTATTTTAATGTTCAATATGAAGGATTGATATCCAAAAAAGATATTTTTACGGATGAGAATCATATGGAGCCTAGGTTTTGATACTTTATACCTAAATCAGATAGACTACACATGAAAAATATTTGATAACATTAGGATTTCAAAGTATAATCTAGTTTTCACACTAAATTTGTAAACATTAACCATATCATGGAAAATTCACCAAAACTGGAAGATTAAGTAGAGTTTTTGGTGAAATTTCCATACACATTAGCTATTAGAAGCCCGATGGATGCCATAGTGTGTACTCATTTGGACATTTTGAAAGTATTGGGCGTCATAAAAATGTCTATATTGAACCCGAAAATAGAAAACTGAGATTATTTTAAGTGTATTATCCAATATTTGAAGGGTTATTGAATCTTGTCACTTTATATCAGAATATATGAGACTTTATAGGGGTTTTAAAACTCAAACTTTGGATGAGATTCAGACACATGATAGAGAACCTTTGGTGATGTTTTTAAATTTGATGGAATAGTACTAAGTTAGATATAAAATATTCATTTAATGGTTTCATTATTGAAAAAATAAGTTTAGTATGTTGATTTTATGGAAGTAGGGAAGGCCTTGGTGTGGTTAAAAGGGTTATTGGAGGATCTTAAAAGAGAACCAAAAGTTGGGATGCTTTTTCAATTCCTATATCTTGAGTTAATTGGATGAAAACATAATTTTTCATTCGTGAATAAATAACATTCATCTAAAGTACCAGTTTAACATGAATTTATTGGAATATAGAGTGTTGGAACCATAAAAGATCAAACATTTTCATAATTTTAAAGACATGTTGATGAAGGTTGTTTCCAAAGAACTGTTGGGGTGGTGTTGTGCCTCAATTATACTTGGGTAACTAGTTATTATGCTTAGGGAACCATATAGTTGATTTAGAAATTTCAGAGGAAGTCTGTGGAATATGGTGATAAATTTTTTCACTATGGAGCCTTCAAATGAATCTCAAATGGGAGATTTTTGGGTTGTGAACTTTAATTTTAGGTGTAGGAAATTAAGACCATTAGAAAGAGTGAAAATATAGAGGAATTATTTCTAATGACTATATGGGTTATGAAGCACCAGGTACTCAGAGTCAGTTCACTAGTATATATAGATTTTGATAGCTAGAGGGTACATTGAGGCATAATACCATAATTTATATCATCAATAGATATACTAGAATTTATATCTTCTAAACAATAAAAAGGGAAAAAATGTACTGACATAGCTAAATGAAGTGATTAGAGTCTCTAGATACATGGAGTTTTCTCCATGGACATCAGTTTAGGTGGACAACGACCTGAAAAGATTGGATGAAAGTTGTGACCTAAACCACTAGTTGGATTACTTTATTTAAGTAGATTGGAATCACATTGATCAGTTTACTCAAAATTGTAACAATATTTTCTTCGTTTTGTAATAGTAAAATAGAATTTCCCCATGGATTAAAGAATAAGTATAAACTCTATAATTCTTGCTATTCTCATGATTTTTTTATAATTTCATTCATTAGTCCTTAACTACATCATCTAGTGGTTTTATATAATGGTGTGGTGGATTGGGTGTGGTTGTCTTCCAAAATCTGAATGTTATAGTGTGGAGTTCATTCTAGAGATCTTACTTATAAATGTGAAGTCCCAGTGGAGTATCTTCTGGTGGGTTTACCAGAAGGTGGTTGTGGACCCAATACATTATTCCAAATATGACTCTTACATGTGCCCATATCATGGGAATGAATCCTACTTAACACGTGGATGCTTCATGATTTTACATCACTTTTGTCTAATTAACACCAAAAAAGCATTATGTATCAGGTTGATGATCCTTGCATATCACAATTCATTCTAAACACTTTTCTAGATTTTTCTCCACTAAGCATTGAATGAATCTTTTGTATTTCATAATTACCTTTATGCATCGGAGTAAATGAATCTCAAGTTTTCAAGGAGAAATCCATGGTTTTTCAACATTTATCCATTCCATTTAAAGTTAGTCTTATATATAAAGAATCAAGGGAACTCCTTGATTTCTCCATTTCCAAGAGAACTCTAAATTTTAAGATTAATATTCTATATTATCTTGGATTAATATTATATATCAGGACTTTTCACCTCTCTAAAATATTTACATCCAAAACCAATGATAATAATTCATCTCAAACCCTTTCTAAATAACTTCAACAAATTATCAATAATTATTTATTATTTATAATAATTATAAAATAAACTTTGGATTTATATTTCCAGAACATTCATATATCATATGCAGTTAACTTTCATTTCATTTTCGACTCCTATTTTGGGATAAAATTTAGAATAACTTTTGATTTACTCCCAAAACATCCAATTCCATAATAACATCCAGAATTCTAATTTACTACTACAAAATAGATATTCTAGAAAAACATTCAAAATATATTTAAATCTTATTCTAATATATATTTTGGAAAATGTATTTCTCATAAATTTCGGAATATCATAACTTCATGTGTAGATTTATCTTCACATATAGAATAACTCATTGAATAACTCCAACTCGTCTTTTATATTCATTAACAATAGGTTCATCACCACATGTATTTATAATGAATCCAACACAAGAACCAATACCTAATTGGATTATTACAATGGATGACATGGTAAATTAAATGAAATAATTATATATTTTTGATTCATTAATGAAAATACATAATGTGATAATGGAAATTTATATGTATAACTCTACAAATAGAGGATCATATCAAAATTATATACTATTTTATCCCACTCTATTTTCTTCTCCATTGGTGTTAGTGGATACTTGGCATGTGGTTATCAAAGGATAGAGGATTGGTCAACATTATTAAGTTATGTGGTGTAAATTATTTTATAAAATGTATTTGAATTATCAAAACTGATAAAAAATGTTTCAATGTCATAAAAATAATAATTCTTAGCATTCTTAATCTTTAAAAATTAGAATAATGTTTCATAATAGTTGACATTAGTCATGTAATTTTTTCATCGGGTTTTACCAGTTATTGGATAATTCTCCTCTAACTTTATATTCTTATATGCCTCAAAACCAGATATTTACATTGGGTTGTACAAATTTTCAAAGAGGTTGTTCCACTCTCTGGATATCATAGACTCTAAAAATAAAAAGTCACATTGGTAGTGTGTCAAAAGATAATGGTTTTTTGAAACATGCATGATCCATTTAAAATGTCCTCTTCAAGGGAGTTTTTCCATTTGGTTTATAAATAATTATTTATATAGGTATATTAGTTATAGGACTTGGTGATTTTTCCAATAAGGATCATTGAATTGAGGGTTCATAGAAATTTCAATGAAATAATATCTATGCAGGTGGCTCTGAATGATTCCTAACTTCGTATTTTTTTACATGAATTTTTAATGGATATTTTAAGTAATTACTATTGTACATGATATTTGTTAAATCTTTATATGTATGTTTTGAAACATTATTTGTTTTAAAAACCTAATTTATGGTTGAATAGTGTTTTTATATCTATTATTATTATTTACTATGTGAGAGTTTTCTAAAAGGTGAAGATACTATTTTTAATGTGTCTTTGCCAATTTTTTCCCACTCATGGGATATGTCTATAATTTTATTTTAATGGGGGGCTTGAAAAGGTGTTTTCTTAGGTTTTATTTTTTAATGTACATGTTTTAGAATTTACAAGTGAATAATGTTTCTAATTGTTTTTTAAAAACATGTGTTGATATTTCTAATGGTGGGTTTTATTTTTATTGGGAATTTTAGAGGGTTTTAATTTTTTTATTAAGAATTTTTTTATTAGGGCCATATATGTAGGTTCACTTCTCTTATAATGTTGGTTTTTTTATGGGATTGTTGTTTAGGTTCATGTACTATAGATTCCTTTTTTCATACGATTGAACCAGGTGAGTAATAGTTCATCATAAAAAGAATTAAATTAAAAGTAAGTATATTTCCTTGGGATATTTCCTTTATGCTCATATTAAGAAATGATAACCTTATAGTTTAGTTATAAGGGATTTAGTTTATATGATAATAATTTTCCATATGGGGGATTATTCATATGACTTATGTGTTTTTTATTTGATTATTACTTCTTTATGGAATAATATCTTTTATATCTTGGTAAAAGAATGATTAGTTTTCCATTTAAATTATTATTACCTTATTTATTAATTGATTAAGGAGATTTTTTTCTTATAATGTGTTTTATCAACTATTTTTTTATATGTTTTCTAAAACCTTTCATTTACCATGTATGTTTAGATTACTCATTCTTAGGTTTATTTTGGAGTCCATGAGAAATTCATCCATATTTATACTCACCCCAAATTGTTCATTTTCGATGCACTTGTGGATTTACTTTTATTTGATGCAAGAAAGAGAAATAACTCATTATTTATCATTTTTGGGTTCTAGATACATGATAGAGATATGATTGGATAAATTGGGAAACTTTGAGATTGAGTCACATTATCATTTTTTTTGCATGTAATTTTTTGGTATTGGTTTATAAAACTCAAAGTTGTTTCATAATTGAATTATATTTTTATTTTTAATATTTTTTAACATTACATACATTCATGGTTCATTATCTTCATTGTAAAATAATTATCTAATGGTTAATTTTATCCTCCATCCCTAATTCCCATCCTTTAGTGATTAACTAGTGTGTATGAGGATTTATAGTGGCCTAATTTGGTTCCAAGGATTTAGGTACCTAGGTTAGGTCCTTAAAAATAGAAATAAAACATTTTATGTCATTGAAAGTTATTTTTAATGGAGAATAGAATGGTTAGGACTTTAAATATTCCTATAAAAATACATAACTAACATTTTTATAGAAAAATTCGAGTTACTGGGAAGTTTGGGTAGAATAAAGGTTGGTGAAAACTTTGTTTCGGGTTATTATAAGTGTTAGAAATGTTAAAAAAATAAAACGCCATTATATGGTGGTTTAGAATACATTATAATTAGTATTTGTATGAATTATGTCACAATGTGGGTTACTATATCAAGGTGAAGTCCATGGTAGCTTATGTGATATGTCATATCACAAGTATTGGATTTATTCTCACTCACCATGAAATCATTCTTGATTTGATTATCATATGATGATAATATGAGGATTTTTAACATCTAACATAATTATTTAAAAATCAAATAATTAATCATAAATGAAAATCTATAAGTTTAAAAAAATTTAAATCGTGAAACATTTCATTAAATATTTCCCAATATTTATAATCTAAAGTGTTTACTTGGATGTTTATATATGTTATCTGTTAGTTTGTGTGGGGTGTAAATCAAGATGTTATGAAACTCCTGTAGGAAAAATATATCTTTCTATCTATCTCTATATCTCTAATGAAAGGTTCTATGAAACTATTAGGAAGAGGGGATCCAAACCATTCATTGAGAAATTCATCCACCTAATGGATATCTTAAGAGAATTGATTATGTTGGTACTACTTAATAATCACTATCAAGACAGTGTATAATATCTTAGATGATTTATATCATTAGAAAAATGGTACACCATTATTTAATATTTATTTTCAATCTAATATGAGTAGAAATATATTATAGCAAATAGATTTTGGTTTATGTTTTTCATTGTGTCTAGATAATTATTATCCCCTCCAAAAACCATTAGTGGTATCAAAGCCACTTCCAACTCATTTGGACTGATTTCTCTATTGAATGAAGAAAATGGTAATATGATAATTCCATATTCTATAATGTTTATGTCCAAATTGGTCATTATTATTAAATGTTTTATAATACAAAAAAGTTATGAAAAACTATCATAGCCTTATAAATGTTATAAGACCACATCATGGGTTAATTAAAACTATCATTGAAAAATATCATGAAAAACCAAGGATCATTTTTCACTGCTACCATATTTTGGTTAAAAAAATAGGTGTTGTAGTTAATAATATAACTATATAACTATGAAAACTTGGAAAAGGACAAAATAAGTATGGTATTCCCATGGAAAATGTTGTTATTTGGGAATATACCACCCCATAGTGTCTACCAAAAATAGCCATAGTTCAAATGGAAAATGGTTGTGGTCATCACCTAGAAATTGTTTTAAATTAGGGTAACACCACAATATGTTCAATACCCAAAATGAGTGTGGTCTTTGGAATTATGAAGAAAATTTATTTTTGTAAAAATTCTCAAAAAACATCAACATTTTTTTTTGATAGATGTAATATAGGTTTAACATGGATTTATATGGTAAGTAATTTAATTTTTTTATAATTTATAAAATGAGGTAATACATATTTATATATATATATATAATTTTTAATATTTATTTATGATTTTTTAAATTAGAAAAAAATGTTTTCACTGAATGGTCTTATTTGCAGATATGTGCTATTTAGTTTATGTAATGTGTTTTCATAAAAAATAAATGTTTCTATGATTATAAAAGTTTTCATAGATAATATATATTTTAAATATGAAAGAGTTATTATTAAATTATATATAAATTTAGAATATGAATGAGTTTATATTATAATAAATGTGAAGTTTAAAAATTTAATAATTTTATAGAATTTACACAAATCAAATTAAATTATAAATAGTTTATAATTATTATTTTTAGGAATTATTCATAAATTTTTATCTTATTTTTAAATTTATGAACTATTTTTTTATATAGTTTATTCTATATTTTATTATTATTGAATATAAGTGTTATATTTTAATGGATGTATGTTATAGTTTAAATGTGTCTAAACTACTTCTATAAATTATCAAACATGTATTTAAGGTGTTTCTTACTAGGATTCATAATTGATTTAGTTTTATTCTACCATGACATTGGATTATTAATTGGTTATGATCTTGAGTTTAAAGGTTTATGATATTTTATGCATATTAGGTGTTATAATTATGGTGTAATCAAATTCTATGTTGTGTAAAAATCCATGGGAAGAGGGATTTTAGGTCAAACTAGTCACAAACCTTGGATATCAGGCTCTATCTATAAAATTGGTGATTTTCTACCTATCTCTATATTTTTTTATAATATGGATTATTGGTTTCTTATGATTTTAATCATTTACATGAAAGGTTTTTGTATAAATTATGAATCAGATACATTTGGATATGTATAAATATAGTTTTATTTTATCTTAGGTTAATAACACAAGATATGAGTTGTGTAAATAGTTGTGCATCAATATGGTTCAAACATATTGATTTGGTGAAAAGAATAAGTATTGAAAACTAAATAATTTTAATAATATATACATTTAAATGGAATAAAAAAGATATGATGGTGAGATTTAAATCCCCTTAAAATACTGAGTGTTATATTCCTTCCAAAGTGACACTTTTGAAGACATCGATCATTCAAATAGGTTGGTTCAAGCTAAATTTGTGTGACCATGGATTAACATGCTTAAGGAAAGAAATTTATGGGTGACCTTAAGAATTAGGTGCATATATTTAGCATATGATTTGGGTTACACTTAGTTGGGAAACCCTATGAGAAAGGATAACAGAGGTATAATGTTGATTTTATCCATACAATAGATTGGAATAATAATTGTTCTCTTAAATATCGAAGTTCTATATATGATATTATTGGCATAATAGACCCCCTAAATAGTAAATATATGGGAGGAGTACTAAAGTAGGATCATTAATTAGTGAAATATTGATATTATCCCACTAATGGATATGATGGATTTAAAATGGGTCATCATTTTATTATGATCAAATTTAATAAGATTTCTTTTTAAATGAATATAAAACATCATAATCATCTATTAAAATCTTATGTTGCAGATAAAATGACATCATCATCATCAAAATTTAATTTTAGATCAATATTGGACAAATAAAATCTAAATGAAAGAAAATTTCTAGACTGGAATAGAAAATTGATAATAGTTCTCAAGAAAGAAAAAAAGTTCTATATATTAGATCAAAGACATCTTGAGAAACCTTCTACCAATGAAGCTAGACAAGAAGCAAAAAAGGATTATAATAATAACAATGATTATCTTAACATCTCTATATTGATACTAGTCACATTTAATCCCAAGATATAAAATCATTATGATAATGTGGATGATTTTAGGATGATATACAACTTCAAATGTATTTATCAAGAATATTCTTGACATGAGGGATACAAAATTTCAAAAGAAATCTTTCAATTTAAGATAGATAAGGGTACTTTCTTCTCTACTCACATTATTATCATTTTGGGTATGTAAATGACTTAGAGACACTAAGGTTATTGATTAGTCTTGATCAAGACACCAACATCATTCTATAATTTCAAATAGAAATTTTCTCATAATATATTATTAATGAACAAATGAATGAGTTCAATTTTGTTACTCGATCTCCTTAGTATGTTTAGGATTGTTGTGTAGGATATGGTAGGTCCAAGACTTAGTTCTATGATGATGGTATAGAAATGAAAATGTTAAAAGTTTTTCAAGATGGAGAAGAAGAGAGGTCTTGGAGAGTTAAAACCAATATATGAACTAACTAAAGGATATTTTAAGAAAAGATAGTACTTTCTCTTTGGAAAAATTGGACATTAGAGGATAAATTATCAAAAATATTTGAGGGTGTAAAAAATATCTATAGAGAGTCCATGTTAGGTATTTATGTTTGAGAAATATATTCTTATTTTTTATGCACTATATTATTCCAAATGTATCTCTTACATAGGTTTTAAAGATAAAAAGTTCAAAATTTACAAAAAGTTGATGGTTAGAGATTAAATTATATATTCAAATGACGGAGACAAGAGTTGTTTTGCAACCAAGTGGTTGTATATTGGATTTTTGGACAATACCAAAAGGATATTGATAGATATATTGAAAATAATTGAAGGATATTAAAGAAAAAAAATTGGATAATAATTATAATCAACTAATGTCTCATGATAAAAAATCCTTTGTTGAATTATGAAGGTATATCTATATTTAAGTGATTATAACTTTTATAGGGTAGTTTCTCAGGGTTTTCTAAATTCCAGGGTGTGAAAATTTAATGGATTTTTCATCACAATGAAATGGTGAATTTAGATAATCCATAATAGATGAGGAAATAATTAGGTTAAATATGTTCCTACTCAGCTAAAAGTTTCACGAAGTGATTTTAAAAATATTAAAGTTTAAATGAGAAGTTTTTTTCATTCTAGAAAAAGTAGGTCAAAACTATGGAGCAAGTAAGAGGATCAGGATATGATTTTTGAGCCACAATTGATAAATGAAAATGTATTGATATTTCTATAAGGTTTTTTTTCAGGTTCATAAGAGACATTTAATTTTTAATATTTTGTGTTTCATGTTATACCATGTCACAAGAATAATTAACATGCCATAGTGGTGAATGGAGTAAAAACGACTATCTTAGAATCCAATTAAACCTAAATATGAATCCATCAATATAGGTTGTCAAATATTCTCAAAGGAAACCTCATAATAAGGTGGTGAAAGAGGAGTAGAGAGCACAATAAGGGTCTGCTCTAGGAAGAAGGTAGGAACAAAGCGTTGACTGATTCTATGGAGCAGAGTTCCGGCACCAGGAAAACTAGAGAAGTGTCCATATTATAGGGTAACACTATAGTGATTCCTGAGTAGTATTAGAGAATTGGGGTTGATAAAGGGGAGGTATCTTAAATGAAATATGATGTGGGATTATATTAAAATAGATTATTTTATATTCCAGGTGACCACTCCATAGAGTAAAGACGTTTTATTTCACACATGGAAGTCTTTATTACATTTAAAAGAGGTGGTGTCCATAAAACTTATGCGATATGGAAATTTTCAATTTCATTGGAAATTTGAGGTAACTAAATTATGGAGAGTTGTATATGTCACAACTAGATTAATTTCCAAAATTAAGAGATAAAGAAAACACCACAACATGTTCCCAACGATATGAAGAGTGTTTGTTTGGAAATTAAATGGATTGAGATATTTTGTGTCTATAGAACTGAACACCATGAAGTTGTATACCATTTTTGCAACACCCCATGATTTTACAATGTATTTCTCTTTTAAATAAATACTACTTTAAATATCTTATTTCACATGAAACACTAAACTAAAATGAACCAAAAATCATTTTACTAAAATTAAATATTATAACACAGGATAAAATTAATCCATTATGATAATACAATGTGAATAATAATTAATAAGACTAAAAGTTTAATAAATCCACAAGTAAATAATAAACCATGAATATAAAATCTTTATCCTTGTGGTTTTCTATGAATCTCATCACCCCAATTACAACTATGTAATCATGTTAAATAATTATAAATACTATAAAAATGATGAGGAAAAGTGATTGAATTGAACAAATGATTTCAGTAAGTTTTTATATACAAATGATATATGGAAATTATATTTAATATTTATTATAGGTAGGGAGGATTTTGACAAGAAATTAAAAACACATACACCCTAGGAAGCTCAATGAGTCAAGTATCATCCCTCCCCCTAGGATTGGAAATCACGCATTAGACCTTTATTTATTACATTTTGTGTCCCTACAGCCTAGTGGATCATTTCCATAAATGTCATTTTTTTAGGCCTAAAATAATGGCCCTATAAGTCCCAAGGCCCAAATATGACCCTAAAACCCCACAAATCCTGGAACATATGCCCCTGAAGTCTCAACCAAAGGGCTATGGATTTTAGGCCTACTGAATAGAACAAGGCCTATTCCTAACCCACCAACATCCACCCCAGCCTATTATTTCATCCTTTCCTTACCTATGTTTGACCCTGTCCTCCTATAATCCTTATGAATTCCACCACCATTCATTAACTGGACACTTTTGTAGTTATTCCTTCATCTATTTCCATTCTCAACCTTAGTTGGGGTTACTGTCACTAACTGCATCACTAACCTGGATGTACCTGAGGGTTTCCATCCCTTCACAGTCACCCACCTTCATAGCACCATTATATATATATGGTTATTGGAAATATGATCTTTGGATATATGGTGTTTGGAAATATAGTCATCGGATATATGGTTATTTGGAATATCCAATGGGAAGTTTGTGTAATTGAAAATAATATAATTCATAATTTTTGAATTAAATAAAAAATACAATAATTGATTAAAATATTTTATTATAAAAATATATTTTTATGCGATATATTACTATTATTATTACTATTAATGAATGATTTTATGCCTTTATAAAATTAAAATCAACATTTTCATGCCAATAGATTGATAAAATCAAATGAGCAAAATGTGAATAATTAAATTTAATTGCACGTAGTTAAAATTATGTAATGTTAAAAAATGATATATTTCAAAGAAATATTTTTAATATGTATTTTATTTTTATATTGTTGACACCTACTAAATGAGTATCAGAAAATTCAAAAAGTAAGGAATACTTGGATATGTGTATTATTTCCCTGTAGAAGCAAAGGAATAAGAACATGTCCAATACATGCATATTCATGAGACTCCAAAGGATATGAAAATGAATGACCATCATAAGAACACATGAAGAAACCATGTGAAACACATAACCTACAGTGGATCCCGCAGATCCCCTCTTAAAAATTCATTATTATCTTGTGAAGGAACCCTTGACAACTAGTGAATATGTAATGGTATCCAGATAAGCTCCCTTAGGACATGTGGATTGTCAACTAGTGGACACCTAAAAAATCATGAACAAGTTCTTCAAAAATAAAATGATTATATCTAAAAGGCATGGGCCTCTTTCTGTTGAAAACTCACACAATGGATCACTGATGGAGACAATGGTTTTCCTCATCAATATCCAATAAAACTAATGAGATCCCTAAGCCTTTGTAAAATAAAACAATGGAAATAAATGTGGCGAAGGTGGGATCCTATCACGGTCATAAAAGTCGCATAATGCATCCCTGGAAATCTGTAAGGCATCATGAGACACCGGTGAAATGTCCGCCTCATCTCACGAAATCCTGCTGTCATGTCATCATCATCGCATAAATTTCCTCGGACATGTTCAGTCAATGTCACACTCCCCCTTTGGATCCCTAAGGACAAATTGATGGATGTTTCCAGGAAATTATCACACATTTTCAAAAGACCCATTTTTAGTCATGTGACGCATTATCAATATGAAAAAAATTGTCCTTAAAAACATTTGAGAAATCTTGTATGATTCCTAGCCTTTGTAAAATAATCAAAGGAAATAAAAATCATAAGGCGGCAGAATCTTATCTCGGTAGAAAAAAATCTTATGATGCGTGAAGGATATCTGTAGCATGATCTCACAAAATCCCCCAGACAAGGTTTTGAGAATCATGTGAATCCCTCTTAGTAGGCGTCAACATACCTGCATGATTCAAAAAATTCCCATTAATAGGAAATAATCTAATAAAGGAGGTATTGAGAGGAGGGACTCACAATCGCTGAAAATTAGGTGGCACCCTCAAAGTTATTCCTGATAGAAACTCACAAGAACACGTGATATCGAATCCCTTCACCGAATCTAACCAAGATTAGCATGAGACAATCCATGAAATGAAGTGAATAAATGAGGTGGAGAGGCTTATAAATTCCCCAAACTAGCATGAAAAAAGCACCACTACCACAACTGCTACCATGATCGTTACCACATGACTACAATGCTCTTGGAGAAAGGTTGGCCGTTTTACATCCATACGCACTGGTTTATGAGTGGATTTATCAGAGCAGTGGATCTTATGACTAGAAATATTTCCATCAGGTAAGATACTAGAGGACAACTAGATCTATTATGCAATATGCATAGTCTCTTCATATGAACCCCTATAGATCACATGAAGGACTTATGGAAGGACATGTGAATAGAATTTTGTACACCCAACAGATCATGCGAGATGTAAAACAAGATAATATTGAACAAATCTAAGTAATTTACATTATAAAGGCTAGAAAAAATATTATAGATAAGAGACTTAAGAAAAGAATATATATACACAGGTCCTCATACACTTTTCATGAACCACCCAGGACCTAGGATAGTACCAGGACATGTCACCCAGATCATGTGACACTCCTTTGGCATAATATTTGGATCAATCAAATTCCTCCATAGATGCCAAACCGAGTTACATGGAACCCTCTTAGAATGCCATACTAGTCTAGAAAATCCCTTTAGGCTCATCACCTTAGCCTTGTTACACACTTTAGACAAGTCTCATGACCCACATGGTGGCACCAGTAAATGTAAGCTGAGTCTCATGGCAGCACCGAGGAATGATAAATGAATCTCACGATGCTCTCTAGGCATGCCAATCATGTCTCACTATGCCCTATATACATGGAAATTTGGGCATGAAACACCCTAAGTGATATGTCACATTGACTATTATGACACCCTCCATATGTGTTAGCCATATCTTACGATGGAACTTGGGAAAGTCTGCAGGATAATGTGACACCCTCTGAAAAAGTCATCCAATTCAGGCGATGGATTTTATGACTAACCATCCAGGTATTATAATGTCTTGTGGGAAAGTATTCCAAGTCAGCAGTGCATCCTAGGAATGGTTGATCTTTTCCATCCTCACTATGTAAGCCCTTATTTTCTGGGCAATGTCGATGTGTAATCCCCAAACAAGGGAAATATGAGGAATCTAATTTCTTCTATAACTAGGATATGCTAGATGCCTCTCTGAGGCCCGAATCATCCAAAGTTTTGTCTCAATATATAATTCCCACATCCACAAGCAATGATATTGATCATTTTCCATCACTTATTTCTCCCACTGAGAATAGATCACATGAGCTTAAGGAGTCATAATGATCATATCATATGCGTCATACGCTTCTAAAATGATAATGGAAACCTCAAAGTGTATGCCATGACAAGTAGCATAATATTATATGTCCTGATTATAAAGAAATATCAATGTATGATCCCTGATCAATTGAACTACAAGGAATACGATTCCTACTATAACTAGGATATGTAGGATTCATTCATAAGGCTCAAGCCTAAACTTAAATGGGAATCTTACTCAGTGTAAGCCCTGTCATATCTCTGAGATTTTAAGCATCAAGACCCAATAATTCCCATGGGTTGATCATCTTACCTCACCCCTTATCAAATTGAGAAACTAACTAAACTATGATGACTCTAATTCCTGCCATAATTTGGATACATAGGATGCATGTTTGAGGTTTTATATGCATATTAATCATCCTAATGTTTTTCCCATTACATGAATCCTGCATCCATATGTGATGAGGATGATCATTTTCTACCCTGTTTTTAACACTGAACATAGCTCACATGGGATTAAGGAGCCGCAATGAACACCACATTGGCGTCATGAATCTCGGCAGGACAAGACAACCCCCCTATGTATTCTTAGATGATTGTAATGATATAAACACCCCATCACATATGGGTATATACCTTGGGGATAGTCCTAAGGGTATGAATAAACTATGAAAATTTTGATTCTTGCTATTATTGGGATATATAGGATGTCTCCCCATGACTCAAGCATGAATACCCAGTGCCACAAAGCACTCATATATATATTTTCTATACAATTTTAAATTGCATAGGCTTAATGAACTACTTGGGTTTTTATTCCTACCAAAACTAGGATATATACTATTCCTCATAATGTCTCAATCCCAATCTCATAATAACAATCTTCTATCTATGTGGTAGAAATTCCTGAAGTACCTAGTTATATGGCTTCATCACATATAGAATCTATCAATCACTCAAAATGGATAAATAAAATCATATACATACAGATAGATTTTATAAATATTTCCCCTTTCTCCGATTCATTAATGAGATACCCTTTCTTTTTTATACAAAGAGAATTAACCTATAGTCATTTTGTTAGGGTAACTATTATCGTACTGGGATTAGGAAGAGATTCATGAGAATATATTAAATCTATAAGGGAGTCCTGTAATAGGAAACAATTGTCCCAAAAAAGGGGATGATGATCCTGAACACCCATCCTCTCGACCAATGTGAGTCCCAAAGCGTCACTGGGTTTGAAACCCCAAGTGACCACCTACCTTTGAAAAGTATTTTTGTACCCAATTATGGATGAGGGAACCATTCAGTGTTTCTATTATCAGTGAAAATTGGGACATGGTATTAATGATTGTGAAAGAGATACCCCTCCCCCACAATCAACCATCAAGTCAAACCAAACCCACCTCAGTGAATGTAACACCCCGAGATTTTATGAAAAATATTCTTTTTAATTTCATTAATGTATTGTGTTTTATGCTACACCAAAAGGAGCTTGCACAACATGCATCCTTGACTTTCCTTTCATTACACGCAATCGCGACAGCGTGTGTAGTACGCAAGACCGAGTTTCACTAAACAACGATATGCTATTAAAATATTATTAAAACTAGCCATTATGAATAGTAGTAACCACTTTTTGAAATTTTGTAAATTTTATTTTTCAAAATGGACTTCATTTTTGGATTCATAATATCGAAATTAGCTTAGGGTGAAATTTTGGTGATTTTCGGATAACTTTCATATTTTGATGAATAGTGAAAATTACTAAATTTTAATTAAAAACAACTTTTTCAATCGAAATAATTAATAGTGATAAATTATTAATTTGAGTGGTTTTAAAATATATTTAGAATATATTTTTACAATTTAATACAATGTTGGTCATTGGATGTAATTCTACATTTAAACCAGTTATAAACAAGTTTCAATCTTTTGATAGTTATTATCTCTTAAAAACACGCTATTTGTTTTAACGACGGGAATTAATTTTTAAATTAGTTAATGAAACTGATAAGTTTTGAATTTGGTAAAATAGACATCATTTTTGAGTTCATAATATCAAAAATATCTTAGGCCTAATTTTTGGTATTTTTTTGAAAACTTTCAATTTTTGATGAATAGTGAAACCACTAAGTGGTAGTTAAAAAAACTGAATTCTTCATAAAACATAATTTTACCGCTTCTGTGAGTGGAATTTCAAAAATCTGAGAGACAAGGTTGATTTCAGTAAGTAAAATGTGGTTCAATGAGATGAAAATAATTTTTTGGTGAATAGTAACTTTTTACTTTTTTTACCACGGTTAAAAGTAAATAGGGTAATTAAGGGTAGAAATGATATTATTATTACCATAACAAAAGTCCTAATTATATTGGAAAAGTTTAATTCTACCAAAAACAAACTTAGGAATAAAATATGACCATTTAGGCCCACTTGAATTAGATTAGGATATTTATTGTTATTTAATTCATAGAAGAGTTAAAAGAGTTAAAATCAAAGTTTATTTAATAAAACATTTTAAATATAGGGTTATACATAAGATAAATTCGACTATAAATATTCATTAGAAAGATAAAACGATTTCCTATATAATAGTATTTTATTTGTAATTTTTATACATTAAATAATTTAATTTATTTATGACACAACGATGATGCAGTAATTATCTTATTAATGAAATATTGACATAATTGATGTTACAAATACCCAAATAAATATAATTTGAGAATTTTTATGAATTAAACTAATTTTATAGGTTAATATGACAAGTTATTATTTATTTAATTAACTTTGTTCGAATTTATCATTCTGGTATGATTTTCACAAAAATCAATTACTAAATAGTGTCAAAATTGACATAAAATAGTTTTTAAAACAAATATTATATTATTAATTGTTATATTATTCCTAAAAATCTAAGGTTCGGCCAAATTAATTATATAAGGTTATATATAATAATAATAAACAACTTGGGGTTCGTTTGGCTACTTATAGTAAGTTTATTAACCTTATAGTGTAAGAACACAAGAAGACACGGTAAAAGTAAAATTATTTAACTTAATGTTAAATCTAAATGATAAGGTTAAAATAGGAACCTAAACTTGTCTAAATTCTATTGGATGAGAGGATTTCGACCCATCCCAATATTATCCTCTAAATAAATCAATTTGTAACTATTTAAAACCTAACTTGACTTTATAATAAAATAATATTTTTAGTTATTCCAAAGGTGCCCCTCTCCTCCCTTATAAAAGGGCACCTCCTCCCTCTCTTCCTCAAACAACATTGAGCCTTAAAGCTCGGCCAACCCCTTACGAATTCTATTCTACACTTCCCTAGAAACATCCTAGAGGTTCTGGTATTCCTCAAAGAACAATTTTAGTGCCCCAGGAGGAGGTCTCAAAGAGGCGATCAAAGAAGAGGTAATTTCCGTTACCGATTCTTTCACCTTTATTTCTTCTTCCACTTCTTCTTCTTAGGTTGTTTCATTATGAAGTAATAACATCAGTATCACTCATATACTGATATGTTATTATAAGTATGAAACAATCCTATTTCACCATCTATCCATCCTACGGAAAACGAAATCACCGCGCGTGCGTACGTACGGAATACCGTCTCCATGCCGTGGTGAAATCTATTTTCCACCACCACCTTACTTGGATGGGTATAATGGTCTAAATAATAACTATATATTATTATTTTAAAGTGATATTGATTCTGAAATAGTATACATACACTCGAATACAGTCCCACGATCATGAGAACGATATCATCGATCGTGCGTACGTATGGACTATCGTCTCCACGACGCGATGAGATTCATTCTCCACTTTAACCATTCATGAATGATTATAAAGTATATATAATAAGTAATCATGAAATATATGACATAATAATGATACTGGATTTATGTGTATACATATGAATGTCATCTACTTAATTCCGTTCAACTCAATAAGGAAACGAAAACAGCGTTCATGCGTACGTACGGACTACCGTCTCCATGAACGGTGTGTTTCATTTCATTTATCTATCTATTATATATATATATATATACTGAATATATATGATATATAAATCATGTTTTATATTCTGGAAGTAAGTAAATCATGATATAAGTAATAATAATGTCAAGAACAACAAGTCCAAACACCTACGACAAATGAATCGATTTTACCCAAAACACTCTTTAACATGGAATTTACAAAAGAACGGTTAAAATAAAGTCATAAGTGAACCATATATGATATAATAACAATGAGTATGATTCTGGAATAAGTAAATGACATTATTTAAATCATTATACAGGAGGTTCGGACACTTACGAAGCAAATCGGACCTAAGGTAAGGGAAATATCACAATCTCATTTTTATCCGAGATTGTTTATACTTTGAAATTTACAGGGGTGTATCTTATCATCCACATCCATGTTTCCTCAATATGTAATATTTATATCCTTCTAAAATAGTTTATATCCAATTTTACCCTTCGGTGAGTTTTTAGTAAAAGATATGAAAGGAATCTTTTGTAGTTTTTCGTACGAGATACTTTTTTTGACTTTTCCGACAAAAGTATGAGAAGAATGTTTTTTAACTCATACGGAATGAATGGATTTTTAAAAAATTATTTCCAAGAATCTTCCTTTACAAGTTTTCAAGTTTATTTTTAATAAAATTCTTTTTAGTTTAAAATTGTATGACATGTTAAGAAAGGAAAAGTTTTTTTGAAGTAGAAAGGATATTTTCCTCAAGAATGGAGTTCAAGTGTTTTATCAAAATTATTTTCCATCTAAGATAATAAAGGGTTCTGTTTTTTTATCCCTATTATTACATTTTTTTTATTATGTTGTGATGGAATTATTTTTATGAATTCCTTTATATTATATGAATTTTTTTATGATGTCACAATGTTTAAGATTCCCATTTTTATTACATGGGTTATGCTATGATGTATGTTTTATGATTTTGTGGCACACATAAGAATGGTATCATTATGAGATGGGTGGGACCTATATCTCCCTCCAATGCATTGGGTAAAGATTTTATATCTCATGAGATAGACATGGCTGGAATGGTAGGTTATACCGGTTCAGTGAAATAGGACTGAAATGAGGGTGACTCGATTCAGAAAGGGACTTTGTCCACTAAGATATTCTTGGAAATGAGTCTTGACTAACAAGAAATGATTCTCTATGATTATGTGTGTATTCCACAAAGTTTCATGTTTTAAGTTATGATTATAGGATTTTAATTTCATTACTATGATTTATCCCATGTTATGAAATTATGCTCTCTTTTGCAGGTTACGATTTCCAAAATGTTATGTTCTTATAAATATGATGTGATTGATATTTCTTTTGTTTACCCTTACAGAGCATTTGAGCTCACCCTTTTATGTTTTCTTTTCCCCAGGATATAAAGAAAGGTTTTAGGTAAAAAAAACGGAAGATCTTTATGGGAGATGTTGAAGATCTTTCAGCATGATTAGAAGATTATATTCCGAGTTTCCAAAGACACTAAACTATTACGATCATTGTGTGTGTGTTTTTGTTATGTACTAAGTATTCCGAAAAAGTAATGTAATGTCCATGTACGTCAAGTTTCGGGTCTTTACAGTTGGTATCAGAGGAAAGGTTTAGTCAACCTTTGGAAACTAGGATGCGAGAACTTTAGTGAGATCCCTAGAGATATTTCTAAGGTATGTCTAGGGATGCCTCTAAGGTTAAGTATACATATTGGTTATAGTCCTAGAATTAGGCTAACGATCTTAGAATTTAACCTAAGATGTTAGATATTGAGGGTACTTCCCCTTTACTATGTTGTTTTCTCTAGCATGATTTTTGCCTCTCACAGAATTATTTTTGTGTTTTAGTTAATGGAGGGAACCAAAAGGAATTCGGTTAACATTGAATCCAATGGAAAAATTGGTGACTATGAGCAAGAAAATTGTGTATTGCCTAGAGAGAAAGATATTGTGATTATGCTGAATTAGTCATCGTGATATATGATTAACAAGGTGAAATTTAGTGGTATGCCTAATTCATCCAATAAGAGAAAGATAGACTATTACGCATGTTCTCATGTTGAGGAGCATAAAGAAAGGAAGATTGAGATTTCTAAAGAAGGCAAGAAGAACCTTGAGGAATACCTTAAATGGAGGGACCGATGTTATCTGTGTAGAGAAAAGGGTCATAGAGTGACAGACTATTATGGAGTTCAATGTATTATTTGTGGAGAACATGGACATTACCCAACTCAATGCCCTGACCTAAAAAGTTACTTCTAAATCAAGGAAGGACTTATTCGAGGACAATAATTGAAGAGGATGGATTGAAGTGTTTATGTATTGGTATTCAAGAATAATGTTGTTGAGGTACTTTTATTGTGTATTAGAATATTTTTGTATTATTGTATTGTGGTTTCCAATAATTTTAAGGTACCAGTAACCATGAAAAGTGATTCAAATATTTTTGAAAGCAGATGATATGCGCATAATGAAGGGATAAGGAGAAAATGAAATGTTTGACAGTATTCATGAGCTCATGATTGATATAAGGACTAAGTGATATCATGGTTTGAGTATATAGAATTTTGAGGATTTTGGTATGTGGAAAGTGTTAACTTTTAACTGCATTCATGTTTTCACTATGGTTCAATGGGTATTCATTTTTTTCAAGAGATTACATGATTATGGTATTCACATGACTCGAATGTGACGAACAAGATATATGAGGGATAAATGATGGCATTCACATGATCATTTTCTCTATACTTTGAGCTTGGACCGAAGTATTTTGGATAAGCCTAAAGATTGGAATGGATTATGTTGGACATAAGTTAGTATTGTTTAAGGATAGAACCTTTTTTTCGATATTATTGATGGGATGATATAGTAATGTAGTTTTAGAAAAAGGAAAACCTATAGGACGGGCGACAACCCATCGCGTCGGACAAAGCTGTGGGAATCGAACCCACAACCGAAGTGCGACTGGCCTTTTTTGCCTACCACTGGCCTACAGGAAGTCCCTGTTTAGTAGAAACTAGTTTTATTATATTAAGCAGTATGATATATGAAGTATAAGTCCATTTTAGGAACCATATATGATTAATCTCACTATAGAATGACTTATGTATATTTAATAACTTTTTCTAACCTTTTGTTTGAGACAGATGGAATGACCCGTCATTCTATCACATGATCTGCTAACACTTCACGAATAACAAATTCAACTTTATTTATTTAAGAGATGAAGTGGAAATTGTTCAAGGCACGAACAACAGTGAGATTGTACCAAAATAAAGTAAGTATTTATTCTAATTCAAATTCTTTAACTTTAGGGAAACGATCTTGAAAACCAAAAATTTTGTCCTAGTGGTCTTATATATGATTAATCAGATGGTACCTTAGATCGTCACAAATTTATGGATTTGTGATTGTTGGATTTTCCATAGCAATGTTCTCTACCACTCTCCATCAGAACATGATGGTTATATTTTTCTTCCATATCCATATTTTCACCTATGTGGAAACCCAATGATTAGTTTATTTGGGTAACCATTACGTTTCATACTTTTGTTTTTAATGATTGGTTTTGGTATTACTTTTTAAGATGTGGGTTTCTATTAAAGAAACTTTTGAGTAGTAAACCATTTATAACCCCGACGAATTTCGAGGGCGAAATTAATTTTAAGGGGGGTAGAATGTAACGCCCCGAGATTTTATGAAAAATATTCTTTTCAATTTCATTAATGTCTTGTTTTGTATGCTACACAAAAAGGAGCTTGCACAACACGCATCCTTGACTTTCCTTGCATTACACACAATCGTGACAGCGTGTGTAGTACGCAAGACCGAGTTTCACTAAACAACGATATGCTATTAAAATATTATTAAAACTAGCCATTATGAATAGTAATAACCACCTTTTGAAATTTTGTAAATTTTATTTTTCAAAATGGACTTCATTTTTGGATTTGGAATATCGAAATTAGCTTAGGGTGAAATTTTGGTGATTTTTGGATAACTTTCATATTTTGATGAATAGTGAAAATTACTAAATTTTAATTAAAAACAACTTTTTCAATCGAAATAATTAATAGTGATAAATTATTAATTTGAGTGGTTTTAAAATATATTTAGAATATATTTTTACAATTTAATACAATGTTGGTCATTGGATGTAATTCTACATTTAAACCAGTTATAAACAAGTTTCAATCTTTTGATAGTTATTATCTCTTAAAAACACGCTATTTGTTTTGACGACGGGAATTAATTTTTAAATTAGTTAATGCAACTGATATGTTTTGAATTTGGTAAAATAGACATCATTTTTGAGTTCATAATATCAAAAATAGATTAGGCCTAATTTTTGGTATTTTTTTGAAAACTTTCAATTTTTGAGGAATAGTGAAACCACTAAGTGGTAGTTAAAAAAACTGTATTGTTCATAAAACTTAATTTTACCACTTCTATGAGTGGGATTTCAAAAATCCGAGAGACGCAGTTGATTTCAGTAAGTAAAATTTGGTTCAATGAGATGAAAATAATTTTTTGGTGAATAGTAACTTTTTACTTTTTTTACCACGGTTAAAAGTAAATAGGGTAATTAAGGGTAGAAATGATATTATTATTACCTTAACACATGTCCTAATTCTATTGGACAAATGTAATTCGACCAAAAACAAACTTAGGAATAAAATATGACCATTTAGGCCCACTTGAATTAGATTAGGACATTTATTATTATTTAATTCAAAGAAGAGTTAAAAGAGTTAAAATCAAAGTTTATTTAATAAAACATTTTTAATATAGGTTTATACATAAGATAAATTCGACTATAAATATTAATTAGAAATCTAAAAAGATTTCCTACATAATGGTATTTTATTTGTAATTTTTATACATTAAATAATTTAATTTATTTATGACACAACGATGATGCAGTAATTATCTTATTAATGAAATATTGAAATAATTGATGTTATAAATACCCAAATAAATATAATTTGAGACTTTTTATGAATTAAACTAATTTTATTGGTTAATATGACATGTTAGTATTTATTTAATTAACTTTTTTCGAATTTATCATTTTGTTATGATTTTCACAAAAATCAGTTACTAAATAGTGTCAAAATTGACATAAAATAGTTTTTAAAACAAATATTATATTATTAATTGTTATTTTATTCCTAAAAATCTAAGGTTCGGCAAAATGACTTAGATAAGGTTATATATATTAATAATAAACAACTTGGGGTTCGTTTGGCTTCTTATAGTAAGTTTATTAACCTTATAGTGTAAGAACACAAGAAGACGCGGTAAAAGTAAAATTATTTAACTTAATGTTAAATCTAAATGATAATGTTAAAATAGGATCCTAAACTTGTCTAAATTCTATTGTATGAGAGGATTTAGACCCATACCCAGCTTAGCCTCGAAATAAATCAATTTTTAACTATTTAAAACCGAACTTGACTTTATAATAAAATAATATTTTTAGTTATTCCAAAGGTGCCCCTCTCCTCCCTTATAAAAGGGAACCCCCTCCCTCTCTTCCTCACACAACTTTGAGCCTTCAAGCCCAGTCAACCCCTACCAAATTATCTTCTCCACTTCCCTAGCAACATCCTAGAGGTTATGGTATTCCTCAAAGACCAATTTTAGTGCCGTAAGAGGAGGTCTCAAAGAGGCGCTTCAAAGAAGAGGTAATTTCGGTTACCGATTCTTTCACCTTTATTTCTTCTTCCACTTCTTCTTCTTAGGTTGTTTCATTATGAAGTAATAACATCAGTATAAATCATATACTGATATGTTATTATAAGTATGAAACAATCCTATTTCACCATCTATCCATCCTACGGAAAACGAAATCACCGCGCGTGCGTACGTACGGAATACCGTCTCCACGCTGTGGTGAAATCTATTTTCCACCACCACCTTACTTGGATGAGTATAATGGTGTAAATAATAACTATATATTATTATTTTAAATTTATATTGATTCTGAAATAGTATACATACACTCGAATACAGTCCCATGATCATGAGAACGATATCATTGCTCCTGCGTACATACGGACTACCGTCTCCACGACGTGATGAGATTCATTCTCCACTTTAACCATTCATGAATGATTATAAAGTATATATAATAAGTAATCATGAAATATATGATATAATAATGATACTGGATTTATGTGTATATATATGAATGTCATCTACTTAATTCCGTTCAACTCAATAAGGAAACGAAAACAACGTTCATGCGTACGTACGCACTACCGTCTCCATGAACGGTGTGTTTCATTTCATTTATCTATCTATTATATATATATATATACTGAATATATATGATATATAAATCATGTTTTATATTCTGGAAGTAAGTAAATCATGATATAAGTAATAATAATGTCAAGAACAACAAGTCCAAACACCTACGACAAATGAATCGATTTTTCCCAAAACACTCTTTAACATGGAATTTACAAAAGAAAGGTTAAAATAAAGTCATAAGTGAACCATATATGATATAATAACAATGAGTATGATTCTGGAATAAGTCAATTACATTATTTAAATCATTATACAGGAGTTTCGGACACTTACGAAGCAAATCGGACCTAAGGTAAGGGAAATATCACAATCTCATTTTTATCCGAGATTGTTTATACTTTGAAATTTACTGGGGTGTATCTTATCATCCAAATCCATGTTTCCTAAATATGTAATATTTATATCCTTATAAAATAGTTTATATCCAATTTTACCCTTCGGTGAGTTTTTAGTAAAAGATATTAAAGGAATCTTTTGTCGTTTTTCGTACGAGGTACTTTTTTTTGACTTTTCCGACAAAAGTACGAGAAGAATGTTTTTTTAACTCATATGGAATGAATGGATTTTTAAAAAATTATTTCCAAGAAGATTCCTTTACAAGTTTTCAAGTTTATTTTTAATCAACTTCTTTTAGTTTAAAATTGTATGACATGTTAAGAAAGGAAAAGTGTTTTTGAAGTAGAAATGATATTTTCCTCAAGAATGGAGTTCAAGTGTTTTATCAAAATTATTTTCCATCTAAGATAATAAAGGGTTCTGTTTTTTTATCCATATTATTACATTGTTTTGATTATGTTGTAATGGAATTATTTTTATGAATTCCTTTATATTATATGAATTGTTTTATGATGTCACAATGTTTAAGATTCCCATTTTTATTACATGGGTTATGCTATGATGTATGGTTTATGATTTTGTGGCACACATAAGAATGGTATCATTATGAGATGGGTGGGACCTATATCTCCCTCCAATGCATTGGGTAAAGATTTTATATCTCATGAGATAGACATGGCTGGAATGGTAGGTTATACCGGTTCAGTGAAACAGTACTGAAACGAGGGTGACTCGATTCAGAAAGGGACTTTGTCCACTAAGATAGTCTTGGAAATGAGTCTTGACTAACAAGAAATGATTCTCTATGATTATGTGTGTATGCCACAAAGTTTCATGTTTTAAGTTATTATTATAGGATTTTCATTTCACTACTAAGATTTATCCCATGTTATGAAATTATGCTCTCTTTTGTAGGTTAAGATTTCCAAAATGTTATGTTCTTATAAATATGATGTGATTGATATTTCTTTTGTTTACCCTTACTGAGCATTTGAGATCACCCTTTTATGTTTTCTTTTCCCCAGGATATAAGGAAAGGTTTTAGGTAAAAAAAACGAAAGATCTTTATGGGAGATGTTGAAGATCTTTCACCACGATTAGAAGATTATATTCTGAGTTTCCAAAGACACTAAACTATTACGATCCTTGTGTGTGTGTTTTTGTTATGTACTAAGTATTCCGCAAAAGTAATGTAATGTCCATGTACATCAAGCTTCGTGTCTTTACAGTGAAGGTTTCCCCAATCATCTTGCATCCATCAAAATAGAAATGGAAAACCCGAAGTGAATCTCTCTAATAACAAAATGATTGGGTTATTATCTATCGGGCCATTTTGTTTACACACCATATGAAAAAAGAAATGGTTGAACTGACATGCATCTGTCAAATGATAGAACAATCAGTTAATCAGGCATCAGGAAACATTGCTTTGTGTTCCAACACAAATAAAGAAGTAAGACTAGCTTGATCATATACATGATCCTCTGTAAACAGGGTTCTCATAAAATATTTCCATCCTCATTTTGAAAAGTTCAAATGAGCATAATTGTTGTAAAGGGAATAAAAGAGAAATTGTGTTAACCATGCATATTTTGTTGACCACACATCATGGCTATGATATTTCACTAATCATTAATTATGTTAATTTTTTTCTATAGGAATGTAGATACTTATCTCATCAATAGTATCCCAATATGAGACAGTGACTTCTTCACCCAGAAATCACACTAGTAAATCACCTATTGATGCAACCCCATGGGTCGCAAAATGATATCACCTTCTCAATAGATCAAATGTTAGGCGGAGAACACAATTCTCTTGGAGTACCAAAGATGTGGTAAAATACCAACCCTAGAAGATAACTATAAATGTTTTCAAGCACAGAAAATGGAAAGTATGCATCACCCAAATAAAGCTGCAGGTAAGCCAGTGGACCTCATCGCCATAGCCAACCGCTTCAGTAGATTAACCCCAGAGTGCGACAACTGCCAAATTAAATATCTAATGAAGGTAGACCATGAATCCAAATACAGCTCCCATTCGGTTTAGATGCTACTAGGGTGGGTGCCTGTCAACTGATGTCCCTAGTACGATCCCACCAGTTTCCTACCGAGGGTACCACCTGACACACCGCCACTTCTGAATCCCATGCATGGGAAACAAGGAAGGAATATCAAGTGAGGAAGGTGTGGGATACATAGGATAGGGCTTATATCCCCACTCATATCGATTATGTCTTCTGATATATTCCAATAACAACCAGTAATCATGCTCATATCCATTCTCACTCAGAATAGGTATGTGAGAATATTCCCATAGCAGGTATGGGGGAGGAAAATATATGTACTCACATGCGAGAAGTCCATAGGCATATTCTAGTGGAACAAAGAGGAAAATAGTGGGAACATATAATTGCTTGCATCAGAGACATATTCTAGTACATAGTGGAGTCCAAAAATGTGCATCTTTATATCCTTGCAAACAATATTCTAAAATTATAATATATTTTAGCAATAGTTGAAGAAATCCACTAACATATTATGGAATTGTTGATGATAAAGGGACATTAACATATTCCTATCCCTACATTTAGGACAAGTCAACACTCTGATAATTGAGAACAGATGGTTTCACTGGATAAAGAACACAATGTTGCTCCAGTTCAAGAGGGATATCATCATATTCAGATAAAGGGAGAGACATCAGACCAGGCTAGTAATTCTGTTTCAATTGGGGCTCACCTAGTGAGAGTGAAACATGGATTATGATAAGGGTATATGACCATCAAAAAAGTCTGGTGACATATTTTAAAGGAACATGATTGGTCTCCTATCCCCATTTTGGATGCGACCCACCAAGTGATAGGGGAACATGTCTTGGTACATGCTCATATTTATTTTGAAGAAGTCCAGCTGTATAGTTCAAAGTACCAAGATCATGCATATATCCTTGTTCTGGTTGGGGATAACCAAGTGATAATGGTACAATCCTTAGGATAGTCTAATATTCCTATCAGTGAATCTGCCTCACATATTCTATCAGACCATAGAATCTAGAAAGATATTCATACTTCCACCGATTAATGACTGCACCAACATCATTCCAAGAAAATATAAGAGGAGGCTCATATCCCTTCTCACATTCTAGAGGAATGTTGGTATATTTTTGTGGGAAATGAATTTTTGGACTAGGATTATTCTCCCACTCCAATTAGGGATCACCAATTTAGAGTGACACATGAATTTGGGTAGGCTCATAATCCTACCAAGAATGACCAGAGGCATATCTTATGGGCTCAGGATCAGGCTCATACTCTAGTCCTGACTAAGGCTCACCAAATGAGAAGGTTACATTCCTTGGGACCATCTCATATTCCTGTCAATAGTGATACGAATCTTTGGAATATTATAGAAGATCCTTAGTAGAAGGCTCATACTTCCACAACACCAGACAGTTATAATAATGATCCAAAAACCGTCATAAAACCGAATCATATCCCTAAAAAATTAAAAAAATAAGTTCGACATATTCCATCCACGATGTAGGACATGACCCATATTCCTAATCTTCTCAATTCTAGTGTCCTTGAGGTCATTCGAGACACATTCTCAACATTCCTAGGGTCCATCAAATCTTCCACAAAATTAGAATATGATCATTACTATGATGGTCCTCCTCATGGTAGTGTGGAGATGGACAGTTTGGACTCTACTTAGGACATCCACCATGGTCAAACTCACTATGAAGATATCTCCCACAAATAAATAAATACTCCCCTTTCCCAGACACCTTCATATGGAGAGGTTCTCAAAGACTATAGGCCTTCATATAGAGAGGTGCTCAAAACATCGGGGTCAACAACATATAGTTCCCCATCAACTTCCAACAACACTCCACTCTAGTACGTATGCGTCCATTAGAAGAATAATCCATGGTATGACCATATAGAGGAATATATGTATGAATTAGAGAAGTCCAACATTAAAATACGTATATATTTAGCTAAAAATAACATCCCCTTCATGTTCTGGACCCTCTCCAATTCTGACTATGTGATCCCAGATGAGCTAGAAAAGGAGTGCATGCCTTATCTATGTAAAAATATATTAGCTATTCATCATAAACTAATGGATCCACATATTCCTTATCTAGTATATGAGGGTCTCCTTTAGAACATCAAGATACTAGACTGTCATCTAGAACAAACCACTATCTCCATAGCCCTGGATCCAAATTCAAAAAATCATAGTGGAAATCTGCAACATGCTTTCCACTATTGTATCACAAACCTTACAAAATTAATCTCTAAATCCACACCATGAATCTGTATTAGAGGATGGGGAGAGTATCAAGATTTAAACTTTTCTTATCCCCTAGTAGAACCCTTCAGATAGAACATCCTATAATGTCATAGCCTCCAAAGAAATCACGAGACCTTGTAACGCCCATGCCACTTGGTCACTACAATAGAATGATCACACTTCAACAATTCCCAGACATCACAAATGGAGGGAGATGATAGCCAAAAGGACATAAAAATTGTCCCCTTGAATGAATGAGAATTAATTTTAGATACAAAGACCAAATTTTTGAACATATGAACAACTTCCTATAAATAAGGGTTCTCACCGTAGGCTTCCATCAACCCCGACGCCCACACAAGCATAGCTACAATGCATTAAATGGTTTGTCATAGAATCTTCCATAGTAGTCGTCCAAAAGAGGACCAATCCCATTGGTCAAAGAGAATATCTTCCACTACCTCCACTTCTCAAATCATAAATTCTCGAAAGGATTCAAGATACATTGGAAACACCTACAAAATACACCATCTTGTTGGGCAGGGGGATATATATCTCAATCACTATCTCTAGGTTCATCATCCCTTGAAAGGGTCCTGGGGACATCAACGGTGATTCTAAATCAACCCCAACCCACTGGGATAAAGGGAATTTATATCTTCATGTCCATATTGGGAGTCATCAAACCCCTGAATGGAATCATCATATCCTCAATAATAGGACAAACCAATACCAATTAAGGCCATAAATAACCCCAATCCATAAAGATGGGGGAATTTTCATCATCATCATCATCATCACAAAGAGAATCATTCTCCGCCCGATTGGGAGGAAAAAAATCAATGATCAGCATCCCATAAGTTCCTCCCACCACAAGAAAAACCTCTTCTGGTTGGGGCCTACTCGGAATCCATGATAAAAAATTACTTCAAGATCACCATTCACAAAGGAATTTGGGAAGAGCATACAATAATGGAAATCATACCATTCTAGGGTCTATAACGACCCAAAAATTCATTAATGAAAATTACTCTTGGTCTATTTAAATGTCTTCTTATGGTTATGTAAAGCCTGTGCACTTATTCAGTTTTATGTTTTGGATTTTAAAATACCATTAATAATTGTGACTGTTGCTAATATAGCAATTGAACAGTGATCACATGATTAGTATAAATATAGGGCTTTAAATAATCCAATTTACTCAGACAAAGGAAGAAATGGACTCATCCAGTAGACTTTCCTCGTATGAATCCCATTTGTCGGAGCTCGGAAAGGAGGTGGAATCATTGGTCTATGCTCTTGACCAATCCCAAAATGATCTTGAAAACGTTAACCTTGAGTGAAACTGACTATGTGAGAAGTGGAAGTTAATAGAGATTACCACTCGAGCGATGTTATTCGAGCCACCACAACAGTCTTTCACCATCGCACACCTTACCATTGGGTCTTATGCGGGTGTTTTAAGGGATTATGTAACAACACCCTAATACTAAAATTATTTACATTATTATTTTATAAGATAATATACATTCTATTTATTATTGTTACTTTGTATATAGCTTTTAAAGCACAAATAATATTTTTAGTTAATATTCGACTAAGAAATATATTTTGATGAATTAATGGATTTTTGAATTAAATAATATTTTAATAAATATTATTATTATTATTAAATAAATTTTTCTTTAATATAAATTATCTTATATTTTTTTGAATGCAATTTTAATTTTTATTAAGGTTTGAAAGCAGTTTTTGTCAAAACCCATTAATTTTCGATAAATGTTGGTTTTTATTTTAGTAGTAAAAATTAACATGTTTAAAAAACAATTTAGATAAAATTAATATTATTTTTGGAATCAGGATATCAAAATTATCCAATGGTTAATTTTTCATAATTTTCTGAGATAGTCAAATTTTTGGGTAAAAATTAAATACCGTTTGAATATATAATGTGTTTTATGACATCATAATGACCCAATAGTGATGTAATAAAATAATTTAAACATTATGTCCGACCAATAAATGTTTTATCATTAAAATAATGTGATTTTGGATTTGTTTTATTTATTTTAGAAAGATTTATTGGACCCTCCATGACTTATAAAACATTTTGTCTTTTTAAATTGTTTTCCTTGAGAGTGTGACTCGCCTCCACATAAGCAACCCTATTATTTTAAGAAGTTCAGAAATTTTCCTTATAAAATATTATTTTATGCTCCCCTTTGGAAAAAAACATGGGCAAAAACCAAGGTCTGGTTTTTAGTTTTTGTAAGTTTAATGTGAGACGTCCCAAACCTAAATAATAATGAATTCCCTCTACTATCCTATATAAACCCACCCATGCTCCCACTTCCTCTTCACTCAAAGCCTTTGGAGTTAGTACAACCTCTTCCCTCCTATCTCTAGAATCCTCCCAGGGTTCCCCAAGCTCCCAAGAATCCTCTTTCAAGCCTCTCTCAAGCTTTTGGGATCACACTTCCAAGTAAGGGATTTCTCCCTTTGTCATTTTTGTCCAATTTTCTTTAAGTTGATATGATTTTTTCATTTAAAAATTTTGTATAATTATTTATCACCTTCCCCTTACTTACCTTTTTATGTTTGTATGATGCCATACCCCTTTCTCTCTCATTAATGAATCTCATGTACACTCGTTACCATGCGGAAATTCCGTGAGTGATTTCTCTATCCTCTTTTACATCCATGAAATTATTTTGTATTATGCATTTAAATTCCATTAAATTTGTGGGAACATGTATCTATATGACCCCCTTACTTTCCATTTCATGAAAATATGATGAGACACCCATTTCTCTCTCATCAACCATTTTCATTAATCCTTATGTCACGCTGTTATGCTGCCGAAATTGCACCGCATTTTTCTAAGCCAAGATCACTGTGTAGTGAATAGCATACCCATTTCTCTATCAATGGTATTCATATTTATGCACATATACATATTTTCTGGTACTTTCATGTATTTATTCCACATTACTTAATCGTGTAATAACTTATGATGTTGATTGATTTCATGTTATATGATCCATGTGGCACACTTATGCGTGAAATGAAATGTTTAAGAATGGTGCGCCCTGATAGCACTCCAATGCATTGGGTGAAGTATAGTATCATGATAATTCATGAGTAATGAGTGTTGAATCATGCTAATTAAAGTGAAATGAGGGTTTACTTCTGCTTCATGTGCAATGAGGGTTTACTCATGCACCATGTGCAATGATCCTTTTCTCATGCTAATTCCATGTTTAGTGTTGTTGCCACATTTCTATGTTATGATTATCATTCTTTATCATGCCTTTATGTTCATATTTCTCTTGTGATCCATTGATATTCCTATTGTCTAACTTGTATTGTATTCCTCATATTATTCCATGTTTATTCCCTTACAGGGCTTTACAACTCACCATTTTCTTATTCATGTCCTCATGTTATCCCATGAAATGCTAAGTATGAGAGAATATAGTGGTCATGTAAAGGAAGTTTTCAATAAAGATATTGTATTTCATGTTTTAAGTTTTTATGTAATGATTATAAGCCCCAAAGACACTAGACGTCTAAATCTTCTATTTTGTATCAAGTGAAGTTTATGTAATAAATCATGTCTAAGTGTATAATAAAGAGCCGGGTTATTATAGTTGGTATAAAATATTTGTTTAGTTATTTTTGGGATTAGGATGAGAATACCCTAGTGAAGAGTTATAGAAAAGAATAAGTATAATAAAAACATCCTTAATTATTGGTGAGTATTGAGTAAGTGGTTTATCAAGAAAATACATCCCTGTTTGGATACAAGTAGGTAGAGGTAGCTCTGGCGCAGATAAATCCTTGGGGTAAAACACAAAAACACCACATTGAGCTAGAATCAAATGAGAATTGGTGCACGAAAACGGGCCTTGCTACACTCTTGGTGATGACACTCCCAGGGTATATGCTTTGGTAAATTAAAAGGCTTATTATGAACCACTATTAAGGGAATATAAAAAATCCCTCTAAGAATACATGTTAGAAAGTAGATCATGGATAACATATATTGAAGCCTAAGAATTCATAAGTTAAGGAAATACGTATAATTTATAAGTTATTACGTTAATGTCATTGGATTCCCCTTTTATGTGTTTAATAGTTAAAATTAATCATCCTTAAGTATATATTGGATATATTAGAACTAGAATCAAAAAGTGAAAGGTAGGGTTATCATCTTTATTTCTACGAATTCTTTTATATCTCAAAAGTTTAGTAGAACAATCCCAACACCACCACAAATCATGGAGGTAAAGATGTTGATGCGTATAGAAAATGGGGCAATCATTGCATCCCATGAATATAACTCCTCCCCTTTCATAATTTGTGGATTGAATTTCCTAGTGAACCTCGTCATACTCCCTCTAGTGGAATTTGACGCAATTATTGGCATGGATTGGCTTTCCTTATATAAAGCCAACATAAATTTACGTGAGAGGGAAATCACTCTCCATGTGGAGAATTGACCCTCAATTCTATACAAGTGTAAGGAGGAAGATGAATCTTCTTTAGCTCCATCATCTCAAGAATGGATATTACTTCCCTATGAGCACACGTATCTGGCTCAGATGAATGAGTCTAATGAAGCAACCATCTTTGAAAACATTCCCATTGTGAGGGAATTCGCTGAAGTGTTTCCCGAGGAATTTCCTAGACTTCCTCCTAGAAGAGATGTTGAATTCTAAATTGATCTTATAACTGGAGCATTGGCAATATCCAAGAATTTGTATAGAATGGTGGTTGTGGAGCTTGAGGAGATGAAGAAACAACTACAAGAGAATCTGGATAAAGGGTTTATAAGCCCAAGTGCTTCACCTTGGGGTGCACTAGTCCTCTTCATCAAGAAAAAAATGGTTCAATGTGCCTTTGCATCGATTATATTGAGCTTAACAAAATCACTATAAATAACAAGTATCCTCTCCAACAAATTGATGACTTGTTCGATTAGCTGCATGGAGCACAATAATTCTCTAAGGTAGATTTGCGGTTAGGATATTATCAATTAAGGGTGAAGAAGGATGTTATCCCCAAGACTGCTTTTTGTAAAAGATATGGGCACTATGAATTCAAGGTAATGCCTCACTAATGATCCATCAATCTTCATGGACTTTATGAATAGATTCTTTAGGAATTACATCGACAAAGTTTTGGTAGTATTTATAGATGATATTCTGATATACTCCAAAACCAAGTAGGATCATGAGGAGCATCTAAGAAATTTACTTGATACCTTTTGGAAGGAAAATCACTCTAAAAAGTACAGTAAGTGTGAGTTATGGTTGAAGGAGGTCTCATTACTTGGACATATCATCACAAGTAATGGGATATCTGTGCATCCCTTCAAAACAGATGCAATTGAGGGATGGACGAGGCCAACTTCGATAACAGATATCTGTAGCTTCTTGGGGTTAGCTAGATATTATCGACGATTTGTGAGAAATTTCTCATGATTTTTCAACCCTCTTACCAAGCTAACTCGGAAAGGAGTAAAGTTTTCTTAGAGTGATGAATGTGAAGAAATATTCAAGGAGTTAAAAAGGAGGCTTATCACTGCACCCATGCTCAATTTACCCACAAGTGGAGAACTTTTTGTGGTATTTAGTGATGCATCGAAGAAGGGAATGGACAGTGTGTTGCTACAAAATGAAAAAGTCATTGCCTATGCTTTAAGGCAATTGTAAGATCATGAGGAAAATTATCCAACACATGAATTGGAGTTGGCCGCGGTGATCTTTGCTTTAAATTTTGGTTGCATTATCTCTTTGGGGAGAAGTTTGAAATATATATGGACCACAAAATCCTGAAGTATATATTCACATATAAAGAGTTTAACATGAAAAAATGAAGATGGTTAGAGCTGATCAAAGACTATGACTGCTCAATCCATTACCTTCCTGTGAAAGCGAATAAGGTGGAGGATGCTCTAAGTATAAAGGAACCAACAATTCTATCATTGATTAGAATATAGAAGGATCCAATATTCTTAGACTTGATGAAGATGGACAAGAGAATCATAAAGAAGGGAACATCATCAATCCTTTCACAAATGATTACTCAACCGTCTCTTTTAGAATGGTTAAAAGATGCTCAAAAGGGTGATATGAGAATTCAGAAGAAAGTGGAAGCTACCAGAAAATGGAAATCCTCAGAGTTCAATGTTAATGAAGAAGTAATTGTGCAATTTTGGAAAAGACTATGTGTTCCATCAAGTCCAGATCTAGAGAAGGAACTTTTGGATGATGCACATGGTTCAAATTTCTCTATTCACCCAGGAAACACAAAGATGTATCGAGATCTCTCAGAGAATTATTGGTGGGATTATATGATAAAGGAGATCATTGAGTATAAATTAAAGTGTCTGGTGTGTCAGCAAGTCAAGGATGAGAGGTAGAAGTCTAATGGGATAAAGCAACCATTACCCATACCAGAATGGAAATGGGAGAACATCACCATGGACTTTGTCACCGGACTTCTGAAGACATCCAAAGGAAACAATGCAATATGGGTTTTTGTGGATCTTCTTACAAAGTATGCACAATTTATTGCAATTCGGGATGATTTCTCATTGGATCAACTAGCACAAATATATATCAGGGAAGTGGTAAGGCGGCATGGATTACCACTATCTATTGTATCCGATCAAGATCCAAGATTCCCCTATATGTTTTGGAATATCCTTAAACATGCTATGGATACTGAATTGAACTTTAGTATGTCCTATCATCCTCAAACTGATGGCTTATCTGAGAAAACTATTCAGACACTGTAGGATATGTTAATATCAATTTATATAGACTTCAAAGGAGGGTGGTAAAAACATATTCCACTGGGTGTTTTTTGACAAAAGGTGTAATCATTAAAAACTAATATCGGAAGAAGTACAATCACTTAACCATGAAGGAAAGTGGTCCAACTAGATCTGGTCATTGTCAGGAGGGCCAGAGGCCGCTACCTGATGGGGTGCCTTGTTTCCTTACCTTTTGATAAAGGAGAAGGTGAAAATTGTGAAGCATTGACGTAGAGAATGGATTTTTCTGATGAGTGAGCCAAAAGGCTGAAAGCCACTGTTGTTGAGGTTGATAGCCTTAACAATGGTGAGACATTCTGATTCCAGGTGGATTGTGTCCCATCCGTGATCTTTAGCGAACATCATCCCAGCAAGGATGGCGGCAGCTTCAGCAACCACGGGTTCCCAAAGAATGTGGTGTGATTCATGTTTGGCTGCGATGGTCTATCCAAAATGATCCTGGGCCAAGAGACCAAGAACAACAGGTTTATCCTTTGGAAGAGACGCATCCACGTTAATATTGAGACTCCCTTCCGGTGGAGGCTGGCAATGGGAAGAAGGGGACGAGGTTTCAAAAGGCTTTTGTTGTCCAGTGTGATGTTGCCATCCCTCAATACATGATAATGCCCATCAATCCTGAAACTGGGGGGCTTGATGATGTGGTTGAAAATGGAATCATTACGCCACAACCAAATGATCCAGGCCAAAATTAAAATAGAGCCCGCTTTGGCTGGCGAAAAAGAAGAGCACCATCACATCAAAAGAGAGGGGAGGTCCGAGACTGCGTTCAGTGTGAGATTCATACAAGAGCCCCATTTGTGCCAGACCTCCTTTTCCCCTGGGCATTGGATGATAGCATGGAGGGGAGATTATGGGGTGTTTGGGAAGAAGGGTCACAACATGTCACTAGAAATATGACAATGGACGAGGAGGTCCTTGGTTGGGAGGGTTCCAATGCACACCTGCCACCAGAAGTGGCTGATTTTTGGAGGGACATTAAGATTCCACAGATGTTCCCATGGCCCCCCATCACCTCTATCTGTCTGAGTACAGAGGGCGAGCCGATATCCATATTTCACCATATAGGTGCCCGATATTTCGTTGATCCAGTAGATATGGTCAGGGCCTGCATCTGGCACACATGGGATACTCAGGATAAGCCTTTTGTCCCTTTTGTTGAACCACGAGTGAAGTTCTTCCGTGCACCAACCATTCCCATTATCGGAAAAAAGGCATCGAACAATGGCCTCTTGAAAGTCCGGTTGAGCAGGGTATGATGCCCGCACACCATCCTTGTCAATCAGCCAGGGATCCGTCTAGATATTAACAGTTGATCCATTCCCAATCCTCCAACCCAACCCTTTATTTAGAAGTCTTCGGGATCCCCATAAACTTCTCCAGGGGAAGCTGGGTTGGGGGCCCAGAGATGAATCCTGGAAATCATTGTGGGGGAAGTATTTTTCTCGGAGTAACCACATGCAGAGGGGGGATGGGCGGTTAATAAGGTTCCATCCTTGTTTAGCCAGTAGCGCATCATTGAAATGAAAGAGGTCCCGGAATCCCATACCTCCCTCTGATTTGGGTTTTCAGAGTTTATTCCAGGAGATCCAGTGGATTTTGTTCCTTCCATTGTTTTTTCCCCACTAGAAGTTGGCAGTGCATGAGTGGATCTGGTTAACAACAGCAGCATGAAGTTTGAACAGGGACATGAAGTAGCAGGGGATAGACTGAAGAGTAGCTTTTATGGGGGTTCCCTTGCCGGCTCTGGAAATTCTGTTTGGGGTCCAACCAAGGATTTTTTTTCTCGATCCTATCCAGCATAGATGCAAAGATTTAATTTTTGGATTGGCTGATCACCACGGGTAGTCTGAGGTACTTCTGATGCTTTTCGACCATATGAATGCCTGCAGCGACACAGAGTTCTTCCCTTTTTGATGGTGGTACCCCCGAGATGAAAGAGACTTCTGACATTCTAGGATTAATTGTTTTCCTTGAGGACCTCTCATACTGGTGGATCGCATGGCCGATGGCAAGGCAATCATTATGGGTGGCTCTGGAAAAAGGAAGGCAATCATTGGTGAAAAAGATATGTGACACCGATGGGCTTGCACGACAAACCTTTTCCCCATGAATTTAATATGAGGATGCTGCCCTGGAAATGAGGTTAGAAAAAACATCAGCCACCAAGATGAATAGAAACGAGGAAAGAGGGTCTCCCTATTGAAGGACTCGGGGAGGGGAGAAGCCTCTAGTAAGCACCGCATTGACATTAATACAGAAGGAGACCGACGAGACACAGTGCATGATCATATCTGTCCATTTTGAGTAGAAGCCCATTTTCAGCATCACAAATCCAAGAAAATGCCATTCCACTTTATCGTAGGCCTTGGTCATATCCAGTTTCCAAGCCATGGTTCCCCTTTTCACAGTGGACCATGTTTTCATAGATTGGAACACTTCATGGGCCAAAATAGCATTATTAGTGATCAGTCTCTTGGCCACGAAAGAACTCTGATTTTCTGAGATGATTTCAGGTAACCACGTATTCAATCGATTAACAAGAATCTTTGAGAAGATCTTGTTAGAGACAATATAGAGGCCAATAGGTCTGAAGTCAGAGATCACGAGAGGTTTCTTGATCTTGGGGATGATGATGAGGACAAATTTTTTGATATCGGAGAGGTTTTTTCTCCCCACCCAAATGTTCTTCATCATAATGCAGATGTCGGGATCAATAATGTGCCAGTACTGTTTAAAGAAGAGGGCGTGGAAGCCGTCCAACCTCGGGGCTTTGGTAGGGTGAATATGTTTCAGAGCCAGAAGAATCTCGTCATCTGTAACATCCTTGATAAGTTGTTTCTTCATCTCCTCGGTGATCATGGGTAAAATGAAATCCTCCACCTCAGTTGAGATGTTAAGGATTCCGGAAGTGAAGAGATCCTGGAAGTAACTGGACATAACATTGTGGATTCTTTCAGTGTCGTAGACGTTACTTCCATCCGAGTGCAAAATGCAAGAGATAAAATTTTTCCAGAGCCTAGCTGAAGCTTTATGATGAAAATATTAGGTGTTTGCATCCCCTTCTGCAATGTGGATGTCACACGCCTGCATAGCCCAGAATCTTTCCTTGATACATAGGGCGACATCTAAGTCTCGTTGGGTTGCTCTGATGTTGGAAAAAGAACAATTTGATGGGGGTTGGTTGAGATGGTTGGTCATCATTATTTCAAGGAAATCGCAGTGCCTGTCAGGTAGACAAAATTTTTTATTGCTCCAAGACCTTGGATTGGTTTCCACCTATTGGAGTTTGGACCCAATGTCAGTTTGTCCACACTTCCAGCCTGATCGGATAACATCTTCGAATTCGCGGTCTTTTGACCAGAAGCTTTCAAATATGAATGGTTTCCTGACTTTAGTGATGTGGTTGCCTTGGGTAAATTCAATGACAATCAGGTAGTGGTTCGAGCAATTGAGCGTCAGGTGTTCGATGTGAAACATTCTAAAAATATTCGTCCAATCCGTTGAGCCCAGAAATATATCAAGGTGCTTAGCAATACAGGTACCATATGTATTCCCCATAAACCAAGTGAATGGGTTACCTGCATAACCCAGATCGACCAAATCCACACAAGAAATTTCCTCCTTGAAGTCTGAAATCGACTTAGAGGGTCGAAGAGAACCGCCTCTTTTTTCCTTCTGATACAGTATCTCGTTGAAGTCCCCTCTGGAGAGAATGGGGATTGGCAGGTTGCTCCGTATATTTAAAAGAAGATCCCATGATTTCTACTTCTCATTCTGGGAGGACCAACCATAGAAACCCACGAATGTCCATGGTGGGGCTTGGGTCTCATGGATTGTTGCCTCCACATGGTGTGGAGAGAAGGATAGGATCCTGACGTCGACAGTGTCCTTCCAAAGGATACAAAGTCCCCCCCCGAGTGGCCTTGTCGGGACAACGGTAGGCAACCCTGGAAGCCCCATTTCCGAGCAAGAGCAGTAGTGTCCTTGTTTTCCAATATGGTTTTGGACAGGAAAACCATATCAGGGCGACTTTGAGCACAATGGTGCTGGAACATGCGAACCGTTCATGGGTTTCCAAGCCGACGACAGTTCCAACATAAGATAATCATTCCTCTAGGCAGGGCTGGGACATACCCACCACCACGTTTTAGTCCTTTGGGATCATTTTGTCTCCTTCCGCTTTCCATTTTTTTGGAGAGTTTTCAGCCGAATTACTTGTTTCAATTCATCATTTAAGTTCCCCAGGTTTTGGGTTAGCTATTTTTTCGTGTCTGTTTTCACAATTCATCCTTTTCCAAGTTCGACGAGTAATTGGGCCTGATGATGTTGTTCTGGTCATCCATGAGTCACCTTGTGGAAAGATGTCTGGCGTGGCCATGTATGGGTTTGGGTCATGATCAAGTGGTTCGATGCATAGTTGCTTTGGCTTTGGACTTTGATCAGGTGGGTCTAGATCTATTGTAAATGGCTATGTTAATGGTAAGATAGTGTCTTTCAGGGGGGTTAATAGAAATGTCTGGGTCTCTGCAGAGCTTCTTTGTATGGATCTCATTTCTTTCCCCATTATTGCTCGTGATGTTTAAGTCCCTGGGAGACCCTCCCACCGCCCTCTAGTTCATTGGGTTATCCTCAGGGATCTCTGGTGGTCCAAGCATGATGACATTGTTATGTTCAGGTTCCACCTGTTTAGTGTGAGCCATCGTGAGACGGTCTCGATCCCTTAGTTTTTCTACCTTAGGGATGAAGACATATCTTGACGGTTTGGCTCGAAGCCAAGGACCATAATGCAGTATGATGTTGCCTGAATCGTTCTTTTTTGTGCTTCACACATTCTCTCTAGATTACCAATACACCCACATGAGAATCAGAAAATTGAGAGTTTCTCGAACTCAAATGAGATCCAGGTGTTAGAGTCATCAATTTTAAAGAACATTCCCCTCATCATAGGCTCTACTACTTCGACCTAGGCTTTAATCTGCATCTTGGGTCCCCATTGGATTGGGTCGGAGCAGTCCCATTCATAGAAGTGGCCAATGCGATTTCCAATTTCTCTCATAACTCGTTATGTTATCCCATGAAAGGGGATTCCTTTGATGCGTATCCAGAAGGGGGAACATGTAAGGTTAATATGATGGATATCATCCCCACCTTTGAATTCTTCCATGAGGAGGAGCTGATTGTAAAAGGACCACGACCTGCATTTGAGGATTTTGTCTCTATCTTTTTCATTGAAGAACTCAAAAACTAGGAGGTTATTCTCTACAACCTGAACAGCCACTCCAGCTTCCAGTTTCCATAGATTTTGGAGGGTGTTTTTGAGGGCCCACTGATTGACTAAGGTTTTTTCCACGAATTTTCCGACAACCAGCAGCGACATAGGTTTTGTCAGAAGCATATCTTCATTCCTCCGAGTCTCAACCAGCACATTTTTTTGTTTTTTAATGACAACTTCATCCATTGCTTCATTAGGTTGGCTTCCATGGTGCGGAACACTTTTTTTGATTATTTTCCTTTTAATTTTGTTTTTTTCCCCACACCTTGATTCTACAACCAGTTATGCCCATGCACCACCCTTGAGTAGCCCACCCGTGTGAGGAGTATGTGTAGGTTTTTGAAGGTGTTCGTTCCTCTACGCTCCAGCTAGGCACAGCCCCAAACCTCTTCCTTCAAGGCCCGACCCACAAAGCCTCCATCTAGGCCCGGTCCGCTCCACCCGTGGGTCACCTTCAATCGCGCTCCGCCCTTCGCGATCAGCCCTTCGTGAGCAGCACTTCACGAGAAGAGCTTCACGAGCAGTGATTGAGGCATGGAAAATGTGTTCCCTTAAACCACAACCCACCCTTCATGATCAGCTCTTCGTGACCAGTATTCATGACAAGGATACTGTGTTCCGGCCCTTGCAACCATCGCGACCACGTTCTTCGATCTTCACGAACCAAGGGGAAAACTCTCCTCGCAGACAGTCAAAAGCGGATTAGTCGGGGAACCATCTGAAACCCTAGCGTAATGTCACCATGAACCAGTTTCAAGATCTCGCAGAAAGAGCGATGCAACATCACCACCATGGATCCATCAAGCCAACCACCGATGAGTGCCAAGTCAGATCCGCAGATGTCTGCCTCCGTGAACCAGATCCACCGTCCGAGATCTCCGCAGATCAGGGAGGACCTCACCAGAAGCCATCATTGTTTCGCACGGAATCCGGGGATGACCTCCTGGACGGGAGATTCAAACGTTCCGATCGGTTTCTAACGGGTTTGTTCGTAGAACCGGAAACATCCAATGATTCCACATCCGCTTGGACCTACTTTCCAAAGGCAGGCGCTCATTAGCTTGTGGGCTAATGAGGCTTAGGAATTTGAATTGGTTGAGAGTATGGGAGGTCGGACTCATCACACCTTTTTGAGGGGAATTATTGTCTACTCCGGGACTCTCTTTATAGATTTAAGTTATGTTCGTGAATCCTTATTACATTACCAAGTATAAAATGAGATTTCCTTTAGTTTTAACAATCAATGATTAAATATGCAAGAAATTTAGAGAATCTTTTATATGTATTCGAGGTTCTTCATTGATAGAGAATCATCTATATTTGTTTAGAGATTCTTGGTCAATGGTATCCTTCAAAACATTTATATAAAAAGTCTCTTGGTCATTTTATGATGACCAGGCTGGTTTTAAAGCCACTCAGTGGGGCACTTGAAGTTTATTGTCATTCAGAAGGACGGAGATTATCTCAAAGTTGGGATCGAACCCATAAATGGGCTACCTACGTATCCTTTGTTTTGGAAAAGGAATCAGAACCCACGTAGTTCGAGTTATGGAGTATGATGTTTATGATTAATGGCTCAAAGATGAATGTCATAATTACTTTTACACTCTAAGCTCACGTGAGTCATGCTCGGTGTGAGAAACAAGAGGCTTTGGTAAAATTTAGACAATTGTACCATGAAAGATGCAATCATAAGAAATTGTATGGGGCTTATGTATGGATGACTGCCCAAATAGATGAAGGTTTAGGATTTACTTTTAGGGAGAAAATCCATGAACAAGGTCCATAAAGTTATATGTGCTTCATGGAGATTTGAATACTCTAATCTTGGGGCTTACTCCTAAGGAGGATGCCCAAGTTAGGAGGGGACTTATGATTGGGTTTTTACTCCTGAAAAGGAAAACCCAAATCAAAGGTAAATTATGACTGGTTAAGAGAAATTTTAAGAGATTTGGGGCTTACTCCTAAGAAGGATGCCCAAGATTGGGAACTTGATTGGGGCTTACTCCTGAGGAGGATGCCCAAGATTTATGACTAGGACTTATTCCTGAGAAGGAAGCCCAGGTTAGGGGACTTGGGGCTTCCTCCTGAAAAGGAAGCCCAAGGTTATGACTGAGTCTTATTCCTGAAAAGGAGACCCAGGTTAGGGATTAAGGTTTGGGGCTTACTCCTGAGGAGGATGCCCATATTTGAGGTTGGGGCTTATTCTTAAGAAATATGCCCAGGGTTAGAGGACTTTGATTGGGGCTTATTCCTGAGGAAGATGCCCAGATCAAAGGTTTTATAACTGGGGATTATTCCTGAAAAGGAGACCCAGGTTAGGATTCTCTCATCTTAAAGGATGAGGTTGAATGAATGAACTCTCAATCATTGGTGACATAAAGATGTTTAAATCACTAGGTTTTGAGAGATATTTCACAGAATTCCTTTCAGATAAGGATGTCAAATCAAGAAATCATGCCATAAATGGCTTTGAAGAGTATCTTGAAGACTGAATCTTGAATAGGAAGGGTGAAATGGCTTAAGAGGGGTAAAAAAATGGGCAAGATGGGCACCCAAAAATATAGGGGCGTGCAAGTCTTGAAAGGCGCGCAAGTCCTGCGGCGGCGCGCAAGTATTGGTCGCGCAAGTATACTTGCGCGACATGAGGGGTACTTGCGCGATTTTCAACCAGTATTGAAATGCTTGAGCGACTCTTTATTAAACCCTTTACCATCCTCTTGAGGTTCTTCCAGAATAGGGACGCGCAAGTTATATTGAAGGAATTAAGTAGGCGCGCAAGTGTTTGATAAGTTTCAACACTTAGGCCTTCCTTTTTCTCTTTAGATCTTCCGTTCTAGGTAAGAAATTACCTTAGAAGTGTTCCGGAAGCTTTGAGAAGAGACTTGGGCGTCGGGAGCTTCAATCCGAGTTTCTGGAAAAAGATCCTCTCGAATGGGGGGCCCACAGGGTCTATTTATAGGCAAAAGAAGACCCCGGGCGGTTACCGGGCGGTTACCAATTAGGTCGCGCAAGTCACCTGCGCGACCAAGGTAGTCGCGCAAGTGTACTTGCGCGACAGTGGTAAAACTTGCGCGGTGAATTGGCTTTTGATCCTTTGTTCATGCCTTTGTCGATTTTTGATGTTTTCTTCAAAGGATGAATCACTTTCAGCTGAGATATTCCCTTTTCCGATCTTTAGATTATGTGACAAATGGAGCGTCAACAAAAGTCCCCCCTCAGAGTTGGATCCGGAGAGAAATGAGGATTTGAATCTGAGGAAATTGAATTTCTCAAAAGGAAAAGGGATGGCGCGCAAGTGTTTCAGTGAGCAGAGGGTGGCGCGCAAGTCTGCGTCGCGCAGGCCTTAAGCGCTCTGGGTGTGGCGCGCAGGTAGGCCTCCTGGCCTATAAATATACCGCTTCCGGCCGTAGATGGCATCTGACCCCGAATTTCTCGAGCTCTCGTCGCGCAAGTCTTAGTCGTCGCGCAAGTCTCCTGTTTTCACTGTTTCCTCGCTGCCGCGCTATTCTCAAGGTAATAAGGCTTGCGCGAAAATACTTGCGCGACAAAAACTTGCGCGGCACATGTATCACTTGCGCGACATCTCCATACTTGCGCGCCTTAATGCCTTAGCCATTTTTTTCAAATTCTTTCACAAATTTTATGAAAAAAATAAACCCACTTAAGAGTTTAATTTATTCAACTCCTGTGCAGATTCAATGGCTCTTAGACCTGGATTAATTGATGAACTGGCTAGCAAGCGGATAGATGATATGATGAATATCATTGGCCCTGATTACTATACTGTAAAAGACAGTACTCTTCCAGATTTGGCTAAGTATCTGAAGAAATATCATCGCGACTTTCCTCACTGCACTTATCTACCTTTGTATGGTCATGGTCATCTTCAAGAAGTCATTATTCCAGAAGTAAAGAATTATCTTCCATTTTCTTGGTTTCAGAATTATACCAATTTTGCTTCAGCAAATATCTCAGGCGGAGGAGTATTTAAAACTGCTGGAACAGTGGAGAAGGCTTATGTGATGCATCATAGCCCTTGCACACCAGATCTGAAAAAACATACACCTGAGCTTCAACCACATTGTCATCCTTCAATCTTCCGAAATGCTCAGATGGATCAATCCAAAGGCTGGAAGAAAAGTTGGGATTTCCGTCCTGGGGGAGGCGTGAAGCCAACTTGGATGTGGGTATACTGGGTGCGACAGACTTGCGCAGAGTTTATTGAGGATCTGAAGAGAGCTGCAATATATGAGGTTGTTTGGGTTGGGCAGACATATATTTACAGACATGATATCTTCGTGCCAGAGATACTCAGCCACTGGAGTCCAGCGACTAATTCTTTCCATTTGACTCATGGAGAAGTAGGTATCAGTTTGTGGGATGTCCACAAGATTTCAGGAGCTCCAATCTTGGGTGATATGTGTGATGAATTCATTCCTCCCAAGGTGACTTGGAATGATCCAGAGAAGACTCCTGCTTTGGCTCGAGAATTATTCAAAATCTTTCACAAGCTCAAGAGTTCAGAGACCTCATTAACTCATTTCAGAAAAGATATCCATCCGGAAGAATGGATGAATGTGTTTCTTACTGAGAAGAAAGGGATGGAGCCAAAGGAAAAAGGATCCAAGAAAAATAAATCCAAGGATACCCGACCCAGACGTCCTACCACTTGTCCAAAACCTGAGAAGAGAGGAGCTCCTGGCACATTCTGGCCAACTCTAGAAGCAGGAGAGTTTGAAAAATGGGGCTATGAAGTGAATCAAAGAATTCCAAAGAAAACTCGTCTGGCGGGTTTCTTGGCAATGTGGCTCAGTATTTATCTCTTGTCGGTCAGGGATTCGAAGGGAGGCGTTAGGCCAGGGACCTTCGTCATTGCGGCCAAGTTGGCTGAGGGAAAAATGGTTGGGTTAGCTACCCCCATTTTAGCAAAGATTCACAGGAGTTTACTTCACGTCTTCCAGGGTAAATCTCCTTTAAGAATAGTGGGACCATTCCAGGTTTTGTGGGGATGGATCGCCACTCACTTCAGGACTTACAATGTACAGAATGGATTACAAATTCCTGGAAGCTCTTTCAGACCGTCAGTGCAAGCATTCTCTGGAATTGCTCCATTAGATGTCAATGGTTATGACATAAAAGTAAGACTAAGCATGTATAAGGAATTCAACTTCTTTCCTTATGGAAGTCCGCCATCTGGGCGGTTTGTTGATGATGGGAAAGCCCCTTTGGATTTGAGGGCATACATGTTAGCTTGCAGGGATGGCGTGTTAGTATCCAGGATTGATGGAGAAATCATATGCGAGGCCTATGCTCCATATAGATTTGCACGCCAATTCAAATGTTTGCAACAGATTGTTGTATCCCCTCCAGTACATGTCAGGTTAGAGCAACATCCAATGGTTGCTCGAAAACTATGGTTGCTGACATCAAGAGAGAAGACTGGGGCAGTATTTGATCTACCAGTTGAAAAAGCGGCACATTATCTGACTACATTTTATGCCGAACACTGGATAGCATCATACCCTAAAGGGATATTGAATCACCCTGTATATCAAGTGGGAAAGAGGAAGAGGACTGTAGAGAAAGAAACTCTTCCTCATAAAGGTGATGCTTATCCGCCTGAAATAGGTTCAATAGACTCCTCCTCTAGAACTGATTCCTCGGATTATCATGATGGGGATGATGAGGAACAACCGGCAGCAAAGCGGTTTCGTGCCTGATATAATCCTCCGGCCAGAGTTAAAAGACCCACTCCATCAGCTCCTGGTGAGTTATTTGATTGTAATAACTTCAATCACTGCTACTTTATAAAGTAATAAGTCTCACTTTCTTATTCTGTATCTGTAGTTGCAGGAATCGGGAAGAAATTAAAATCAAAAATTGTAGGACCTTCCTCACAGCCTTTATATCTAAGACCAGAGGCTGTTCAGTTATGGCAGAGCTTATATTGTGATACTGAGACCGCCTGGCTGGATTTGTGTGAGGGCCTACAAATTCCTGGGATAGGATATCTTCTAGCTTCTAAAGACCTTCAATACGGAGATAACCCCAATGAAGTGCGGGCTTACATCAGAGAGCTGGAAATGCTCATATATGCCACCGATAATTCAGTTCCTATCACCAGGCGGGTGAAGGAAATGATTGATCGTGGCACCACTGAGGGGGCTGGTGGTTCTGGAGATGAGGAATGGCAAGAGTACATGGCTCCTGAAGATGTAAGTTTTCCTTCCTTATTTTCTTTGCAACTTGATTTTAGTTGAAGCTTTGTTACTTAAGGAAGTTATTTTATTTATCTTGCAGCTTGCAAAGAAAGGAACTGGGGTTCCTTCACCACAATATAGCCCTGGTGGTACCGCTATCGGGGCTGCTGCTGATTCTCCTCGCGAACCAGGCGAGATATCTCCAGGACAGCAGGCCATGAATGAGGCATTGGACATAGCCTTTCATTCGCCAATCCAAGTGCCAATAAGGGAGACAACTGAAACTCCAAAAAAACAAAAGAAGCCAAGGCAACGAAGGAGGAAATCCTTAGCTAAACGTTTCATTAGCAGTGGTAAGTCCTTCGAACAATCATGAGTTTATACCCATAATCATATGGTTACTCATATTTCTGAGGATTGCAGGGGCTTCTTCAATTTCCCCCTTGAGGGAAGGGACTGATCCTTCTTCAAAGGTCGTGGAGGGTGCTGTAGAATAACCACAGACTCAAGCTAACTTGGTTGCTCCTAGAGAAGAGCTACCATCCATTCCCAGTATCCCTCCCACTACTGAAGATGCTGTCCAGGGTCAGGGGTTGCAGGACATAAGTCAGCAAGAAGACGTAGCAAATGCTCCCACTGGTGAGACTAACCAAGATTCTGAAGTATCATTGGATGAAATGATGAATCAAGGAATGACTTTTGAAGAATTTTATGATCATGCTAGATTTTCATGTGATTTAGAAGACCTTGGGCGTGAGTGTTACCCTTCGCCCAAATTTTTCTTTGAAAAAATATACTTCTAACCATGATATAAAATAATATGCAGTTTCTTCCATAGAAGCCGTTGAATTGCCAATGCCCGAAGAGGGTGTGGACACTGATGTCAACCCTATCTTTGCAGAAACATTAGCTCAAGTAGAGCTAAATCCAATAAACTCTCATGAGACTCATCTTGAAAATCCTGTTGAAACTGGGAAAGATAGGGAGAAGTCTTCTCAGGTTGCTGAACCACCATTGGGTAATGGATAACAATATTTGTGATTGTACTTTATTCGCAAGACAATCCATTCTTTTGTTATCCTTTGAAGCTGACTAAAAACCATTCAATTAATCATGCAGGACCATCAACTGCAATGACTAGATCCAAAGATGAGGCCTCAGCCTCTGCCCCAACGGGAATTGAAAGTGAAGAAGCACAAGTCAGAGGGGAAAGAGCAGGACAAGGCACTTCCTTAAGCATGTTAATTCCAGATTACATACCCCCTTCTGACGAAGATGTTGAATCAGATCCAGAGATGCTCAAAGCGTTCAGCTTTTCACGACGTAAGGAATGGAACAACATATGGAACATCATATCGGGGGTGCCTTTAGAAGAGCTACCATCAAAAATTTCCCGATTGTCATCCCAATTTGTTATAATGGGACTTGGTGGTTTTGGGTATGAAAAGATCCATGCTGCGGTGAAACAGATTATTTTCAGGAGGGAGCAAATGCAGACAAGTCGCGAAGATTTGACCAGAGTGAAATTGTCAGTCAACATAGGCGAATTTGAGGCTGCGATATACCAGGATGAAGCTGATTATGCTGTCAAGATGAAGGATCTGAAGCAAAAAATCAAAGAAAAGGTCGTCCAGCAGGTGCAACTCCAGAAATAGTTAGATGCTGTTACTGGGGAACTTGATCAGCTTAATAAATCATTGGATGAAACTCATATGAATGGCATGAAAGCCATTGCAGATGCTAAGAAGGCACTTCAGCAAGCTGAAAAGAGTGAAGCTGGTCAAGTGCACGAGCTTCAAGTAACTGTTGATAAGGCTCAGGATGCTATACATCAAATGAAGACTTATGTTGACAATCTTCTGTAATTCTTGAAAAAGAGAAGAGATTCCAGTCTGTGGATGTCCTTCTAACTCTTGTGTATCAATGAAAAACACTTTTGTCTTCAATCATTTGTGTTTGCATTCTTCCATTACCTGCTTCAAATTTACTTAAGCCAATGGGCTTAGTAATCATAGTTTGATTTTTACTAGGATTATTACAAATAACCCTACAAACTTTGAATCTTTTAACTGCTCAATATTACCTAAATCATACAAAAAAATGTATATTTAGTGAGCTGGAACTTGACTTTTATTCATAGTTCCTCTGTCTTTTGTGTGGGCAGTTTAAAGTCATGCAAGCTGGACATAAAGGGGCTAATGTTTAAGGTCGAAATAGATTTGACCTAAAATGGATTAAAATGGATTCAATTCCTTGATAATTTATCTGAAAACATATTTACCATACTCAAGTATGAGGGAAAAAATGTAAACTATGGCTTAAGAATATTTGAATCTGAGGAATGATATGAAAAAAGAGCTAAAAGGCATTAGAAGAAGTAGTTTCCAAGAATGAAGTTACTATTATTTAACAAAACCTGTTAGGGGGTTGAAATATGCAGGGCCGCCTATGGGCATTGGCTGCATAGTCAAATAAAATAGCATCTTTTGGCTGACAAGTCTGTTATGTGGACTGTTTATGCAAGGCCACCTATGGGCACGTGCTGCATAGTCAGGCAAAAGAACTCCCAGAAATTTACTTTCCTAGTGCTAAAATCCAGTGAAAGTTTATGGAGATTCAAATTTTCTAAAGCATAGAGTTTGTTGTATGGAAAGAGGTACTTGAATATGGAGAAGATATTTCCAAACAAGAATATCGAAGAACTGGATGAATATCACTCCTACGAAGGTCTGACCCAAACGTAGGGAAGAAGAATAAACCATAGACTTTAATACTTTCAGATCATGAAAAAGGATATGGGACAAATACGTTAAGGATGGCTATTTTTGCGGATCCCTACATACTTTCGTTTAAGACAAATAAAGACAAAAGAGGCATTCTTCTCAAGAATGAAGTTACTATTATTCAACAAAACCCGTTAGAGGGTTGAAATATGCAGGGCCACCTATGGGCATTGGCTGCATAGTTAAATAAAATAGCATCTTTTGGCTGACAAGTCTGTTATGTGGACTGTTTATGCAAGGCCACCTATGGGCACGTGCTGCATAGTCAGGCAAAAGAATTCTCAGAAGTTTGACATTTTTGTGACTAGAAGTCATGAAAAGGGTTATGAAGATATGAAAATATTTAAGGTTAGGATTATAATACATAAAGATGGGTATTGTCCAATGTATATAGAGATACATAGGTCAAATGAAAACCATAATCATGTTGTGGCTGGGTCCTAAATTGAAATTTTGGACTTCACTACGTATCTCATAAGAATGAGAATCAAGCCATACGTAGTTCTTGTAGTTTAACGTCGTGCAGGACGAAAGTATGAGTGATCTTAGTTTAAGGTCATAGAATTCGGACCATAATAATGAATACACAGTGTGTGTTTTCATGAGGACTTTTCAGCCAAGGGACTGAAAGTGAAATTTGGGGTTAGATCCAAAAGACTTGGGACTGGATTCGAGGGACACTCGAATGTTCCTACGTATCCCATAAGGATGGGAATCAAGTCCACGTAGTTCTAGAATTACCCTTAGTACAAATTTGTTTCGTACATGTGAAGGGTGAAAGGGGACTTTAGTGCAATGATGGTTTTAACCTAAGATAAAAAGTTTAGGCATTACCATGTATGCACGTAGTCTTTTGAAAATGAAAACCATGATTGAAAAAGAATCAATGTTAATAATGGTTCCTTCTCAAATGAGGAAATCAAAGAATATTGTAGTTTATTGTCGTACCGGACAAAAGTGTTGTATAGTTTAACGTCATATAACAAGGACGAAAGTGAATCAATGTGAAGATATTGATTCCAGGGGTGGTTTCACAAATCATCATCATATGAGATGGTGGTGAACCGATGTGAAGAGATTGTTTTTGGGCTTGAACCTTGGGAGGTTGCCTACATACCCAGCCTGGAGGGAAAGGATCAAAGTCCGTGTAGTTCAATTAAAGAATGAATCAATGATCAAGCTATTCTTGGGGACAATGATCTAATAAAAAATGTTGTTGGGACTTGCACATGGTTAGTGGCCCAAAGGGAGTGTTATGGTTGATGTTCGCTCTAAGCTCACGTGAGTCATACTCAGTGTGAGAAACAAGAGATAATAACAACCTTAACGATGCACAATTTTAATGTCATGTAGGACATAAAAAAAAGGGACTATGTAGTTTAATGTCTTGCAGTTAGGACTATTGGTGCTGCACAGTTTAGTGTCATGTAGCAGGGAAAAAATAACAGTTTAATGTCATGTAGGACAAATCAAGGACTTTCTGTACAGTTTAGCGTCATGTAGTTAGGACGATGGGGACAATATAGTTTAAAGTCATATTGGACGAAAAGGGGGACTGTGCAGTTTAATGTCATGTTGTAAGGACAAAAGAGTGTATCATTTTAACGTCATGTCGGACGAAAGTGCAAATAGTTTAAGGTCATATGCATGGACCGTGGATGGTGCAGTTTAATGTCATGTTGGACCTTTGATGATTATATAGTTTTAACGTCTTTCCGGACGTGAGGGACTTTTATACAGTTTAACGTCATGTAGTTAGGACATCACAGTTTAACGTCTTGCTGGACATAAGGGATTTGCAAATAGTTTAAGGTCATATACCTGGACCAGGGATGATGCAGTTTAAGGTCATGCTGGACGGTTTATGGAACTTTTTCACAGTTTAATGTCGTGTGGGACGAAGTTGTAGTATAAAGTCATACTGGACCATTACTGTATATTTTAACGTCATATAGCAAGGACGAACTGGTGCTGTACAGTTTAAAGTCATGTAGCTAGGACTAAGGTGAACCAATATGAGGATATCAGTTCTGGGGACTTTTTACAGTTTAACTTCATGCTGGACGTTGGAAGTGCCACATAGTTTAATGTCATGTTGCTAGGACACAATAATAGTTTAATGTCATCTCGGACAAATAAGGAACTTCTGTACAGTTTAATGTCATGTAGATATGACATTATACAGTTTAATGTCATGTAGGACATTAAAGGTGACACAGTTTTAACGTCATGTTGGACGAAGTTGCAGTTTAAGGTCATACTGGACCATTACTGTATGAACCAAAATGTAAGAGTCTTGGTTCTGGGAACAATATTTTGTGTTTATACAAAATACTTCTTCAGAAATCTGGCATTAGTTGGAGTCGTGATGGGTTCTCCATCCATTGAGATCAGAGAATACGCTCCATTGGAGTAGACCTTATGTATTGAATAAGGTCCTTCCCATTTTGGTTCAAGCTTGAGAGGTTTCTTTCCTGGTATCATTGGTGCTTTAAGAACCAATACCAATTCTCCCTGAATGAATGAACGAAGACGAACTTTTTTGTTAAAAGCTCGTGCTATCCGATTCTGATAGATTTCCAAGTGGTGCAAAGTGCACAATCTCTTCTCATCTAACTGTTCCAATTCATTCAAACGCTTTTGGGATTTCTCATCTGTCGATAACTGATCACAAATGGCTATTCTGAGTGAGGGCAATTGAACTTCAATTGGCAAGACTCCTTCTGTTCCATATACCAATGAATATGGATTAGACCGCGTTGCATTGCGAGTGGTAGTCCGATAAGCCCATAAAGCATGAAAGAGTTTATCAGGCCATGACTTATTATCTTTATCCACCATCTTTTGCAGTATATTTGAAAGAGTCTTGTTGAAGGCCTCTATCTGTCCATTAGCCGCTGCATGATATCGAGATGAATGGTTGGACTTAATGTTGTATTCTTGATACAATCTCTTTACCTCAGAAGAACAGAAGTTGGTGCCGTTTTCCGTCAATATGGTATGAGGGACACAAAATCTAGTAATGATGTTAGACTTGATGAAGCTAACAATGCATTTAGAACTGACTTCTTTGAGAGGTACTGCCTCTGCCCATTTGGAAAAGAAATCAGTAGCAGTAATAATGTACTTAAACTGCTTGGCCGTAGCTGAAGGGTAAGGTCCCACCACATCCATTCCCCATGTGGAAAATGGCCATGAGTATTTAGCTGTATGAAGCAACTCTGGAGGTTGATGAATGAAGTTGGTATATACTTGGCATGAATGACACTTCTTTGTGAAATTAACACAATCTTGTATCATTGAAGGCCAGAAGTATCCAAGCCTTCGAATTTGATCAGACAATCTATGTCCAGACTGGTGGGCACCACAGACTCCGGCATGCACTTCTTTTATGACAGCCATTGTCTCTTCACCATCAATACATCTGAAGATAACTCCATCAAAACCACGTTTGTAGAGAATTTTCTTGAGGTGGTTTGGACCATCATAAAGAGTAAAATTGACCACACGTCGCCGAATTTGTTCTTTCTCGGCTCTATCAGGTGGTAGTGTTCCATTTTGAAGGTACTCCCTGATAGGTGACATCCATCCTGTAGTATGACCATACGGTTCAGGAATGGGACTAATTTCATTAATTTCCTCTGTTCTGACTTGAACATAAGGTGAAATTGCACGACGGTGGGAAATACCGATGGTTGTCTCGTCCCGATTTGGATCTGCTAAAGCTGTGGCTATATTAGCCAGTGCATCAGCTTGAGCATTTTGTGATCTTGGGACATAAGAAAATGTCGGTTCTGAAGGGAATTCCGACATTAACTCTCTGACGTAATCATACAAAGGGATTAATTCTTCTTTTCTGATGGCATAATCCCCATTGACTTGTTTGATTACCAGGTCTGAATCACCTTTCACCTTTAAGTGATTCACTTGTGCTTGAAGCGCTAACTCCAAGCCTGCAATGAGAGCTTGGTATTCAGCTTCATTATTGGTACCACCTTCCCACAACAAAAAGGAATAAGGTAACACTGCCTTATCTGGAGAAATGAGCACAATTCCTAAACCAACTTTGTTGAATTTAGGATTTTCCATTTTATTCCCTGTTGGACTTCTAGAAGCACCATCAAAATACATTTCCCATGTTTGAGGACTCTCTTGAATAGAAAAAACTTCCTCATCAGGGAGTTCGATATCTGAATACGTGTCTTCCACTGAAGGGTGTTCAGCCAGGAAATCAGCCAGAGCTTGGCCCTTAATTGCCTTTTGAGACACATATTGGATGTCGAACTGCTGTAGAATAACCGCCCACCTTGCCAGACGTCCTGTAAGCATTGGAAGACTAAGGATGAATTTGAGTGGATTATTACGAGATACCAATTGGACCTCGTGATGTTGCAGATAGTGTCTCAGTTTCTGAACTGCAAAGATTAATGCTAGGCAGCACTTTTCAATACTCGAATACCGGGTTTCTGCTTCAAGCATAGTTCTACTGAGATAGTAGAGACTATTTTCATTCCCAGCATCATTCTTTTGAGCGAGAAAGGCACCCAATGATCGCTCTAAAGCTGTCACATAGAGGATAAGAGGCCTACCCTCAACAGGTGGCATGAGTACTGGTGGACTCAAGAGGTATTTTTTGAGAACATCAAATGCTTCTTGACATTATTTAGTCCACTGGTAAGTGACTCCTTTCTTCAATAATTTGGTAAAGGGTAAACTTTTGCCTGCCAAATTGGCGATGAAACGCCGAATATAGGCTAAGTGTCCTTGAAGTCCTCTTAATTCTTTCAAATTCTGAGAAGGTGACATACCAAGGATTGATTTGGTCTTCTCAGGATCGACTTCAATACCATGATGGCGTACAACAAAGCCGAGGAATTTTCCCGAGGTTACCCCAAAAGCACATTTTAAGGGGTTCATCTTCAAATTATGTTGTCGAAGCTTGTGGAATATGACTTCCAAATCAGCCAAGTGATCAAAACGTTGTTTGGATTTAACCACCAAATCATCTACATAGCATTCAACAAATTTCCCTAGAAAAGGTTTGAAGATACGATGCATGGCGCGTTGATATGTTGCACCTGCATTCTTTAAACCAAAGGGCATCACCCGGTAACAAAACACACCTTGAGGAGCTCTGAAGGCTGTATATTCCTCATCTTCTGGAGCCATTCAGATATGATTATATCCAGAATACCCATCCATGAAAGAAAGTACTTCATAGCCAGCCGTCACATCAATTAAGAGTTCTGTAATCGGAACTGGAAAATCATCTTTGGGACAATACCGATTAAGATCACTGAAATCGATGCAAACCCTAATTTGTCCGTTCTTCTTCTTTACAGGGACAATATTAGCCAACCAATTGGGATATTGAACTTCTCTGACGAAGTTAGCTTTGATAAGCTTATCCACTTCAGCCTCGATTTTGGAAGCATAGGTTGGGTGTGTTCTTCTCGCGGCTTGCTTGAATCCTCGATGTTCTTTTGGCAAACCCAAATGATGGGTGGCAATATCAGGATCAAGGCCAGGCATCTCTGTATAATTCCAAGCAAAAATATCTTTATTTTGCTTTAGAAAAGAAATATACATCTCTTGTTCTTCAAGGTTCATGGCCGCACTAATTAAAGTGGGGCGTGGATCTTTCTCTGTACCCAGATTTACTTCTCTGAGTTCATCCACAGTGGTAGAGATACCCTCTTCAAATGCTGGAGGAGCATCTCTAAGATCTTCCTCTTCCTCTTCATCATGTGTCATTTCTTCCATTTCTACTTGCAAAGTAGATGAAAAAACGAAATTCTCATGATCATAAGAGATGTCAAATTTTTCACATTTTGAAGAAGAAGCTTCCATTTCCGACCCTATTGATGATAAAGGGTCTTCTTTGGGAATCAAAGAGGAGATGATGGATTGAGAATCGACATAAATATTCACCTCTGGTGTTGCTATAACTTCTTCTGGCCTGATTAGCGAAGTATAGACTTGTTGGAGTTCAGAAGACGAAATGAAAACGTCACCACTTATGCTTTCATCACTGCTTGGTAAGTTACCAATTTCTCCCATGTTGTCTGGCTCGATTGCCGTAATTGACATTATGGATCTTTCCATAAGAGTATTTTGATTTGGGCCTATTTTGTCAATTTGACTGATAGGTAACACATAATCTGTACTCACATGTGAAAATGGATTTATTGGAATTTTTTCCAAACCATATGGAGCATTAACTTTGGTAATTTCCTTCATTGTAGATTTTTCTCTTCCCTTCATGTGATAAAATTCCGCCTCAATGTATTGAGACTCACATGTCTTGAACGGGGCCTTATCACCATACAATGTTCCAACTTGACCATCGAAACAATATTTGAGACATTGATGGTATGACGACGGAATAGCTGCATGCTGATGTAGCCAGGGTCTTCCAAGCAAGATATTGAAAGCTGAGTCTTGATCAACAATCATGAAATCCGAATTGGAAACAAGATCTCCAAACTGAGTTCTGAGCGTAACTTCTCCCAGTGGTTCTTGTTCATTTTTATCATATCCTTGCAACATCATGGTAGAAGGAGATAAATCAGATTCCGTGAGGCCCAATCGACGAAGTGTGCGAATGGGCATGAGGTTGACTCCTGAACCATTGTCAATAAAAGCTCTTCGAACATCTATACCATTGACTTTTCCAGATAGGTACAAAGGTTTTATGTGCCCATGCACAACATCATCTTCATCTTTATCAGTAAAAGATATCACTGCATGGCATTCTGCAGGATTATTCTCTATGTGATAAATTTCAGCTGCAGCAATTTCAGCTTCAAACTCTTGAGGACTTGACAAAGCTTCGATGAGTGCTTCCCGAAGATCTCTTGATAGATTCAAAGCATCCAAAATTGATAATTTGGCTGGTACTTGGGCCAAGTGTTTCAATATATCATACTTTTGATCTAGAGGCCTGCGTTTCCCAATAGGAATATGCGGTTTAGCAGGTACCTTGGAAGCAGATGCTTTGGAAGCTGATGCATCTTGTATTGAAGTTGGCAACATCTTTGGTTTTGGAAAATTAGACTGATTAGATCCATTTACTTGCTGAGATAAAGAAGATGGAACCTTTAATCGGTCTTCCAAAATAACCGTGCCGAAGCTGAGTTGGCCATTGGCAGAAGAACTTGCTTATTCATTTTGAGCTCGCTGAAGGGCTCTACCACGAGTTTCTGCTGCATATACAGTGCTAGCAGGGGTAGAATTAGAGTAGTGGCTTCGGAAAGATCCACGTCTTCCCCTATATCCTGAACCTCTAGAACTTCCTCGGGTTCCCTTATTTGATACAGGGAATTCAGGCTCATCAAGACTGGAATATGAATCTGTTAATTGAATCATATTAACAGAACCAAAGATCAATTCTTCGTCTGATAAAGACTCTTCCTGGTTGGCCTGTTTAGTCTGTGCCGTTTAGTGGGACGGTGCCCGTTGCTTTGAAGTAGATGGCATGAAATCTGCCAGAGTCAAAGACAATTTAGGCTTTGATGCATACTCATCTTCTCCTAATTCCTCTTTCTTCTTTGAATTGCGCTGCCCTTTTCAAGATTTGTCCTTTGATGGAGGCTTTACTGCAGCTTTTGTAGGAGACACAATTGGCTTCTTCAATTGTGTTCGCAAAATGGAATGGGTCCGATTGATTGTCTTTCTGACCATCCAATCATCATATTTTTTTCGCAGTTTTTCTTTTGACTTCCTGCCACTCGCCTCCTTCTTCTGGATCTGTAGCGGTAATACACGCTACATGAGCTGAAGAACCCTTCAATTTGACTTGTCCCAAGTCGACCATCTTTTGCAGGAGGTCTTTAAAGACAAAACACTCCTGGATGGGATGCCCCAACATTTGATGAAAAGGACAATAATTGGGACGGTCTTCATCTCCTTCCTTGTTTGGCCTCTTGGGCACTGGTAATTGAACCAAATTATTTTCCAGAGCTGAAATGAAGTAACCAGGAACTTGCTCACTTTGGAAAGAGTATGTTTTACTCTTCATATCCTCAAATTGTTTTCGTCGTTGATCTTTTTGATCATTTGGACGAAACAGCCTTTGTTGTTGGCGTTCAGGAGGTGGAGCCCTTCGAGAAGATGAAGGTTTTGAAGTAGAAATAGGTACAGGTGCCTGTTTAAGCATAACTGTAGCAGTTTCTGCTTTACCCATTCTTCTTCCTGGAGCTGATGGAATTACACGAGATTTAACCTTAGCCTGTATAAGGGAATCTTCAATCTGTTGAGCGATTGAAGTAAGGTCTCGAAACCCTCCTGAGTATTTCACAGGGATCAATGGCGTGCGTAATTCGTCACGCAAATTTGCCACACAGATTGGCAACAATTCCTCCTGAGGGAGTGATAAACTCAAGAAATACGTTAATCCCTTCCAACGAGCAATGAAATCAGAGACTCTTTCATTCTCCCTTTGCTTGCAGTTTGTAAGATCGAAAACTGTCGTTTTTGGAAAAGTTAAGCTAAACTGAAGAAGGAATTTTTGACGAAGATCCTCCCATCCGATGACTGACCGGGATTTCAAGCTTGTATACCAGACAAAAGCTGGTCCTTGCAAGGTTCGCACGAAGCATCTGAGTTTCACTGCTTCTTGTTGCTCTGGAGTTCCCATCATAGGATCACAACAAGACACGTAATGCGTCAAATGTTGTTCAGGGTCGCCTGATCCATTGAAAGTAGGGAAAATAGGGTTTCCAAAACTGGATGGAGGAGAAATTGCATCTACCCATTCAGGGTAAACTTTCTTTTCAGGTTGAACTTGCGCCCGTTTCCCTTCCATAGTTTCTAACCGAGCTGTTAATGACTCAATAGTAGTTATTAACTTTTGAGAAACGTCAGGTTGAACTAGGTTTTGGGTAGGTGCAATGAATGGAGCTTGGACAGACGTGGTGGTTGGTGCTGAAACTGATGGTAGTGCTGCCAACCGTTGTTGCGTTTGACCCGTAGGATTAGACCTCTGTGGGTGTACTGACAAAGGAGGATATTCTTGATCCATCTCAGTAGTTACAACAAATTCCTTCGGCTATCGGACTTCAGCATTCTTAAGAAGAAGACTACTCTGAAGTAGTTCTGCATTCAACCTTCTTAATTCTTTCATTTCTTCCTCCTGTTGTGCAAACCTTTGCTCTAATGAGAGCGATTGACCTCCTTCAGAGGAAGGGTGAGAAGTAACCTGATTCTTTCCTTTCCCCTTATTGGATCCTTTTCGGAGAGGGGGAAGTGGGTTACTTGAAGGAATACCCAGATTTTGGGTAAGCCTTTGATTACGTGTGCGCACACCTTCTTCATTTAGGTCTGTGTGCGCAACTTCTTGAGCAGGAACCTCTTCGTCTGATCCCTCTGATTGAGCCTCATCTGGTGAATCAGCAGCAACGGCATTGATGAAATTAATGGATTCATATTTCATGGAATCCTTTCTATCAGCATTACTGTGATATTGTCTCCTTCTATGTCCATGATGAGACATGGCATTCCGTTGACTTGATCCCTCAGGAATTTCTTGGAGAACCGTCACTTGGAGAGAATCTCCTGATAGCTTAGCTCTTCGTTCCTCTTGAGGCTTATTCCCTAATCGAGAGAATACTGACTTTCTCTGAGGGAGGGATTGAAGATTTGAAAAAGTCCCCAGTCCGGTGGACTGGGGGTGTTCCTGCTGCTTCCGCTCAACTCCTCGAATCCCATTCGTTGACTCTGAGGGTTGGGTTAGAGAAGTCCCCAGTCTAGCAAGCTAGGGTGTCTCTTGACATGCTATGTCTGAGATCTTCTTGAAATCTCTTTTGATCTTGCGAATCTTAGTTCGGAAATTAGTTGGATGCATTAACCTGTATCCACTTTTATCACCTGGTTCAACAGACCGTTGGATAATTTCCGAAACTTCTGTCATTTGATGACGTGTTTGCTCCAGACGAGAGGCTTGCGCAATATTCTCGCCTGCTTGATGTAGGAGCAATTCAACAACATGTTCTCTATATACTTGATTTTGAGAGGAACTAGTTGAAGCTTGTTCTCGAGAAAACTTTTGATTATGAACAAAGCCCATTGACTGTGGCCGGCCATGGGCAATAACATTGCATGAGACCATTTTCGGCGGGCTTTGCTGACCGGAAAGCACTGTGAAATGTAGTGCTCCGTGGACACCCCATCCTCTGATATGAACATTAGATGGAGCATTGGAAATTAACTGACGCAATCTTCTTAGTGCTCCAAGGCATGAACGTTGAAGGGTTCTCTGTTGCTTTTCAGCCTTCGGATACCGAGAGACTGATAGGGATGCCAAATCAATCTGGCGTTGTAACCCTTCTATTATCTTAAGATGATTTTCATATTCATCGTAAGATAATACCTTCTTCTTTAATTGACAAAGAGTTTTCCATATGTTGAGACGAATATCATGGATTCCATCATCCGTTAACATCTTTGGAATGTCGTACTGGGAATCATCCAAAGGCCAAAACATGACTGGTACTTCACCTTTTGCCAGTTTTTTCCTCATGTTCAGCATTTCCTCTTTATCATTAAATGAAGATTCTTCTACCTGTTTGGACCAGAGCTGGTGTTTCCTTGTTGCTTCATCGGATTCAACAAGATTGGTAGAGCAATCACTATTCATGCTGGAAGATGAATGACCCAGGGAAGGTTCGGAGAATAACCTGAACCCCAGGCTATCTTCTGATGGAGAAAGAGTTTCACCTGCCGATAGTAAAGCATCAGACATGACTGGTTTTACATTTGCAAGTGCCTCGAGATAGGAGGGCTTTCTCGTCACTACATTGCCTTCTGAAGAATTTTCGAGACAACGTGAATCACTACTGCAGAGAGGACTTTCGCAGCGAAGTTCATCACCATGTGGAGGACCATCATGATGGGTTACAGCAAAAGATGAGATCTCTTGCTCCTTGGTCTTCTGACCACACAGAGGGTTCCTGTGGCTCTCATCTGAAGAAGAAACTTCAAGATTGACCGAATTTTCATGAAGCAAGTCTTCATGAGGAAGTGTCTGTTGAAGACCTTCGGGATTAATGTTCCTGTTATTGGGAACTGAGGGAGTAGAATCTTGAATTTCGACAGATAAATGTCTGAGGGCTTCAAGAACTCCAGCATCGAGCAAGGCCTTGTTGCAGATTGGCCTTTGATCTCCTGACTGTGCTGGGCGGATCTTTTTCTTAGATGCCTTCTTACTCGCTTTAGAAACCACTTGATGATGAAAGTCATCGCTCAAATCAGGTGTATGTGCCTGACTTGGTTGTCCGTATGATATGGGGGAGTATGCCCCATAACCCTCTTGGACTGGAACAGATGTGTGTGTCTGTTCCGGAGTGAATTGTTGATGTGTCACTCCACTGCTAGGGATAGATTTATGTGTCTGTCTCTGAGATGATGCTGAAGCTGTTATGATATCCTGGCAAGCATCCAGAATATGAGCATGAATTTGCTTCTGCTCTTTCACCATTGACAAAATATGTTTAGTGACTTCAGCCGCCGGAACAGGGATATACGTCCATTCCGGGCTTGGAGTAGGTGTATGTGCCTGCTCCTGTCCTCCTTTTCCTGTCAGTGAATCATGACAGTACTCAAGTGTGGAGGCAGAGAGTTTAGTCTGCCTCCTGTTTGTCGTCGGTACTTTCCGACTGACTTCTCCGGGCACTACCAAGCGAGACTGTTGGTAGGCTTGATTAGTATTAGCAGGTGTATGTGCCTGCTGATTACACTTCGCCAAACGCGGTTGACGAGATCCATCATATGTAGTCAGACGAGCCTGCTGACTAACTGCTGATGTATAAGCAGGTGTATGTTCCTGCCTATGGTACTCCGCCGGAATTGCCTGGCGGGATCGGCTTGATGCTGCCAGACGAGTCTGCTGGACAGCGGGATTAAAACGAACAGGTGTGTATGCCTGCTCGTTATTTGCCACCAAGTTAGGTTAGTGGACTTCTCCGGAGATGGCAGGGATGACAACCTGCCTATTGTTAACCGGATTCCGTCTCTGGCGGTTCATCTTGCCTGCTCGGGTTCGAGGAACCTGAGCTGAATGCCTGGAGTCGGTACCCTCATCATGTTGAGGGCGCACTACCGCACGAGTCTGGTGGCGATTGTTGATGGGAGCCCTTGATAAGGACTCCTGTCTTTTTGAATTAAGGTCCTGCGGGACCTGATCATTCACTTCCTCGGAGTAAGGGAGTGAATGGAAACTGCGTTCCGGGGATAACGACCCGAAACGGTTAGAGACGGTAGTCAGCACCGCCTGCTTCTTGATTGCTGGTCGCCATTGTCCGGACGACCAGGTAGAATTGTTAACTTGGAGGGCTTGACGAGCGGCCTCCAGAGTTGGGATAGTACCGTTGCGACGGTACTCCTTAACCAGTGCATTAGAAACACAGCGTTGAAGACGCTGAGTTGGTGATGTCATCCTCAGAGCGGATGACGTTCCAGCAGGAGTAGCAGCATTGGTTTTCACAGCAGCAGACCTCACAGTAGAGGTGTTTACAGCAGCAGTATTCACAGGGGTGAATTTAAGGAAAGCCATTTTTTGCAGAAGATCTTGAGAAAAGAGTGCCTGTTCCATGTAACAGACATAATCAAGATGAATCCGGCTACTGCATCTTTTGGATGATCATATGTCAATGATTTCCTTGTTGGCCCAAGGGGCCTAACAGATAAGAAGAACATCACTTTAACTTGGTTAAGGATTCACGTCGGGTTCACCATTTTTGTTTCGCACGGAATCCGGGGATGACCTCCTGGACGGGAGATTCAAACGTTCTGATCGGTTTCTAACGGGTTTGTTCGTAGAACCGGAAACATCCAATGATTCCACATCTGCTTGGACCTACTTTCCAAAGGCAGGCGCTCATTAGCTTGTGGGCTAATGAGGCTTAGGAATTTGCATTGGTCGAGAGGATGGGAGGTCGGACTCATCACACCTTTTTGAGGGGAATTATTGTCTACTCCGGGACTCTCTTTATAGATTTAAGTTATGTTCGTGAATCCTTATTACATTACCAAGTATAAAATGAGATTTCCTTTAGTTTTAACAATCAATGATTAAATATGCAAGAAATTTAGAGAATCTTTTATATGTATTCGAGGTTCTTCATTGATAGAGAATCATCTATATTTGTTTAGAGATTCTTGGTCAATGGTATCCTTCAAAACATTTATATAAAAAGTCTCTTGGTCATTTTATGATGACCATGCTGGTTTTAAAGCCACTCAGTGGGGCACTTGAAGTTTATTGTCATTCAGAAGGACAGAGATTATCTCAAAGTTGGGATCGAACCCATAAATGGGCTACCTACGTATCCTTTGTTTTGGAAAAGGAATCAGAACCCACGTAGTTCGAGTTATGGAGTATGATGTTTATGATTGATGGCTCAAAGATGAATGTCATAATTACTTTTACACTCTAAGCTCACGTGAGTCATGCTCGGTGTGAGAAACAAGAGGCTTTGGTAAAATTTAGACAATTGTAGCATGAAAGATGCAATCATAAGAAATTGTTTGGGGCTTATGTATGGATGACTGCCCAGATAGATGAAGGTTTAGGATTTACTTTTAGGGAGAAAATCCATGAACAGGGTCCATAAAGTTATATGTGCTTCATGGAGATTTGAATACTCTAATCTTGGGGCTTACTCCTAAGAAGGATGCCCAAGTTAGGAGGGGACTTATGATTGGGTTTTTACTCCTGAAAAGGAAAACCCAAATCAAAGGTAAATTATGACTGGTTAAGAGAAATTTTAAGAGACTTGGGGCTTACTCCTAAGAAGGATGCCCAAGATTGGGAACTTGATTGGGGCTTACTCCTGAGGAGGATGCCCAAGATTTATGACTAGGACTTATTCCTAAGAAGGAAGCCCAGGTTAGGGGACTTGGGGCTTCCTCCTGAAAAGGAAGCCCAAGGTTATGACTGAGTCTTATTCCTGAAAAGGAGACCCAGGTTAGGGATTAAGGTTTGGGGCTTACTCCTGAGGAGGATGCCCATATTTGAGGTTGGGGCTTATTCTTAAGAAAGATGCCCAAGGTTAGAGGACTTTGATTGGGGCTTATTCCTGAGGAAGATGCCCAGATCAAAGGTTTTATAACTGGGGATTATTCCTGAAAAGGAGACCCAGGTTAGGATTCTCTCATCTTAAAGGATGAGGTTGAATGAATGAACTCTCAATCTTTGGTGACATAAAGATGTTTAAATCACTAGGTTTTGAGAGATATTTCACAGAATTCCTTTCAGATAAGGATGTCAAATCAAGAAATCATGCCATAAATGGCTTTGAAGAGTATCTTGAAGACTGAATCTTGAATAGGAAGGGTGAAATGGCTTAAGAGGGGTAAAAAAATGGGCAAGATGGGCACCCAAAAAGATAGGGGCGCACAAGTCTTGAAAGGCGCGCAAGTCCTGCGGCGGCGCGCAAGTATTGGTCGCGCAAGTATACTTGCGCGACATGAGGGGTACTTGCGCGATTTTCAACCAGTATTGAAATGCTTGAGCGACTCTTTATTAAACCCTTTACCATCCTCTTGAGGTTCTTCCAGAAGAGGGATGCGCAAGTTATATTGAAGGAATTAAGTAGGCGCGCAAGTGTTTGATAAGTTTCAACACTTAGGCCTTCCTTTTTCTCTTTAGATCTTCTGTTCTAGGTAAGAAATTACCTTAGAAGTGTTCCGGAAGCTTTGAGAAGAGACTTGGGCGTCGGGAGCTTCAATACGAGTTTCTGGAAAAAGATCCTCTCGAATGGGGGGCCCACAGGGTCTATTTATAGGCAAAAGAAGACCCCGGGCGGTTACCGGGCAGTTACCAATTAGGTCGCGCAAGTCACCTGCGCGACCAAGGTAGTTGCGCAAGTGTACTTGCGCGACAGTGGTAAAACTTGCGCGGTGAATTGGCTTTTGATCCTTTGTTCATGCCTTTGTCGATTTTTGATGTTTTCTTCAAAGGATGAATCACTTTCAGCTGAGATATTCCCTTTTCCGATCTTTAGATTATGTGACAAATGGAGCGTCAACAGTCATCAAGAGACAGATTCATACCACTATGGGACAGATCACTGCTGGAGCCTTCTCGGTGAAGCAGTTGTGGGAACCTCCCTTTCTGTTGTCGGATGCATCACAACGCCAGGGAAAAACGAGCCAAGGTCCAGACCTCGGTTGGGAAAGAAGAAATCACGTCACGCAAGCTCTGTTGGGAAAAAGAAGATCTAGCCATGATCCAATGGAAGGGGTAGAGATCAATGCATCGAAGGCGGTTTGGAGCAGTCGGCCGACCGTCAAAAGACCAGCGAAGAAACCCTAGGATATCCCAGGATGGACGGAGTTCTCACCGCACGGGAGAGACTATACATATTCCACTGGTTGAATTCTCTTACATTAACAGTTTCCACTCAAGAATCCAAACGACACCTTATGAATCCTTGTATGGGAAGATGTGAAGAACACCAGAATGTTGGGATGAAGTCAGTGAGCGTAAGCTTCTAGGACCAGAAATGGTCGAAGAAATGGTAAAGAAGGTGAAAACCATTCAACAGCATATCAAGGCAGCCCATAGTCGATTGAAGAGTTATGCAGATAACCGTCGATGAGACCTTGAGTTTAAAGTTGGAGACATGGTATTTCTACACATATCTCTGTGGAATAAGGTTATGAGGTTTTGAAATAAAGGGAAGTTATGTCCTAGGTACATCGACCCCTTCTAGATTCCTTATCATGTCAGGTCTGTGGCCTATCGACCAGTACTTACACCTCCCATGGGCAAAGAACATGATGTATTTCATGTATCCCTCTTAAAGAAGTACACACTAGACCCTTCACAAGTACTCTCTTCAGAGGTAGTACAACTATAGGATGATCTCTCTTGCAAGGAGAAACCAGTTAAGATCTTAGATCGTAGAGAAAAAATTCTAAAAAATAATAAAATTCCCCTCATCAAGGTGTTGTGGCGAAACCAAAAGTTTGAAGAAGCGACATGGGAATCATAAGAAGTGATGAATCAAAGTTACCCACATCTATTTTAGTGTGGGAAAAGGAAATTTTGAGGATGAAATTTATTAAGGGGGGAAGATTGTAACAACCCAAAAATTCATTAAAGAAAATTCCCATTGGTCTATTTAAATGTATTCTTATGGTTATGTAAAACATATGAACATATTTGGTTTTATCTCTTGGATTTTAAAATACCATTAATAATCTTGACCATTGCTAATATAGCCATTGAACAGTGATCACATGATTGGTATAAATATAGGGTTTTAACAAATCCAATTTACTCAGACAAAGGAAGTGATGACCTCATCTAGTAGACTTGCCCCGTACGAAGCCCATTTGTAGGAGCTAAGAAAGGAGGTGGAGTCATTGAGCTCCACTCGGGACCAAGCCCAAGCCGAGTATGACCACATTATACTTGAGCAGAACTAACTACATGATAAGTGGGAGTTAATAGAGATTACCACCCGAGCAATGTTATCTGAGCCACCCCAACTGTCTGTCACCATCACACACCTTACCCTTCGGTTTTATATGGGTGTTTTAAGGGGTTATGTAACAAGACCCTAGTACTAAAATTATTTTCATTATTATTGTATAAGAGAATATACATTCTTTTTATTATTGTTACTTTGTAAATAGTTTTTAAAGAATAAATAGTATTTTTAGTTAATATTCGACTAAGAAATCTATTTTGATGAATTATTGGATTTTTGAATTAAATAAATTTTTAATAAAATATTATTATTATTATTAAATTAATTTTTATTAAATATAAATTATTTTATAATTTTATGAATGAAATTGTAATTTTTCTTAAGGTTTGAAAGATGTTTTTGTCAAAACACATGAATTTTCGATAAATGACGATTTTTATTTTAAAAGTAAAAATTTATATATTTGAAAAATTATTTAGATAAAATGAATATTATTTTTCGAATCAGGACATTGAAATTATCCAACGGTGAATTTTTCATAATTTTCCGAGACAGTCGAATTTTTGGATAAAAATTAAATATCGTTTAAATATATAATGTGTTTTATGACATCATAATGACCTAATAGTGATGTAATAAATTACTATAAACATTATTTTCGGCCAATATATGTTCTATCATTAATATAATGTGATTTTATATTTGTTTGATTTATTTTACCAAGCTTTAGTGGACCCTGCAAGACTTATAAAACGTTTTGTCTTTTTAAATTGTTTTCCTTGAGAGTGTGACTCACCTCCACATAAGAAACCCTATTATTTTAAGAAGTTTGGAAATTTTACATATAAATTATTGTTTTCCACTCCCCTTTGGAAAAAAACATTTGCAAAAACCATGGTCTGGTTTGTGGTTTTGATTAGTTTAATGCGAGGTGTCCCAAACCTAAATAATAAAGAATTCCCTCTCCTTTCCTATATAAACCCACCCAAGCCCCTACTTCCTCTTCTCTCAAAGCCTTTGGAGTTCGTCCAACCTCTGACCTCCTATCTCTAGAATCTTTCCAAGGTGACCCAAGCTCCTAATAAGCCTCTCTCAATCCTCTCCAAAGTTTTTGGGATTGCACTTCCAAGTAAGGGGTTTCTTCCTTTCTCATTTTTGTCCAATTTTATTTAAGTTGTTATACCATTTTGTTTTCAATTAAAAATTTTGGATTATGATTTCACACCTCCTCCATACTTACCTATTTATGTTTGGATTATTGGATACCCCTTTCCCTCTCATTAATGGCTCCCATGTACACCCATTACCATGTTGAAATTCCGTGAGGGATTTCTCTCTCATCTTTTACATCCAAGTAATACTTTTGTCTTATGTATCTAAATTCCATTATGTTTTGGGACATGTATCTATATGACCCCTTAATTTACATTTCATGTACATATGATGAGACACCCATTTATCTCTCATCAACCATTTTCATGTATCCTTATGTCACGCTGTTATGCTGTCGAAATTGCACCACATTTTTCCAAGCCAAGATCACTGTGTAGTGAATACCATACCCATGTCTCTATCAAGGGTATTCACCTTTATTAACATATATACATTTAATGGTAATTTAATTTATTTATTAAACCATAATTAATCATGTAATAACTTGTGATGTTGATTTATTTCATGTTATATGATTCATGTGGCACACTTATGCATGAAATGAAATGTTTAAGAAGGGTGCACCCTGATAGCACTACAATGCATTGGGTGAAGTATAGTATCATGATACATAATGTGAAATGAGTGTTGACTCATGATAATTAAAGTGAAATGATGGTTTAATCATGATTCATGTGCAATGAGGGTTTACTCATGCTCCATGTGCAATGAGCCTTAGATCATGCTAATTCCATGTTAAGTGTGGTTGACACATTTCCATGTTATGATTATCATTCATTATCATGACTTTATGTTCATGTTTCTCTTATGATCCATTGATATTCCTATTGTATAACATATATTTAATTCCTCATGTTATTCCATGTTTATTCCTTTACTGGGATTTACAGCTCACCCTTTTCTTATTCATGTCCTCAGGTTATCCCATGCAATGCTAAGTATGGGGGAATGTAGTGGTCATGTGAAGGAAGTTTTCAACAAAGATGTTGTATTTAATGTTTTATGTTATTATGTAATGATCCTAATACCCAAATAAACTATACCTCTTGTTCTTCTATGTTTTATCAAGTGATTTTTATGTAATATATCTTGTCTAAGTGTGTAATAAAGAGTAGGGTTGTTATAGGGTCACTATCCAAAATGGCCCAATATGTACAAGGATTTGAATAAAAACCCTAATGAAGTCAGTGTATAATCAACCTATTGCGCTGATAGTAATGGTACAACCACCATTGATTGATATGACTCTATGAATTTCTTCACTATGAACAGGACATAAATTATCGACCAAGACACAAATAGAGAAGGAAACATCATGCAAAATGTACTCTGATAAGATGGTGATTTGGATGAACCATCTATGGCTACATGTACTCGAAACCAAAAAAGGATCCAAAATCAAGCACCTCCAAATAATGAGTTTCCACCTCTCTGGTGAAACACAGCCTGAGAATAAGGGAAAGGTGTGACTACATCCCAATCACCACCAAGGAGAGATGTGGTTCATTCCACTGAGGAGCAATTGTCACAATATGAGATTGAGATACAAACTCTCAGACGACTCCATGAGGAGAAACTTGTGGGAAATATTCCCACTAGGTATCGTCTTTAGAAAAAGATGAATATTCTCTCACCCATAGCCAATCTTCCAGCAAGAGAGGTTTTTGAACACCAAACTGGATCTTGATCCAGAAAACTAGACAACATAAATGAGGAAGCTGAAAATTATCATAACTTCCCTTATTTGCGAGTACATACTCTCCCTCATCAAAAAAATCATTCAGTTTTTGGATGAATTGGGGATCAATAGGAGAAAAATAAATGGCAACCTCATTGAGCCCCACCCACTCCCTGTAGATGGGAGGTGGCTCAAAAAATCATCCCCTTAGTTATTCTAAACATCATCGAGTCCCTAGATACTCGAATGAAATCCATGTAAGGGTGATGTACACCTGTTCAGCCTAAGAGAAATCCATATCCTGAATTGGTGGATGATACTCCACCTCCACCCAATTTTCACAATCCAACCTTCTCCACTTTTGATGGTGCAGATGACCCTGAACAAAATCTAACACACTTCATATCCTGATGTGGGCCGATAATGGTCCCTCGAGATCAAAAAGATGTGAAAAAGTTGAGGTCTTTTGTACATATTCTTATAGATACATCCTTTGTATGGTACAACAACCTTATATCAGGATCCATTGTAGTATGGAAAGACCTATGTTGTGAGTTCCATTATCAGTTCATATCTACGTTGATGAAAATGATGATTGTTGAACTGATGAACTGAAAATATGTGAGAATGAGAGGGTTTCTAACTCAATATCTATATGGAAAGGATTAAATTATTCACTTAACATCCCTATCTCATAGGAACAACTGATGGGACTATTTTTTGAAAATATTCGGGATGATTTGCAGACACCTCTGATCCCAATGAAGTATCCCAGTGGGTTCTGTGATTTCACTGAAATGGAACAATGTGTTGAGGTTTCCATTCAGCGAACCACATCCAAAACTCAACTCATGCCCATATCATAGGGTAAAAGTATAAGAAAAAATTAATATAGAAATATCACTCTCTAGCCAGTAGCAGTTCCCATCCAAGCACCGAGACATGTTCCAAACCACCTAGCACCTCATGTCGAGTGGAGACAACCCCAAAACCATCCTCGGCTAGAAGCATAGAGAAACCACGTTCTCCCAAAATTTTAGGAATGAATGAATGAAGAATAATACTTCTAAAATAAACAATTACCTAGTTATTTCATGGAATCCTTGGACAATAACCTGCTTACTCTTCCATTTACCATGAAACCCGATGAGGTTAACATCATCAACCATCCTAACTAATACCCATTTCCTAGAAGTCTAGTCCATAATATCAAGAATTTTTTCATCTTCAAAGAAATCCTTTAAGACATAGTCAATTATGAACATTTGGTATTAGAAAAATCCTCAGAGTAGGTGTCTTTCATAACCATTTCCCAGTCAAAAGGAGAAGATGATTGTGAGAAAGTCCTGACCATGCATGTGTGGAAGTTGAAAAACTGGATGACTTAAAAAGTATTTGACTAAGTTCATTCCATCCTAAGAGAACAACTAATTATAAACAAAATATCTCCACCACATAATAATGAGACATCAGATATACCTCCCAAATATGGACGTAACCATCATAAGTAGGAAGAAATATAAATGGAAGAGTCACATTCTCTTCCAATGCAAGCTCTAACTCTTGAAATTTTCTTCCCTACAATATCCATAGTATGGGAACCACCTCACCAAATGGAATCATGATTAGAATAAGAGATCACATTTGGTTATATAAACATCATACAATTGGATAACCCTTTCTTTGATGATTAATATTCCTCATAATATGCATTTCCCACACATAACTGGAGAACGGGAGGCCGCATGCGCCATAACTTAGAGTACATGGGACATCTCAGGCATGGTCGGACCCAATATTGTGGAAACATCCACAAATAGGTTATATATAAAGCTGTGACTCATGGTAAATCACTCCAAAAGGATCAAAATATGCATGGTGGCATCCCAGAACCCTCCAGCGGTCATCCGTTCGCAATTGTCATGCATGATTTCCTAGTGAGGGTAAGATTATATAATCATCCTAGGAAATAGGGAATACCAACAAGACCTATTCCACTAAAAGTAGATTCCTCCTCATCCTCTACTCCAATACTAGGCACTTCCACCTAAAATGGAATGGCTCCTAAGACAAATGTCCAAGAGTAACCCCACATCGGTAAGCACTGACCTCTAGCTCAAAGTATGATGTCCTAAAATAGTTGGAGGTTTTCCCAACAAATATCTCAGTCCTCGATGTGCAACATATTTCAGAAGGACTCTGGTAAGCACTTTTTTTTTATCCCTTTATAGTCTACAATAATTTAAGACAGAAGTCTCTACACCCAAGGTTTATCGAGTGGAGACTATGTTAGCAGAATTCCGTGTTTCCATCTCATTCACTAACTAGGATCATAAATATTCCCTCAAAGGGCACATCAATCCCTTATATGTTTTGGGAATACTCAATAATGTTTACATACACATGGACTTGATTGGAAATGGGTTCGGGATCAACCTCAATCTGGTTTGAACCCTTCGACGTTTGTTATATAGCAATGTGGTCTTATCTCCTACAAAGATGGCCATTCAAGGGTATGATAAGTGTGGTAAAAGACCTCTTGGAAAGATCATAATTGAATATTAGTTTGAGGACCTCACATCTGATGTTGATTTTATGGTTATCTAGAAAAATACCACATATAATGCCATCCATGGAAGTCCCTAGCTCTATAGAAACTTGGAGGTATCATCAATATTCCATCAGTGTCTAAAGTACCCCATCAATGGAATGGTCAACATATTTTATGGCGAAATCACCCCCTTTGAAACTTATAGATCCACATATACTAAAGAAGATTTATATAAGAAAGGATGGAAACAAACAATAAAGGATGATGAAATAGAGGTTACGACCACCAATTATTTGGAAACCACCCTTGTAAATCCATTGAGTATGCCTGATAAAAACTATTTTCTCCCCATAAATCTGGTCAAGGTGATAGAATTGACCCCATAGTTCTAATCCAATTCTGTCCCTAGTGAAATTACAAAAGAAAATCATCTCTAGAATCTCTCTACAATGAATCAAGTAGTAGGGGATGATAATGTCCCTCCCCATGGCCTCCCTCACCCAGATAGTGATGGAGAATCCCCCCATATTTCGATCTTCATTTGAAAATGTCTCCACATACATAGAATTGGGAGAAGATGAGGATGAAATTAGAAACTCCCCTCCCACATTCGGGGATGGTGTGTCCACCACCATCGATGAGATTCAACAGATAAATATGGAAATGAAAGAAGACCCATTACATACTATTATTAGTTCCTCCATGACCCTAAAAGAGAAATAGATGTATATTGTATTTTTGAAATAGAATCATTATGTGTTCTCTTCGAACTACCAAGAAATGATTAGACTAAATCCCAATGTGGCTACACACCATCTCGACATACCCGATGTGCATAGAGGATTCAATTAAGAATCCAATAGGATGCACCCCTCTTATTCCAATAATGTAGTGGTGGAATTTGGAAAATTTATCAAATACAAATTTTTACAAGAAGTGAAATACCTAAGATGTATTTCCAACATAGTCCCTTATAAGAAAAAATTGTGCATATTAGGGTCTGTATTGACTTTAGAGACCTTAATCATCATTTCCAAAAGGAAATTTTCCCATTGCCAATCACATAGCACTTGATCGATGCAATTTATGTATTTTAATCCCTTTACATAATGGACTGGTATTCAAGGTACAATCAAATAAATATGTCCCATGAAGATGAATAATCCACTGCCTTCAAGGTACCTCTGGGGATATTTAACTATTAGGTCATGCCCTTTGTCTTGAAGAAAACTGGATCCACATATTAATGCACCATGTATCATATCATTAAGATATTATTGGGGAAAATAGTATAATATTGTGCTGATGACCTGGTTATCATGTACCAACAGTGATGTGACCACTTCACAGATCTCCAAAAAGTATTCGACAAGATATGACAATACATCCTAAAGATAAATCTACTGAAGTTCACTTTTAGGGTAACATTAGGGAATTTTCTTGGTTTTTTGGTACACCAACACAACATCGTGGTCGAAACAGAGAAGAAGAGTACCATTCGAGTAATTTCACCCCCATAAATCTCAAATAATTGAGGGGGTTCCAAGGTCACATCGTTTACATTTCAAAATTCATATCCAACTTGTATAGAAAATCTCTTCCCTTTACCAGGCTGATGAAGAAGGGAATTTTCGATAAATGGGACAATGACTATCAAGAATCCTTTGAATTTATTAAGTAGTACCTACTGCACTGATTGATTCTAATGCCTCTGGTGGAAGGGAGGAAACTAATTTTATATGTGGAAACCATGGAATGATAAATGACCACCCTCCTTTTATAGAAAAATGAGGCGGGTTGTGAGGATAATCTATACTACCTCAGTTAGAGAATTATAGGTTCTGAGACCAGATACTCTGATATCGATAAGAACTATCATGTACACATATTTGATATGAAAAAGGAGAAGAATTACATGTAGCTCCACAAATTCCATTTAGTCTCTGGTGTTGATCTACTGAAGTACATCCCTGTCAGCTCCATGTTTACTGAGTTCTTGGCCCGATGTGCATTCATTCTAAAGCATTATAACATTAAATTTGTATCATAGAAGTTAGTGAATGGGAAATATCTAGCTGATTTTCATACAGTACATATTACCCCAAAAAATACACCAGTGGACATTGAGCTTCTATATGAGGATGTCTTTTATTCCCATGACACTCACCAAACATGGGTGATGTATTTTGATGGTTCCTCCTGGATTCCTATCATGAAAATAATGGAAAACCCAAAATTCTATTGGGTTGGCTCAGGGATTGTATCCTTCTCTCTATAAAAAGTAGTTTTTCCCTAATAGTTTTCACTGTACGAAGGGAAAATGAATAATGATGTAGAATACCAAGACCTAATTGCTATCTTGGAACAATCCCTACAACTGCACATAGCATACCTAGATATCAAAGGGGATTTAGAACTTGTGATAAAGTAGATCAATGGATAACATTCCATCAAAAAGGAAGAACTGACCCCTCTCGCTAGCTATGTTAGGGGATTGATGTAAGGGATCCCTTTTTATCCCACATTAAAGCATATTCTCCAGTCACATAATGCATATACCAATGAATTGGCTAATATAGCCACACTCTTGGCTGACCCTAATCACGAGGAAGCAATCTGTCATATCACACATCGAATAATGGTATCTCGATCATCATAAATGATATAGAAGAAATAAACCTGGTCAACACTACCCAAGAGCACGATGAACCAATGAACACCCATGGATATATAGATCCCATAATCAGTTATCTCCAAAATGGGACTCTATCAACAGACCGAGCTATAAGGAAACATATTCGTCACTATGCAAGAAACTTCACCCTCTAGGATGGTCCAAATAAACAAAAATCCCTCTATAAGTGTGTATTTGAATTAATGATCCTCAGATTCATAGTATAAGGAAAGGTTCTCACCATTATGGTGGAATTACCTGTAGTCTATTGACATACCCGTCAATCTAGTACTAGTATCCCCCATCAAATCAGGTTTTTGTGATATTACTGGAAAACTATTTTACATGACTACATGGAATACACCAATAAATTTCATGTGTTCCAAATCCATGAAAACTTCATCCATTATCCACTATAATTTATGCATACAAATAAATATTCCTATCCATTTTATATTTGGAGAATAAATTTTGGGGGTCCATATCACCCTACCATAACTAAACAGTTCAAGTACATCCTTACTGCTACTAAATTATTTTCCAAATTAGATGAAACAATACCCATCAAGGAATTTGGGATGAAGAACATCATCAAATTCATAAAGTCACATATAATCACCATTTTCAATGTCCATCACATAATATTTATGGAAATAATGATAAATTCAATTCTAAAGAGTTGAAGAAACTATATTAGGTGTACAATATCAAGTCCAATCACTCATCCCACTATCATGCAATGAAAAATGGACACATAGAGGCCTTAAACAAGACTTTTTCAAATATAATTTAGGAGACGGTGAACACAGATAGGAAGTCATGGTTGAAAAAACTCCTACATTCTTTATAGGCCCACCGTACCACAATGTGTATTGCTACATAAGAAATTCCATACACATTAGTGTACATGACTGAGGTAGTGTTTCTCATAGAGGTCTATCTGCCTTCACTCCAAATTTCCATTTACAGATAGATCTTGAATTATTAACAATCAAAAATGTGGTCAGATGATTTGGAGAAGATCTATGAGAATAGGTTTCACAAAGTACACAACTTTGAGTTTCATCATAATTGGATTGCATGAGCCTTTAATAAAAAGGTTCACCTCTATTCACTTTTCCATGGAAAACCGGTGTTGGCTCTCATGACTTCAATGATACTAGGGAAGAAGCCTCCAAAAATAGAACCCAAATGGTAAGGGACTTATAACATATATAAGGTATATCATAATAGAGCCTACTCCTTGGAAACCATGGATTTGGAGTGTGTTACACCCCCCACCAATGAAATATTTCTCAAGAAATACTTTGAATAATTGAAATTAAAATGGGAATCCACATTAGTAAAAGCCCTACCAATTTATCCTAGTTACATCATGTTAAAATGTAAAATCTCATCCGGATTAATTTATGTTAAACTATATGAACTCATATTGATCACAAAAAATTAAACTATATAAATTATTTTAGGTTACATGATGTTAAACTACATGAATTCATCTTTGTTACATGACATTAAACATTAAAAGCTCGTCATGGTTGCATGATGTTAAACTACATTAGATCATCTTGGTAGCAAGATGATAAACTAAAGGGAACCTAAAGTCCTAATAAAAAGACTTTAAATTTCAAGATATCTTACATCCTTACCTCGTGACATTAAACTACAAGGTTGATGTCCTCACCACATGATATTAAACTACACGAAAAACACCATCTCACTAACGACCCTCCACATATGATCTAAATATATGCAAAGGAAGGATGGGATACCCCCATTCCTATGTGAGAGTCATCTCCACATAAGGAATTTCTCTATTCCAGAACTATGTATGGATTGATTCCTTACAGATCAGGATACATAGTTACACATGACCATCTAGTTTTGGGACCAACAACAACCACGATTTTACTTCATGTTGGGTTATCCTATTCATTTCTTCTTGAAATTAAACTAAAAATGTTTTCTAGAACTAAGTACTGCTATATTCTCATTTTCAATGAGATATGTAGTCATGCCTTGATTCTATATCTTTTTCCAACCATGACAGGATGCAAAATACACATGTCCTATCTTTAATTGCCTCTACATAGTGATAGTAACCATTTTAATTCCTTATCCCTCACACTGAGAATAACTTATATGAGATTAGGAATTTCAGTAAGGGTTTCCCCCTACACAAATGAAGAAGTGAATCTTGTGACATGTTTATCATGGTCTTTAATACAAGACCGTAAAAGGAATACCATCAGTCCATGTTGCATGATGTTAAACTGCACGATTGATGCTCCTTAGATGACATAAAACTGTAAAATCCTTCAGACCTCACCCAAGAGGACCACCATTATTGGTGTTTGTATCCTACCGCACCTATATTCAATAACTACATGTGATTTTATTCCTAACATTAGAAGTTACATAGTTAGGCTCGAATCATAAATCCTGGGTCCAGTGATGAAAAATATAAAAATACCACATCTTTGTGTATATGATAGACTTTCATAGGGAATTTATTACTCAAGAACTATGATTTTATTGATTCATATTACCATATGATACATAGTGAACCCATATTTCCATCCTTGGGTCCATCCACAATAACCCTTTTCACTCCGGTAAGCCCAAATCCTTACGACATGATGTTAAACTACACGGTCCCTCAAGAACTATTTGTAGATTTATTCCTATCATTATAGTTTACATAGTGACCTCTAGGTCTCTAATCATAGTCCCAACTATAAAAATCAATGAAAAAAATTCTGACCTCTATGTATTGGTCAAACCTAAATAGAGAGATTCTCATTCAATAAATACATGTGTCTTGATTCCTATCATCATAGGGCACATAGTGACATCAAGATCTCCAATACTGGACCCAGCTACAATAACCAATAAGAAATGAGTCCCAACTACATTGGTACTAAGTAAAAAAGATAATTTTGACTACATATGATCCAGATATATGTACGGTTTGTGTGTGAACTTAATATATCAAACACACTCTTTTCATATTGGTTCTCACATTCTTACTACATAATGTTAAATTGAACAAAAAACATCCTTAAAGCATGATGTTAAACTATAGGAAAAACTTCCTTACTGCATGATGTTAAACTACACGACAAACATCCTTACTTCATGACATTAAACTACACAAAAAAATTCTTATTTGACGACAAAAACCATCATAGAATAGGTCCCCACTACATGAAAATAAACCATTTATACCATCAACCAATTTTAATCCCCTATCAAAGGACCAAAAGATCCATATCCTGGTCAAACCGAGTATGGCGTGCTTCCATCATCATTTAAGAGCCACCATCCATAAATCACAATTTATGTCTCAAGCACCCCAAGTTTCTATAAACCTTCCATGGACATTATAAAATGTCTCCAAATTCAAGGGACCCTTTTCTTAACTATGAATGGGTTCATAGGGCTCTTTTATATGCGTTGATGTTAATCAACATAATGAATCACTTTTTAAAATGGACATTTTAATCCTTGTGAGCCCTGACATCATCATGGAAGAACTCAACACCTTAGTATGATCAGAAAAACTCCTGGTATGATTCTATCATATCATTACTCATGAATGGAGATCCTCAATCCATGATTTACAATATTCTCATCCGCTATATATAATGAATATGAGGTACTCTTAGACCTGGGTATCCTAATTGAGCTCTTTTGCACCATCCCCCATGTTAGGTCTATCTGCGTCACGACCTTAAACATCATGTGCTTTGGTATAATATACACAACCTTAAACTCTAGACAATAGTGATCCAAATCTCAAGACCTTAAACTGATAGAAAAATAGTCACAACACTTATCATGTAAAAAACTCGAAAAGGGTGGCCTAAGAAAAAGTCATGTCTTTTCTTGATAAAATATTCATATCCAAAGTTTAATAAAAAATTAGGGCATAAATAAATGATGTATAAATCTCATATAGACTAATATGTATCCCAATTAAAGTGAAGATATGCTTTTTGGACACTATTGTTTAGTAAAAAGTAAGAGTAATGACTTTTCACATCTCCTCATTTTGAGAATATATTCGCTAGGTGACGAAACAACTTTTAGTGTGTTCGATCCCTTCTTGAATATTACACCTTCTGAAAATCAAACTTCATTATATGGGTTACTTTAATCACTATAAACCTTTTATGGCCCTCATAAAGGATACCCATCTTCAAGGGACCCTTTACTTGACTATGAAAGTATGTTTATGGCTCTTGCATATGCATTTATGATCATCAACCGAATACGTAACACAGTAAAAAGAGAATTATGATCCTTTTGATCCCTAAAATCAATATAGAAGTACTTAACACCCCAGTGTGTCTAAACTACCCCTGTTATGACTATATCATAACATCCTCCTGATCCAAGCACTTTGGAGCATAAGTTAAATTCTCTTCACCAAATTACAAGAGTGATTACAACATCCTCGATGTTACATCACCATGTTTTTCACCCTTTATCAGAGAAAAAAATTCAACACTCCATTCCAAAACCTTTGATGGCCCACAACTCATGATTCCAAACCATAGGTAATAGTGTTCAAGCTTCATAATCAAGAGATGAACTAACCTAGGGGGTCCAAAACCCTTTCTAGGTAGCTTTCCTACCATACCAACCTCATCATTTGGACATTTGAGTCTTTACAAATCTTTCATGGCCCTAAAAAAGGAGTGGAGATCATCTTATGTTCGACCATGATACTGATGCATAAGGGCCTTAAACCAAAAACTAAAGGAATATACTCCTTTCCATAAATGAGCTTCAATACTTGTGAGCTTTTGAAACACCATGACAAAACCTAGAATCTCATATTGTCAAGGGACATACCCATCTTGTTTTCCCCCCCACATATTCAGGATGCATGATTTTGTTTTATGACTTACATCACCCATATTCCTACTATCTAGGAATATCTAGCATCCCAATTTCCCTCAACCAATATTACCTCCATAAATAAGTCATTGTACTTGGAAAAGATACCGCCTTCAAGAGACCATTTTCATTAATATACATGTATGCCTATGGCTCCTTTATATGCACCTATGGTCATCAACTGAATGCATCATTTATGAAAAAGGTATTTCTAATCGAAATGAGCCTCAAAAACACCACGGTAGAACCCAACACCCTAGAGTGTTTTAGGTCATTCCAATCATGACTTCTCTATATTCTATGATCATTGATCAAGTCCAAGCTAAAAGACCCTAAACTACAAAAATTGAATGCTCGAGCTAAAAGAACCTAAACTACAAAAATAGAAGGTCCATGCTAAAAGACCCTAAACTATAGTAATAGAAGGTCTAAGCTAAAAAACCCTAAATTAATGTGATATAAATTACAAGATAAAAGACCCTAAACTACAGAAATATAAGTTCCAACTTAAAATACCCTAAACTAAATTAATCGAAGGTCCGAGCTAAAATACCCTATACTAAAATGATAGAATTTATGATCTAAAAGGCCCTAAACTAAAGGGATATAAGTTATGAGATAAAAGACCCTAAACTAAAGCGATAAAAGGATTGAGCTAAAAGGCCCTAGACTAAAGTATTAAAAGGTCAAATCTATACAACCCTAAACTAAAAGCACAATAAAAATCTATTCTGCAAAAAAATAGAATATCTTGTAAGTACCTTTATATATCCATATAAAAAATCAAGATGTGCTTACCAAGCCTATCGACTTCATCCAAAGAAGAGAACCCTCCCTCAAAGACACACATACACACACACACACGCACACACACACACACACATATATATATCCTACCAAAGAAATCCTTCTGAAAATTAGGTGACCTCAAGATAGGTTGAATATATTATCAATGAAGAATCTTGTGTAGGTAGAAATTGATGATCATTTCTCAATAAAGAATATATTATAATTTCAACCTTAAATCCTATGAATTTGTGTTTACTTAATAGATGAGTATCATTGGTGATTCATATCAAAGAATAAAAATGACATGTACATCATGAATGGAAGAGAAACTGGACAAAAAGATAGAAGTTTTAGGAAGTTTCATTTATTAATAATGTGAAAAGAGGGACGGATCTCCACATAAAGGTGTCTCTCCAAGAATCTCAACAAAATTAATGTACATTGAATTATGATAATATTTGGACGGCTGAACTAGCCAAGTTGGTGAGGGTCTGACAAGAAGCATCAATTGAATGCTGGAGTGTCGTTCACCCCATCTATTTCGCTTCTACTCCAAGATGGAGAGAATCAACCAAATTAGTCAACTCTGTAACTATCTTCTGAGTCATTTCCAATGAGGATGATGATGTCAAAAGGTCAAACCTTAGATAGGATATGATTTCCTCTTACTACCAAATATTTTCAGTCCACGTATCCATCTGAGCATGTAGTCTGGAAATCAATGGGAAAACCTACTCCAATGCCTCCAATATCTCCCTCTTCTACCTAGAAAGAGGTGAATAATCTATAAGATCATTCAAATATCTCTCATTTTTTCCAGATCATGATGATTTAGAACAATGTTCATTATTATTTCATACTTAGTATGTCGGTCAATATCACCTACCCCTATGTTATGAAATAACTAATGAAGGAGTTTTACTTAGTCACAAAATACTTCCAAATGGTTATTAGTAATCAAGGCATGGATCTGTTCCTAAATTATACTATATTTTGTTTGATCCTTTTTGGCTAATGGATCAAGTGTAGTAGGAGGGGGAATAACTAGTTGTGATGATAATGAATCAATATAAGATGCCTTATATGCTCTTCTATTAACATGAATATCAACCATAGCCGGTGCTGAAGCTATAACTTCCTAAAAAGATTATGTTTCACTATCAGGGTAGTCATCAAAAGAATGAGGTCACATCCTTGATGTATCTCCTCGATATTTGATCAAATCCATCATCTCTATTGATAATGGGGTTGGAAAGGAAAAATTCACATCCACATAATGGGCCAAATGGCTTAGAGCACCATCCAGATAAGCTTCTACCCAATCTTGGGAATAATCATGGGTAAGGAAGGTGGGGGCATAAAGAGGAATAAGTACAATTTAAAATTTAATATCTTTACATGCCATCATTATCCAAAATTGGTGGATGACTCTAAGATGTCCCTCCCCTAAAACACTATCTAAATAAATAGTGGAGACCCTTTGTTTTCAATAAAACAGGAAAGTGAATTGATAGGGTGTATAAGGCTAAAAAATAATTAACTTTTCCACCTTGGCCGCAAGAACCCCATCCCAAAGAGATATCATATATGAAAATTCTTCAAGGGAACACTGTCATTATCAGTAATCAGTCTATCTAGTTCATAGAAATGGGTAAAATCAAAGCTATCAGATTGAATCAGAGCATCATTAACCTTATAATGGCTTAGTGTCATGGTTCCAACCCTCCATGTGTTAAGTATTCTAGGAATGGATAAGGAATTTGGGACCCTTGTGGAAATGTAATATTTATAAGAATGGAAATTCTCCCCTATCCATCAAAAAAAATTGTAGAGGACCATTGATCCTTTATGGGGTGTTGCATTATTGAATATGGAACATGTTTTGATAAAGGCATGCAAGGAATAATATTTCCAAAATTGAGATGTTGTTCCTCCACAATCAGCACCACCATCACCAACATGCTGACACTAACCCCTAAATGTGCATCCCCAGCTAGAAAATCTATCAATTAAAAAAATTCCATAAAGCCTGCCAGCCTAAGGTTTAGGGAGACTTTCAAGTTGACTCGATAGCCCCACGAGGAATAGTCCCTATATTCCAAGATGGCCCAATTTGATCCAGCATTATTGCATACCTACCCATAAGGGAACCAACTAGGGAATATGGAAGTTGGCCTGACCCCACTACAAAAATAAAAATAATGATCCATTCCTTGAAATAAATGATTGTGAACATAATAAAATCCATCTTTAGTTTTTACTTCATAATGATAAGCATATCATTATCCAAAACTGAATTCTATAAGGGATCATTCAAGACATCTGCATAAGGGATGAATTCATCATATAACTCTCCAAGAGGGGGAATCCCACCCAGTTGGTCAATGTCCCATATGATGATGACCACTTCACAATGGGACAAATAGAATTTTTTGGTACGAGGGTACTAACGAATGATCATATCATGAAGCAAATCGGTATTGTGATAGAGAATGAAATGGGAAGTCCACATGGCTTCATAAAGATGAAACTTGTATAAATAATCAGAAAAATATATGAACATTTTCGTAACCTAGAAGGGCCATGACAATTAATCAAAAAAATTACCTTCAAGAAGGAGGTACCATTTCAAGCTACATCAACTTCCAGGATTGATCAGAGAGGAGGAGAATATACTTGTGTAGTCTTGAGTGATAGGCTAGTGAGAGAAATCACAGCCATCTGACCCCAAATGAGATTTTTTCCAGCAAATAAGACAAACCACTGGGTTGAACTACAAGCAGCTGGCATTCCTCATAAATTGTCATCCGGATGCACTAAGAAATAATTCCTACCAAACAAGATGGAAGATTAAAATTTGAAGGATGGATAATGACATCATACAGTAAACCAAACCCATATAGATGAATTTAGTGAGATAGAGGTGAATCTTGAAGACCAGATTAGAGGAATCTCTTTAGAATCTCGTTATCTAAATACACGAGATATTGTGGGTCGGTATTTCAATTTTTAGAAATAATTTCCCTTTGATTGGCCACAACAGGAGATCAATGAGAACCAGAATCCATATGAATATAAGTAAGTGGAATATGCTAGGAAAATAAAATAAAAATCATATCAATAAGGACATAAACTAGTGATATCATGAACATAACCTGAATCAATAAAGTCATTTGTGAATCACCTAATGGAATAAAGAAACGCCTAACCCAAAGGTCATCACGCAATAACATGATCCCTCAAGGAATCATGATCATGTGTCCTTGACATGGTCACACGAGCCTTATAATAGTTAATTGAGTATGTGGTCAAGCCGGAATACCCTATGGAACCTTCGATAAAATTTAAATACTCATGAAACAAATCTCATAAAATTACTGAGATGAAGTTCGTAGTTAGTTAGAAGGGGCACCTGATCTAGAGTGGTCCTACAGAATAGTCCTTAAAAAATCAGGAATCAAGAAGGGGTCTCATGATGGGGAGTTGTAGAACAGTCTTGTGATGGAGACACATAATGGAAACAAGGTAAGAGATCTATAAGGGATGGGTAGATGGTAAAATAAATGGCTCTCTAACCATATTTATAAGGAATATCATAGAATACCAAGAGTCACATGGTAGAAAAAATGTCACCTGGAAGAAAAAATGTCACCAAAGAAACCAATTTTTGACAGTGCCAATGACTCAGTTGGGCATTTAATTTCCACAGAACCGAGCCATTTTCCCCATGGGAGTTTCTCCTAAGGGGGGGGGGGGATTTTGACACCTACGAAATGAGAATTAAAAAGTTCATAAAAGAATGAATACATGGATATGGGTATTATTTTCACCGTAAAAGAAAATGAAGAAGAAGGCGGTCAATACCCATGGATCATGTGAGCCTCCAAAGGATACATGAATGTGTGACCATCATAAGGTCATGTGAAGGAACCATGTGAAGTACATAACTTGTAGAAGATCCCATGGAACCCCTCTTGACAAGCCCTTCGACTCTTGACAGGGTGATCCTGAGAAACCAGTGGTCATGAAATGACATCTAGTTAAGATCCTCCATGACATATTGATTGTCAACCAATGGATTCCTAACAAACCATCCAAAAATAGGAAGAAAATATCAAATATGTGGGAGCATCTTGCAATCAAGAAACTCACATGATGGATCACCGATGGGGAGAATGGTTTTCCTCATCAAAATCCAAGAAAACTCATGAGACCGCAAAGAATTTTTGATATTAAAATAGAGGAAATAATGGTTGGGGAGGCATGATCCTCTCACGGTCATAAAAGTCATGTAATGTTCCCCTAGCAATCCCCAAGACACCACAAGACCCTAGTGACTTGTTCGCCTCATCTCATAAAATCCCATTTCCATTTCATACTCATTACTTGAAGTTCCTTAGGAATATCTAGGAAACATCACACTCCCCCTTTGGCTCCCTAAGGAAAAACAAATAGAATTTTCCATTAAATGATCATGCATCTCCACAAGACCCCTTTTTGGTCATGTGATGCATCAACACGAGGAAGTATGATTGTCCTTGAAAACATTCAAGCAATCCTGCAATATTTAAAATTTTGTTAAAATAAAAAAAATAAAATAAAAATGGTAAGGAAGTGGAAGCCTCTCATGTTCGTAAAACCCTTGTGACACACCAAGGTTATACACAACATGATCTCATAAAATTACCTTGACAAGGATTCGATCATCACACGAACACCTCTCAGCAGGCATATTGGTCTTGTGAAGGCTCTTGGACATGTCAATATGACAAAATGAAAGTACTTTGACATACCATCATGATACAAAAAGTACATGTTAATTATAAATAATCCTATAAAGGAGGAATTGATAGGTGGGAATTATGGTCATTGAAAACCAGGAGATGACCTCTAAGTGATCCATGAAAGAAACTCAGAAATACGCATGATGCTGAAGCCCTTCGCCAACTCCATTCTGGAGTTGAACGAGATATGCGATGAAAAGTAGTGAACAAATAGGGTGGAGAGACCTATAAATACCCCAAACCAGCATGAAAAATTCACCACTACCATAACTTCTACCAAGACCGCTACTACAAGACTATGACACTCTAGGCTAACGATTTTCCACTTTTCATCTAGACACACTGACACTAGAGTGGATTTCTCATAGTCGATGATCTCATGAGTGACAAGATTTACATTAGATAAGATATTAGAGGATAGACAGAGAAATCATGAAATATTCATAGGTTCTTCACATGATCACCCATAGATCATATGAAAGACTTCTATCAGAGCATCTTGTACACCATAAAAATCATATGATACTTAAAAAAATCTCAAATTGAAAAAATCCAGGGCATTCACAATACATAATCTAGAGAAAATACTAGATATATGAGACTTAATCCATGAACATATACTCTAATCCTCAATCACTTCACATGAACCACCCATGTCATGTAATAGTACTGGGTAATGTCTCCCAGATCACGTGATACTACATTGGCATAATATTTGGATCATGGAAAGTCTTATGGACTTGTAAAATCAAGTCACATTGTGCCCTCAAGGAATGTTTTCCAGTTCTCATGAATCCCTACAAGATCATCCCCATATCCTTGGTATGCTCTTTATACATTCCATTTGAACAACATGGAAACAACATTTTATGTCATCTGAGTCTCATGGAAGCCCCCGGGCATGCCAAATGACTCTCACGAAACCCTATAGGAACACTTATTAGGTATCATGATTCCCTCTAGACATGTCAGTCAGGACGTGTGACAACCACTAAGAAATGTCACATTGACTCTCATGATTCCCTACATATGTGATCATTATCTCTTATAATGACACAAGGGAAAGTCAATTGGATTATGCAACACCATCTAGACAAATAAACCTGATCATGTGATGGATTTCATGACCAATCATCCAGGCCTTGCGATGTCCTATGGGAAAGCATTCCAGATCAACAGGGCATCCTAGGATTTGATAACCTTGTCCATCGTTGATTTGTAATCCATGATTATCAGGGAATCTTTAGTGTGTAAGTCCCAATCATGGGAACTAAGATGACTCTGATTCCCACCCTAACTGAGATATGTAGGATTCCTCTCTAAGGACTGAGCTATATATTAAACACCCAAAAGGTTTTCTCGGTATATAAGTCCCACATTCACAAGAAATTGGGCTGATCATTTACCATCCCTTTTTTCTCACACTAAGAATATCTCTTTTGAGATTAGATATCCGAAATGATCATATCATCTGTGTCATAAGATTATATAATGACTAGGGAAACCTCAGATTGTAAGCCCTGACTAGCGACAAAATATGATGTCTCGATTATAGGGTAACGTTAGTGTATGAGCCCTGATCAATTGAACTATGAGGAATCTAATTCCTTCCATAACTAGGATATATTGGATACCATCTTAAGGCCTGATCCCGAACATGTATATGTATCTACCTCAGTGTAATCCCCTTTATGTTTCCAACATTGCAACCATCAAGACCCAATTATTCCCATGGGATGATCATCTTACCTCACCCCTCAGCAGATTGAGAGAATAAGTGAACTATGATGAATCTGATTGTTTCCATAATCTGGATATGTAGGATAGATATTTGAGGTATGAAATCCATATTAAACATCCCAAGGGTTGTAATAGAACATGAGTCCTATATATATATGTGATAAGGATTATCATATTCTACCCCTTGTATCTCACACAGAGAATTGTTCATGTGAGCTTAGGGATCCACAATGAACACTTCATCAGCATCATGAATCTCCACCAGACATGGAATTCCAAGTATGTAATCCCTATAGAGTGGAATGATATAAAAACCTGTACACATATAGGTATCTATGTTAGGGAAATTCCCTATGGTATGAATGAAATACAAAACTATAATTCTCACCATAATTGGGATATGTAGGATGTCTCCACAAGACTAGAGATTCAATACCTAGTACCTCAGAGAAATTATATATGTCATTTATGTATGATGTTAAATTTTACAGCTTTAAAAAACTATGTGGGTTTTTATTCCTTCCAAAATCAGGATACGTAGGATGCCTCATAATGGATCAATCCCCTTCTCGGAATATCAAATGCCTCCCTGTATGGAATAAAATCACAAAGTACCTAGTTATATAGCTTCAACATATAGAGTAGTTATCCATAACCTATAAATGGATGAAGAACCTCTGATACTGATAGATGGATTAGATAAAGATTTCCCATTTATTATGTTCTTCAATGTTATCCCCTTTATTTTTTATACAATGAAAATTAACCTAAAATATATTTGTTAGGGTAACGGGTCACATACTGGGATTAAGAAGAGATTCATAAACATATATTAAATTTATAAGAGAGTTTGGGATTAGGCAACAATTCTCCCAAAAAAGGGTGTGATGAGCCATACCTCCCATCCTCTCGACCAACGTGAGTCCCTAAGCATCATTGGGTCTGAAAGCCCAAGTGACCACATGTCATTGTAATGTAGGTGTGTACCCAGTTATGGATGAGGGAACCATTGGGATTTTCCATTAATAATGAAAATGGTGATCTGGTATTAATTAGTGTGCATGAGATCAAACCCCCCATAATCAACATTCAGGTCAAACTAAACCCACCTCAATGATGGATTCCCTAGTCATCTCTCCTTTTTTGAAACATATTTAAATAAATTAAACTCATCCCTTTTAAACAATGATTCAAATTTAATGATTATATTTATAAAAATATATTAATAAATATTTAATTAGTAATTGATATGAAATAATAATAAAAACACTTAATGATTTAAAATTCATTTTTTATTAAAATTGATATATATATATATATTATATTTTAATTTAAAATATAATTTTATAATATTTATAAATTTACTTAGATTAAATAGATTCCAGATTTAGAATATATATATTTTTAAATTGGGTAAGATGGGTCAACTTATATTTTTAGAAAAAAAAATAGTTACTGTGGTATAATTAATACCAGCTAATGATTCACGAGGGATGGAGGATGATTACCAAGAAATTTCCTATGAACCTCAAGTGGATAAGGATACAGAACATAGTTTTATGGTGCATTAAACAATGGCGTGTAAGACTGCCTTGTATGAACCTGGTATATGTTCTCCAAAGCATGATACCGAGGGTGAGGGTGACATGTCATCAGGGGTGATTATAGAAAATGTTCAATAAAGATTGGTCCATATTCTTGAGGGTCAAGGTGAGAGGATTTAAAGGAACCAAGTGTATATTTTTAAATTAAAAGAAATATAGGGCATGTAGGGAAGGTGAGACGAAGTAGAGGATGTATAATGCCCCGAGCCCTCTCTTCCGGACTCAATGCTTAAAATTCTGTGTAATTTTTTTTATAAAACTAATTAAACAATTACACAACACTTTAATGAAACTATGATCTTTTACCAGTCTAAGTTCTGGAATATTAGACGTAACCGTACATTGATCATAGTTAAAATAAAATAAAATAAAGTAAAACAAGTGTCTACTACACTTTCGCGCGTGCTACAACAAAGATGACCATCTCTGGAATTCAAGGAAACCTGTGAAAAACATTTCAAAAACATAGGGTGAGCACAAAAGATGCCCAGTAAGGGGTTTTCAAAAACCTTTGATAAATCACTTTTAAAAATATCATTTCGATAATACAGTTGAAATTTTCCATTTGTAAATATATTTTTAAAACAAACATTAAAAAACAATATAATGCTTTTGAAAAATAATTATACTTTGAAAACACTTTTAAACTAATCCAGTGATTTTCTTTGGAAAATATTTAGCAAACTTCATTAAAACAAAACATCATTTTGAAGCAACTTAATTCAGTGAAGGTTGTCTTGGGCCTACCCACTTAGTGAAGGATGGGTTCACTCCCCAATGACCTTCCATTTTACAATGAACAATCGCCAATATTTTTTTTTGAAAACTTTTAAATTTTTCTTTATATATATATATATATATATATATATATATATATATACTGGTATTGCTCACTGGAGTTTTTTTACCTTTAAACATGTCTATGCATTTAAATAATAATTTGCACTAATATCTATATATATATATATATATATATATAAATGTGAATTTTTATTGAAAAAAACACTTGTGAGTATTGATTCCCAAAAACTCACGTCACTTGGCATGTACATAAACACCAACAGAATTATCAATGATTTGTTTTCATGATTAAATAACTTAAACCATTCTTTTAATTCAAAATCATAAAATAATATTGATCATGCACCGAATATTATAAATGATATTTTTTTTAAAATCAACATTTCATTCATGAGTAAAATTATAATATAATCATGTACAAGAAAACTTAAAATTATAACATGTCTATAAACATTTCATCCAATTCCATTAAAAAATCATTTCTTTGTAAAGTTTATCCAATGTTCATGAATATGTGTATATAACTATATATGCATATGCATGTATGATGTTTCATAAATTATTATTGATATATGGCCATAACATTGATTTTTATATGACTTGTATGTAACATAATAAAATTATGATATTCTTAATTTATTAATTAATATGTGAATTATTACTTGACTATTAATTTATTTAAAAAAATATATATTTTCATATCATGAAGGTATATATATATATATATTATTCACTTCATCTTATATGCGATGTCCCTTCTAAAATAAATTTTAATTATACAAATAGAATCATAAATTTAAAATAATTAAATTGTTCTAAAAATTTTAGAACGATTTACTAAAGCTTATCAAAATGTCCATAACTGAAAACATGTTGATTTTGGTTTAAGAGAACCATTAAAGAAAATTTTGTAGCAATAAGTTTACAATACCTAAAACCAAAAAATATAAACCATATTATTTAACATAAGAAAATATTCCTTGAAATAAAATAAAAAGAAGAATAATAATCTATTTCTATGAGGATTTAAAAGTGTAGAAAAATACCCCTTACACACAAACCATATAATTAAAATCATGATAAACAAATAGTTCCTTAACCCATTATACTAAACCAAATTTGAACATAATTTTGATAAACATAAACATGAATGATTTAATTGAATAAATCAATTACAATTAAAAATTAAAGAAGAGAGGTATTTGAAAACGAAATTAAATTATCTCTTATAGAAATAAAATTTCTAAATAAATTTGTATTGGAAATAAATGTTTCACACTTACACAAACAATAAAATGGGAATTCATAGAAAGTAATTTTGAAAATGTATAATCCCTTACCATAATCATTGTAGATGACTCCCATAAAACATCTTCTTTTTCCTATTGAAATTGCAGTAGCTCTAATAAAAACTCCCAGTAGTGGAAAATAGAAAATATTGAAACTACCCTTAATGAAAAAGAGTAAAAATACTCTCAATGAATCCCCTTTTTCCAAACCCTTTGCAACGGCCACTACATATATAGAAATTTCGTGATACTATTGATAAAATAAAAAATATATTTCTCATACTAATCATAACCCATATACGGTTGTTCATAAATTGAAATACCAGTCTAAATTCAAAGGATGCAAAGTAGTTCAATTAATAAAACCATTTTCATGTGAAAATGAAATAAACAAATACCAAAATGAAAGAAACAGGTAACATGGAAACTAGTTTCAAAGAAAATTGTCAAACACGCATCAAAATTAAGCCACACAACAAATGATCCAAAACAGATTAGAAAGTGTGGACAAACTAGATAACATATAATACTAGATAATGACAATTATTTTAATATTAAACATTGAGGACCAGAAACAGAATGAAGTACACAGGTGGAAAAATACATAAATACAACAAATTGATATCTAAAAAATGAATCTAAATTTAGATTTGGATGCCAAATTGTAGATCTAAACAAAACCAACCTAGAAAAAAGGAAAGGATGGATCTTTATTTCATTCGCAGCTTAGATCTGTAGCTCAGACTCATCAACCTCAACATGCGCTTCAACACTCTCATGCTACCAAACTCGAACCTCGGCGTTGCCCTATTCATCGACTTCGCACAGCTCAACTCGAAAAAAACCATTGCAACACCTTATCTAGGTTTGATGCTCGCCTTCACTCAACCAAGAACCCAACGTCGAAGACTTCTATATTCATTGACTGAAACTCGATTCGGCCTCACCATATTCTCCCACGACAAGTTCTCCCAATATTGATCCTAACCACGCGAAACCCTAACCCGTATCAAGAATTCAATTCGTTTTTTTAAATCAATTTTTCTTTATTTTATTTTATCATTTTATTTTTATTTATTTAAATAGATCAATTATCTTAATATATGTATCATTTCATTATATATATATATAATAGGTAAATATTCATTTTTTTTAAATTTTTTTATTTTTATTGTAATGGTTTACTTAATTCATAATTCAAATAATTTCAAAACATTAATTTATAATTTTGAAATTTAAAATATATACATTAATTTATATGTTAACATAATAATTATTAATTTATTACTCTATATTATTATTAAATATTAATAAAATTTTATTTTCTAGTCTTCAAAACAAATTTTTTATAAATGTTTTAATTTTCTTAAATTGAAAATAATACTTTTCAAAAATAAAACAGGGTTTTAAAAATATTTATATGCCAATTTATAAACAGTGTTTAAAAATCATTTCATAAGAGATTTTATTAAAACATATATTTTTTTTGTTTATTTATAATAATAATAATTTCATCTTCCAAAATAATATCATGTTTGGAAAATTGGTATTTAATCAAAACATACATACATAAATTGTCTTTATAATAATTTAACATTTATTTAAAATTTTTTTATTAAATTATATTTAACATTGAATTAATAAAAATAAAATAAATAAATACTTTTTCTCAAACTCAGGTTGTTACAGGATGAATCCCCAAAAAACGACCTACAATCAGGCATTTTCCAAAGGAAAAAAATATTGTTGTTGATGTTAAAGGTTTTAAAACTATTCCTCCTTGAAAAAAAAGATCTATGAAGGACTAATCATACCTAAATCCAACCATGGTTACCATTTCTCATGGCCCTCTTGATTATGAGTCTGACTAGGATGGCGACTAGGATGCTTCCTATCAATGTAACTTAGACTTTTGATATATTTTTCTACTTGGTTCTCATTTTTTATGAGGGAATGTGTTCTTGTATTAACCTATCATATTTTATGTTGTATTTTATTTTACTTTTTTAATAATAAGGGCTATTCCCAAAACATTATGGTAAATAAGGTAAAGGGGGTGAAAGTGATATATTAAAGAGGTTTAAATTTTTGATAATTAAAATTATACTTATGCATTATATATGTTAATTTTTAGTTTAGGTGTCAAAACTAAATTTATTATCAAATTTTTCTTACCAAACTTACCTAACTACCATGTGATTTCATCTTTAACCTTCAACTAAAATCATTTTCCAAATAAATGTCCGTCAATTTAACCTATAAAAGGATCTCTCCTATACCAATTAAAAAGTAATATATTCCTTTTAAAAAAAATTAGTAATCCCTGACCATTTTCCATATTATTAATTCATATAATACACTGGGTTTCTTCTGGTTCCATAAATGAAACCTAAATCCTTCATTCCGATGGAACTTGTGTTGAGAAAGAGTGAATTCATCCAGCATCTATGTTATTATATTAATTTTTAAATTAATTTATCATATTAACTCTTTATAAACCTAAAAATACAAAATAATGATGCTATATTAACATAATTTTTCTTCTTATAAAATTATAATTCTATTATAGGACTCTTAATTCATACTCATTCACTCGTATAACATGTTCTTGTTTGGGTCTCTTCAACCACCCACATGAATAATGTTATACCAACATCATAAATTTACCTCATGAATAAGTATTAAGTCATTAATATTGGTAATATATGATATTAATTAGTAATGTATTTCTTGAATATGATTCTCTAAGGATGACATATATATGAATAATAAATATAAATTAACTTGTTATTATCAGTTGATTACCTGAAACACGCTCATCATGGATTCCATTATTGAAATATATTCCCATAATTTCCATAAAATGAATATGGTATTGAATAAATAATTGAATAAAAATGATTTAAATAATTTTAATTATCTAGTAATGATGAATTTAATATTAGAAAATGGGTTCTGACATCGTTATTATGAAACGTGGACAAAATAATCAAAATTATTAACATTTGATGATGAAAATAAACAATACCTAACTAATATATGTGTAAGGAATAATTATAATTGAATATTATAAAAGTTAATAGATATAATAAGTTTATAAAATAAGTTATTATCGTGGTTATTTTTTTATATAGGAGGTTAGAGTGGATTGATGGAATTCAGGAGTAAAGATAAGGGTTTTATTTCAAATCTAAATATATTGTTTTGACTAAATTTCCATATAGAGAAATTTAATGATATTTCTCTAAAAAGAGAATCTATTTTATAATAATTTATTTCACCATGTTTTTTACAAGTCCTATTACCATTTCACCTATCATTTAGTTTATACTTTACCCAATGTAATAATTGTAAGAGAATCTATCCTTAACATTCCTTTTCGATATAAAGTCTTTCTCTTCCATGTCTACTATTTATTTTATTTTATGGATGTAGTTTTCTTTAATTGTTTTATTTTTGATGTTATTTTAAACTTAGGTTAATTTACTTAAAACATTAATATTTTTTAATTGTTTTAAGTAAGACTTTTTTTCTGCTAAATTTTTCCTTCTTTAAAAAGTTTTAAAGGAATCCCCTTTTTAATTGTTTTTTATACTTAGGATTTTTTTCCATAATCTTCATCGAATTTCTTAATGAAAATTAGTCTGTAAATTTTCATGTTTTTTAAAATAATATTATATTACCTTTTTTATAAATTTTTTAATTTTAAAATAAAAGGTATAAAAAATGTAACATGAATTTATTCTTATTTCCCAAATCAAATCATAATGTTATTATAAAAGTGTTTTACATATATATAAATATCATTTAATATTTATTATTCTTCACTGTGAATTTGATCAAATGATATCATCCACATTATTTCTTTGGATGTCTTATGAAAATTTCTTATAAATTTTTTCATGGAATCCATTTTTTCCATAGGTTAATTAAGCAATGATGTAATTAATAATGCTTTCATGTGGGATGTATATGTATGGTTTTCATTAGGTTATTTGTGGGACCAAAATTATATATCCCTCTAATGCATTGGGTAAATAATTATATTATGATATGAATGATAATTTGGAGTGAACACAAATCCTTAAGGGATGTTTTATACTAATTATAGGTGGGTAAATAATTATAATGTCCTTCAACGCATTGGGTAAATACTTATATCTCATGAGTTGACATGTTGAGTATTGTGGTGAAAAAAATCCACTCCGGGACTCTATCCAACTTGTGATAATGGTCTTGGAGGTGATCCTAAAAAAATAAATGATTTTATTTACTTATTTATATACCAAATTGTCATTCCTCTTTAATGTTTTCATGCCTCAGGATTATTGAGTAATATATCTACACTTTTATTTCTCATGTATCATGTTATATCAAAAGCCTTACTCCATGAACAATGATTTATGATCTATGATTTATTGATTATGATTCTATTATGTTATATTTACAAACCTTGTTTATGATATCAAACCCACATGATTATATTATGATCAGTTATGATATTGAAATGTTTTCTCTCATATTTACCCATACCAAGAATCTGAGCTCACCCTTTCTTATGTCCCTATTCCTCAAGTGATATTATTGGAAGGAATATTTATCTCCTCCAAGGTTAGTATCTATTTAGAAATTTATAATACAAAAAATCTATAATTAAATATTAAAATATATTTCAATTAGTGAGGTCAATCCCACAAAGATGAGGTAGAGAATATAATAATTCAATAATGAGGTCCTAAACTAAGAGTGAATACATAAATAAAATCTAAACTATGGAGCATGTGGTTTTTTTTGAAAATTGGTAGAAGACAATAAAAATAATCATACCAAGAATATGTTATCTGGGTTCATGAAGATTTGTTTATAAATTTTAAAAATTTATTATTGCTTTTGTTGGAATTAATTACAAGTTATCCCCTTGGTTTAGGTGATTACACACACTCTCTCTCATAAACTACCCTTTTATAATGGTGTTGTACTTCAGTTAATTAGTGAGAAATGTAACCTAAAACCATTTTTAAAAATCTATTTCAACCCATAAAAGGGTAATGTTTAAGTCCTAGTTTTTTAAATTTAATTAAATAAAGATTATGTAACTAACATGAAATGGTCATGTAATGAAATAAAGATAGAAAGATAAGGAATGGAGATAGAATAAAAAATACCAACAGGAATAAAAAATTAAAAAAATACTTACATTGATATAAATCCACTTAAAATAATAGACTGGAACAAAGAAATAATACCTCATTCTAGACATGAAAGGGTGAGAAAAATAGAGAATAAAATCCCTACATAAACTGTGGATATGGCTTTGTGAAGGACTCTACAACAGTGCAACACCTCTCCTAAGGCTTAGATCTACATATCCCTTTTCATCAGTGGTCAAACATCTTATATGTAAGCATATATTCATCCCCATGTCGACTATTAGAGTCAAGAAGTAGGATTTTAATTCATCGATGTTGAACAAAGAAGTCCATGATCAAGTAAAAAAAATATATCATCCAAATATTCATTGAAATTAGATTTTAACTTTACTCTTGACCCGGTGTTATGACATGACAAGAAGTGTCATATCATGAATATTCATGTTGTCCACCCAAAATTCATTTTCTTCAAAGAATCACATGACATGAGATTATGGATCCATTAACATAGTGAGTTTTCTTCTCACAACATTAATTCTTAGATGTTCAGTTTCTTCACTTCTTTCCAACTTCAATCTTCTGATGTCACACTGCACCACTTTGTGTCGCATTTTGAAGTCATTGTATCTTCCTTCAATCATCTCTCCTTATTTATTTCCATCTATATTTAATTGAAATGTCTCCTACTATAAAATTAATTAGATAATAAATAAATTGGAATGAATAAATACTTTTAATCCCAAAATAAATGGCATTTATATCTAAAATTGTATGCATGAAATGATTCCATCACCATATTATATAAGAGAATATTTTGTTTGACATGTCTAAATGGGTATCATGTGAGAAGGTTATTTTTGGAATATGTTGAATATTTTTTAAAATAATTTTATTATAAAGCTAGTGTCTAAATACACTAATACTTTAGGTTCTAGGGTGTTATTTATCATGAAATGTAATAAATATTCATATAAAATAATGTAATATACATGTATATTGTGCTCAGGTCACCTTAATTCATATCAGAGCGGGGTTTAGAAATTTATGGGGATTGTTTTTATGAATAATAAGTGATATAACATAAAATAACATATGATGAACTGAATGTGATTTAGGATGAACCTATAATTTCAATGGTTAAAATTATGATTCCAAAATTTTGTATATCTTAGGATTTATTTTCTTTATTATATTATTGACTACTCTAATTTTTTTGGTTAATAGTCACACTAACCTTTTTTAGTTTTATTAAATGGATAAAATTAGGAGGAATAAAGTTAATAATGAATGATATGGACAATGTAATGATTTTCCAAATAAATAATATAATGAGAATGGAGCTATATTAAAAAATATCAAGCCAATGCTCACAAAAATCCCTCAAGCTATGAATAATGACATGAATCATGTCGAAATTCCTAATGAAATAGGGAAATAAAAAATATTCATTGGATACTTTATGCATTAATGCACTCCTTCCTTTAGTGGATCTTCCAACCAACTTATTATCGATAAATAGATCAACACAATAGAGAAGATGTTTTCGGTTATCTAGTGATCAAATCAGGAATAGTTTGTTTAAAATATTTAACATTTTTATGGTGAAACTAACCAATGGTTGACTTTAATTATGAATATAATACAATAGAAATAAATAATATCAATATAATGGAGGGGGGGGGGGGATTTAAAAGTTATTCTTCAACTAATAATTTCCTCAAAATATTCACACTAAAATAGAGAGGGAATTCATTGAGCATAAAAATAGGATAATGAATTTATTAGTGCGTATGAGGAAAAATTTTAGCGACTTAAAAGGAATGATTTTGGTTTTTTCATTAAAAGTGAAAGAAAAATCGACCATTTCTTCAATGGATTAAAACAAATTTTATGAAATGATTTAGCTATAAAAGACTTTTGTAGATAAGAATATATTTTTTGATATTATCTCAAGATGGAATTGGAAATTGGAAACTCCCATTATTCTCATTATTTTGGTGACAAGGATAAAAAAATGATGTTTTAAGGAAACTCAAATGGTAAAACCCTTGTGGGAAAGAACATTAATCTTTCTATATGATGAAAATATAAGAAGAATCATGGGGGAATTGTCTAAAAGGAATAAGTAATTGATTTAATCATGGAAGGGAAGGAAATAATGAACAAGAATAATGAAGATATATAATGAGGATAACAAAAAATGGATGAAAATGTCTAATGCATGAACTGCACTCCAATGATTTAATTATAAGGAGTATAGAAATTACACCAACTAGTTCACCAATCCAAGGGTTATTGATGACAATCAATATAAAAAACTTCTAAATCCATGGGAGAATGGGAGAGTGTATGAAATCACAACTACTAAAGTGGTTTATGGAAATGAATAGATAAAAGGTACACTTATCATTCACTCTATAATTTAAATGTCTTATTTGATTTTGGATATACCAACAACTTCATATGTAGGGTTTTTCTTTGGTCATTAAATAACCACCCTAATTACTAGATATTGAATTATCTACGAAAACTACCAATGGTGAGATGATTGTATCCCATGTAAATAACTCGAATTTCATAGAAGTCTTTGGAAATGTTCTTCTATCAAATATTATTATTCCCTCTTTAGTGGAATTTAATTTGATCTTGGAAATGGATTTTATCTCTCTATAAAGATCTCTTATTAAATTTTAGGATAAAAAGTAACATTTCATACCCTAAACTAACCTATGATCATTTTTCGATCCAAGGATGGAAATGAACTACCTATGGAAATTTCATCCAATATATGGGTATTAAGACCTAATAATGAGAGGTATTTAGTTAAAATGGTTGGAAAAAATTGAAATTAAAAAGAATATGGTAAAGGGTTTCAATTGCATGAGCGCTTCACCATGGGGAATACCAGCCATATTTTTTGAGAATAAAGATGGATAAATGTGTCTCCACATTGATTATCATGGACTTAAAAAAATCATGATCAATAATAAGTATTCTCTACCGCATATTGATGAATTATTTGACCAGCTATGAGTAGCTCAATATTTCTCAAATAATGACCTTATATCTGGATATCATCAATTAATGCTGAAAAGAGAGAATGTACCCAAGAAATACTTTTGTACAAGATAATGTCATTATGAATTCACATTTATACCATTTAGAATAAAAAATTCCCCTATTATTTTCATGGATTTGATAAATAGAGTCTTTATAGATAACCTCAATCAATTTTTTGTAGTCTTTTTAGATGATATTATCAAATATTAAAAAATTAATTAGGAGTATGAAGATCATATGAGGATCATGAAAAATGTCTTGAGAAAGGAGTATTTGTATTCCAAATTTAATAAATATGAATTTTGGATGTAGTAAGAGCCATTATTGATCTATGAAATCATAAGAGAGGGTATATATTTGGATCCTTAAAATGAAGAGGTGATTGAAGAATAGAAAAAATCAATAGTTTTATTTTATTGGATGGATACTATTGACACATTTTGAGAAAACTTTCATGATTTTCAAATCCACTAAAAAAGTTAACTCTAAAGGGAATCAAGTTCACCTGGATAAATGAATGTGCAGAAAAGTTAATGGAGTATAAGAGAGGGTTGGTCATCATACTTGTATTCACATTACCCTGTAATAAAGAAGGGGTTTTTAAAATACATTGATTCGTAAAAGAAATTATTGGGATGTTACATAATACAGAATGTCATGGTGGTAGCTTATTCCTCACATTAATTAAATATTCATGGGAAAAAATCCCTATGCATGATTTGTATCTAGTAGTTGTGATATTTTCAGTGAATATACAGATGCATTATCTCTATGGTAAAAATTATGAAATATATACTAATCACATGAGATTAAAGTATACATTCACATAAAAGAAGTCAAAGATGTTCTAAAGGAGACGATTGGAACTAATCAAACACTATGAATTCTCAATAAATTACCAACTTAAGAAGGAAAGCAAAGAAGTTGATGCTCTGAGTAGGAAGGGCCATTCTAACTTATCCATGATAAGGATTTAAAGAGACTCAATACTCGTGGATTTGAATAAGATGGACCTTGAAATCATAAGACAAGGTGAGTAATATTATCTTTCAAAGTTTACTGCTCAACCATACATCCATTTAATGATTAATGATGAATATTATGAGGATATATACCTACATAAGAAGGCAGTGAATATCCTATTGTTCAAATTTTACAGTGATGGAGTTATAAGATTCAGGAAATGAATATGTGTTCCATTAATACTAGAATTGAAGAAAGATTTGTTGGATGATTCATATAGGTCATCATTATCTATCCATAATTAAAGAAAATAGATGAATAGATATTTCAATAATAATTTTAATGTGGAAAAACATGAATAAATATATTTTATAGAATGTATCTCGATGATTGGTATTAATGTGGAACGACAAAATTATAAGGGGATGATGTAACTATTACCGATACCTATATAGAAATGACATAACTTCACCATGGAAGTCATGTTAGGTCTTTCTAAGACCTATAAAGTCCATGATTACTTTTGGGTTGTAGCTGATCACCTTACTAAGTCATCACATTTCATTACTATTCGAGAGGATTTCTTGATTGATCAAATATATAAGATATAAATAAAATATGTCATAAGGATCCATGGATTACCAATCTCAATTATATCTGATCGAGATTTGAGGTTCAACTCATAGTTCTTGAGAATTATTTAATAATAATTGTATTGAGATTTGATCTTTAACACTGATTGTAATCCAAATACTAGGGGTAAATTAGAAAGGACTATTCAAATCCTGGAAGATATGTTGAGTACCTATTCAATAGATTTCAATAGATTTTGGGATTAACAATGTCCCTTAGTTGTGTTCATATATAATAATAGTTTCTATTATAGAATTCATGAGGTACCATATAAGGCTTTATTTGGAAAGAAGTGTAGAAATCCAACATGTTGGGATAAATTTAGAGAGAATAAATTGATGGAACTATATTTTACTCAAGAAATTAAAGAGAAGATTCAAATCATTCTATGTCATTTTAAAACTGTGAAAATTTGATTGAAGATCTATTATGATAATCATTAGTGATATTTGGAGTTTGACACTAGAGACAAGGAATTATTTTTAATATCACCATAGAAGAGGGTTATGGGATTTGAGAAGAATAGAAAGTTGAGCCCTTGAAACATTGGCCCCTTTAAAATTATGGATTGTGTGGGGATGATTGATTATCATTTTGCACTTACCCCGAACCTATCTTAAGTTCATGATGTATTCCCTATATCACTTTTAAGTAAGTAAATACCTGACCCTTCATATGTAATGAACTTAGATGTAGTGAAATTGGAAGATGATCTCTATTATGAGGAACAACGTATAGAATTCATAGATCATATAGATATAGTACAAAAAAACAAGAAAACTCACTTAGATATATTTCTATAGAGAAATCATAAGTTTAATGAAGAAACATGGAAACATGAAGATATAATGAAGAAGAAGTACCCTCATCTATTTTCATCAAAGTGATGATATTTTGATGGGGAAACTATTTTAAGGGGGAAGAATATAGCACCCCACGATTTGATTGTGTATTTTCCCATTAAATAAATCATACTTTAAATAACATGTTTCATACGCATCACTGAACTAAAATAAATTGTGATACATTTTTTTGAAATAAATATTACAAAATAAGATAAAAGTTAATACATTATTAAAATTCAATGATTCCAAAACCCATATTTCTCAAATGACACCATGGTGGGGTCGTTATATAGCCTCATGTGCACCTCCCTGTATACCCGAGGTGACAAAATAGTGGCGAGGGCCTAATCCATAAATAAGGTAGACTGTTACCTTGAACCAGAGTGATAAAAATATTTTAGTCATACATTTTTAATATATAAAATTCAATTATTTTGTAATTAAATGATTATTGTTGAAAATATCTTTATTGTTTTATTCATATTTTGTCAAGAGACAAAAAAATATTGAAGCTGAAGAAAAGAAGAAAATATTAAAAATATTCACTTCATGAAAAGATAATTCATGTCATGAGATTTTCAAAGAAATAATTCATGTCTCGATGAGGAGTCTAGAATAAAAATGATGAAAATAGTGATTGGTTGCACAGATTCATATTGTGACTATTATATTCACACAATGAATATCAAAAAAACTCACAACATGAATTTAAACAATGAAAATTACCAAAGTGACATGAGACATGAATTTTCATGATTTGAAACCGTCTTTCAGACAGTGAAAATAGATTTTGGGATTTTCTGGTTTGAATTTTTGAATTTTATGACCAAATCCCACATTTAATGGGCTAAAGAGTCCCTCGATATTGACTTGGACACACTCAATGAAATAATTTATAGAATTTAAGACACCTATGTATTTATTTATTCCTATAAATACAAGTCCAAGGGGGTTCTATGGAGGCTTCATAGAACATATATTATCCCTAGGTATGAAGCTCTGCACCACATAGTCTTTTACCCAGATACTCCGTTATTCCCATAGGTATTATTTTCTCTGTATCCATCTCTCACCCTATCATAAATATAGTGAGGGGTAATTTTATCATGTGTTAAGTGATGTAATCATAAAGGGATTATGCTAATTTATTTTTTTATTTTATTTTAGTTTATGATTGGTTTTCATATTCATACTTCAATTTTTTCTCTCCCCTTTTATTTTATTATAACCATTCTTAATTTAATTGGGAATTCTCATCTAATATCTGATTGTGAGAATTTAGATGATTATTTTTAAAAATGGTCTTGAATATCCTAATTCATTAATTCACCTGAATTAATTGACCATATGAAAAAGGAAAATAATTAAATTGGAGAGGAAGAACCAAGATGAAGGGATTACATTGATTATTATTTTTTTACAACATAACAAAGCATGATTAATTGTTAATTCATTATTTATTGAACCTGAAAATTGATGAACTTGGCACTTTTTCTATACTTTATTTCAAAAACAATCTCTATATTTTCTATTCTTCTCATTCAAATCCATTTAATCATATTTTATTTTCCTAATTTTTCTCAAAACCAAATCTTTGGTTTGACCTTAGACTCATTACTTTCTATTTTTATTTAGTATACTCTAAATAGTTTGAGTTTTAATATAAATTATTAATTTTTTTGTCCAGTAGTAAATAAAAATTCCCTCTAGGATAGTCAAATTTCTAGTGTCGTTTTCAGGGTTTATTATAGATTATTCTTAGTTTCATTAGAAATAGTACAATTTTTTTCAATTTTATTTCCCTATTTTATACTTGGTCTAGTCTTGTTGTGGTCTCTGATTGTATTCTAATGCACTACTACTCCACTCATGCTAAATTAAAATTATATTATCTTGAATACGAGCCTGATTTGGATATAACTGTAGGAAAGAAAAAAATTAAGAAGAAGGCATGAATTGGAATGAAAGGAATGACATAGAAGGAGGAATACCACATGAACCACTAGATGTGCATACTCCCATGGAATATTGAAGACCCTCAGGTGTAGGGATTTCTCCTATAATTCCAGTTCCTCTAGTCATAGAACATAAATTTGAAATAAATATGGATATAATTCAGATGATCAAAAATTCAACCCATTTATATGGGTTAACACAAGAAGATCCAAAAACTCATGTAGGGAGTTTCCTTGAACTATGTAACACTTTTCAATTCAAAATTTCGCAACTAATGTGGCATGATTAAGGTTTTTTCAGTTTTTATTTAAGGATTAAGATAAGGAATGGATTCGAAGCCTCACAACTCAATCCTTTACTACATGGGATGTGTTGGTGGGAAAATTCATGTGACAACATGAGACTTTACGATTTATTTGCTTTTAAATAAATTCAATCTCTTCGATATCTTGTGATTCACATAACACTGTGTTTAAATGAAACTAATCTATTAAAATTTTATTTATACATGATCATTATAACCTAGCTGTTAAGTTAAAAGGTATAAATAATATGAACTAAATTAAAAAAATTATATGGTTTATACATGGAAAAATAAATTAAATGGACATCTGTTGATTATAAATAAAAATAAGAATCATTTGAAAGTAAAAGAATTATTTTCTAAAAAACTATTTTTTTTCAAAGAAAACTGGTTCATTGCTTCTTCCACACTTAAGATAAAATTAATATTTTACAATTTTAGAAATTTTAATTGATAAAATTAAATTCATATTTTAAATAATCATATTAAATTTATCTTAGGGTGATGTTTTGTGATTTCTCTGAAAGGTTTCAATTTTCAATTAATTGTGAAAAATACTGATTTTTATTGAAAAATTATTTTCCATTTAAATTATTTATAAAGTTAAATTAAATTTTAAATTGGGTTTAAAGTTAAATTTGATGAATTATATTACAATTTAACTAATTTATGTAATTATTATCAATTTTATGTTAAATTTCAATATAAAAACTTTCCATACTTATGAGAATTTTCTCTTTGGAAACCCTCTTTTTCGTCGCACGTGCGGGTATAATTTTAAATAGGATTCTACCGTCTATATGAATTTAATTTGGAAAAATAGATTATATATTTTTAATCAGAAAAATTTATATTATCTAATTATGTAAAATTAATTTTTTACCATTATGAATATTAAAAGTAATAAAAATTACTTAACGGGATTAAGGTAAAAATTGATTTATCGGGGTGTTAAACTATGAATATGGGGGTTAAAATGACCTAAAAACTTTTCCAAAACGAATTTTATTGGAATAGTTTGGAATTATAACCTATAAGGGTCTATAATGACCCATTTTAGAGGCTTTTTTCATGATAAATCATGGATGTAATTGATTCTTTTAAAAAATTCAGTGTGTGTCCTCTCCCCCACTTATAAAAGGCTAACCGTATCCTCCCCTATTTAGAATTTAAATTCCATTTGGTTTAGAAGAGACCTACTAAAGAACATTAATACCCTCATACCATCATACTAGAATCCTTGGTTTTAACATAAATCCATAACAGTATGAATTTTGGTGTAAACCTAAGGCAGATGTCTTAAAAAGAGGCAACGTTCCTAAATGAGAATTTTTATTTTATTTTTTCTTCCACGTAATTTAAATAATATTCAATCATGATGATATAAAAAAAATATTTCCCATATACTTATATGTTATTATTTTAAGGGCACATACTATATCCATATTTTATTCTGTCAATCGGGAAATTAAACCATCGATCATGTATACGACAGACTACCGCCTCGCTAACAGATGTAATTCGTTTTCCATCACCACCTCTCACAGTTGGATATAGTTAAAGATTTAATATATATATATATATATATATATATATATATATATTATTTTAAGCATAATTATACTTCTGTGATTATAATATCACATATACCTTCTTACCTTCCATTCCTTTTAAAATATAACAATATCACTCATGTGTACCCCAGACTGCCTCCTAACGAAGCGATGTGATTCATTTTTCCCATACACCATGAATGGAAGGTAATAGAAATAATTTTAATGAATATATGTGATAAATATGTCAGGATATTGATTCTTCAAAATTAATATATCACTCACTTCCTTACCATTTCACCCATTAAGGGAGTGATATCATCACTTGTGTGTACGTACAACCTACCATCTCCACAAATAAATGCGATTCATTTTCCGTGTACAACATTCATAGATGGTTATAAAAAGTATATAAAGAGTAAATATGATATTTATAACCTCAATATAATTCTAATTATTATGGATACATATCATATGCACAATAATCACAAATTTCATGATAAAAATATCATGATAAAGCAAGATAAGTGACACTTGAAATAATGAAAATAATGAAATATTATTAACAAGTGAGTGGTAAAATATAATAATAGGATTACATATGATATTTTAAGTATGAACAAGGTTCTGGTATATATAAATATAATTCATGAAACCATTTTAAATTAAGCTAAAATTGGTTCAACTAAAAGAAAGAATGAGTTAAGGGACTTCATCTCAATTTCCCTTCATTGAGGAATATTCGATTATTGAGTGCCTAATTTATTTTATATAATCTTAATATTACCCATTTTATATGTAATATTACGAATAATTCATACTTCATGGTGTTTTATGATTTAATCTAAATTTCTTTATCTAAGGGGATTTAACATGAAATTTACTAAGTGAAAAACAATTCCATAACTCAATTTCTTTTCATTGGGTTATATTACATATTTATTTTATCTGAAATTATAAAATTACATATATGGATAATTTTAGCTATATTATATTTTATTTCTACTTGATTTATTTGAATTAACAATTTATACAAATAATCGATTAATTTAATCTTACTTCAATGTTATGATCATTTTAATGTATTTTATCATAATTTCTATTTCATTGAGAAATATTTGATAATATGCACCTATTAACTTTTATATAGTGTATATACTACCCCTTTGATGTAGTTAACATGAATACATATTTATTTATTATGTTTAATTTTCTAATTCATGCTTATTCATATTATTTTTATCATGTATATGAATATTTCTTAAATGGTATACCATTCTTACATACAATGTTTATTTTGGAAGATATTTGATTAATTGGAAAAATATTTATAATTCATGTTCTTTACTCAATAGACATATTTTCTGATAAGAAATATTTTTCAAGAATTAAATCAATTGGACATGTAGTGATGGGTGTGACCTAGAATTATATATCCCCTTGATTAATTAACATGTCTCATGAGATAAATCAGTTGGTCAAATTAATGGGTTTATTCCTATAGTTTTAAACCATATTATGAAAGGTCCTAGTATTAGAGGTATACTGTTGCTTGAGATCATGGAGTCCAACTGTTAAGCATTTTATCCAGTGGGAATTCATTTATTATTATTACCTATGATATTTTCATAATGATATTATCATTGGATAATTTTAATTATCCGTTTTTTGATTAAATGACATGGTTTTTTAGTTATTTACCTTTCTATTTTGATTAATACTTAACGAATGAATGTTATTGATTAAATAGAATGTGTTTTCAGTTATGTTCATTTATTTTTTAATTATTCTTTATCGAGTCATGATATATTTCACTATACATAATCCTTACTGAGCATTTTTGATAACTCGTAATTTTTTTCATTTCCCTAAGATATGAAAAATAATTATTTGAATGAGTTTTGATCATTTTATTTTGTTATTAATTAGGTTTTATTTTCTATTTCTAATATAAAATGGGTATCATGTATGTATCTGATTCTTCAAAATTGTTAAACTGGTCAGTCCTTTGAGACTTGACCATTTGTATCTATACCAATGTAATAAAGTTGACACTGACTTTAGGCTAATAGATTCACTGTCATTACAGTTGGAATCTAAGGAATTTTATTAGAAACCTTGGGAACTAGATTATTAAAACCATGTATTAGTGAATATAATCTTATGATATGTTTTTTTCAGAGTGAATAACTAAATATGGGGTGTGAATTGAGTTTCCAATAATATTTCTAATTTAAAACAATTTAAAAACTAAATCCCCAATTTAATAAAAACATCTAGTTAATCAAGACAATAGAAATATATAAATTTTCTATTTCAAATAATTTCTCCGAAGTAGGATTAAGGCTCAGTTAAAATATCTTTTAAATACTATATATTTTTAAATTAAATTACTTAACTAAACACTTTATATAAATAATAATTAAGGATAAATATCAATGTAAAGTTTTGTTACAATTTATAAAATGGAAATTGATTTGTAATTTTAAATAAAAAATAGGAAAATACACAGTGTAATTTAAATAATAAGTTCAGTTTCAAGTAAATACTTAATCCCCTCCTAATGGAAATCACTTTCTTAGAAGTAGTTTATTAATGAATAAAATGATCCACAACCTGGATCTAGTTTTATAAACAATAGTACAGAAGACTATCCAGGAACATATCCTCTTCCATAGTTATAAATGGCATGGAAAAAGACACCGTGCCACACAAGACCTCTTTCAAAGTTGTTCATGGGGATAAAAATAAAGTATTTGAGAGAATATCGAGTATTATCTATTTTATCACAAGAGGTTTTTTTATAGATAAATAGAAAATATAAAACACAACTCAGAAGAATAACTAAGACAAAAAGAGAAAGATATAAAAATATAAGAAATATAATGTAGCTCGATCTGAGTAGCGTCAATTGTACATAGCCTTTTATTTTTTTCTTTAGAAGTATCTTGGATGAGTTTCTTTTTAAATTATTGAAAATAGAGAATTTTAAATCTTCTTTGTAGAACAGGCACTCAAATAAACGACTTTTGTTTATCTATATGTGTCTCAAAATGTTTCCAATAGACCATTATTTCTCCACAAGATTAAATAATTCTCTGAAAGTATTATTCATTATATGTATCCATTAGAGAATAATCATTATTCATTAAATGCACTAATTCTTCATTTAATGCTTTGAAAATAGTTGTTGTAGATTTCAAATACTTCACTATTAAGTTAGACATGGAAAGTTATCTTTTGTTAAAGTATGGTTAATTGATCTCATGAAAACATAACACGATCATCTAATGTGGAAAGGTGACATTGTTGGATCATCTCTTCATGCGGTCAGATCATTTTCACATGTGGTAAGATTTTTCTTTATATTATCACTACATTTAAAGACACTGTCAGTATATTACTTTATGAAAGATTAAATATATCATAGAATAGTAACTTGATTTGTTCATACGGTATGTATTTTAATTCATGCATCATATACATGGTACATATTACTTCATCTTGCAGTAAGTTGAATATACATGTGGTAAGGTGATCCTCTATGTATAGTAAGGTGAATCTTTAATGTGAATTTAGTTTATAACTTAGAAATTTTTTTCACCTGAGTCATGGTAAGTAGTTTCTTCATCCGGTAAGGAGAATTATAACATGTGGTAAGGTGATACGGTCACGTAAACATCACATAATAAAGTGTAATAGTATGTTCTATATTAAGACATTATTTCAATTTTTTCCAGTAAATAACTTTCTAATAGAACACATGAAAATCATTAATCAAAAGATAAAAATGATTTGGGATCATTAAAATTATGAGGTGTCGGTCTAAGATAACAATCTCCCAAATTTTGATGATAAAAAATAATTACATTTAAATTGAAATGAATTGAAAATATCAAAATTATATTTTAAAATGATAGAAATAACTGTGCAAAAAGTTATTAAAATCATGTAATGTTTTCCACTAAATTTAGTTATTAATTTTAAATTATCACATAACTCCCCCTTTAAAGATTATAAAAAATAAACAAAATAAATAATATGACAAAATACAGTTGAGAATAAAAGATATCATGACATTAATATGTCAAAAGACTATAAAAAGGTGGAAAACATTTAATAAGCCCTTATCTTAAATTTTAATCTGAATCCAAATGATGGTCATCTATGATTTCTATTGGAATGATATGATTCTTACTTTATATGTAGAGGTATGAGAATAAGTACTCTAAGGAGAAGATGAGGAGGTAGGGGCTCCAATAACTACATATCTAGAAACTGTCTAAGCTGATGAAAGTATTGGGTAAGAGTTAGAACAAAGGGATTAATGGAAGGGGAGGTTGTAGGGTGAGATAAAATAATGTATAAAGAGTCCCTGATATATTTATGTGAGTTAGAAATATAGTGTTCCATAAACTAGGTGAAATCATTGACAACCCATGAACCATACTCCAAGTATTTAATTAAATCATCCCAATTATCCATGAAATCTTCCAAAATAGGATTCGTATATCTTAGATTATCATCTTGTGACATAAAATCTTGAGTTAGAGGGGGTATCTTGAAATCCAAAGTAATATTTATAAACGTCCATTTTAGATCAAACTTTTGGAAGATCCTTCCAAAATAATAATCAATCTCCCTCTTGATTGTTTCTTGATCTTAGATAGCTTGTTTGACTTCATCACATACTAAAGATATGGTCTTAGAAATATGGGTTGGAAACCCATTATACACAGCTTCATGATTCTTTCTAAACTGTTAAAAAAATAACATTCAACTCATTCTGAATGAAATGTTTGATATTTTCTTCATCATCAACTAACTGAACTGGAGGAGAAAAAGACATAGGAGTAGGCTAAAACACAACATTCATGAACCAACAGTCTAACTAAATCAGCATGTCAGATAGATCAGAATAAAGAGAACCAACATAAGATCTCAAATATACAATCTCATTCTGAATCAGGTCTATTCTAAAATTAAATCTAGGATAACGATGAGGGATTACCAATGTAACATCATCATAAATATTATCTTACCTCACTTGTTGTAAAGTGTTTTAAAAGTTATAAAATGCTTATTTGTGTATCTCCTACATCTATGATTTAAAAACAATCATTTCATTTTTTGTTACATATGAGGAAGATTGAATGAAAGGTATAGGAGTAGAGGGAGATGTATCACTTCCTATATTCCAACCATTTACCTCAGAATAATCCTACATATATCCATATCTCATAGTTAAATCCTCAACACTGGAAAGAACTTGAACTTCATCATTATTTGAATCTTTAACAGTGTTTTCATGAACAAAAAGTTGGGAATCTTCAATTATCTTTTGAATATCAACCTCAATAGTCATATATCCTTCCAAATTTCTTTGAACAAAGAGAATGGTAGGTCCACCATGTCTAGGTAGACTATCTCCATGGTCTTAATCCTCATAATTAGAATATTCTAGGCTTAATATAAGATATCTAGGGGAATCCACCCTTAAAAGGTTCATCACGTATAGGCTCTCTAGGGTTACTCCCATTAATAGGAGATCCCTATAAGCTATTATTAACTTCATCAGATCTAATTGATTGATCCCATTATGGACCATCATCATATGCTAATCGATATTCATTATTTAGGTATATTGATTCTATTTCTTATTCCACTTCTCCTACAACAACTTATTATTCATCTTATTTATAAGAAGAAATATTATCATATAAATAATGTACAAACTCATCAGGTTCAATAACTATATACACCTAATACATTGGCCTAATAGGATAATTTATGGGGATAAAATGTTTATACAATTTCTTTGGGTTATCCACCCATTCTTATTTCCATGGATTCTAGTTTAATTTCATTTGCTTACAAATATTTTGGGTAAAAAAATCGACCAGAAGACACGTCATGTATAGGCTCTCTATGGGTACTCCCAGTAATAGACGATCCTTTTGAGATATTATTATCTTCATTAGATCCAAATAATGGATCCCATTATAGACCATCATCATATGAAAATCTATATTTTTCATTAAGGCTTATATATTCTATTTCTTCTTCCTATTCTTTTACAACCAATTCTTTATCTTCTTCTTTAGAAGCAAAAATATTATAATATGAAAACTCTAAAACCTCATCATATTTGAGAACTAGATCTACAAGATCCCTGTTTTTAAAATGATACTTTACAGGGTTAATATATTTATACATTTTCTCAGGGTTATCCATTCATTCCTATATTAATGGATTCCATTTGAATTTCATTTCCTTATAAATATTTTGGGTAATAAAAATTCTATCGGAAGTAGGTATCTTATCCCCCCCTGAGGAACTAATCCTTTGAATAATTTTATAGAAAAAATTATATTTGGATAGGGTAAGGAACTGACACTTGAAGATAACTTGAAAATATCAGTCATGTATCTTATAACATATCTGAAAAGTATGATTTAAACACCAAGTTTCAAAAAAAACAACAAAAAAAGTCATAGTGTCTTAGGATATGAATGTAGCCTTTTCTTGGGCATATTACATGCTTAATAAACTTAACCAAGAACATACATTCATCACTCATCTCAATATTAGTGAGCCTTCTTGGAGTCCCATACCACTGAGTTTATCCAATTCATTTTTAATTTTAAAGTTAGGATGATTAACAATATATGAACATTGATAATCTTTATACTCACAACTGTGCGGCACAACCAACCACTTTTCCCAATAATTCAAAGAAAATAAAATAAAATCACAATTTATACATTATTTTACTATATAACTCTTCTATTTTGGAATTAAATCATGTTTTTCATAAAAGGCTTTGATTAGATTCAAATAGAAAAGTCTAAAATTTTATTTAAACCAATCAGCCCATCCATGTTCCTAAATCGCATTCCAAACCAATTATCGGCTTGAATACAACCATTGAGTATTGGCTTATTTTTCCAATGTAACCAGATCATCAATGAGATGCATATTATTTGTCTTTAATTATGCACTTCAAATAACATTCAACTTATTCAACTTATTTTAAGATGGAGATTGAATAGAAAAAAAGGTTTCTAACTTTTACTTCATCATCAATATTCAATTTCGATTCAAGATATCTGAAGGTTAAAAAATGAGAGGTAAAATAGATAGGTTTTAGTTTGAGAGTTCAACAAGCTTGGGATGATATAAATAGATCCTCACAAAATATATTCTAATGGAAGAAGTGATCTAAATGAAAATATAGGTAACAGTTCAGATTCAGATTCAAGTTTTAATTTAAATCATTTAGGGATTAAAAAAAATGCCACTAAAATATTTTTATAAAAAATTAAAAGTAAATAGAACAGGAAAGTTTTTTTAACATGGATCTATAAATAACATAATAATAGTAGGAATACTATCTATAAAATTTTTGTAGTTGAACTAATCGTATGACCAAGATGTTCAAGATAAGTACATACTAAATGTATGAACCAATTTTCATGGTATGTGTTGTGGCTGTGTGGGTAAATAATCGTGGTGGGTATGGTGACTACATGAGTAAGTGTTCATGGTAGTCATGATGAAATCCTAAACAAAAAAATTACAATTGGACTACTGAACCTGTGAAGCACACTTCATGGTTACTTCGATAAAAGTGTAGAAAATAAAATTTAAAACATTTTAACACATGAATTAATAACTAAAAGTAAATTAAAATAATTATACATAATTTATCATTCCCAATTGATGTCTAATATAATTTATTCTCTAAATATTCAAAGGATTTGTGAATATATCAGCAATATGATGTCCAGTAGTAATGAATTCTAGAGTTATATAACATTTGTAGTAATGATCTATCAAAAAGTGATGTCATGTATCAATATGAGTTGTTCAAGAATGTTATACGGGAATCTTAGAAATATTTACCAAATTTTTTTTCATTATTTATAGGTACATGTTAGAATTGATATCCATAGTATAGTGATGCATGTTTCATCCACAGAATCTGTTCACAACAACTTCTGCAGGCATGTACTCAACTTCAGTAGTGGATAATTCCATATATTTCTATTTCTTACTACACAAAGATACTAGATAATTTCCTAAAAAGTTCCATATTCCTGAAGTTTGTTTTATATTTATATGAAAACAGCTAAAATAATTATTTGAATAAATATATAAATAAAATTCGTATTCTCTAGAGTAAAATAATCCAAAGTTAGTTGTTTTCTTGAGGTATTTGAAAATTCATTTCATAGATAGTAGATGTAACTATTTTGTTTTTTCTTGAAAATGATCACACATACAAAAAAAATTAGGCCAATTGAAATTAATTATAATAAACATACAATCATACCTTTATAATTGGTCTGATCAAATGATTTCCCTATTTCATCAAGATCTAACATGAAACTAGTACTCATTTGAGTATCGCTACCTTTAGTACTATCCATTCCAAAAAGAATTAAAATATATTTGGTGTAATTTCTTTGATTCAAAATAATTCCTCATTTATTTTAAAACATTTTAAACCCAATAAATAATTTGAGTATGCCCATTACACTCAATTCAAAATCACTTTTCATAATTTTCAAAAATTCGATACAAAAATAATTTATTAAAGATCAAAAAATAATATCATCGATATAAAATTTGTACTACTAAATAATCTTCTGAAATTATTTTAATAAATAATGTATGGATAACTATACCTTTTGTAAATCCCTTTAAATTTAGAAAATATTTGAGCCTATTATACAAATTTCTATGAGATTTTCTTATACCATATTTTTTTTTGTTATTTTAAAAACATGATTTGCAAAGTGAGGGATTTAAAATCTTGGGTGTTGCTCCATAGAAACATCATTAATAATATAACCATTTAAGATTAAATTATTTACATCCATTTGATATAATTTGAAATCCAAATGTGCTACATAGGAAACCAACATCTGTATGGTTTCAATTATAGCAACTTGTGAAAAAGTTTTCTCAAAATTAATACCTTATTTCTAGATATATAATTGCAAAACCAATCTATATTTTTTTAGAATTATTGTTCCTAACTCATCAACCTTACCTCTAAAACCCATTTTGTTCCAATATTTAGGTAGTTTTTGGGTATTTTAACTAGTTCGCATACTGGATTTATTTAAAACTGAGTAATTTCTTCTTGCGATCCATTTTAGATCAAGGGGATGCTTCCCCAATGTCTTCCTCAGGCAGCTATCTCTCCCCTCCTTTAGCCGACACTGCTCCTGTTCCTGGCGGCTCCTCCCCAATGGCGGCAGTCCTTCTAGCTCTAAGGATGTTTGGGGTGAGAGCTATAGATGGGGTGCTTCTGAAGGCCTCCTTCAAGTACGTTTTGTGTGGAGCGTCTTCTCCGTCTTGCAGAGGAGGTCTGACATTGATGGCCACAATGGGCCTACCAAGCATTCCTCCGATTTAGGAGAAACAAAGAGCCCCCATGAAGGTGGAGTGGGTTCCAGTGGTGGATCTTTCAGCTGAGGATCTTCAGGAGGTGGAATAATTTCATGACCTTTCTCTGGTGACCCGCTTTGGATGCAGTAAGCCCTCTCTAGACTTCTTATAGAGCTATGTGGATTCATGGGGCCTTCTTCATCTGGCGGTGGCCTCTGAGTTTTTTTGGGTGTCCTTATGCATTCATATTGCTACCAGAGAGAAATTTTTGGCAGCGTGGTTTCGATAGGATAAGAGATGTAGGTCCGAGCGCTTCTCCCTAATGAGGTGGTCATGGGATTGTCATTTTAGACCAGATTCTTCTTCTGATGTGGTTTGGATCTCCCTTCCGGTTCTCCATCTTCCATTTCACAATCCAATGATTTTGAAGGGGGTGGGGGACTCTCTTGTCTTGTTACGTTGTGCGGATGATAGCATCAGGTGCCTTAAGGTGGTATCCAATCCTTGCATCTGCATGGAGTTTGACCTTGCAGTGAAGAGGCCCTCTAGGGTCTTTCTAGAATTGAGCGATGATTTCAATTGGAGGAAATGGATATTCTTTCAACATCTTCTGAGGATTTTCATGTTGTGTGGTTTACAAGGTCACCTTGAGGTGAACTAACAGAGATGATAGGAGGAAGCAGGTCCTTCCCAATGGGGTTTGTAAGAGGATTTGGGTCCGGACCCACCCACTCTAGGGGGAAAGGCGATTGGAGATTTTACCATTGTTAACCCGCTTTCAAATTAAAATCCTTCTGACAGTTGGCAAGCACCGACGTCAAAGGGTGGGGGCCCACCCCTGACATGGTCAGAGCCTTGCTGGATTCTCCCTTGGATCCTACGAACTTTGTTTTCTTGTCTCCAAGCCTTCCTGGACCAATTTATTCATTGGTTTCTCATCGCATAGAGGACGTGTCTTGTCAGGGCCCTGAGGTACGCATTGCTTACTCTATGCGGAGCCCAGCCAAAGCATTGTCCCCCCTCCTTCTTTGATTCATGTCTCATCCCAGTTATCACCGGATCTTATCCAAAGATCCCTAGTGAGAAACTGATGTTTTTAATATTTTCATGTCTTATTATATACTCCCTTTACTGATTTTATATGAAATATGCATAATTTGTGTGAAATATTAATGTTTTAATATTAAGTATAACTTTTGAGCATTTTTAGAAGTAGTCCAATTGAGTCAGTTTACTGTTATAATAATAACTATCATTATACTGATCCAAATTGTGTGGTTCTTGTTTTTGAGGATTCTCCTTTAAATATACAACATTTCATTAGAAGGTATCATGAGACAATTATTCAATTTGAAAGGTCATATGGTCCTCACAAACAAGACCAAAGAATCTGTGAAGAAACTAGACTATTCATGAAGATTGATTTACTGGGATACATGCAGAAGTTCAAATTCTATTATTCCCCACCATAGTTCGGGGGACAATTCATGGAGTCTTTTATAAAAATTTCAGGGCCCCAATCTAAGAACAAGGGGCCCAAATGATGCTTTAAAATCCATCCCACCATTCAGGACGAGAATTAATATCAGTATAGTATGCATGACATATCTCATGATGTAATAATCTAATAGAGATGATATTTTTCAGTGTGAAATAGGAGATATATGTGGCCAACTTTGTTGAAGAAATCATTCGGATTTTAAGGCATCTTACTATTCAAAAACCCTTCCACATTTTGGACTTTAAAAAGACTGCATTGAAATGGACAGTTTATCTTTGTTTAATCAACTAGACATAACTTTTGATCCTTAAGTCCAAATGACTCCAAATTTTGAGAGTAGTCGTAAAGCTCTATTATCTACAACTTTTAAGAAGGATATTTCTCAAGATTCGGATTTCGGAATAGCCAACATGGCGATGAAAGTGGAGGGATATATTGGGAATCCAAACATTCCACTCCTTGCGCTATAAATACTCTCCCCTTCTCTCCTTGAGAGGGGTTGGAATTTATGAAGATAGGAGAACATATTTGCACGACCAAAGCCTTTCCAAAGTCTTGGGAGGATCTTTCAAACTCAATTTTTCACTTGAGAGACCTTTCCTCCTCTCTTTGTTTTCACTTACTTTCGTGTTCTTCATTTTTGTAATTTTGTAAGTCCTTTCTTTTGTAATTCTGTTTTAATCATGTTTCTTATTCAATATCTCTTATTCTCATCCACCTTCTATAGTTTAATATTTATGTTATTAAAATATCTTAAATTCAGTTGAATCCCCTTCCCTTATTTTTCTTCCTCATTCAATCAAAAATCCATTTTTAATTATCATCATCATTCGTGTGTGTGTGTGTTCGACGCAAAAATATTTTATTATCCCTTTATTTATCTTGTCTTCTTAATTTATCATCATAATAATTATAACCAGATTAGTAATCATTTTAATGGCTGGGTAAATCTTTAATTGGGGTGATTTATAATTTAGGTATGTTAAGTGATTGAGAGCTTTTTCTCGACGAATGTTCTTTAAATTAATATTGTGTATGTTGAACTTTATATGTCGTGGATTAATGACATGTTTTGTTTAATATGTGGATTACATGGATTATTAGAACCACAAATACACTACCATAAACAAGTAATGGTAATTATTAGAAACCTAAGTTAAGTTACGGCTTGGATTAAAGCTTTAACACTTGGGAATTCTGATCAAAATCATCTTGTGACACGGGTGTTAATTTAATGAAATATAAAGAAAAGATCAAGGATATCACAAGATTAACTACCCAATGATGAACTCACCCCAATCTTTATCAATTTGTTAAATCAAACATCATCCATAAATTATTTCATAAGCTCTGCAAACAAACCCCCAAATCATAATACAATTAACTAAAAACAAACGACTATTACAAAGTATCATCGGTGAGGATTCAACCCGAGTGCTGATATACACATTAGCAAAGCAACGAAACCTTGACCGGTTGATAGGCAACAATAGGCCTTGCATTTAAAATGGTGCCATTGATGGGGATGGTGCTTTAATTATTCGTTAGTTTTTTTATTGTAATAAAAAAACCAAAAAAATAAAATAAAAATAAATTGAAAAAAAGCACAAAGAAAAACCTGTCTTCTCATAAAAATCATAAACTGAAAAAAATACAAAGAAAAACCCATCTTCCACTTTCTTCTAAAATCTCTCTAAATGCCCCGTAGCCTTCCAAACAATCCCTCGGATTTGTTTGACCCTGAAATTGAGCGAACACTTCGCCAACTTAGGAGGAACATAAGTGATAATCAACTCATTGAAGAACCAGTCCTCATCCAACCAGTTGAATTTGAAATGGCCAATCCTAGGGAACAAACCCTTATAGAACTCGCTACCCCTGATATGAATTACCAACCTCTTGGTATTCAATATCCAAACATAGAGGCTGACCTAGAACTCAAATAGGGTTTGATTCATCTTCTTCATCATTTCCACAGGCTAGCCGGTGAGGATCCACATCTCCACCTTAAAGAGTTTGAAGTAGTGTGCTCTTCCATGAAGACTCAAGGGGTTTCTGAAGAACAAATCAAACTCCGAGCCTTCCCTTTCTCCCTATATGACACTGCTAAGTCATGTCTCTACTACCTTCCCCATGGTTCCATAACTACATGGAATGACATGAAGCGACTCTTCTTATAGAAATTCTTTCCTGCTTCTCGTACTGCTTCTATCCGAAAGGAAATAAGTGGTATACGTCAATTCCCAAGTGAATCACTCCATGAGTACTGGGAGGGGTTCAAAAAGATTGTGGAAACCTGCCCACACCACCAAATTCCTGACCAACTCTTTATCCAATACTTCTATGAGGGGTTATTGGCTATGGAGATAACTCTCATAGATGCCGCAAGTGGCGGTGCTCTTGTTGATAAAACTCCTGCAGTTGAAAGAGATATCATAAGTAAGATGGCTGCAGACACACAAAAATTCCATACCCGAGCACATGCTCAAGTCAAACAAGCCCAAGATAATCAATAAATTGAGCCGAACAAGATGACCGTCTGGATGAGTGAACTTACAGGTCTTGTGTGACAGCTAGCTGTGGCCACCAAATCCCCAACCTCGTCTTCTCTGCAATCAATGTTTCCTGGACCTATCAAAAACTGTGGAATCTATAACTCTCCATCTCATCCAACTGACACATGTCCACAATTTCAAGTGGATCAATCCGATTCATCTGGACCAATGGAGCTTAATGCAGCATATGCTCAGCAGAACACCAATCCTCAACTATCAGGTCAGTTTTATAGAAACTTCAACCAACCTCACTCTGAGCCCTTCTCTTCTTCTTATAGCCAAGGCCTGAGGTACGGTAATCCTGTCTCTCATCCCCCTAAAAACCCAAACCAATTCAAATATGGTCAAGGTGGTGGTAACTTCCATCAACCTTTTCCTTTTGTTCCTCAACCTCAAAGGAACAATCCTCCTCATGGATTTCATTATCCTAGTGATCCTTCCCAATTCCAAAACTAATACAATCGATTTCCCAAGAACCAAAATCAAGGAAATCCCATCTCGGGACAAGCCTCTTCTTCCAAGAAACCATGAGAAATTGTAGTGGAAGATCTTTCCTCATTCACCCTTTATAGCCTTAAAACATTGAAACTCAAATAGGTCAACTTGCATCCCACCTGAGCCAGCAACAACAATCAAAATCTTCCCAACTCCCAACTCAATAATTACCCAACCCCAAGGGTAATGTAACTGCAAGTGCACTTAGATCAGGAAAACAACTTTCTATGCCTCAAGATAAATCCTCAAACCCTACTTTGAATGTTGACCTAGAAAACGAAAATAAAAAGAAACTTGAAAATGAACCTGAATCCATTCCCTCACCTCCTTCCATTCCACTTAGGAATCCAATTCCTTTTCCTCAAGCTGTTTCTAAACCAAGGAAGTCCTTTGAACCTGATCCTGAAATGCTCGACATGTTTAGATGTGTTGAAGTCAACATTCCCCTATTAGATGCCATAAAAAAATTCGTAAGTATGCCATGTTTCTCAAGGAGTTGTGTACCCACAAGAGGAAACTTAGGACTTTCGAAAATGTTTCCACCCAGCAGTCTATTCCCATAAAGTGCAAAGATCCAGGGACCTTTACAGTTCCATGCCAAATTATATGTTCAAACTTTGATGATGCACTCATAGACCTAGGAGCCTAAATTAATTCCTTGCCCAAATCCATATTCTCCAACCTTGGTCTAGGTACTTTACACCCAACAGGTGTTGTCATCCAGTTATCCAATCGAAGCACAGCTAGTCCCGAGGGAATAATTGAGGATTCCCTTGTCTGAGTCAATGATCATATCTTCCCTGTGGATTTCTATGTCCTTGACATGGAATGTGAGACGACCTCTTCTCGATCTCCCCTAATTCTAGGAAGACCATTCCTCATGACTGCAAGAACCAAGATTGATGTCCATTCAGGCATCTTATCCACGGAATTCGGTGACCAACTGGTCAAGTTTGACATTTTCCAAGCCATGCGATACCCATCTGAGGACCACTCTGCATTCTCAATTCATACTTCCGAGGACACTTCTAAGAGTCAATAGAACCCCAATCCACCATGTTCTTCTTGTTCTAATTACAAAGGATCTTGTGAAATCAGCACTATGATTAACCAAGTCATAAATGGTGATGTTGATGTGGACCTCTCATTCATAGACTCCATCAATCTAGAGAAACATGAAAACTCTCTTGAATTCCACAACAATTCTGATCTCTACTACTCCACCTTGGAAAATATTAAGGAAAATGAACCTGAAGCAACTGAAGTCCCTTCTTCCATTCTTGAGTTGTCAAGCCCAAAAGTGAAATATGAGACTGATCTGAAACCTCTTCCTACACACCTAAAATATGCATTCCTCTTCCATGATCACTCATATCCTGTCATTATCTCTTCCACACTTACTGAAACCGAGGAGTCCAAACTTGTTCAAGTGTTAGAGGAAAACAAAAAGGCCATTGGTTGGACCCTAGATGACATACCAGGAATCAACCCTGACCTTTGCATCCATCACATCCATCTTGAGGAGTAATCCAAACCAATTAGACAACCACAAAGAAGACTCAATCCACTCATCCTTGAGGTAGTTAGGGAACAGATCACCAAGCTTCTTCAAGCTTGTATTATCTACCCAATTTCTGATGGTGAATGGGTTAGTCCAATTCAAGTTGTAGCTAAGAAGGGTGGGATAACTGTTTTCACAAATGAACATGGAGAGGTAGTCACAACTCAAGTGAAAAACAAATGGCATGTGTGCATATACTATAGAAAATTGAATGCTGAAACACGAAAAGATCACTACCCTCTTCCATTACCTAATAAAATGATAGAATGATTAGCCGGAAAGTCACACTATTGCTTTTATGATGGTTACACCGGCTATTTTCAAAACCCAATCTCACCTCAGGACCAAGAAAAGACTACTTTCACATGCCCCTTTGGAACATATACATATAGAAGAATGATTTTTGTCCTTTTTAATGCTCCTGCAACATTTCAGAGGTGTATGATGAGTATCTTTTCATAATTCATTTAACACTGCATGGAAGTCTTCCTGGATGACTTCACCATTTATGGGGAGTCATTTGAATCTTGTTTGAATTCACTCTCTCTAGTCCTTCAAAAGTGTGTCAAGTGTAACCTTGTGTTAAATTTTAAAAAATGTCACTTCATGGTTGAAAATGGGATTGTTCTAGGGAACAAAGTTTCCAAATATGGTATTAAAGTTGATACTTCCAAAATTGAAGTGATCTAATTTCTTCCTCCACCCACTTCTGTTCGAGACATATGTTCATTTCTTGGTCATGCTGGTTTCTATCGGCGATTCATCCATAACCTCAGTAAAATTTCCCTCCCACTCACTCGTTTTCTCCAAAATGATGTCACTTTCCATTTTGATGAGGTTTGAAAGAGAGCCTTCATTGAAATAAAAACTGCTCTTACATCTGCCCCGATAATCCAACCCCCAGATTGGTCATTACCCTTTGAGTTGATGTGTGATGATTCTGATAGAGTTGTTGGGGCTGTTCTTGGTCAAAGAAGAGAATGAATTCATCATGTCATCTATTATGCCTCAAAAACATTGGATGAAACTCAATATCACTACACTATGACTGAAAAGGAAATTCTAGCAGTGGTTTTTTCAATAGATAAATTCCAGCCCTATCTCTTAGGTTCCAAAATCATATTCTTCACAGACCATTCTGCTATAAAGTTCTTACTCAAGAAAAGTGATTCCAAACCAAGGCTAATAATATGGATCCTAATGCTCCAAGAGTTTGACATTGAAATAAAAGATATAACAAGAAAAGAAAACCCTGTGGATGATCACTTGAGTAGAATTTCTAATTCTTCTCATTCTGAAATCATTGATCCTGAATTCCCCACTGAGCACATTTCATCACTCACTCCAAAAATACCATGGTATGCCCCAATTGTAAATTACTTGGTTTCTGTTGTTTTTCCTGATAATTTTTCAAAAGAACAAAAATTGAAGTTGAAAAGTGATTCAAAATAATATTTTTGGGATGAAAATAGACTTTGGAAAACTGGGGCTAACATGGTAATAAGAAGATGTGTTGATGAAAATGAACATTCTTCCCTATTAGAACTCTGTCACTCACTTCCTAGAGGTGGCCACTTTGGACCACAAAGGACCTCCCGAAAGGTTCTAAACTCTGGATTCTTTTGGCCTTCACTCTTCAAGGACTCACATGAGTTTTGTCAATCATGTCCCACTTGCCAAAAGGTTTGGCAGAATTTCCAAGAGAAATGAAATTCCCCAAAAGCCTTTAATTTTCTACAAGATCTTCGATGTTTGGGGCATCAATTTCATGGGACCATTTCCCCCTTCTAATTTATTCTCATACATTCTTCTTGCGGTCAATTATGTTTCAAGGTGGGTTGAGGCCAAAACCACTAGGAAGTATGATGCTCATACTGTTAGTGAGTTCCTAAAGACCCACATCTTCCAAAGATTTGGCACACCACGTGCCTTGATCAGTGAATTAGGAACCCATTTTTGTAATAGAACCATGGAAGCTCTTCTTAAAAATAATGGGTTTGTATATAAAACTTCAACTGAATATCACCCTCAAATAAATGGCATGGCTGAACTCTCTAATAGAGAAGTGAAAAGGGTACTTGACAGAATTGTTAAGCCCACCGGAAAAGACTGGCCTGAGAGACTTGGTGAAGCCCTTTGGGCTTATCAAACTGCCTATAAAACACCCATTGGGATGTCTCCTTTTAGGCAAGTTTTTGGTAAAGTGTGTAACTTACCTGTTGAAATCCAACATAAGTCTTTTTGGGCTGTGAAAACCTGTAATTTTGATTGTGAAAAATCTGGTGAAAAAAGATTGTTGCAATTGGCTGAACTGGAGGAGCTTCGACTTGAATCCTATGAGAATTCCAATCTGTACAAAGTGAATTCTAAGGTACTCCATGAAAAACACATCCTGAGAAAGGTATTTCATGAAGGTGAAAAGGTAATGCTCTTCAATTATCGATTCCGACTTCACCCAGGTAAGCTTAATTCTCATTGGGAAGGTCCTTTTGTTATTACTAATGTTTACCCATTTAGTGCAGTGCAAGTCCAAGACCCCTCCTCCAAAAGGACATTCACGGTTAATGGACATCGGTTAAAGCATCACTATGAGAAGACACACAATCCTGGATCATCATCTACTTCCATTGGATACCCAACTTCTCCAGTCAACCCACCACTGGATGGAGACGACGACCCACCAAATCTAAACGAGGTGGAACCTATTTCCCTTTGACTCTCTCTCTCTATATCTCTTCCTCTCTCTACCTCTTTCTTATTTTTCCTCTCTCTTTAATTTTTTTACCACTTTCTTTATCAAAACCTTTTTTTTCACTTTCTCTTTTGTGTGGGTGTATCTTTATAAAAAAACAAAAAAATATAAAAACCTAAAAAACTAAAAAAAACCAAGAAAACAATCACTTAAAAAAATATACAAAAAATTAAAGATTCATGTTTACTCACCATCTTGTTTTGAAATTTTGTCCAACCATTTTTGGGAGTTAACAAACATGTTTTCATCTCAAAAAATTTGTATTTTTATCATGACTTTGGATAAATAATTTTGTGTCAAAATTAACAAATTTTGAATGCTAAATTTTTGATTTGAAAAATGATTTTCCCGAACCGTGAGGAACAATATTTGCTTTCATGCCAAGGCCATCTATGGCCATATTTTCAAAATGTGTGTTTTCACCCCCATTTTTGAGTCTTGAGTTTGTGGACCTTCGAGCTGAATTTCCTGCCTTAGTGTGCATTAATATGATAGAGGCATTTTCTGAACCACATGAGAATCACAATAGCCAAATAGCCTCCCATTTCCCTTACATTAATCCTCCTTTTGAAAAACCATTCGAGCCTATTAAAACCTTTTCTTTGATAGCCACATTAGAAGCCCAATACCTTTTCCCACCCAATATCAACATGGATTTTCATTGCATAATTTTTTTTGAAATTTAAGTGTGGGTGGAATGGATTTCATTATTTAGGTACACTATTATTGATTTTCAATGAGTTATCATATGCTTGAGGGCAAGAATCCATTTTAGTGTGGGGAAGAGGTTTTCATTCCGTGTGTTTTTGGGAATGTAATGTACTTCCATTTATGTAATTTTGTAAATTTTTTTGACAAGTGTTCAAATAAAAAAAAATGATGAAAAAAATAAATTTTTTTTTTGCAAAAATGGGTTGTGTCTTGGGTAGGTCAAAAATCAATCTTTCTCAACCTTTGATCTTGTTATAACTATTACAATTAGTGTCGTGAGGAAATCAAACATGGGTTGGGATATGAGTGTGAGATCTGTTTCAAGGTCAACTTTCAAAAAAAAAGAAAAAAAAGAAAAAAAAGAACACTTGCATTATATTCTTATATCACTCGGAGAAGTTTTGTGTTTTGTAAATATTTCATCTTCTCATCCCCTTAATATTTTCTTCTTCTATTGTGTCTTTATTCACATAATCATTCCCTTGTAAATATGTGTTTTCATTTCCTTCCATTTTTATTTCACAAAAAAAATGTGCATTGCTTTTTCTATGTTAGTGGTTTACCCGTCTTCTTCTCTCTTGGACATTATATTCCTACCGTCCCATAGCCACAGAAAAACCCCTTAAAAAGACCTCTTGATTCTTGTTCACTTTGGATAGGTATTGGAAGCTGAGAGCTCTGTTCAAACTCTAATATTTTCACTTTTGGTTGGTGAAAGAGTGAACCTCCACAATTGAATTTTATCATCTTTAGAGGTGTGAGTTTTGAGTGTCCACATTTTCTATTTCAAAATTTGAGCATGAAAAAATGAATTAGTTTTGGAACATTTTTTCTATAACAACTTGTGGTGTAATTGAAAATGGATGAGTGAAATAGTCTAAACCTCCCCTAATTGGAGAAAACAAAATTTTAATATTTATTGGTGAGTGAAAATGATTTTGTCATGTTTTTATATTTGTTGCACATGAGGACATGCACAATACTAATTGTGGGGGAGTTTATGTTTTTAATATTTTCATGTATTAATTTATACTCCCTTTACTGATTTTATATGAAATGTGCATAATTTGTGTGAAATATTATTGTTTTAATATTAAGTATAAATTTTGAGCATTTTTAGAATTAGTCCAATTGAGTCAGTTTACTATTTTAATATTAAATATCACTATACTGATCCAAATTTTGTGGTTCTTGTTTTTTAGGATTACAATTTAAATATAAAACATTTCATTAGAAGGGATCATGAGACAATTCTGCAATTTGAAGGGTCATATGGTCCTCACAAACAAGACTAAAGAATCTGTGAAGAAACTGGACTATTCATGATGATTTATTTACTGGGATACATGAAGAAGTCCAAATTCTATTATTCTCCACCATAATTCTGGAGACAATTCAAGGAGTCTTGTATAAAAATTTCAGGGCCCAAATCTAAGAAAAAGGGGCCCAAATGAAGCTTTAAAATCCTGCCCACCATTCTGGCCAAGAATTAACATAAGTATAGTATGCATGACATATCTCATGATGTAAGAATAAAATAGAGCTGAGATTTTTCAGTGTGAAAGAGGAGATATAGGTGGCAGACTTTGTTGAAGAAATAATTTGGATTAGAAGGAATATTACTATTAAAAAAACCTTTAAAATTTTGGACATTAAAAAGACTGGATTGAAATTGACAGTTTAACTTTGTTTAATCAACCGGCCATAACATTTGATCCTTAAGTAAAAATGACTCCAAATTTTTAGAGTATTCGTCCAAATTTAGTATATACAACTTGGAATAAGGATATTTCTCGAGATTCAACAGTTTTAATAGCCAACATGGCAATGCAAGTGGAGGGACAGATTGGGAATGAAAACAGTCCACTCCTTGGGCTAAAAATACTCTCCCCTTATCTCCTTGAGAGGGGTGGGAATTTATGAATAGAGGAGAACATATTGTCACAACCAAAGACTTTAAAAAGTCTCAGGAGGATCTTCCATACTCAATTTTTCACTTTATAGACCTTTCCTCCTCTCTTTGTTTTCACTTACTTTCGTATTCTTCGTTTCTTAAATTTTGTAATTTCTTTCTTTTGTAATTCTGTTTTAATGAAAGTTTCTTCTTCAATATCTCTTATTATCATCCACCTTATGTAGTTTAATATTTATGTTCTTAAAATAGCTTAAATTCAGTTGAATCCCCTTCCCTTATTTTGCTTCCTCATTCAATCGAAAATCCGTTTTTAATTATCATCATCGTTCGTGTGTGTGTGTGTTCGACGCAAAAATCTTATCTTATCCCTTTATTTATCTTATCTTCTTAATTTATCATCATAATCATTATAAACATATTAGTAATAATTTTAATGGCTGGTTAAATCTTTAATTAGGGTGAGTTATAATTTAGGTATGTTAAGTGATTGAGAGCTTTTGCTCGACGAATGTTCTTTACATTAATATCATGTATGTTGAACTTTATATGTCATGGATTAATGACATGTTTTGTTTAATATGTGGATTCCATGGATTATTGGAACCAAAAATACACTACCATAAACAATTAATGGTAATTATTATAAACCTAATTTAAGTTACAGCTTGGATTAAAGCTTTAACACTTGGGAATTACGACCAGAATCATCTTATGACATGGGTGTTAATTTAATGCAATATAAAGAAAATCTCAAGGATATCACAAGCTTAAATAACTAATGATGAAATCACCCCAATATTTATAAATTTGTTAAATCAAAAATCATCCATAAATTATTTCATAAGCTCTGCAAACAGACCCCCCAATCAGAATACAATTAACTAAAAACAAACGACTATTACAAAGTATCATCGCCGAGGATTCGAACCGAGTGTTGCTATACACATTAGCAGGGCACCAGAACCTTGACTGGTCGATAGGCGACAATCGGACTTGCGTTTCAGCAACATTACTCTTTCTATAGAAGGGTTGATGGAGTCGGGTTATTTGTCGATGGGTATCGAAAAGGAGTTGTTGGATTTAGGTCTTCCCACCCAACATCGGCTGTTGATGTCCTTGGTACAGGGTGATCTAGGCGTAGACTCTCTGGGGTTCCTCCCAACCAGAAGGAGGTCACTACAGGAATATTTTGATGGCTCATTCAAGAAATTTGTTCTCTCACCAAAAACGGATAACCGAGATGTTGGGACCTTCAGACCAGTCACCTGCTCCAAAGAAAAGAAGATAGGTTTATTCGCACTTTCACCTCTCTCGCTCTTGTCGATCCATAAGGCCCGAAAGGGCTTACTGTGATGCTATCTCTTATCATCTGGAATGCACATGGATTATGGGCCAATGATAAGCATGATTTTTTTTATTTAAAAGTCAAAAAACATAAATCTTTGATGGTGGGGATTCTGGAGCTGAAGCAGAATCCTAACAAACTCTCATGGTTGGCCAAAAAAATGGGTTTATCGAGTGCTTTTCAAAAAGGCTCTAATAACTCTCAAATTAGGATTTTTTGGAAGAATAATGTTTCAGTTGAGGTTGTGAGCCTGGTTCCACAATGTATTAATATAAATATCTCCCAGAGAGGGTTGGAGATCATCTTATCCTTCGTCTACGCAAGTACTGATGCCCGCAAGAGGATGGAGTTATAGCGTCACCTGGAGGCCTTCCAACTAGGATCATTTCCTTGGTTTGTTGGAGGTGATTTCAACTCTATTGTGGACTTATCAGAAAACATAGGTGTCTCCATCTCCAACCAAGGAGGTATGTAGGACTTTCAGTGCTTTATGGAGAATGAAAGACTTCTAGACTTGGGGTTCTCGGTAACTAAATTTACTTGGTGCAACAATCGAAGGGGAAAAAATCGCATATGGAGCTATCTGAACAGATACCTCACAAACATCCAAGTTATGGATCCTTTCTCGAAAACATCAATCACCCATCTTACACACTCACTTTTATATCATGCCCCACTGTATGTAGAAGTCAGGCATGAAGCGGTGGTAGGTCCAACATTCCACTATTCCAATGCAAGGTGTCGGGATGCATCCTTCATGAAACTTATGAATGAGTCATGACAAAAGGAGAAAGGAGGAAGGTCCTGGGGAGGATTGGTTAACCACCTAAAGCCCCTCAAGCAGGACATTAGAAGTTTTCTGGCCAGCCAACCAGACTATGGGGATGGGGTAAATAGTATTCAGACTGAGGTCGATAAGTTGTAGGACTCTCTTCAGATCATTTGGGATGGATACACTTTCATTATTTCATGTGACAAGCGGAACACCCTTACCGTGAAGCTTTTAGAAATACAAAGAGTCTACAAGTATCACTCCCAAATAACATGGTTAAGTTAAGGTGGCCGCAACAATGCCTTCTTTCATGCATGTATGAAGGAGAATAGGAATATGAGGATCAATATGAGTCTTGATGATGGGTCCTTCACTTCCGATGTGGATGTTGTTGAAAGTGGGTTCCCTAGACCCAACTTGTATCATACTTTGATTACTGTTACATGTTTTAAGATTGTTTTTATACATGTGTTTATCTTTCCAGGATAGTGTAGATACTTCTACATCCACTTTGTTTATGGAAATGTCCTTAGATTACCTATCGCATAAAATGGTTATAGTGGGTCCCAGGCTATAATGAGAACCCTGAGATGCCATGATAGTAATCTTAATGTAACGTCACATGGTCCAGTTACATCATTTTGAAAGGACACAGATGATGTGTGACCATCAGGTGCTGGGGGATCATAAGCATTGAGAATTCTTCTCATGAAGTTCACACTTGATGATCTCTAGCTATTGAGATCATGAGGACATACCCGCTTAATGGGAATACCACATGTTTCTGGTGTCATTGGTTGTTCCAATCTACAGACATGTGTAATGGTCTCCTGACTTGAGATCATTATCAATGAATTTCATTTAATTACGTACATTTGATATAAGGCGAAAACCATGGCGACAAAGTCGTGGTGAGGTATTTTTTATTGGGTATGTCATTAATGGCATGGAATTGATTGAATAATTGAGAAATAATTTGTCGCTTCTGAGTTTAGGAAGAGATATCTCGGGCCTAGTTGATTAGGATGGTTTCACCTTCAATAAATCCATGGCTATGGTAGTCGAAGGTAAGACCATCCAAACAAATCAAAAAAAAATAAAGAAAATAAAGAATGATGACACTATTATGAATTTTTCTTTATTGAGATATTGATGACGGAGAGATTATATTACTTAGATCGTGTTCATAGGAAGGAAATCATTGCTTTGACTTTGCCTTATCTCTATAGGGGCCTCGATGGGTTGCTAGACCCCGCTGTAGGTCGGTGGTAATATTCACTGCTATTGAGATAAGGGCCTAGAGGGTCACACACAATAGCGCCTTGAGAATCTTCCCTATTCTGGGAATAGGAATTTAGAACATGGTGGGCCTCGCCAAAGGGTCCGAGCACTATCCAAGTTCTATGGATCACCAAAGAATAAATAAATTCATTAATTTTTCGAGTTTAGAATAATTCGTTGAATTTATTTATAACATGTATTTACAAGTTATATAGTAAATACAAGTATTAATATTATTTGAATGGATTTAAATATCCTAGGTCCGTTTAATATTAGAAGTAGGAGTGAGTCGAGTTAAAGAATCAAATTTATCACGTAATATATTTATATATTACAAGTAAGTGATAAATTGTAAATAATATTTATGGCATAATACTATTTGTCATAAATAATTGTTTATATCACTTATATAGAGGACGTCTATTAAACGAGGGTCGGGGTCCTATACCGCATGTTTTAAACACTCCCTATATAAGTGAGAGAGAGGCTCTCCCATATTCACTATTCAGGTGTCAAGATTGAGGGAATCTCTCTCCTCCTAGAATCTAGAGAGAGAGAGTCTCTCAAGAAAGGAAGGATCTTCAAGATCATCCATCTCAGATCGAAGCTCCTTCTTTTGCGGTGATCATCGCTGTGCTAAAGTGAGCGTCGATGATCCGCGCTAGCACCCGAATCTTGACGAATGGCATGCGTGCAGATTTGTGAGGCGTGTGTGGACGATCTAGAGGGATTCGACGTCGGAGTCTTAGAGCAATGATAGTCGGAATCCGGCACATCAATTCTGAATAAGGTAAATGTTCAGTTTAATTTTTGTGCTCCTTATAAACCTTGCGAGATCCTCAGACCATGCCGGGACAAGATCACCGGTGTTGACGGGGTTATTTCACTCCAGTGAAGTAGAAAATTTTAAAATCCCGGCCCAATGGCTTCCGTTGCACAGTCCCGGTACCCAACAATGGTATCAGAGCGATCACAAGGTTTTTCTGAGTCAAAAAAATTAAAATGAATTAAATATAATTGCGGAGTGTTAAAACGGTTCATTCATATTTGACCACACATTGTTTCATTTTTGAATGATCAAGTTATGATCATTTAAAATTTTTAAACTGATCGACGTCACAAGTTTTTGTTCATTTGATGTTAATCTCAATTTTATTGAGATAAAAATTAAATGTTATTTTTTATTATTATAAAATATAATATAATATTTTATTATAAAATATTTTTTTAAAGATTTGGGTCAAGTCAAGTATAGTTTTATTTTTATTTATAAAAAAAGGAAGGCTGGCCTTATTTGTCTAGAGGACAAATAAAATAAAATAAAAAGAGGAGGAAGACCCCAAAGGGGTCTGCTCTCATGCGGCGCACAGGAAGGGAGGTCGAACCCTAGCGGGCCTCCCCTCCACCGGACCTCCTTCATGTTGTGCCACCTCCGGCTGGCCGCGCCGACCTCCCCTTCGCCGGACCGTCCCGCTCGACTGCCCCGAGCCACCGCATCGGCCTCCTCCTCTCGCGCCAGAACCCACTCCGCTGAACGTCATCCCTCTCCATCCGCTGGACGACCTCCCTCTTCACCAGAAGCCGCCTCGCGCCGGGCTCCTACCTCGCGCAGGACCCCGCCTCAGACCTCCTACGAGCCGAGCCTCCTCCGGCGAGCCGCCTCGGCCCGCGCCGGACCTCCTCCATGCCGAGCCCCTTCCGACGAGCCGCCTCGGCCTGTTCCAGACCTCCTCCACCCTGAGACCCCTCCGGAGAGCCGCCTCAGACCCCGCATCACGCCGACCTACCCTCCATGCCGGACCGGTTCCGTATGGCCGCCCTGAGATCGCGCCGGACTGGACAGCCACCTCGCCGGCTCGCCGGAGCAGCGGGCTACCCACCATCTTGCTAGACGGCCTCTTTCTCGGCCTCCTTCCACTCCCCTCGGACCACGCAGGTAAATGCATCCACCGCAGGAGTCGTTGGATGCCGCGGTCATGCCGCGGTCATGCTGCGGTCAAGCCATGGTACCTGTTCCAGGATGACACCCCGCGACGGTATGCAGTCGCACCGGACTCCTCTCTGGTTAGAGGTAACCCTGAATTAAATTAATTTTAATTAATTTAGTTTTTAAATTAAATTAATTGGAATTAATTTAGGGGATTAAATTATTTTAATCTGAAATATTAATTTAATTTAAGTTTAGAATTAAATTAATGGTTTATTTTAATTTTTGGAATTAAAATTAAATTAAACAAATGAAACTGATAAAAATAAATTATTTAAATTTAATAAAATTCATTTAATTTATTAACAAACCCTCGCATAATTTAAATTTATTTCAATTTAATTTTTTTTGCGCTTTAACCCCGACTGGTCTTGAGCAAGTGACCGACCTGTGTATGTCTGGCATTTATTTATTTATTTATTTATTTATTCAATGTGTATGATGATTGTAATATTTAATTAGATAAATGACTGTCTGCGAATCATTTTTTAATCCAAATATGTATAAGGGCATGCGCGTCCATTGTACTAGTTGTATTTTGTACCCAGACCACCTCACCTGCGTGCGAGTATATTTGTATTTTTTGGTGACGATCCAAGCGGCAGACCCCACCATGTTGAGGTGGTAGTCCAGACAGGAGTTGGGCTCTTTGCACTATGCCAGCAATGACACGAGTCATGTATTGACTCAGGTATGGATTCCCCTAGTTGATTACTGATCAGTTATTGATCGATCATTATAGAATTTTCAAGACCAGTCAGAATGCATGATTTACTTTATGCATAGTTTATTATTTTATGCGTCTGCATGATTATTGCGTGATCACATAGGATAGTAAACAAGATAAAATGCATAAAGTTGTGACGAATAATATTCTATTGAATGTTCAGTTGTGAGTGTGACAACCTAGTTTGAACATAATAGAAACGGATTATATTCGTCAATTAATATTAAAAATCCCTCAAAGATATATTAAGTCTAAAAGACTTCCATTTCTCACATCTAAACAAAACCGGCTGTTTGGGTGCTCATCAGCCTCAGTTAACAGTGCCTCTTACTACTGGGGCATTTCCACGAGAGAAATGGGTCGACTTAACTAAAGTGAGTAGTCAAGGATTAGCCTTAGCTAACTTCCTATCACTTTAGAGGAAAAAGGTTGAGGGAATCAAGTTCAGATTCTAAAAGCTGGGACTTTACTCAACTACACAAGGAACCAAAAGAACAAGTGGTTGGCCAGCATAGCGCCTACCTTGAAATCCTCCAAGAAGTGTCGTATCCCTAGCTTGTAGACTATGGGGGAGGTTTCAAGGATCCTTTCCACTAGAATGATAAAGCGATAGAGTATTATGAATCTAATAGTGAGGGCTATTAAGGTTCGTTAAAATAGTGGGAGACATTAAATGGTATAATAATTTATTATCTCATTAATTTTCAAAAAGTAATCATGAAAAAGTACTAACTAGTAAATGTTTATCAGATGTAGATTCAAAATGGAAATCACCAACACCACAGGTACTTTACCACTGTGATCGATCTTGGATAAGGAAAATATCCTGACCGAAAATAACTTCCAGGAGTGGTACAGGAACTTGCGCATAGTACTACGCCAAGAAAGGAAGTTATATGTGATGGAATCCCCAATTCCTGCTGAGCCTCCTCAGGGAGAAATAAATACGGAAAAAGATAAATGGATAAAGCATGTAGACGATGCGCTTGATGTACAATGCATCATGTTGTCATCCATGTCCAGCGAATTATAAAAAATGCATGAGGAAGAGGACGCCTACATGATGCTTTCACATCTCCAAGAACTATATGAGGAGAGGGCTAGGCAAGAAAGGTATGAGATCTCAAGTGTGATTTATAAGTGCAGGTTAGCGTAAGGGCACCAAGACAGTCCTCACTTACTCAAGATGATTGGGTGTATTGAGAGGCTTGAAGCCCTTGGGTTCAAACTGAACCAAGAACTAGTAGTGGATCTCATTCTCGCCTCTTTACTGTCAAGCTTCTCGACTTTCATTATCAATTATAATTTGAATGATATGACAATGTCACTCCTGGATCTTTTGGATTTAGTTATCCAAGCTGATAAGGACATGAAAAACACCAATTCAAATGTCCTTATGGTGAACAAGAAAAACAAGGGAAAGGCAAAGGGGTCTAAGGCCAAGTCAAGGCCAAAGACACCAATTCATCATCCTGTAAAGAAGTCAAGATTTAGAGGCAAAGTATTGAGCAGGAAGCTGTCTACTTTGGATGTGGCAAGAAAGGACAGTGGAAGAAGAATTGCAGAGCTGGGAAGAATAAGCAAGTTGATGCTTCTACTTCAAGTATTTTTTTCATTGAATGCAATCTATCTTTATCTACAAGTTGGGTATTGGATATGGCATGTGGTTCACACATTTGTATTCATATATAGGAACCAAGTAGGTTCAAGAAGATTGAAAAAGGTCAAGTGGATCTCTGAGCTGCAAATGGTGCAAGTCTTGCGGCCTTGGCAGTGGGAGGCTATCACTTGACTTTACCAACTGGTTTGGTTCTTGTTTTTAACAATTGCTATTATGTACCGTCTGTTACCAGGAAAATTATCTCTGTGTCTAGTTTAGACACTATGGGTTTTTATTTCAAGTTTTGAAATAAAAGTTGTCTCTTTTATAGGGATAACATATGTTATGGTATGGAACATCTTAACAATGGTTTATATATGCTAGAACTAGAAAACTCAGTAATGGAAATAATTGAAAAAAAACCAACATGACTCAAACAACACCCGCCTATGGAACTTCAGGCTTGGTCATGTAAATGAGAAGCGATTACGAAGATTACATCAAGAAGGGTATCTAGACTCGGTAAAGTTAGAACCCTTAGATGTATATCAAGCTTGTTTATAAGGAAAGATGACCAAAGCACCTTTCTCAGGAAAGCTAGAAAGAGAAAATGCAGTTCTGGAATTAATACATACCGATGTATGTGGTCCATTTCTAGTAGAGGAAAGGGGTGGTTTTCTATACTTAATTACTTTTACCTATGATTATAGCAGGTATGGCTATATCTAATTAATGCAGTATAAGTCTGATTCCTTTCGTTTCATTAAGGAATACCAAAATGAATTAGAAAACCAACTTGGTAAAAAGATTAAAGCACTTCGCTCAGACCGAGGTAGAGAATATCTTAACCAAGCTCTCATTGATCACTTGAAGGAGTATGGGATAGTATCCCAACTCACTCCTCCTTATACACCACAATGGAATGGTGTTAGTGAAAGGAGTAATTGGACCTTGCTTGACATGGTCAGATCAATGATGAGCCATACATTTCTTCTATTATCCTTTTGGGGACACGCCTTGCAGACATCAGCATATACCCTTAACAGAGTACCAACTAAAGCTGCAGATGGGATTCCATATCGGTTATGGTATGGAAAGAAACTCGATCTGACACACATGCATGTGTGGGGGTGCGAGACATTTTTCAAGACTTTACCAAGTGACAAATTAGCATCCATAAGCACTAAGTGCATCTTTATAGGTTATCCTAAGGAAACTAGTAGATACTACCTATAGAACCCTTTAGATAGAAAATTCATTGTAGCAAGATACACCACATTTCTAGAAAGGGATCACATTTCTACTGGAAATAGTGGGATCAAGATTAACTTTGATGTAGTTAATGCTCCATATGCACAAGAGTTGGTAGAGGAACAATCTCCACAAGAGCAAGTGGAAGAAGAAATTATTCCTGAGACACAGATTCTGCATAGGTCTACGCAAGATGTTAGAGAACTAGAGCATTATGGTATTCTTATCACTGAGTAAGGTGACATAATAGTCCTTACGGATGCTGAACCTCTAACCTACAAGGAAGCAGTATAAGGCAAAGAAGATGCTACATGGAAAGAAGCCATGAATTCTGAGATGGAGTCGATGTACCAAAATCAAGTTTGGATTTTGGTAGAACCTCCAGCTGATTTAAAGCCCATTGGATGCAAATGGGTATTCAAGAAGAAGCTGGACATGGATGGTAAGGTTAATACCTTTAAATCAAGACTGGTTGCAAAGGGTTTCAGACAACGTCAAGGCATTGACTATGATGAAACCTTCTCACCAGTGGCAATGCATAAATCCATGAGAGTATTTCTTGTAATAGCAGCCTTTCATGATTATGAAATTTGGAAAATGGATGTCAAAACTGCTTTTCTAAATGGGAAGTTGGTTGAAGACATCTATATGACTCAACCCAAAGGGATTGTTAAATCAAATAATGCCAATAAAGTATGCAAGTTGCGGAGATCCATTTATGGATTGAAGTAGGCATCAAGATCATAGAATGTTCGCTTTGATGAGGCCATAAGAGATTTTGGTTTTGTCAAAAATGAAAGTGAGATGTGTGTCTATAAAAAGGTTTAAGGGTATGCTATCATTTTCCTAGTTTTATATGTTGACGACATATTAATCATGGGAAATGAGGTGAAAGTATTACAGTCAGTTAAGACTTGGTTAAATGAATGCTTCTCCATGAAAGACTTAGGTGAAGAAACCTACATTCTAGGGATCAAGATCTATCGAGATAGATCTCAAAGGATGATTGGACTAAGTCAAAGTACATATATTGACAAGGTACTCAAAAGGTGAAATATGGAACAATCCAAGAGGGGATTGTTACCTATGTCACATGGTGTAAATCTCTCCTAGAAAATGTGTCCACAAACACAGAAGGAGATTAATAGAATGAGTAGAGTGCCTTATGCTTTGGTAGAGGGTTCTATCATGTATTCCATGCTATGTACTATGTTTGATGTTTCCTTTTCTTTAAAAATGGTGGGTAGATATCAATCCAATCTAGGAGAGTTGCACTGGATAGCTATTAAAACTATCCTAAAGAACATAAAGCGTACTAAGGATGTGTGCCTGGTGTATAGAGGAGATGAGGAACTAGTTGTGAGGGGATACACTGATGCTAGTTTCCAGACAAATCATGATGATATGAAATCTTAGTCAGGATACATCTTTTGCATGAATGTTGGTGTAGTGAGTTGGAGAATCTCAAAGAAAGATATGGTTGCTGATTCTACAGCAGTGTTCGAATATATCTCAGCTTCCGATGCAGCAAAGGAAGTAGTCTGGATATGTAGCTATATCTCAGAAATTGGTGTTGTACCTAGCACTGCAGACCCTGTTCCAGTATATTGTGATAATACTGTTGTAGTGGCACTTGTCAAGGAGCCTAGGTCTCACTAGAGGACAAATCATATTCTTCGGAAGTTTCATCTCTTGTGGGATTTTACTCAAAGTGGTAAAGTGATAGTTAGAAGAGTAGCCATAGAGGAAAACATGGAAGACCCCCTGACTAAATCCATTTCTCAGCAGAAGCATGATTCACATTTGAGAGCTAACAGATTGAAACCTGTTAGAAGTTGGCTCTAGTGCAAGTGGGAGTGTTGAAAGTGGGCGCCCTAGAACCAACTTGTATTGTACTTTGATTGTTGTTACATGTATTCAGTTTGTTTTTATACATGTGTTTATCTTTCCATGATAGTGTAGACACTTTTGCATCCACTTTTTTATGGAAATTTCCTTAGATTACATGTCACGTCAAATGGTTATAGCAGGTCCTGGGCTATAATGAGAAGCCCGAGATGCCATGGCAGTAATCTTAAAGTATCGTCCTATGGTCCAGTTACATCATTCTGAAAGGACACAGATGATGTGTGACAATCAGGTGTTGGGGTCTCATAATCATTGAGACTTATTCTCATGAATTTTTCACTTGATGATCTCTAGCTATTGATATCATGAGGATAGACTCGCTTAATATGAAAACCACATGTTTCTGGTGTCATTGGTCGTTCCTATCTACAGACATGTGTAATGATCTCCTAACTTGAGATCATTATCAATGAATTTCATTTAATTACGTACATTTGATATAAGGAGAAAAACATGGAGACAAAGTCATGGTGAGGTAGTTTGTATCGAGAACGTCATTAATGGCATTGCATTGATTGAATGACTGAGAAAGGATTTGTCGCTTCTGAGTTTAGGAAGAGATACCTCGGGCCTGGTTGATTAGGATGGTTGCACCTTCAATAAATCCATGGCCATAATAGTCGATGGTAAGACCGTTCGGAGAAATCAACAAACAAAATAAAGAAAATAAATAATGATGACACTAGTATGCATTCTACTTTATTGAGATATCGATGACGAAGAGATTATATTACACATACCTTGTTCGTAGGATGACAGTCATTGATTTGACTTTTCCTTATCTATATAGCGGCCTCGATGGGTTGATAGACGCCGCTCTAGGTCGGTGGTAATATTCACTGCTATTGAGATAAAGGCGTAGAGGGTCACACACAATAGCACCTTGAGAATCTTCCATATTTTGGGAATAGGAATTTAGAACTTGGTGGGCCCCGCGAAAGGGTCTGAGCACTATCCAAGTTCTATGGGTCACCAAAGAATAAATAAATTCATTAATTATTCGAGTTTAGAATAATTCATTAAATTTATTTTTAACATGTATTTACAAGTTATATAGTAAATACAATTATTAATATTATTCGAATAGATTTAAATATCCTAGGTTTGTTTAATATTAGCAGGAGGAGTGAGTCGAGTTAAAGACTGGAATTTATCACGTAATATATTTATATATTAAAAGTAAGTGATAAATTGTAAATAATATTTATGGAATAATTTTATTTGTCATAAATAATTTTTTATATAACTTATATAGTGGACGTATATTACACGGGGGCCGGGATCCTATACTGCGTGTTTTAAACACTCCCTATATAAGTGAGAGAGAGGCTCTCCCATATTCACTATTCATGTGTCAAGATTGAGAGATTCTATCTCCTCCTAGAATCTAGAGAGAGTGTCTCTCAAGCAAAGAAGGATCTTCAAGTTCATCCATCTTGGATCGGATCTCCTTCCTTTGTAGTGATCTTCATTCTGCTGAAGTGAGCATCGAAGATCCGTGCTAGCACCCGAATCTTGACGAACGGCGCACGACCAATGAATGACATTTAATTACGTAAATTTGATATAAGGAGAAAACCATGGAGACAAAGTCATGGTGAGGTAGTTTGTATCGAGTACGTCATTAATGGCATTGCATTGATTGAATGACTGAGAAAGGATTTGTCGCTTCTGAGTTTAGGAAGAGATACCTCGGGCCTGGTTGATTAGGATGGTTGCACCTTCAATAAATCCATGGCCATAATAGTCGATGGTAAGACCGTTCGGACAAATCAACAAACAAAATAACGAAAATAAAGAATGATGACACTAGTATGCATTCTACTTTATTGAGATATCAATGACGAAGAGATTTAATTACACATACCTTGTTCGTAGGATGACAGTCATTGATTTGACTTTTCCTTATCTATATAGCGGCCTCGATGGGTTGATAGACGCCGCTCTAGGTCGGTGGTAATATTCACTGCTATTGAGATAAGGGCGTAGAGGGTCACAAACAATAACACCTTGAGAATCTTCCCTATTTTGGGAATAGGAATTTAGACCTTGGTGGGCCCCGCGAAAGGGTCTGAGCACTATCCAAGTTCTATGGGTCACCAAAGAATAAATAAATTCATTAATTATTCGAGTTTAGAATAATTCATTAAATTTATTTTTAACATGTATTTACAAGTTATATAGTAAATACAATTATTAATATTATTCGAATAGATTTAAATATCCTAGGTTTGTTTAATATTAGCAGGAGGAGTGAGTCGAGTTAAAGACTGGAATTTATCACGTAATATATTTATATATTAAAAGTAAGTGATAAATTGTAAATAATATTTATGGCATAATTTTATTTGTCATAAATAATTTTTATATAACTTATATAGTGGACGTATATTACACGGGGGCCGGGATCCTATACTGCGTGTTTTAAACACTCCCTATATAAGTGAGAGAGAGGCTCTCCCATATTCACTATTCATGTGTCAAGATTGAGAGATTCTATCTCCTCCTAGAATCTAGAGAGAGAGTCTCTCAAGCAAAGAAGGATCTTCAAGATCATCCATCTTGGATTGGATCTCCTTCCTTTGTAGTGATCTTCATTCCGCTGAAGTGAGCATCGAAGATCCGTGCTAGCACCCGGATCTTGACGAACGGCGCACGTGCAGATTCGCGAGGCATGTGTGGATGATCTAGAGGGATTCGACATCGGAGTCTTCGAGCAATGATCGCCGGCATCATTCATGTCAATTCTGAGCAAGGTAAATGTTCAGTTTAATTTTTGTGCTCCTTATGAACCTTGAGAGATCCTCAGACCAAGCCGAGATAAGATCACCGGAGTTGACAGGGTTATGTCACTCTGGTGAAGCAGAAAATTTTAAAATCCAGGCCCACCGGCATCCGCTGCGCAGTCCCGGTACCCAACAGATGTCGCTCGCAAAATGGTTGTGGAACATTTATATGGTCTTCTGACGGGGGAGGCCTCTTCCAAATTTGCAATGGAGGCTTCGGGAGGTGACTACTTCTTGATTTGTCTCCTGCAACTTGGGAGGTAGGCCGAAAAGACCTCTATTATCACCCAAAAAATAGGTAATGAGCTTAAGGAGTCATGGATGAGAATGTCACATGATAGTGCACCCAGTCCAGATGGTTTACTGGCCTCCATTTAAACTGCTTCTTTGGAGGTGGTTGGCCCACAGGTGGTGGAGGCAGTGAAAGATTTCTTTTTTTAGGGGTCCTTAAGAGAAGAATTTTATCCTAAAGGGTGGTTCTCATCCCTAAGGCCAAGAACCCAACCATCATTAACCAATACCGGCATATTTTCCTCTTAAAAGTATCCTATAATATCCTGTCCACATTCATATCTAGGAGACTTAATAGGATCATCCCCAGGTTTCTTTTAGTGGAGCAACATGGGTTTATTCAAGGTTGAAGAATTCAATGGGTGGTTGGCATCGCTAACGAACTTGTATATGACCTTCACAGACGTGCAGTGGGATCCAATTTTATCTTCCAAGTCGACATGAGTGAGGCCTACAACAATATTGAATGGAGTTTTAGAATTCGTTCCATGAGGAGGTTCAGGTTCCAAGAATGGTTTTGCGACCTCTGCTTCATGTGCCATTCATCTCCCTGGTTGTCTGTCTCTCTTATGGGGAAATGTTTCGGCTTCTATAAATTAGTCTGGGGGTGTTCATCAGGGGGATCCATTATCCCAAAGTCTCTTTATTCTTTCTCAAGACTCTCTATCCAGGAAACTAAATCGCAGCTTGGAGGAGGTAAAGATGAAGCCTTTCTGTGGGAGATGAAGTATGAAGGGTATTAATCACCTGTTTTTTGTCGATGATGTCTTCATTTTCATGAATGGAAGTCGCATATCATTGTCCTATCTTATGGAGATTCTTTCTAGATATGGCTGACTTAGCGACCAATGTATTAACCCCTTGAAAATCCATGTCCTCACATCATACAAATGCACAGGCAGGAGGTGTAGAGACATCCAATGAATCCTCAGTTGCCATCAGAAATAGCTCCCAATCATCTACCTTGGGGTGTCAGTCTCCTATGACCGCATCAAGAAATAGCACTTAGATTATATTCATGTGCGACTACTGGGATGGATCTCCAGTTGAAAGAACAAACTTCTATCATTTGGAGGGTGGGTAATGCTAATCAACAGTGTTCTAACCTCTATCCTGATGCATGTTTTATCCATCATCAAACCCCCGAAAGGAACTGTTGAAAAAATGGAGATATTTCTTAATGCCTTCCTATGAGATACGAAACAGGAAGGGCGTAGCCAATGGGATTCTTAGAAGAGGTTGTCTAGACTATCAATCGAAGGAGGTGTGGGACTTCGGGACATCCATGATACCATTTTTGGCATGCAAGCTCAGCTTTCTTAGGAGATCATCATAGGGGAGACTCTGTGGGAAGGGTTCTTCAATGCACGCTATAGACGACATGATGCGGCTGGTCATCATGGTTCAACTGGTTTGGCTAGGTGAGTGTTCTCCCATATTGAGACTCTGTCTAGCTACACTCAATGGGTCATCGGTATAGGGGAGGATAACCTTTGGGAAACTAACTAGTCTAGGGAAATACTGGCTTACTCACGCTATCCCTCTCTGAGCATTTCTTTTAGCAAATCTAGTGAACTGTATGAGTTGGTCCATGCAACGCTGAACCCCAATCAAATGATTTTTTTTGAAAATATTGTTTTGAGTGATGAACTGGATATCTTCTGCTTCACTAGGTCAAGTTCTAGTAGGTATAACATCTAGGATTATAGGTGGATACTCCAAATGTAAGATAACTCATACGAGTGGATGCCAGTATCATGGTGAAATGATATTCCAATGAGATTGAGTTTCTTGTTGTGGAGGATAAGAAACAAGGCTATTCCAAAAGAGGAGAACATCCAACAAGAAGGTTATATCCATGGATTCACGATGCTATTGTTGTGAGAGTCCAAATATTGAGTCGACGCTTCATCTGTTTTTTCAAGGAAAATGGGCCTCCTACCTATGGTCATTCTTCAATCCCCATCCGAACACTGATAATGAATCTTGATATCTACAGGAAATCATGATAGTGTGGCTTCTATATACTGATAATAGATCTATGGAGTGCACAGATCAGACTATCATCCTTGTGTCCATATGCTGGACCATTTGAGAGGCATGCAATCAGGTTCGACTGGGATCCAAATGCCCTATTTTGTTCCCATATATGCGGTTAAGATCACTCATCGTTGAGATGGCTTCGCTGGTTAAAGGAGGGCACACATCGGCCACAATATGGAACATTATTAATCGACCACGCATGCAGATAAGGGGGAGAAGATGTTGGGTTAGGTGGCAGCCTCCGAATAGTGGTTGGAAACTGTACATTGATGGCTCTTACATGGAGGGGGTTATGAGGGGTGGTGGGGTTCTCCAGGACTCCTAGGGATTGGTCCACTTTACTTTCAGTACTTACTATGGTCCGGGTAACTCCTTGGGTACGGAGGTTTGGGCCTTAATCTCTGGATTGATGGTATGTAGGAGGCGAGGACTTCAAGCGGTAGAGATTGAATCAGACTCTAAAATCCTTGTGAAGGCTTAATAGGTTCGCTAGGAAATACCTTGGAAGTTGACATATCTCATTCATAGATGTAAGGAGGAGAGAAATCAAGGAAGGATAGTTAATCACAATTGGAGGGAGACCAACTTTGTAGCAGACTTGCTGGCTCACATGGGTAGGCTAGATGAGGAGCTTATGGTTTATGCCAGTCTTAACTCTCTGTCAGTTGAGTGTATCAGGGTAGTACAAGGGGATGCCCTTGGCCTTCACCACTTTCTCCCTCCTTGATGGGTTTGTCTCTTGTATTTATCATTTCAATTTAAATAAAAATTAACTTCCAACCGAGAAAGTTCTTCTTGCATAACCATTGTCTAGAATTCATCATTAATTGCATCATTCATGTTTTTAGGTTCATGATGTGATAAGAAATATTTTTGTTCAACCCTATTTCTTAGATAATATCTAATCTTAGTTCCTTTATCTTGGTCACCTTCTATATCATCTAATTAATGATATCTATGAGTCCTAAAATATCTAGTAATATAAGTTTTTGAAACTTCTTTCTAAGATATAGGTATGGGTTTAGGTTGTTCATTAGAATTGGGTGAGTTCTCTATAGGAGGTCTAGTAGAATAATCACCAGTTTGAGCATTTAATTCTAGAATAGAAAGGTTATCCTAATGGTTTTTAAAAATGTTTTAGGCTCATGTGGATATGTTTCATTAAATTTAACATGTATATATTCTTAAAAAATATTTATCCATTTATTAAACACCCAATTTGATTTATTGTTATAGAATATCAATGCAAAATTCCTTCATTGCTCTTGTAAGCATATTTTTCTAAATTATCTTTTGTTTTGAGTATAAATAATTTACAAAAAAACTGAAATGTTATTAAACTTTGGTTTTATACCATTCCATAACTCATAATGTTTTTAAGATATTTCAAATTAAAACTCTATTAATTACATAACAAGATGTATTTACAGCTTCGGACCAAAAGTAAATAGGTAAATTATACTCATTGATCATGGTTTGAGAAATTTATTGAAGGGTTATAATTATTATTTATACTACACCATTTAATATTGGGGTCTTATGAGAATAAAATTTATGGATATAACCTTGTTGTGAGAATAATAATTCAAATTATTGGTTTGTAAACTCATGAACATGATCAATTCTTAAGGTTTTAATTCAAAGTCCACTAATATTTTCTACAGATCTAGTATATCTGAAAAAATAGGAAAGAGATTATCTTTTATGAGAAATGAAAAACAATCAAATATATCTTAAATAATCATCCACTATGACATAAGAATATTGTCTTCTCACTCTACTAGAAACTCTAGAGTGTCCAAACAAGTCCATGTGAACTTACTCTAATGGTTGAGAAGTTGACACAACATTCTTTGATTTTAATAATATTTTATATTTCTTTTACTTTTGATAAGGATTACTGAACTTGTCTATTAGATGTTCAAGATTAGGTTTATCCTTAACTAAACCATTCATATTTTGCTTTATAAGATTGTGAATATTTCAATGGAGAAGTATCATATACCAAATCCATGATTCTTAGTGAAAGGAACTTAAACAAGAAACATATTTAGAAAAAAATTAAATTTAAATTATAAACATTTTAGTTTATCAAAGCAGTAAAAACTGAAGCATGTTTGAAAAAAAAAACTTTACAAGCATTGTTTTCGAATTTTACATGAAAACCAACATCATATAACTGTGAAATTTGAAAAAAAATTATATTTTAATCTATCTATAAATAAAAAATTATAAATTAAAACCATACTAGAGGTACCAATTTGTATAAGAACAATTACATTTCCTTTGGAATTATCATCCAAACTGACATGTCCACCATCCACCATAATCATGTTTTTGAATATTCAGTAGTCTCCAGTTAGGTGTCTAGAGAAACCACTTTCTAGACACCATAGGGGTTTTCTGGAACTATTTACGAATATTTCTTAAAAAATAGATTTCAACCAAAAATGATTTCGGTGCCAATATTTTCTTAGGTATAGATATTTTAGTATAAGAAATTTTGGAATCCATGATTGTTTTGTTGGATTCCTATAAGAATACCTTATATGTTTATATATAAAGACCTTATTAGTTCTAGTATAATAAAAACTATTAAAATAATTTGTGGAATATGATATTTGAATGAATTTATTTTTAATAGTTCTTTTATGTCCATGCTCATATCCTATTTCAGTGGTATATTTAGGAGTTGTTTGTTTACCAAGAATCAAAGTAAGAGTTTTTATTCCATTAGAAAATATCTCCATATTTTTCTTTAATTGTTCATTATATAATTTCATCTCATTATTCTATTTAATAAGTTGAGTTTTATTATCCTTCTCTTCCATAAGATCAATTTTCAATTGAGAATACATAGCATGATTATTCTTTAAACTTTTGTATTTATCTTTTAATTCATTAAATGTGTCTTATAAAATGTTACAATATCCAAATAATTCATCACTACACATATTTTATGAATCATATTTTTCCTTTAAATGATTTAAAATATGATAATGAGATTAAAAAAAACATTTAATGTCTATGATTTATTTGTCATAAAACACATATTAGCTTTATCAGTTCTTTCTCACTTCATTGATTCTTATTCACATGAACTATCCTCTCATACATGCAAAGTGACTTTCATAGCCTTTTTATATCTTTTATCCTTTTCCTTATAAATTTTCTTATACTCTATATCAGTAAAATCTACTTTTATGTGTCATTTTATTTACTTTCCAAGTAGATTATTTCCTTTTCAAAATAATCATTTTCTAATATTTTATCAAATTACCCCTACCATAATAACCATTTTAATTGGGTTTCTTGAATAAATTATTCTTCTTATGAAATTTTTTGAAACATCTAGTTAGATGTTCTATCTCCTCATCAATGTCTGCATGTGATTCTTCATTACTTGTGTAAAGAACTGAACATTTATAAATAAAATTCCACTTTCAGTTTAATTAAATGTATTATTATGTATTATAGAAAAAACATGAACTTATTTGTTATTATTATATGCTATAATATTGAAAATACTATTATGTATCGTTACTGTTGATAATATATCCATTGAAAAGTGATGAAATGTTTAGTATAAATATAGGGTTTTAACAAATCCAATAAACACATACAATGGAAGTGACGACCTCAACCAGTAGCATCATACCCTATGAAGCCCATTTATTATATATTACAAGGGAGATAGAGTATATATGTTTTCCAATGACTAATAATAAGCTGTTATCCAAAAACAAAAGCATGACTGAAATCTTTTATGGGAGAAGTTCATGTTCACTGAGATCATGGCCTAAACCACGCATGCCAAACCACCCCATGAAAGTCTCACTGTCGTGCACCTTAACCTTAGAGAGTTTACTGGTTTAATAAAAGGATATTCATCAAGACCATAATAATATGAATATGTATATTTTATTTTCAATAGAATAATGTTCATATTTTCTTCTCATCAATACTTTTTAAATGATTTTGATATTTATTCAATAAAACACGAATTGTGTTGTAAATTCTTGTTCAATTTAAATTAAGACATTTATTTTGATGAATTAATGTATTTTTGAGATAAATTATATTTTAATAAAATATTATTTTTAAATAAGCTTTATTAAATAAAAATTATCATATAATTTTTATACAGTCAAATGTAATTTTTATAAGGGTTTGAATACTTTTTTTGTAAAAAAATATTGCATTTCTCAATAAATGTCAATTCTTATTTTAATAGTGAAAATAAAAATATTTAGAAAATTATTTCAATAAAATCAATATTTTTATTGTAATAATAACATTGAAATTATCTAAAGGTGAACTTTTCATATTTTTCTGAGATAGTCGAATTTTCTCTTAAAAAGTAAACACCGTATAAATATACGGTGTGTATTATGACATCATAATGACCCAAACATGATGTAATAAAATTATAGAGGGTATCCGTGAAAAAATATAGAATTTATCTTTAAAATAATGCATTTTAAGGATTATTTTATTAATTTTATGAAGCCATTATGAATCCTCCAAAACCATTAATATATTTTAAGGTTTTAAAATCGTTTTTTTGAAAGTATGAATAACTTCTAGATCAGAAAGGGTATTATTTTAATAATTTCTACATTTTGACTAATAAAATAATATAAAACACCCATATTTGTAAGAAACCATGGTAAGGTTTGTGGTTTTCATTATTTTATTAAATATAGTTCAAAACCTATGTTTGAGGAGTGATAAATAATTCCCCACTCATTTCCTATATAAACCCACCCAATATCCCATTTATATTCACTCAAAAACCTTATATCACATCCTCACACTATTATCCTCTATCCATTGTCCATCCAAGTTCCCTAATTCTCTCAAGAAACTCTTCCAAAGAATTTTGAATCACCCTTTCAAGGTATGGTTTTTTTTCTTTCTCCTCCTTATTCAAGTATCTTCATTATGTTATGCCCTTTTATCAAATTCTTATTGTTGAGATATATTCTTATATACCTTTTTACTTACCCTATTATTATTAAATGATTATATAACCATTTCAATCTCATAAATCCCTTCCATGAACATTTATTCACCCCTGTTATGCTGTTGAAATTCCACAGTGATTTTCCATGCCAAAAAATTCTTTAGTGAATACTCATGCCCATTTCATATCAAGGCTGTTCACATTTATACACTTATAATTATTTTATTGGGGACATATCGGTAATTATTCCACACTACTTGATCATTTAATAACATATTATTATGAATAAATATATGTTTTATTATCTATGTGGCACACTTAAGTATGATAAATAAATGAAAGTGACGGGTGCGCTCGAAATTATATAGCTCTCCAATGCAATGGGTAATGTTTTAGTCTAATGAGACATCATGTAAGGGATTAGGGATTAAAACTAATACATCATGTTACTTTCTATTTCATTATTTCTTTGTAGTTATCCTTGACCTATGTTTATGATGCATCATTTTATGTTGTTTCTACATTTCCCATATTACCTTTATGTTATCATGTTATATCATGCCTTATTGTTCATGTTTATGATTATTACCCATTTTATGTATCATTTATATACCTATTATATAAAATGAATTAGTTTTTTCATTTTATTCCATGTTTATTCCCTTACATGGCTATATATATCACCCCTTTTATATGTTTTTCTCCCAGTTATTCCATGCAGTATTAAGTACGAGGGAATATTATGAACATGTTAAACATGGCATAATCCAATAGAAAGTGATCATATGATTATTATAGAATAAATGAACTTATTTATTTTAATAATATACTATTTTATTAAAATATAATTAATCATAATTAACATTGATAATATATTTATTAAACAGTGATCATATGATTAGTGTAAATATAGGGTTTTAGAAAATCCAATGGACACAGACAAAGGAGTGATGACCACAACTAGTAGGATCATACACTATGAAGACCATTTATCATAGAATCCAAGCGAGTTAGCTTCACTGCTATGTTTCATTTACCAATCACAAGATGAGATCTAACAAAGTAAACATGATCAAAACTGTTTACAGGAGAATTTCAATCAAATCGAGATCATGACCCAAACCATGTACGTCAAACGACCCCATAAAAGTCTCACCATCACACGCCTTACACTTTGGGAATTTTCTTGTGTATTAAATGGATATGTATCGAGACCATAATAATATTAATATCTATATTGTAATTTCAATAATATAATTTTTATATTTTCTTTTTATCATTACTTTATAAATGATTTCGATTTTTATACAATATTACAGAAATTGTATTGTTAATTAGTATTGAATTTCAATTAAGATGTTTATTTTTATAGATTAATGGATTTTTTAAATAAATAATATTTTAATAAAATATTATTATTAAATAATTTTTATTAAATATAAATGACCATTTAATTTTTATAAATTCAAATGTAAATTTTATAAGGATTCGAACACTATTATTTTCAAAAAAAAACTAGCATTTCAAAATAAATGTTGAATCTTATTTTAAAAGTCAAGATAAACATATTTATAAAGTTATTTTGATAAAATGAATATTATTTTTTGAATGAAAACATTAAAATTATACAATGGTTAATTTTTCATAATTTTCTGAGATAATTGAATTTTTGGTTAACAATTAAATACCATATAATTATACAGTGTGTATTATGACATCATAATGATCCAAAAGTGATGTAATAAATAATATAAAGGGTTTCCAAAACTGAATATATGTTTTAAAATTTAAATAATGTGATTTTATGTTTATTTGATTAATTTTATAAAGCCTTTATGAATCCTCAAAAACCATTAATATATTTTAGGGTTTTAAAATCATTTCTTTAAGATAATGACTCACTTCGACATAAACAAGGGTTTTATTTTAATAATTTAAGAATGTGGACTAATAAAATAATGAGAATAATCACTCTTTGTTAGAAATCATGTAAAGGTTGGTGGTTTTTGTTATTTTATTATATAGAGTCCAAAACCTAAGTATGAGTACTGATAAGGAATTTTCCACTCATTTCCTTAATAAACCCACCCATGAAACCATTTATATTCCCTCAAAAACCTTGAATCGCATGATTAATCTAACCTATCCTCTATATATTCCCCCCAAGGTTCCCCTAATATCTCAATAATCCCCTCCTAAGCATTTTGAATCACCCTTTTAAGGTAAGAGTTCTTTTCTCTCTCCACCTTATTCAAGTATCTTCATTATCATATACCCTTTTTCTCTAATTACTAATGTTTAGATATGTCATTACATATCCAAATTACTTCCCCTATGATTCATAAATGATGAGATACCCCTTTAAATCTCATCAAGTCCTTCCATGAACATTCATACACCCCTGTTATGCATCCAAAATGCCACTGTGATTCTCCAGGAAAAACAATTATGTAGTGAATACCCATACCCATTTTCAATCAATGGTGTTCAACTTTATGAAGTTATACTTCTTTTACTGTGGATTTACATTTATTTATTCCACATTCCTTGATCTTGTAATAAAATATTATTTAGAATGAATCCATGTTTTATGGTTTATGTGGCACACTTAAGCATGAGAAAGAGATGGAAGTGATGGGTGCACCTAAACTTATATAGATCTTCAATTAATTAGGAAATGTTTTAGTCTCACGAAACATCATGAATGGAATTAAAGAGTGAACATAATATATTATGGTAATTTTTCCATCATTATTTCTTGGTATTTATCCTTGACTTATGTTTATGATGTAGTGTTTTAAGTGGTTTCCACATTTCCCATGTTCCCTTTATGTTATCATGCTATATCATGCCTCATTTTTCACGTTTATTATCCTCACCCATTTTATATATCATTGAAATGTGTATTTTATAACATGTGGTACTTTATTCATTTTATTCCATGTTTATTCTCTTAATGGGCTATATAGATCACCCCTTTTTATTTATGTCCCTAGGTTATCCCATGCAGTTTTAGGTACAAGATAATATTATGAACATGTTAAGGAGTGTGTTCAATAAAGATGATGTATTCCATGTTTTAATTTGTTATGTAATGTACCTAATTCCAAAATACACTATAATTATTAATCTTTTGGGTTTTATAAAGTGTAATATTATGTAATAAATCCTGAAATAAAGTGTAATAAATATAAGGGTTTCCATAACTTGAGATTTCACCATTGATCTTCTCTTTTTTACTTTGAGTCTGATGTCTCAAAGGATACAAACTTTTGTTTCAGTTCATCCACTTCATCTTTGTTTACATAAATTTATTCTTCATATATATTTATCTTTTCAATTAGTTCCTTCACTGGAAGTGTACTAAGGTCACATGATACTCTTATGGATATATATGATCCTATTAATATTTCTAGTAAGCACTTGAGAAGTTTTATGACTTGATCCTTGTTAGTAATTTTCTTTCCTAGTGTGTGCATAATGTTAACTATCTAATTGAACTAAAGAAATATTTTTGATATAGATTCATCAGACATAATATTAAGAGTCTCATATTTAATAGTAGAAGTGTTTAAACAAATTTCATTATCATTAAAATTTCCTTCATGAGAAATATCCATGGTATCCCAAATTTCAAAAGAAACATCACAAGAAGATATTATATTATATTAAAATTCACTTAAAGCATATTATAAAGCATTTATATCTTTATAATCAAAATAATACATCACTTTAGTAGAATAAATCCAAGAATCTCTAGCAGCTTGAGGTTTTCTATATTTATCTTAAATTACAGTCTAAACATAAAATCCCTTAATTTCTAAGAAAATTATCATCTTATTCTTCCATTGAGAATAATTATTTTCATTAAAATAAAGAAGCTAATTAGTGGAAGTTCCTTATTTTATATTGTTATCCATAAAGATTTAAATTTATAAATTATAGAAATTTAAGATCTCTAAATACAACTATATCACATTTAAAAAGATATTTGAATATCCTCTAGTACTAAATGTTAGTCAAAGTAAATCAAGTGGGTGAATTTTGTTCCCAATAAAAATTATGTTTAAAAAAAATTAAAAAATAAACCCCCAATTTAATAAAAACACCGAGTTAATCCAAATAGTAGAAATATATACATTTGATATTTGAAATAATTTATCAAAATAAGGATTATGGATCAGTTAAAATATCATTTAAATATATTGAATTTAAAAATTAAATTAGTTAATCAAACACATTATATAAACAAAAATTAAGAATAAAATTCAAAGTAATGTTTTGTTACAATTTAGAAAATAAAAATAGTTTTTAATTTGAAACAAAAAAACTAGAAAAACACATAGAGGAATTTAAACAAGGGGTTCAGTCTCAATTCAAGACTTAATTCCCTTTACATGGAAATCACCAACTTCCAAGTAGTTTATTAATGAATAAACTAATAAAAACCCTGGATTGGGTTTTGAAAACAAAAGTACACAAGACTTTCCAAGCACATAGTCTCTTCCACAGTTATACATGGGATAAAAAAAGATATCATGCCATGCAAGAACTCTTCTATAGTTATTTATGGGAATAAAAATAAAGGTTTCCAAGAATATATAGTATTCTATAGTTAAGCACTAGAGAATGTGTTTTTATAGATAAACAGAGCAATATAAAAAAACTCAAAATAATAGCTAAGATGGAAAGAGAAAGAGATAGAAATATATGAAATGTAATGCATCTCGATCCAAGTAGCTTTGATTGTCTGGGTTTCATGATTTTTTCTTTAAAATGATCTTCAATGAGTTACTCATAAAATTATATAAAATTGATTATCGTAAAGTCTTCTCTATAGAAAAAAATAACATAAATGCCTTTTGTTATTCTATGTGTGTGATAAAATGTTTTCATTAGTCCATTATCTTACCACATGATCAAATAATTATATTAAAGAGATATTTACTATAAGTATAAATTAGAGAATAATCATTCTTCATTAAATGTACTAACAATCGATTTAATGCTTTTGAAATAGCATTGTGAGATTTGAAAATCTCCATAACAAAGTTAGACATGGAAACCTATCTTTAATTAATGTAAGTCATGTTGAGCTTATGAAAACTTTACATGGTCAACTGATGCATCAATGTGACATGGTTGACTTCTCACTTCATGTAGTTAGATAATTTGTATATGTAGTAAGTTCATGACTTCATGTGGTAATATTTTTATTCATGCGATCACTATATTAAAATACATGGATAGTATATAAAGTATGAAAAATTACACATAACTTGGTATAGTAACATGATTTCTTCACATGGTTAGTAGTTTAATTCATGTGTTTAGGTACATGGTATAAACAACATCACCTATCGGTATGTGGAAAATACATGCGATATGGCGATTCTCTATATTTGGTAAGGTGAATTTTTAATGTACGGTTTGTTTATGACTTTGAAAAAAAAATTCACCTAACTCATAGTAAGAAGTTTGTTCATGTGGTAAGGTGAACTATAGAATGTGGTATGGGGATAAACTCACTTGACCTTTACATGGTATGTTTGCATAGTAAGTTATAGACTTAGCCATTTTTCACTTTTTTATAATAAACTGCTTTCCAAAAAAACATGAAAATTATTAATTATAAGATAAACATGATTTGGGATCATTAAAATAATGACGATCTGGTCTAAGATAATAAAATACATTGAGGATAAGTATAAAGGAACATTATAAATTATTATTAAGGAATGAGATTATGTGGTTTTCCCTATAAATACATTCATGTATAGATACTAAAAGTGGACATGGTTCTGGAAGAGATCTATCTATGGGTAATAACTCTAAAAATGCATGATGGGATTGGCTCAAACACTACTTGGTGCATGAAAATCGGCCTTATGGAACATGTGGTTTGACACACTTGAGGGATATTCTTAGTATATTTTAAATCTTATTTACAAAACATTATGAAGGATTTAAAAATAAGATTATTATGATTTAATGATATTCACAAAGAAACCAAGTATATGATTCCAATATTAAAGGTGAATAAATTTTCAATTTACATTAAGTGTTACACCAAGATTTAGAATTATTCTTTTTAATTTAAAATTAATAATTTTATGAACCAATTCAGTATATTCCATTACATAGAAATGGAATCAGGGAGAAATAAGTGTATCAAAAGTCATAACCAATGTAGATATTTCTCTATTGAGAAATCGAATACATCTAGTATTAGAATAGAGTAGAACATGGATATATTAGGGTAGATTAATTAGTTTATAAAAAATAAAAATTCCCAAATTGAGTAACATATTGTTCCACAACATGATTCTTCTATGTTGGATCACTTCATATGATAGAATCCCCCATCATTTAGTGGGAATACTAATCCTGTGGTAGGTAAGAAATGAATTAATTCCTAGGAAAATATATATTTTTTCCTTAGGATGTGATGATAAGGAATAGGTTACACATGTAGTGTACTATCTCAAGGGAGATTCTAATCAATAGTTTTCATTGATCTAGAGTACTGTGGAGGAAGATATAATAGAACTCATGGAATTTAAATCTTTTAAATATATATTCTTCAAAAAATATTTCCCTCCTGAGCAATGAACAGAACTGAAGTGAATGTTCCATATAGTAAATAAAAAGGAAGAAGAGATTGTTATATATTATGAGGATATATTTATGAGGCTGTCTAGGTATGCTACAAATTATATAAGTGATACAAAATGCAATATTGACCATTTCTTTGAAGTATGTAATCCAAGTTTATAAAGGGAATTTTTTTCTCAACATTTTTCATCATTGGATGAAATAGTTTTATGATCCATCAAAATAGGGAATTAATTCTTTATATGCTACATATTAAATGCAAATTACTATAATTAGAGGTCATACATACACCATGAAAAATTTAATTTTTTAAATAAGAATAAGAGAATGAATAAATTTCCACCTTGTGAAAATTATGGAAATAATCATACTAGGAAATTATTTAAGGGCCCGAGAGTGTTTTATAATTACAAATATAATGGTCATCTAGATCATTAATGGAAGCGAAATAAACAAATCAATAATGTCTAGTTATTCAGTTATAAATAAATAGGGTGTTTTTCATACCATTGTCTCAAGAGTCAAGGGAATATACAATAGAAGAGGAAAAGGGGAGAAATCCAAGATTACATGATCAATAAAACTATGGTGGAATTTCCTAATGATGTGATGGAAGATAATTTAATCATATCTTAAAATTTAGATAATTATTTATTTGATTTTGGATCCTGACATACTTTTTTATTTACCCATTTTTCTGTGAAAATTAAAAACATATCCTTTACCTTAAGAAGGGAGTTCTCATTAAAAATATCTAGTGGAAGTCTCACAATAATAAATATGTGTTAAGAATCTCCCATAATGACACACAAATGTTCTCTATTTGCATAATTTATTATTATACCAATGGTTGACTTTGATATAATCCTTTTTATGGACTGTATTTCAAAATATAATTCAAAACATTATTGTAAGTGGAAGGAAATTAAGATTCATGATTAAGATATATAATTAATTATCTTTAAAGTGTGAAATTAATTATCTAATTCATGTTCAGACACACCCCTAGCATCTTTTCTGAATGATATTCTTTAGGAATAATAGAAAACAAAATCCATGGATTTAGAAGGTAATCTTCAAATTGAGTATGTACCAATTTTATAAGAATACATTAATTCATTTCTTGAGGAATTAACTAAACATCCATAAGAGTGTGAATTTGAGTTTTCCGTTAATTTAGTCTCTCATTGAAGCCCAATATCAAATACACCTTATATAATGGACACTTTGCAGTTAGTGGTGTTGAATAATGAATTAGGGGAGTTGTCTGATAAGGGATTAATACACCCCTAATGTTTCACCTTGGGTATCCCTTGTTCTATTTGTTAAGAATAAATATTGATCCATGAGACTGGGAATTTATTATAGGGAAATAAATTCCATTATGATAAAGAAAAAGCATCATTTGCCTCAAATTGATGACATATTTTATCAATTTCATAGATCTCAATATTTTTATAATATTTACTTTTAACCTCGGTATCATCAATTGTGAGTAAATAAGGAAAACATTCTTAAGATATATTTCTGAATAAGGTAGGGACATTTTGATTTTACAATAATTTCATCTAGATTTCCTAAGGTAGCCTCTATTTTTATGGATATAATGAACATAGTATTGCAGGACTATCATGGTGATTTTTTACTCATTGATTATATCCTGGCGTATTCTAAAATATACATGGACCATGATAATAACCTTTGGATATTTATTGATACTCATAGAGGAAAAGTGTTCAATGTAAAATTTAGTAAGTTTTATTTCTAGCCAATAAGTTTCTTTTCAGGGATATATTATCTCCAAGGATGGAATCCCAGTTGATCCCGTGAATAAAAATGTTGTTAGATAATAGATTACACCAATGAATGTAATTGAGGTATGTAATTTCATAAGTTTTGATGGTTAATATCAGTGATACATTAATAATTTTTCCCATTTGGGTAACCCATTAACCAATATTTCACATAAAGGGGTTAAGTTCATTTGGATAATGGAATGTGGATAATTTTTGGATGAATTAAAAATGAGATTGTTCATTGATCTAATTTTTAATTTAAAATCAGGAAATGAAAAGATTGTTTATATATAGCGATAGATTAAAGTAAAGGACTAGGTTGTATCCTTATGTAACATGATAAATTTATTGCATATCCATCAAGTACGTTGAATAATCATGAACAAAACTATCCAAACCATGATCTTGAGTAGGTAGCTGTAATATTTTCTTTGAAGATATGAAGAAATTACCTCTATGGTAAAATATGTGAGATAAAAATAGACCATAAAATACTAAAATACATATTTTTAAAAAAAGGGATTAGCATGAGGAAAATGATATGAATTGAGCTACTCATGGATTATTATTTATCAATACACTACCACATAGGGAAAGAAAATAGGGCAGTAGAGTCATTGAGTAGTAATGATCATGGAGTTATGACCCAAATAAGGGTTGAGAGAGATCCTATATTCATGGATATAATAAATATAGATATTGGAATTTTTATGAAAAGGTATACATCAATAATTTTCTAATTTACTGAAAAAATATCTTTATTGGAAGAGATAAAAATGCCTCAATCTGATGATGAGAATTCTCAAAAGAAAATTAAACCTGTGAATGAAAGGAAGTTGTTGAATTTTTTTTTGTGGTATATGAATAATCAAATTTGGAAATAGATTATGTTATCCATCTATACCTGATCTAAAAATGTAATTTTTGGATGATTCTTATAACTCAAATGTCTATATACACCCTAGAATCACCAAGATGTTTTCAGATTTGAGGGAACATTTTTGGTGGGATAAGATGAAGTGGTAAATTTCAGAGTATGTATCAGGATTCTTGTTTTCTCAATAGTTCAAGGTTGATAGAAAACATCCTATATGATTAATTAAACATATCTTATTTCTATATGTAAATTGAATGAAGTTTTTATGGATTTTTTCATAGGACAACCAAATAATCCTAGAAAGAATGATGCAATATGGGTTATTATTGATATCTTATCAAAATATGCACATTTACATACTCTAAGTGAATATTTACCTCTTAAGTTCCTTGAAAGGATCTATATTAATGAATTTTTAATAATTCATGGAACAATTATTTTTATCATCCCTAATCATGACCCCTATTTAACATTTAAATTTTTAAATATTATTCTGAAAGATCATGATATTGAGCTTCATTTGAGCGTTGACTGCAATTCTTAAAATAATGGACAGTTTGAAAGGAATTTTAAAAAAATGGAGAACATTATGAGGTCATTCTAACATGATTTTCAATCGACGTGGGATCATTATTTACCTTTTGTATAATTTGGATATAATAATATTTTCCATTCCATCACTCAAATGGTTTCATTTGAAGCATTATATAGAAAAAGATTTCATAAGTCAACTTGTTTGGATAAATTTGTTAAAATGAAACTTGTAGGCCCACAACATGTTGAGATAAAATAAAAAAATTAATGACTATATAGGCTCACATTAATTTAATTCAAAGTAGGAAAAAGGGATATGCTGACAATCAGAGGAAGGATTTATAATTTCAAGTGGGTGATCACGTTTTCTGTAAAGTTTCTCCATAGAAGGGTGTTATAAGGTTTAATAAAATGGGAAATATAATATCTAGTTAAATAATACCCTTTAAATATTTGAAGTAATTAATTTTTTGGCATATCATTTGGTAATACCGACTTTTCTCTCAAAAGTACATGATGTGTTCCATATATCATTATTAAGGAAGTAAATGACAAACATAGCACATGTGCTCAACTTTAGTAAAATGGAATTAAAACATGATCTATCTTAAAATGAAGAACCAACCCATATTATTGATACTCAAGTTAAATTATTTATGAATTGGATGACTCGACAAGTAAAGGTTCTTTATAGAAATCACAAAATCAAGGATGTAACGTTGGAACCAAGGGATGTTATGAAGAAGAACTGCCCTCATTTGTTAAGAAGATAATATCCAGGAAATTTCAAGGATGAAATTATTATAGGAGGGAAGAATTTAACACCATAATAATTTATTATTATTTCTATTTAAATAAATTTAATCACTTTGATAGCTAGATATGAATTCAACACTAGGTTTAAATAAAAATAATCTATTAAAATATTATTTAAACATGACCATTATAACATATCCATTAAGTTGGCAGGTATGAATAGTAATAACTAAATTATTAAAATTATATGGTATAAAAATTTATAAAATAAAATAAATTTAAATATATTTATTGTAAATAAAAATTTTAATCATTTGAATGTAAAAGAAATATTTTTTGAAAATTTTATTTTTTTCAAGAAAATGGTTTCCTCTCTTGTTGTGCACTTATGATAAAATCATTTTTTATACTTTAAGAAACTATTTTTGATAAAATTAAATTAATTTTTTTAAATCATCATATCAACATTATATTATGGTGAATTTTTTGGATTTTTCTGAAAAGTTTTGTTTTTCAATTAAAGTGAAAAATACTAATTTTGACTAAAAACTGCTATTTCTTTTTAATTATTTAAAAATTTGAATTAAATTTAAAATTAGTTTTAAAATAAAAATAGATCAATTATATTATTATTTAACTAATTTAGGTAATTGGGATCAATTTTATTTTCAATTTCAATATAAAAATTTCTATACTTATAAATGTTTTCTCTTTGGAAATCTGTTGTTTTATCGCACGTGCAGGTATAATTTTAAATCGGATTTTACACTTATATGAATTAAGTTTGGAAAAATTGATTCCATATTTGGAATAAGAATAATATATATTATATAATAATTTCAACTTATTTTTTTACCATTATTAATAGTAAAATTAGTAAAAATTAATTTCCGCAGTTAAGGTAAAAACTGATTTACAAAGGGTTAAACTAAGAAGATGAGGGTTAAAATGACCTTCCAACTTGTAAAAAACCAATTTATTGAAAATAATTTGATATTATCACCCTTAAAGTTCTATAATGAACAAATTTTAATGATGTTATTGTGAAAAAACGTGGGTGTAATTGATTCTTTCCAAGAATTCCATGTGTGTCCTCTCCCCCACTTATAAAAGGCCACCCCTCTCCTCCCCTATTTACAATTCCAAAGCCATTTAGTTTGGAAAATACTTACACAAATCAATTACCTACACCCATAAAATCATACTATAAGCCTTGGTTTTATCATAAATCTATCCTAGGAAGGATTTCGGTGTAAACCTAAGGAGATCATCCAAAGAAGAGGTGACATTCCAAAACGAGCATTTTTATTTTATTTCTTCTTCCACCTTCCTAAAATAATATTAAATCATGATGATGTAAAAAAAGTGTCTACCATAAAATTATATGTTACTAATTTAATTTAATGACATATATCCATCTTCTATTCCATAAAATGAGAAATGAAACTGTCGATCACGTGTACGGCGGACTACCACCTTGTGAACTGATGTAATTAATTTCTCATCAACAACACTCAATGTTGCATAAAATGACTGATTTAATATATATATATGATATTTTTTACATAATTATAACTCTTTAATTTTAATATCACATATAAATTCTTTCTTTATATTCCATTTAAAATACAATAACGACGCTCTTTGTATGATGGACTACCACCTCACGAAGTCATTCATTTTTCACTTATGATTTACATGGAAGGTAATAATGATAAATTTAATAAATATATGTGATATATATGACATGATATTTAATATCTAAAATCAATATATCACCCACTTCTTTACCCTTTCAGTCATTAGTTAATGATATTGCCACTCATGCATACTTACATGCTACCTTCTCTATGAAGCAATGTGATTCATTTTCCTTGTCAAAATTTCTTAAATGATTATAAAAAAGTATATACTAATTAAATATTATATTAATAACATTAATATCATTTTGGGGTTGTTGGAAATATATCCTATGCATAGGAAACATAATATTCATGAAAAAAACACATGAGAAAATAAGGAAATTCGGACACAAAACAATAAAAATAGTGAAATATTATTAACAAGATAGTGGTAAAATATAATAAGAGGGTCATATATGATATTATAAGTATGAATATGGGTATTTTATAAATTAATAAAATGATTAAAACCATTATACAATAGGTTAAATCACATTCAACTAAAGGAAATCGTAAGGTAAGGGACTTTATCTCAGTTTCCCTTCATTGAGGCATATTATATTGTTGTGCACCAAATTTATTTTATAAGGTGTACATACTACCCATTTTATATGTAATATCATGAATAATTTATAATTGAAGGTATTTTAAGTTTTAATTTGAATTATTTATTCAAGGGTATTTGACTTGAAAATAACATAGTGCTAAATAATTTCATAACTCAATTTCTTTTCATTGGGTTATATTACAGCTTAACTATCTTTGAAATTATAAGATTATGTGTGTAAATAATTTAGTCTATATAAAATTTAATTTAAAATTATTTTCTTTGGATTTACATTCGAAACATAAAATCAATTCATTGATTATCACTTCAATGTTATGATCATTGAAATGGATTTTGTCTCAATGCCCATTTCATTAAGATATATTAGTTAACATGAACCTATTCACTTTTATGTGGTTTTTATAATAAATTTTTATTTATTTTAAAATGAATTCCTATTTATTCATTATGTTTAATGATTCAATTCAAGTTTATCTATATTAATTTCATCTAGGATATGAATATTTCCGAAACCATATACTATTATTAAATATGGTGTTCACTTTGAAAGTTATTTGATTAATTGGGAAATATTGATAAATATGTGTTCTTTATTCAATATGGATATTTTGTGATAAGGAATATTTTTATGAATTAAATTTATTATTTTATATATGAGTAATTCTTTGGAAATGTAGTGATGGGTGGTGTCCATAATTATATAGCCCCTCGATGCATCAACAGGTCTCATTTGACAAATTAGTTGACCAAATTAAATGGGTTTCTACATGTATTTTTAAACCCTCTTTTGAAAGGTCTTTACAGTAAAGGTTTTTGTGATTTAAACTATGGTTTTAATAAATTATCAATTATTTTTTTTTAATAGTTTTGATAAACTACAATTTATGATATTTTATTAAATTAAAATTGTTGATAACATGTAATCATTTTATTTTACTTTTTATAAAAATTTTAATGATTAATGTCATTTAATATTTGAAATTTTTTTAATGTTTTGTATCAATTAATTATTTTTTAATTTTTAATTTAATTTTTAAATTTACTTTATCTTTGTTAACGAATTTTGTTTATGTAATTTAAGTAAGGAATTGGACCAACCCTGGCCGGGACACAGGGGCCAGTCCTACTACTACATAGGGGGGCTCGAAGGTCAACCCCCATGGGTGAGTAGACCAAGGGGATAATCCAAAGTGTCAGCCCAAATATAGCCTAAGAAGAATGAGATAGACCCTATGTATAAGGACCACATGAGCACGACCATAACAGCATGTGAGGTTGTTTCATTAATCCTGCATGGTCGAAGCCCATATGTGTATGTGATTGGGTGCGGGTGATGAACCCAAAATGACAACTTGAAAGTGGAATGGAGTCGGGGGAATGATAAAACACTTTCTCTACATTGTGGATTTTTGATGCGTGATGTGTGTCTTGCAGATATTGATCATCTAATTTAAAATTTTCATACATACTCTTGTTCGTACAATCAATTTCATATAAACTGTCTGATCAAACATTTGATCTCCCACACCATGATCGATATGTTGTGCTTTACCTATTCAAATTATTTTTCTTCTTCTTCTAATACATCAATTGTATCACCAATTATCATCCTAATAATACATTCTGTGTCTGGTTTTTCCATGTTTGAAACTCATCACTAGCACTAGTTAGACCTCTTTTTTATCAAAGGTATATTAATCCACTATTGGAGACAGGTACATCACAAAACACCAATAAATAACTCCAATGATCTAACATTCAACCATAGGTATATCACCTTCACCGATATATTTTTATTCACTGGTAAATCCTTTTTTCATCTATAGGACCATCAAGTTGGAATGAAAGATCTCATACTATTGGACATTGGCATGGTAGTAGTAGTTTCATAGTTGCATTTCCATGCTTCAACATTGGAATGATTGATCAATCTGTAGATGGACACCACTAGAAGATCATGCAGCAATGTTAGATTTATCTACCACTCAACACCACAAATAAATAAATCTACCACTTAATAATGATAGATCAATCTACCGCTATGTATTTACATCTACATATAGTTAAAAATTATCTTTACAAAAAATAATTTCCTATCATTTACTTGATATTATCAAAATAAATATTTTTTTAAAATATTTTTATTACATTTTGAAATAAATATAATTACATATTTCTTAAAATTTATTTTTATCATATGTTTTTCACATATATACATGTTGTATATATATTCTTATGATGATCTGTTTTGTGAAACTTTTAATGTTTAAATAAACTAGAAGTTTATTTTTTTGTATTTTAAAGTTTTTATAAATAAGAAATATATATATTTGTTATAAATAACATATATGATGTTTTATACTTATATTTCTTAAATAAATAAATATCACAATTATTATTTTCTATTCAACATGATATTTATAAATAAAGGTAAAAGTGATATTACTTTCTTATTATGAGCTAAACAGTGGAATAAAACTATTGGTTATGAAACTTCCATAGTAAGATCATTGTTTTAATGAAGTAAGAATAATTCATTTGATATTTTTTCAAGGAATAAAAAATTTTCATACAGATTATTCATAATACTTTTATGAGAAAAATATGGAACACTTATAGTTTCTCTCATTTAATCAAGAAACTTATATGAATTATGTTCCATGGATTTCATCATAGAATAAATTCAATGACTAACCTTATTTTATTCGATTAATCAAATATCAATGAGTTTCATCATCTTCAACATCATTTAATCATATACTAGTTTATTTTTATTTGTTTCTTATTCAGGTTATCTTTTTTATTTTCTTCTATTTTTAATTGTCCAAGTCTGGTTTATGATTTTCGGAAAAAAAAATAGGTATTACATTGTTTAGTTATTCAACCACCAAAAAGGAAGTATAGCTTATGAATCCCAATCAAAATTTAGGTAATAGACTAGGTTTAGTCTTCTATAAAAAGACCAGGTTAAACCTTTGGGTATTTATTAATGGGAGACATTTAACCAATTCTTACACCTTTAAAACTGAGGTTCTTAGTGTGTACTAATATTCATGATAAGTATAGAAGGTTGAGGTAGGTAATAAAATATTGGTGATCCAAACCACTATAAATAATTATATTCTATCATTTTATTTCCTCTATACATTATTTCAAGAACACAACACTCACTGAAGATCATTATTTTAAAAACTTAGATAGATTTATAATCGAAGTTTCTAAATGACTATTCACCCCGTCTATTCATTATTTCCATCACTATCAATCCAAAAAATGTATCAGTGGATAGGTTATTCCATAAAAGATAGTTATCCTATCTATTTATTTTAATCTAATATCAAAAAATCAATATCATAGGATATTATGCCTTAAAAAGTTATTTAAGAGTCTTTGATTGTTTCGTTCATCTAGTTTTAACTATGTGATAAACTAATATACTAGACTTAATAGTCCAAGGAATAAAAGAAAAGGTTTATTTTAAGATGGAGGGTCTAAATTAGTACAATTGATGAATTTTACAAAAACTCCCATTATTTAATGCAAGTGACTATGAATATTAGAATGATATAATAGAAGAATACTTGAAACCGTTAATTGTGGAGTGTTGGACTATCATGGATAAGCCATATGATCCACCCAAAGTTGATCCATATACACTTGTAGGTAATGACATGGTAAAATATGTTTTGAATTATAAATTTAAGAATATTTTATACTATGATATAAGTAGAAGTGTCTATATCCATCTCTCATTAAGAAATAAAACCCGAGATATATAGAGAATATGTAACACCCCAACTCCAGATACCCAAAGTCGGTGCATTATTATGTAACATCGGCATGATCATAAGGAAATCATGTCCTGAAAGTCCGATCATTTTAGTATTATTGGAAACAAGATTCATACATAAGTTCAACTTTACAACTTGAAAAGAAATACAAAACTAATTTATTTCATTTGAAACATCCAAGCCTCCTAGATTAAGCCTGCAAGTCAATCATAATTAACTTTTTTTCATCTTGGGAAAAATAAAACATAGAAAGGGGTGAGATCAGATGCTCAGTAAGGGTAACAATACAGTGGAAACATTCCTAAATAAGCCTAAAAATTTAAGGCAATGCATAAGACTATAAAAAAGATCATTTTAAACATGAACTTCAGCATAATATGACAAATATAAAATCAAAATAATTCCATTTAATTACTCACATGTATATTCTACTATTTGAATAATCACATGAAATATCAATAGCCACTTTTATAATGATAGAATGCGTAATTCCAGACTTTAATAACCACATAGTCAAGGACATGTGAAAAGACTACTAGTATGATTTTGTCAAGGCCTTGTGCCATGACACTAGTTTGTCTCATGAGACCTACCGATGCATCGAGGAGCTATATCAGTCTACACCTGTCACATACTAAGTCCAATGCATTTCTCATATGTAAAGGTTTAAACATAACATAAACATTCATATTAAAACTAGAATATGAAATGTCAATACTTTATCCATAAACCATGAACGATATAAAAATAAAACATCCACATTCAAACATATCACAAAACCTTTAATACAATATGGAGGTTTTGTATCATTAAAAATCAACTTCAAATAAACTTAAAACCCATCAAAAGATGTTGACATAGATGAAATCAAAAACTTTTTTTATAGAAATATATATTTCTATTTTGAAATCATTTAAAATTCATATATTTATAAAAGAAAATATTTATTTTTGGAAATATTCTTATAATCTTGTAAGGTAATCTTTGATGATGTTATAATGGTGGAAAATAGCCGCACCCTCCATATAAGATAAAAAAAGACATTCTTACCATAATTATTTCGAAAATGTTATAAAGGGCCTTGTTTGAAAAACGACATAAAGATTCCTTTATAAAAATCATATAAAGAGTCAAAAAAAGGTTATAAATGACTTTAATCCATAGTCTATAAAATTGTAAGAATGTTTTGAAATATATTTTTAGGAAACATGGATGTGGATGATAAAGATGTCCGAGTAGATACTTACATAAAAACAACCCCAGATAATAAAGAGACTATGAAATTAACACTAAAATTGTACATTTCAATGGTTGAGGGTAGGTTAAACTCCTTTATAATGGTGAATTAATTGTTATTAAACTATACAAGAATCATATACACTAATATGATATCATATATGATCTTTTAACATTGATTTGTTAATAATATTTTAGTATTATTGTCGTTTCAGGTGTTAACTGATTCGTTTTCCTTTATATGATTCGTTACATAAGTAATTTTTGTTATGGATAGGATGTATCTTATTAATATTAAAAATTATATTATGTATTTAAACATTATTTTTAATCATCTAATGAAAATTAGTCTTGAATGGATACGATGGGGAATGAATCTCATCGCGTTCGTGGAGATGGTAATCCGTACGTACGCACGAGCGATAATATCATTATTTTGATATTAAAATAATATATAATTGGATGGTATATCATATATAAAGAATCTTTATCATGTTATATTTATTATTTACATCAATTACACATCATTATTATACCCATCCAAATAATAATGTATTGAATAACAATTACACCACGACGTGGAGACGGTAAGTCGTACGTACGCACGTATGGTGACATGTCATTCAAAGGATGGATAGAATAATGAATTTGGTTGTAACATATTTATAATAACATCACAGTATATAGAATATACTATATTTATTATTTTAGAATGGAAACAACAAATAAAGAGGAAGTGGAAGAAGGAAAGAACTTAAAAGAGGGTGGTGAAATTATTACCTCTTCTTCGGGTTCTTCCTTTTTATTTGATCAAAAGGGCTCCTTAGGCTGGATTTCTGACTAATGTAAGGCCTCTAAAATTAATTGAGGGATGTTGGGAGGATATTTGGGTAGGGTTTTTACGAGCCAAAGGCTTGAGAAGTGTGATAAATTGGTAGGAAGTGAGGGATTCTTATAAGGGAGAGGAGGGGCTCTTTAGGAAAGTTTGAAACAATTATTTTATTATAACCTCATATTCAGTTTTAAAAGGTCAAATATTAGTTAATAACAAATTTAAGATGACTCATGGTTGAAATAAAATAATCCAATAATATTTGGATAGGTTTTAGATATTGTTTTAATATTTATAATCTTATTTATTTAAATCATTTATCAATGAGGTAAATATTACATCATTATTGTGTCATAAATAATTTAATTTATTTGATGTCCAAAAATTATAAAAAAAGTACCTTGATGTAGGAAATCTTTTTATCTTTCTAAATAATATTTATAGTTGAAAAGATAACTTATATAACCCCATTTAAAATGTTTTTTACTAAAAGATATTTGTTTATGTCATTTTTTACTTTACTTTAAATTAATTAATATAAAATGTCATTATTACTCCCATGTGGCTCCATGGGGTCCCATATTCAACCCAAGGATGCCCATGGTAGGTCATGTATCATCCAATATTATTAGGACACATGTTACGGTAATTTAATATTATTATAATATTATATTTTACCCTTATTTATTATATTTACCCTTTAATCATGGTAAATCAAATATTTACTGAAGTAAATATTTAAAATGTCTAAAAATAAAAGTAACCTATTTACACAATTTGGAAATATGGATTCTAAATATGGAATCCATTTTTTCAAATTCAAAACACTGAAGTGGCAGAAATTAATTTAAAATTAATTCCCACTGTCAGAATAAAAAGCGTGTTTTTATGAAATAATAACTATCAAAAGATTGTCATTTGATTATGTTCAGTTTAAATGTGAAATTACATACAATGACAAAAATTGGATTAAATGGTAAAAATATAAACTAATTATACTTTAAAACCACTTAAAATTATATTTTAACACTATAAATTATTTTGATTAAAAAAGTTTTTTTTAATTAAAATTTAATATTTTTCACTATTAATCAAAAATATGAAAGTTATCAGAAAAGTGCCAAAAATTCACCCTAAGATAATTTTGATATTTAGAATCCAATAATGAAGTACATTTTGATATATAAAATTTATAAAATTTCAAAAAGTGGGTATTACTATTCATAATGACTACTTTGATTGGTCGTGGTGTGTTAAAATCTCGAAGTTTAGTACAATACAAGCTATTGCATTATTCAAAGGGAAACATACTGTGGAAACTTGAAGTGTTACATTATACCGTAATTAAATAAATTTTATCTTTGTAATTTTAAATTTTTATTTGAAAACAAAAGGTTGAAAATAGAAAATACCTTTTTGGAAAACCCACATTGGAAATAGGGTTAATAAAATTTAGACTTAATAAGATGAAAGAGAAATGAAAAATTCACCACCAAATTATGATCTCGAAGGGAATAAAATTGGTTGAAATTACAGACCTATAATTGGAGGAAAATGTAAATCTTTATAGGGAGTGATTGAAGTCATCAATCACAAACAAGTGTACACCTGAGGGCCTCAAAGCTATCGATCTATGATGATTTAAAATATCATCAGTTCAACAAAACATATAGTATTAGGATAACACATTTTTGGTTTTAATATCTCTTCCCAAAATTTTAAGAATTAATTTCATCATATAATAAGATATATATATATATATATATATATAAATATATATAAATATATATTTGACAAGTAGAGTTTCATCCTTCAACTAATTTATACCACAAACTCATCTTTCGCTCCAAAAGATAATAGAACTGAAAAATATTATATTTATCCTAATCGTATAAGGTTCCAAATATTAAAAAATACCATTTAAATGAAGAAAAATACTTTGTAAAAACCAGGGACTTCTTATAGGCTAGTGGTAGGTAATAAAGGCATGTCGCACTATGGTTGTGGGTTCGATCCCTGTGGCTTTATCCGACGCGACGAGTTATCGCCCGACCTGTAGGTTGTCTTTTTCCTAAAACAATAGTATTATAATATCTTCCAAAAATAATCATAAGAAATGTTTTAAACTTAAACAATACTATCCAAAGTTCAACTTAATCTATTCCAACCTTTATAGTTATCTAAAATACCTTTGTCCAGACTCTCTCTAAAAGGTCTCTAAATTCCAAAATTAATTGTAACATCATATTCCTTATAAAAAGTAAAGTTTATCTTATTTTAAAATACTTAAAATAGGATTAACTTCATCATATTGAAACCTTAATGAAAACAACAAGTACTACAGTACAATCCTTATATATATCACATTATTCTTATAACCAGGATGTAATTTTTGAGTCCAAAAACAAAAATACATTAATTATTCCACTCCAACTATGGTAATAGCATAAGATTTTCCTTGATCCCTTGGCCTTTTCTGAGGTAATTTTCCTTGGTTATTAGGACATGGATTTGCATAATGCCCTATTTCTCTATAATTGTAGCATTCAACATTGACATCAACATTCTTTTCCTTACAATCACGAGCTTGGTGGCCTTTTTCACCACACTTGTAATAGAATCCCATTCCATTTAGGCAAGTACCAGGGTGTTTCTTCCCAAAATTATCACATAATGGAAAATAATTCTTTTGTCCTTTTTCCCTTTATCTTTCTCTTACTCCAATGTTCTCTTCTTCTCTTGATTTAATTTATTGTCGTAAGACTTAGAGAATTCATTTTCTGTCTTGATAGCACATGGGACAATATCTTCATATGATGAGAAGGATTGTGATAATAATGCTCGATGAAGAAATGGTTTTAAACAATATAAAAAACGATCAAACTTACATCTCGGGTTATGAATATAATCTGCAGCATGCCTTGCTAACCTTGTAAAGTGGGCTTCATACTTTGTGACATTCTCATCCTCCTTTTTCCTCAGACTCAGAAATTGCCGTTCCATATCCGCTCAATGGTTATGAGGAAAGTATTTTTCTAAGAAAATATCTTTAAACTCCATCCATTCCATAGATTATACTTCTTCATCCTCCTTTTTGTTTTGAATCAATAACCACCATTGATCTACATCTCCCATGAGGCAATAAACTGCCATGACAACTTTTTCCATTTCACTTCACCGTAAAGCATGAAATATTTTCTTTAAGGAATTTATCCATTTCTTAGCTACTAATGGATTTTTACTCCCATTAAATGTTTGTGGTTTTTTCCTCATGAAGAAATCTAACATTTATCCTCCACATTTTGGATCAGGGAGCTCCATACGGGTAAGGTTATTATTCATAACCTGAGTGAGTTGTCCCAGTATGGTGGTAAGCTGATCAGAACCAGTTGCATCAACAACTCTACTATAATTATCTTGAGTATGAGGGAAATACCTACATGGATTACGTGCATTGATATGGTTTTCATTCCTTCCACTAGGAACTATTTCTAAAAAATGGTATAAACTAGATTAGTTTATGAATCAAAATACATAATTTCATACTAGTAAAACACTTAACATAAATTGAACAGTTTATGGATATAATCCCTAATCATAAAAAAATGTTTTCTTTGAGGAAGTATATACTAATAAACACTTCATAATGTGTTTTAATGAAAATGAGAATCATCCTAAGCATATCCCCTGGGAGTGTCGTAACCAAGAGTCCAGCAGGGCCCGTTGTTGTGCACCAGTTCCCATTCGAGTATAGCTCAAAGTGGTGTTTTCAGGTTTTAACCCTAGGTACATCTATTCTAGAGCCACATCTACCTGATCGTATCCAGACAGGGATGTATTTATTATAAAATACACAAAATCTCTACATTACCAAAATTCTTGGATGTTATTCTATAATAATCCTCAAAGTCTATCTATTGGTAATGTTCTCTAATCAGAGCTTATCTAAATCTAGTTTCTAAGGTTCATACTAAACTTCCTCTGATACCAAATGTAACACCCCAACCCCAGTTACCCAGAGTTGGTACATTATTATGTAACATTGTCATGATCAAAAGGAAATCATGTCCCGAAAGACCGATCAGTTTAGTATTATTGGAAACAAGATACATACATAAGTTCAACTTTACAACATGAAAAGAAATACATCACTAATTTATTCCATTAGAAACATCCAATCCTCCTAGATTAAGCCTTCAAGTCAATCATAAGTAACTTTTTCCCATCATAGAAAAAAAAATACAAAGAAAGGGGTGAGCTGAGATGCTCAGTAAGGATAAAAATACAGCGGAAACTTTCGTAAATAAGCCTAAATATTTAAGGCAATGCATAAGACTAAAACAAAAGCCTTTTAAACTAGAACTTCAGCATAATATGGAAAATATAAAATAAAAATAATGCCATTTAATTACTCACATTCATATTCTACTAGTCGAATAATCACATGCAATATCAATAGCCACTTTCATAATGATGGAATTCATAATGCCAGACTTTCATAACCACATAGTCAAGGCCTTGTTCCAAGACTACAAATAAGATTTTGTCAAGGCCTTGTGCTAAGACTCTAGTTTGTCTCATGAGACCTAACGATGCACCGAGGAGCTATAGCTGGTTCCACCTGTCACATACTAAGTCCAATGCATTCCTCATATGAAAAGGATTAAATATAACATAAACATTCGTACTAAAACTAGCATATGAAATGTCAATAATTTATCCATAAACAATGAATGGTATAAAAATAACACATCCACAGTCAAACATATTACCAAACCTTAAATACAATATGGATTTTTTTAATCATAATAAATCAACTTCAAATAAACTTAAAATCCATCAAAGTATGTTGACATAGATGAAATCAAAACCTTTTTTTAGAGAATATTTCTTTCTATTTTGAAATCATTTAGAATTCATATAATTATAAAAGAAAACATTTATTTTTAGAAATATTCTTATAAGATTTTAAGGGAATCTTTGATGATGTTATAACTATAGAAAATAGCCGAACCCGCCGTATAAGTTAAAAAAGTCGTTCTTACCTTAATTTTGTTGAAAAGTTTATAAAGGACCTTGTTTGGAAAACAACAGAAAGATTCCATTATAAACATCTTATAAAGAGTCAAAAAAGGTTATAATTGACTTTAACCCATATTCTATAAAATAATAATAATATTTTGAAATATATTTTTAAGAAACATGGATGTGGATGATAAAGAGGTCATAGTAGATACTTACGTAAAAACAACCTCAGATAATAAAGAGATTGTGAAATTAACCCTTACCTTGTACTTTTCCATGGTTGAGGGTAGGTTAAACTCCTGTATAATGGTAAAATAATTTTTATTAAACTCTACAAGAATAATATACACTAATATGATATCATATATGATCTTTTAACATTGCTTTGTTAATAATATTTTAGTATTATCATCGTTTCGGGTGTTAACTGATTCCTTATCCTTTATATGCTTCGTTATATAAGTAATGTTTGTTATGGATAGGTTGTATCTTATTCATATTCATAATTATATTATGTCTTTAAAAATTATTTTTGATCATCTATGGAAAATTATTCTTGAATGGATACGATGGGGAATGAATCTCATCGCGTTCGTGGAGACGGTAATCCGTACGTATGCACGAGTGACAATATCATTATTTTGATATTAAAATAATATATAATTGGATGGTAAATACTATGTAAAGAATCATTATGATGTTATATTAATTATTATAAGCAATTACACATCATTATTATACTCATCCAAATAATAATGTATTGAATAACAATTACATCACGATGTGGAGACGGTAAGCCGTACGTACGCACGTATGGTGAGATTTCATTCAAAGGATGGATAGAATAATGAATTTGGTTCTACCATATTTATAATAAAATCAAATTATATAGAAGATATTGGAGTTATTATTTTAAAATGGAAACAATAAAGAAAGAGGAAGTGGAAGAAGGAAAGAACTTAAAAGAGGGTGGTGAAATTATTACCTCTTCTTCGGGTTATTCCTTTTGATTTGATCAAAAGGGCTCCATAGGTTGGCTTTATGAATAAATTAATGACTATAAAATTAATTGAGAGATGTTTTGAGGATATTTGGGTAGGTTTTGTACGACCCAAATTCTTGAGAAGTGTGAGAAATGGGTAGGAAGTGAGGGATTTTTATAAGGGAGAGGAGGGGCTCTTTAGGAAAGTTTGAAACAAATATTTTATTATAACCTCATCTTCGGTTTCAAAAGGTAAAATATTCATTAATAAAAAATTTATGATGACTGATGGTCGAAATAAAATAATACAATAATATTTGGATAGGTTTTGTATATTTTTTTAATATTTATGATCTTATTTATTTAAATAATTTATTAATGATGTAAATATTGCATCATTATTGTGTCATAAATAATTTAATTTATTTGATGTCCATAAATTATAAAAAAAAGCATGATTTAGGAAATATTTTTATATTTACAAAGAATATTTACAGTCAAAACGATAACTTATATAACCCCATGTAAAAATTTATTTACTAAAAGATATTTGTTTATGTCATTTTTGTCTTTACTTTAAATTAATTAATATAAAATGTCATTATTACTCCCATGTGACTCCATGGGGTCCCAAATTCAACCAAAGGATTCCCATGCTCGGATATGTATCATACAATAGGATTAGGACATATTTTAGGGTAATTTAACATTATTATAATATTATATTTTACCCTTCTTTATTATATTTACCCTTTAATCATGGTAAATAAAATATTTACTGAAGTAAATATTTAAAATGTCTAAAAATAAAAGTATCCAATTTACACAATTTGGAAATACTGATTCCAAATATGGAATCCATTTTTAAAAATTCAAAACACAGAAGTGGCAGAAATTAATTTAAAATTAATTCCCGCTGTCAAAACAAAAAGTGTGTTTTTAAGAAATAATAACTATCAAAAGATTGACAATTCTTTATGTTTAGTTTAAATGTGAAATTACATAAAATGACCAAAATTGGATTAAATGGTAAAAAAAATCTAATTATACTTTAAAACCACTCAAAATTATAATTTATCACTATAAATTATTTTGGTTAAAAAAGTTATTTTTAATTAAAATTTAGTATTCTTAACTATTAATCAAAAATATGAAAGTTATCAGAAAAATTCCAAAAATGCACCCTAAGAGCATTTCAATATCTTTAATCCAAAAATGAAGTCCATTTTGAGAGATAAAATTTATAAAATTTCAAAAATTGGGTATTACTATTCATAACGACTACTTTGATTGGTCATGGTGTGTTAGAATCTCGAAGTTGCGTACAATGCAAGCTATTGCATTATTCAAAGGGAAACGTACTGTGGAAGCTTAGGGAGTTATAGAATATATCATGTGACTCACTATGGGACTAAAAATCTCAATAGAACCAAGATAGAAACACTCCAAGAAGAATACCATGGCTTCAAGATGGGAGATGAAGTATCAATAAACCACATGGTCCATCAGTTTTAAGTATTACAAATGGTATGAGTGCTCCTAGAGAAGTTTTGGACAAGAAATCTCAAGTGGAAAGAGTAATGAGAGATCTGCCAAAAATATAACATGCAAATATAGTGGTCATTGATGAGAGTATGAATTTTAAAGATTATACCATTGATAAAATAATTGGATCCCTATTTTAGTATAAGTTAGAGTTGAAAAACATTATGGATGAGGAGTATACAAAAATAAAAGGTATTGAATTTAAATCTCATATTATCGATTCATATAATTCCTTTGAATCTAATTTCTAATAAAGTGATAGGGATATGGATCAATTTCATAAGAATTTTTTCATTTTAATTAAAAACAGTGGAAAGAGTATGTTTAGAAAGTACTATAAGAAATGTAATACCAATAACAATAACGATTATTCAGAATTAACATGTTATGAGTCCAAGAATAAATGTATTATAAAGATTGAATACACTAAACAAAAACATCTATATCAATAAAAAGAGAAAAGAATAAAATAAAAGAATGCTTTGTTTGGAGGGTGGGATAGCTCACACAGTTCTAACTCTAGCAGTTATTATGAATGTGAATAGAGGATGGGTAATCTTACCCTGATGGGTATATAGTGTTAGGTAAATGATTAAATATTTAATAAGTTAATTAATCCTACAAATATTGTTCATTATTCTATTTCTGATGATGAATATGGTTTTGATTCATATTATAATAATGATTCTATGAATCCCAAAGCTAAAAAACTATATAAAAATAATAAAAATTTAAGAAATGATGGATTTAGAATAAATTAATATTATAATAATATAAAAATTAAAAAGAATAAGTTGATTAAATAAAATGATAAAAATAAAATGGTTATGTGATAATTTAGAAATTTATATTTCCTAGAATGATATACTTAAAGAGAATGGTTGTTATGAGTTTTCAAATCTAAAAGAAGAAAATGAAAAACTTAAAAACTTTGTAGTGGTAAATGATAAATATTAAAAAAGAAGATTTAATTTAGTTCTAGATGATTTAAAAATTTTGAAAATTAAAGTATGAAGCTTAATAAAGAAAATAATAAATTAAGAAACATATCTTCTGGATCTAATGAGAAGTTATGTTCATAATTTGAAATTATTAGAAAAAAGAATATAAATTTGAAAAATGAAGTTTCCAATCTCAAAGATAATATCTACTTTTTAAAATTGAAAATATAAATATTATAAAATGATTTCATTGTTGAAACTAAATAGCAATAAGATTGGATTTGGTAATGAATGTGTATCTGCAAGTTTAAATAATACCATATTTCTTAAAATCCCAAAAGGAATTATTTCAAGTGTAACCTCTTTTAAATATATAATGAAAGGGAATTATGCCAATAAACATGCATTGAGGTTTCCACAATAATTTATACATACTAGAACTTTCATTTATAGAGTTTATTTTATAAACATCCCACTAATAAATAATTTAATTCATTTTGGGTTCTAATTTTTTTTATACTAACAGGGTTGGAACCAAGTTATCATGGGTATCGAAATAGTCTATTTGAATTGTTTGATTTTTGGAAATCTACCTTATAATCCTCAAAGACTAATGGTATTTAGATAGTGGTTCCTCCAGACAAATAAAAGGTGATATTTCCAAATTTACAACCATTAATTCATGTGATGGTGGTATTGTAACATTTGGAGACAACTCTAAAAGATAGATAAAAGGTATTAGTGAAGTTGATTTTAATAAAAAAATTATTATTTAAAAATAATTATACATTGATGGTTTGAAACATAAACTAATAATTATATCATAGTCGCATGATGATGGATTTCATGTTATTTTTGAGAATGATAAATGTACTATTCTGAAAAATAAATCTGTTTTATTTACAACTAATAGAAAAGAGAATGTTTACACTATATATTTATCTATTCTAACCAAAAAAAGTTAAGTGTTTGAATGATATATAAGAAAATGATATTTTGGGGAATATGAGGCTTGATAATTCATATTTTAAGTTGTTTCATAAAATTTGAAAGCATGAAAAAGTTCAAAAATTTCCAAAATTACATACAGGTATGTACTTTATCGGTGATTCATATTTAGAGGTTAACCCGCACAAAGAAAGATTTAAATTTGTAAATGATGTTAGTACTGAAAAATGTTTATAACTACTACGTATTATCATGTTTGTACCTATAAAACCTATTTTTTGTTAAGAGGTATGCATTTTTAATTGTATAAGATTATAAAATATTCTTCAAGATGTATTTATTATACCATAACAATGAATGTATAACCAAATATTGTCCCTTCTGTAAGCTTATTCAAAAATTAAAAAGTCTATCAATAATCTCTATCAAAAGTGATATAGGTGGTGAATTTATTAATTTATAACTTGATAAATTTTTTAACGACAATGGATTTAAAAATTATTTTTTAGCCTTGAGAAAACCACAACAAAATGGTTTGGTAGAAAGAAAGAATAGATCAATTCAATAAATGACTAGGTCAATTCTAATAGAATTTAGTATACCTAAATAATTTTTAGAAAAATATATTTATATATTTTTCCATGTTTTAATTATATTTTTAATTAGATTTTTTTAAAATAATACACCATATAAAATATATAAAGGGTTTAAACATAACGTTGGATATTTTAGTGTTTTTAATTGTAAAGTCAATATCTTTTAATTCTAAAAGTGATGAAGTGAAATTTTTTGGATATTACAATAATGAAATATCTTATATAATTTTCAATAAGAAAAAATAATTTTTTGAAGAATTTGTGCATATTAATTTTAATGAAAACAATTTTAACAAACATGATTTTAATTTAAACAAAGACAATAATGAATTAAAGGAATTTAATTTTGGTAAAGATAATGACCAAGATAATGAAAATGAATTAGTTGAGTGGGATCATATATCTTCTCAAACAGCTCTTAAGGAATGGAAAACACTTAATGATCATCCAATTGAAAAATTAATTGGAAATGTAAAATCTAGTATACAAACTAGAAAATTTGTTTTACTTCACTGTATAAATTTCGATTTTATTGCTGAATTTCTTCCTATAAATATTGACAATTCTAAAACTGATTCAAACTAGATTAATGTCATACATGATCAATTAAATCAATTTTAAAGAAATAAAGTGTTGAATTAAGTTGAATTATCTAAATATAAACCTATAATAGGAACTAATTGGATTTTTCATAACATGCTTTATGAAGTTGGAAGCATAGTTACAAATAAATCAAGACTAGTAGCTCAAGGTTATTAGAAGGAAGAGGGAATTTAATTTGAAGATTATTTTTATCATGTTTCTTGGATGGAAGAAATTATAATTCTATTATCTTATGTTTGTTTTCAAATATTAAATTATTTCAAATGGTTTTAAAAAGTTAATTTTTTAAATGGAATAATTTTGGAGGAATTTTATGTTAGATAACCACCTAGATTTGTAAATTAAATTTTTACAAATCATGTTTTTAAATGTAATAAATATTTTTATGGTCTTAAGAAATCTCCAAGATCATGGTATGAAATACTAACATAGTTTTTATTAAAAAATAATTTTTTCAAAGGTAAGGTTGATACAACCTTGTTTAGAAAAATATTTTGGAATTATATATTTATTATACATATTTATATTGATGATATGGTATTTTGATCAATAAATTATTTAATGTGTAAGGAATTTTATAAACTCATGAAAAGAGAATTCAACATGAGCTTACTAGGAGAAATAAAAAATTTCCTTTTTTAAGTTAATAAAATAACAGATGGTATCTTATTAAATCAAGAAAAATATTATAAAGAACTTGTAAAAAGTTTTAGATTTCATTCAAGTAAGAGTACGAAAACTCCAATGAGTACAAATTTCAAATTTGATTTAGATGAATTTGTAATGACATTTCATATGAAACTGTATAGAAGACTGATATGAAGTTTACTATATCTCATTATATTTAGACCAGATATAATGTTCTCAGACTTTTTGTGTACTAGATTTTATTCAAACCCTAAATAAAGTCATCTTAAATCTGTTAAAAGAGTAATTAGATATATGAAAGGTACTATTTGTGGTTGTTTATTCTATTCTATTGGGATCTATTTTGATTTACTATCTTGCCCTGATTCTGATTTTGGTAGTTGTAGACTTGACTAAAAAAACTACACGTATTTATTTTTTTCTTGTTAAAAGTTTAATTTCATGGATTTGTAAGAAAAAACTATCAGTAGACTTATTAATAGCTGAGGCTGAATAAGTTTCTTACACTAATTTGTATTCACATAGTGTATGGATTTAATAATATTTATTTAATTGTAATATTATTACTGATAACATTACAATTTATTTAATATTTCAAGTGTTATTTCAATTTCTAAAAATCCACTTAAACACTCTAGAACAAGACACATAGATATGAGATTTTATTTTCTATTGGATTATGTAAATAAAGGTGATATATGTTTATAATTTTTCCTACCTAGAAACAGTTGTTTGACATTATCAATAAAAACATAGATTCTGTTAAATTTGAGAAAATGATGTTTTAATTAGGAATAATTGAAGCTTAAAATTTATATTTAGTACAATTATTATTTTTTATAAAACTCTAAACTATTTAATTTTTCTTCATTTTTTCAACAATTTACTATTAAATATTTTATATACTATTTAAGATGGAAAATTATTTAAAAATTAAATTAAATTTACATTTCTTATAAGTTTTTAAAATGGAATGAATGTTTTTGAAATTATAATAAATGTTTGGTATTCTAATTTAAAAAAACGGGGGGATCATTAGTATTTAAACTTGGGGTTTAATACTTTAAAAATTATATTTTTTAATTGTTTAGATAAAATAAAATTTCCTATCATTTATTAAATTAAAATTGTTTATAACAGGTAATCATTTTATTTTACATGTTATATTTTTCTAACTATTAATTTAATTTAATATTTGAAATGTTTTAATTTATTTAATTGATTAATGATTTTTACTATTTTAAATTTACTTTATCTTTGTTAATGATTTTTTAAGTGGAATCATTAAAAAATTGGGCCAACCATGGAAAAGAAACAAGGGACAACTTTACTACCACTTTGGGGGACCCATAGGTCAATGCCCATGGGAGAGTTTCCCAAGGTACAATCCATAATAGAAGACCAATTATTAGCTCTTATTAATGAGACAAGACCCATGTATAATTCTTGCATGGGAATTCCCATAGGAGTGCATTAGGTTGGGTCATTGACCTCGCAGGGTCGAAGATCATATGTGTGTGTGATGGGGTGGGGGTACTGAACCCCTACTGATAGATCTACAATGTCCTAGATCATTTTGAATGAGATACAACGGACTTCACCTTACGATTTTCCAATGAGGGATGTGGGTCCTTCACATACTGTTCATCTGGTTTAAAAATTTTGAATGTATACCTAGCTATCTTATTGGATTCATACAAACCATCTGATCAAAATCTTGATCTCCCACACCACAATCTATCTCCAACACTTCACCTCTTCAAATCCATCTCATTCTTACTCTAGTAATTTTACGGTATCAACATTAACCATCCTAGAAGTACAACATTAATATGGTTCTTCCAAGTTCAGCGCTCATCACTAGTACTGGTTTGACCTCTCTTTATTTTATCAAATATATATTAATCTATTTTTGGACACTGGTAGAACACAAAACGCAGGTTGATCCCTCTAAATATCACTATTAGACTCTCAGTATATCAATTCCACTAATAGATCTCTCCTCATGGGTTGATACTTGTGTCACTGGTAGCTGCTTCATATTGTAGTAGCAGAACTCCTACTGCTAGATAGTGGTGTTACAGTAGTAGTTTCATAGTATCATCTTCATGCTTAAAAAATGTAATGGTAGATCTATCTACAATTTGACACCATCAGTAGTCCATTTACCAATGTTAGGTCTCTCTACCACTCGACACCACGGGTAGATCAATATACAACTCAAAAATGGTAGAACAATCGACCATCATGTATTTTCATCTTCCATTAGTTCAAAATGGTATTTATAAAATATTATTTTTCTTATCGTTTATTTGATATAATCAAAATAATTTTTCTTATAATTGTTTTATTACATTTTGAAAAAAATTTAATTTCATAGTGCTTAATATGTATTTTTTTCATAATTTTTTCATATATATACATACAGTATATATATTGTTATGATGCGTTGTTTTATGAAACTTTTAATTTTCTAATAAACTAAAAGTTTATTATGTTTATTTTAACTATTTTATAAATATTAATTATATATATTTGTTATGCTTAACATATTGAATGTTTTGTACTAATATTTCATGAAGAAATAATGATTGTGAATGTTATTTTTTATTCAACATGGTATTTATAGAAAAAGGTAACAATAATAATATTTTCTTGTTATGAGGTAACAAGTGGCATGAAACTATTGGTTTTGTAGATGGTGTGAGAATATCTTTTTTTAATGATATGAGAGTAATTTGTTTGATATGTCTTCAAGTCATAAAAAATTATGCAAATGATTCAAAATATTATTATGATAAAACCATGACATAATTCTTTCCACTCTCATATAATCAAGAAACTTATTTGACTTTGGTTCATTGGTTGTGATCAAAGAAGAACTTAAAATATTGGCCTTATTCCATTTAAATTATCAACAATCATCGAGATTCATCATCATTAACATCATTTTATCATCTGCTAATTTCTTTATATTTTTTTTATTCTTGTTATCATTAATTTTATTTATTTTTAAAATTTTCAAGTATATTTAATGATTTTCTCAATAAATAGTGGGTCTGGAATTGGTTTGTTTTTCCACCAATAAAAAGGAATTCTAGGTTATGACTCTCAATCAAAAGTATGGTAACAAACTAGGTTTAGACTCATATAAAAATACTGGGTTGTTCCTCCTAGTATTTGTAAAATGAAGATTCCGTAATTGGTTTCCATATATTTGAAAGCCAAGTTCATTGTGGGTATCAATCTTCTCATGGAGTAGAGAAGGTTGAGGAGTGGACTAAGATCATGGTGATATGAACCACTTTAAATATTTGCATTCTGTCTTTTTTATTTCCACTACACTTCATTTCAATAACACATCACTCACTATATATCATTATTTTATAAAATATATTTGATTTATAATAAATGTTTTTAAATGACTAGTCACCCCTCCAGTCATTATTACTATCACTATCGATCCAACCGAGATATTATGATGGCTATGATCAGGAAATCCAACAATTAAGAATTTCCTTCAGTTATAATTCATATATTATTACTATTATCCATGAGAGTTTCACAAAGATATTATCTTTGAATTATTTTTATTATTGGTTTATTGATTAAATGCCATGATTTTTCATGTATTTACCTTACCATATTAATTAATCCTTTTCTAATCATGATATCCAAGTTATTGATTAAATGTAATGTGTGTTTAGTTATTCACCATTCTATATTGATTATGTATTAATGATTAATTATTTCTTCCTTTATATATAAATATTACTAAGTATTTGATCTCACCCTTATTTTTTTTCCTAGAATTTGAAGAAGAAATATTTGAATGCGTTTTCAAGGATGAAAATTATTTTCTTTTGTTATGTATTGTGTTTAATTTTCTATTCCCAATATAAAATGATTTTATTTTTTGTATCTAGTACTCCAAACATTATAAAATGATCAATCCTATGGTATTTGACCTCTTTTATATTCCAATTTAATAAATTTAATATGGGCTTTGGGCTACTGGATTTGGTGTTGTTACACTTTGTGACCCGATTCCTTTCCCCTTCAAAATCTATGAACATAATTAAAATTTTAGTTTTTTGTAAACAAATTATGATGAATCGCTATAATATTTTTTGGGAACTAGTTTAAGATATAAATTTTAATTTCCCTAATTATGGTATAGAAATATAACTTTTGTTTAAATTTTTTTATAAAGGATTTTCATAGGCATACATGTCCATAATTGATGACACAATGGGTGGATCATTGATTAAGAAATAATTTTAGGGGAGACATAACCTTTTTAATGGGATGGAAAACAATAGACTTCAGTGGGAAATAGAAGAACACAAAGATGGTGGTGTATATGATGGGAAACCAAGGATGGATAGAAGCTCAAATGGAGGTAATAAAATGAAAATTACATGCAATTATGGGTTGGAAACACCCCCAAAATATGGGTAATTATGATTTCAATTATGTTGACTATAATTTAAAAAATAATTTTCAGGGGTGGAGGCCTCAACAACCTCAATTCCAAGGCTTCTAGCTTAGAAAACAAGGATACCAATAACAAGAACCTCAAGGTCCCTCACAAATTATTCAAATTCACTTATTAGAGGAGAAATTGAATAACTTAATGAAAAATATTAGAGATTCTATCAAAGATATAAAATCAGATTCAATAACTCAAAACGATTCCCTAAAAAATCTTGAGTTCTAGGTGGGGAATATTATTGAAAAAACTTCAAGAGAGGCTGAGGGAACTATTTCTAGGAAACCCAAAACACAACCCATATAGAGAGGTTAATGAAATCACCTTAAAAGAGGTAAAATCACCCAATATCATCTTGAATAAATTAATAAAAAGAAATAAAAACTAGTCAAAAAAGATAATGAAAATCAATAGAAAAATGAGTAACAAATAAGGGAGGAACTACCTATAAGGACCGAACCTTATATTAATTTGTAATTTAAATCTCTAGAAGACAATTCAATCTCTCCCATTTGAGGATCATTTATTCTTGTGAGTTTTAGAGAATTAGTTTACAAGACCTATATAAAAAATACTATATATTAAAAACTGGTTACTTCTACATCAGTATCCATTTTTGCCACAATAATTTTTTAAAAAAAACCATGTTTTGATTTTATGGAAAATGTTCATGAATTCAAAATCCACTTATTATTTTTTCTTACCCATACTTAAACCTTATGAAATATATTTTTAAATGTGATATGGGTATAAAAATCTCATTAAGTGGAATATAAAAAGAAATAATGTATCCTATTAGTCATTTTAAAACCATGAGGTCATAAAAGGGAGATTTCCTTTAATATAATAAGCTCGGAGATCAAATAACCAATTAATTACTCACAAATCAACATTACTACTCAAAATTTTTCATAAAAAAATCATAATAAAACATAAAGGGAAAACCCTAATCATTAAGGTTTCTTAGAAAACATGTGACCCCATAAAAATATTCTCTTAAAAACATACCCTTTTACCCAAAAAGGGAATAATCATTACTTACTTTTTTGAAATAAAATTATTCATATGTATACTCAAAATAAAGCATAGAAAATTCATGTAGGTTAATTGGGAAATCATCTTCATAGAACCATTATAGAACCATTAAAAATTGTAATAACCATATAGTTAAATTCCAATATAATCATCCAATGCATAGGACTACCATCTTCGCATACCCATTGTATAATCTATATCGGGATCACCCATCATCATGAGTTATATGAGGTTTAATCATAATAGTATAAACTTTATAAGGGAAAAATCATGAATAAAACATTTTAATCACGTACAATTCCATAATAAGACCCTTGAAAACCACTTTTTATCTCATATAAAAACACTTTCAGGTATCGAAATACCATTTCCTTTTAAAACCCATTTTTATTAAAAAACATCCTGAAAAAATGAAAGGGGGTTGTTACTTGAATAAACATTAAATACTTTAAAGGAATAAAAATATAAAATAATGGTTGTGGTGATTAGAAAATATGTTGTTTCCATATATGTTAAAATAAAACATTCCTTTTTTCTCTTTGAAATGAAAGTAAAAAAATTATATAAAAATGTTCCTATTGAAATCCATTAAAAGAAAGTAAAAAGTGACCTAAATTTTTTCATTATAATTAATTTATGTCTACATAAATACATCTATAAAATAAATTTAACAATATAGATATGATAGAAAAATACTTAGAAAATTAATCTTTAAAACATTTTAAAATAAGGTTTTAAAGAAAGTGTCTCATACCTTGATTTCAACTTATCATGTATGTTCTTTATATTCCATAATAATAAACATATGTTAATTATGTACTTTTTTGTGAACCTTTTTCAACATTGATGTATCTTATATTTGAGACCTCATGAAGGGTGTTTCAGTTTTTTAGGACCCCAATGGATCAGTGGTCTTAGCCTTCAGTGATTTTTATGGGAAAGGTAATTATCTTATGGTGGAAGCCAGATCCATTCTAAATGGGCTTGAGATATGCCTCTCCTAAAAAATTCAAGTCGAATCTATTGAAACTAACTCCACAATCCTCTTCAATGCACTTAAAGGAAAGTGACAGACTCCTTGGTCTATCTCCTACCTGGTATGAAGATGCACAATCCTTATTGGATAGGAATAAGTGACTCACACATGGTGGGAAGGAAACTTCATTGCTGATTAGCTTGCATACAAGGATAACTAGGATCACCCCACCTCTTTCTTCTCTAGTATGGGATCCCTCCCCAATAATGTAATAAATTTTTAGGGAAGATTCACTTGGGATCCACTAATTTTGTACCTCCTAACTTGATAACCTACTCCTTGTTTTAGAACTCCCTATTTTCAATAAAAATTTACGCATTCGTGCACTAAGTGCACATTGGATGTTTTGATGATATTCAACGTATATGTCCAAAATGGGTTCGATAGGTTAAATATGGTCAAAGATGTTATTATTAAATCATATCTAGAAAATTTATCATGAAATAATTATCATTTTTATTCATCTATTATAATTTTATGAACAACCATGAAATATGGTTATGAAAAATAAACTACGTTATATTCATGGAGATAGTAGGTCATACACATGCATGGGTAACATGTCCATTTTTAAATGATCATCATGGAAATAAGGTATGTTTTATTTTATCCTTATAGAATGAAAATTTTATCATAAATACTATATTATTTATTTAAATAAACTTATATATACCTTCCATGTGATGTAGTGATGAAAAATGATTCACATCACTTCGTGGAGGTGGTAATCCACACGTATGCATGAACAAAGTTATCATTATGAAATGGTTGGAAATATAAGAAATAATATGATATATTATATTATAATAATGATAAAATGTCATTAATTTCACATAAATACATTAAATACATCATGATAACCATCCCTGAGATGTGGTGATGGAAAATGAATTATATCAGTTCACGAGGCGGCAGTCTTCCGTAGAGACGATTGATGTTTTTGTTTTTTATTTCATGAAAGTAGAGATAGATATAGGTTATTAAATTATCATAATAAAATAGTAGTATATTTAAAATATTTTTATTACTATTTCACCATGGTTCAAGAATATTTTGAGGATGTAGAATAAGATATAAAATGAAAAAACTTGGTTAAGAACTATACCTCTTCTTCGAACAACCTCTTAAGGTTTACACCAAAAGATTTCCTAGGTTAGTTTTATGATAAAAAGGACTCTAATATTTGTATAGGGATGTAATAAAGGGATTTTGGTAGGCCCTTTCTCAACCAAAGTTATAAAAAATTGTCCTTGGATTCTATCCTACCAGACACTGAACCTGATTCTCCACAAGGCTGAAAGGGTGTTCTCGATCCCCACGGGCTAGCAACTAGCACCTAATAATCACTGAAAATATTTTGAGATTGATTTCACACAAAATTGAGTTAAAAAATAGAAAAATAAATAAAATTCAATAACAAAAATAAATAAGTAAGTAGGAAACCAGGATATATAGAAACAAACAAACTAAAATAAACTGATATAAGGTAGAAAGAAAAACTAACCGACTCAGGATGAGACCCAAAACATCACCATCCAACTCCTCCCCACGCTATCCATATAGAACAAAAGGAATCCAACTAAGAACCTAGAAAGACATAATAGTGATCTAGAAATCCTAGTATTTCACCATGACCTGCCGAAACTATGAAATATGTTCTCTAAGGAAATCCATCAATGCTAGTTTAAAAATAAAACTCGAAATAGAATTTACATACATAATAATCTCAAGGAAAGATAAATGAAATATAGATAAAACTCCAAAAAAAAATTCTTTGCTTTTCAGAAAACAAAAACACATGTTATAAAATAAAGCCACGGGCCTAAGACTTATCAAAAACCATGCACACTGCTAGCATTTCTAAAAAACAACCCACATGCTTTATTTAAACAAAAACAATCACTTAATTGTTTTTCCAAAAATAATCAAAAAACACCCATGACCACTTAGGAAAAACATTATCAAATATCTAAAAATTCATGGAAAGGGATGATATAATCATTCAAATATACTCAATGAAAGCAATTGTAATCACATATCTCAATACATCATGTCAAATATGGTACTAACAAAACACATCATGTAGACCACAAGCCCTACCAAACAGAAAACATCCCAAGGAATCTGAAATGTCCTATCTGGTTTTCCCAACCTCTAGGTCATAGGTTTGAAAACACGAAGTTGTTTCTAAAGTAAAGACAAGGTAAATAAGAATAAACAAGGTTCCATTAGCTAACAATATTCACTTTAATGATTTTCTTTATTTGTTCTATTGTTGCGATTTTTGTTACATTTCACTACACCCTATGCCGGTCAACTACTATTCATAGAGAGATAAGTCAAGCACCCAATCTCATTAGGGAAAACATTTCAGAACAATTATATCTCACTAACTTGGAGAATTATTCTAGGTAGTCTATCACACTTACCTTAGAACATCAGTCCAGGTAGTCTATCACACTCACCTTGGAGTATCAGTACATGTACTCTTAGCAAAATCCATTATAATTAAATTGGACCATTAGTCCAAGTAATTATCCAATTCATCCAAGGGGCCTATTACATTAGTCTGACTCCATAACCCATGAATTCTCATGGTGGGGCTTAGAGAATCAATCCAACCTGACCCATGGGGGTAGAGTATCAATCACTACACACAAATTCCAAGCCATGTTCACATACGTATTTAACCTTTTACTAGATATACCCTTTTAAACCCATTGTCAAAAAATTACATAACATTCATAATTCATAATTCATCAATACATAAATCATTCTCATTCCATAACCAATGAACACATCACTATTTTTAAATCATTTCTCATTAACCCATTAAAATTATACTCAACACTCCCTTGTACCATGATACTAATTAGGCACAATTAACATCATTTTCATTTACAAATCAAGTTAACCAACTAATCCCAATTCTCAAAATTTCATTTCATAAACCCAATCTAATATGTTAAACATAAAAATCATAGTTTTAACCCCTCAAGTGCCACCAATTGCAAAATTAACAACCCAAACCCAATTTCATGAATATGGAAAACCCCATGGGTAGCCTCAATCCCAACCCCGACATCCTCCATGCATCCCATGGTGATCATGGGGGTTTAAATTTATCATTTAATAAATCAATATATCATTTCTCACAATGGTAACCCAAAATAGAAATAAGAGGAGACCAATAGAAAAAACATTTATCGCATCACAAACATCAATTACAAGAACAACATAATCATCGCCTACAAATAAGAGGGTTACATAAGGGGGATCAACATCACATCACATGTTCCAACCATGTCTTCACTAATATCATAAACTTTTAAAAATCCCTTTCTAAAATAATGTGAAATTCAACCATAGTTCTAAAGGGATCCCCAATACGTCAAAGAACTCCCACATATATCAAGAGAAGCTTCTTTTTCACATTATAAAACCAAAACATCCTTTTTAAAACAAGGAAACCCATTAAAGACAACATGGATCCTGATTAAAAACAAATATTTCACAAAGCCCAAGAATTAAGTGAATTTCACAGTGAAAACCTTCATTGGATTTTTTATCAAAAAATAAGAATGCATAAAACCCCATTTCAAAACCATGTTTCGCTGAATAATGTAATTAACCTACTCTTTCCAAGAAAAAACCCACCCAAGGTTTCAAAACATTAGAAAACCACTAGCCATGCACAAGTATCATTCATTGAAAACCAAAACAAGGACCAAGTCCATCCCTTTCTAGAAAACCACCTATAATGAACCCACCATGGAATTTTCACAAGTGATAAACCACACTCCAATTTCAAACCACCATTTTAAATAAAATTGAGAACTTCATTTTTAAATCATATGAGGTCAACACCACAATTTAAAACCAAATTCCCTTTAAAATATCATTTTACTCAATGAAAACTAAATCAGGTGAAACCCATTGCCCAACATTAAAACCATTCAAAAATCCCAATGGAATTTCAGGAAATATTAGAACAATTATGTATTCTAATTTAAATCATAAAACATGGATTATACAAAACCAACTATTTATGACAAGCCCAAGGAATAATAAAATTGCATAAAACCATAATAAGACTATCACATATATTTTTACTGGCACAAAAAAGGAAATTAAAAAGGCACAAGAATATTATAATTCTAAATGAAACAAATTGCATAATAACAATCTCCTCATGGAGAAGAGTATCAAGACATAACAATTCAAAACTTAACGCTTACATCAGTGACCACTTGAAGCTGCTCCTTCCCACCCTGATGGATATGTACATTCACATATACATAAGGACAGCTAGACCCTATGTACATATTCCCATGGCCATTAATATTTACCAAAGGATCCTTACATATATGCTTATATATGCATATACCCATTTATAATTACACACATATGCATTTCTCATATATAAACATAAGAACAACTATCCCCAATATATAAATTCATACTTCCATGAGTGAATATATATATATATATAACGAGGGAACATATATACATATATATATATACTTACCTATACATACGCAGGTAAGTCGTATTCAACTCTGGTGACTCGAACCCGCCTTATGGATAACAAAAAAAACTACAAATAATACTTGTGACAAAAAATCACCAAAATTACAAAAATAAAACTAGGATATACTAATCAAAGAATGGAATAATACCTAAAGAAGTGATGAAAAACTGAAATGATCCAAACCTCTTTGCCTTTGGCAATGGATACTAGAATATGAACAAGGCTAACCCGAGAGAGCCACATCAAACCCTAACAACAGAAGAAGGGAAAAAAATAGGATTAACCCTTGACCTAGGATTTATCCTAATGGAACCAGGTGACCGAGAGAGGGAAAATCATCAAAATAGTGGGATAAGGAAAAGACAAGAGAGCTTACCTCGAGGTTTCAACCAAGAAATGGGATGAAATTCAGCGAAAATTGCCAGAGAAAGAGGAGCTGAGAGGGAGGGTGTCATACAGATAGAGAGGAAGGAGGAGGAGGTGTCGCGTGACACTAAGAAGGAGAAAGGGAGAATAAATATAAGTGGATGAAGGAAGAAATAAAATAATATAAAATAAAATAAAATTTTAAAATTCTGGAAACTCCCATGGCTTGTCCATGATTTACCAAATGTTGTGATAACCATACATTGGCCACTGCCAAGGCCAGTCACCCCCTCACATGATTAACTATAGATAAAAGCACGGTTGAGAAAATGATTCTCAAACCATGCCACATGGTCATATCAACAAAAATTGCCCAACCACACTCTTTGTTCATGGTTTAATAGACCATGAGAAATCCATACACTATAACATAGACTCACCTAAGCATCCGCATGAACACTGCACATTTACTACTAACCATGTAGGCTAGCCCTAAAATAGATACAAATCCTTGAAAGACAAATTTTTTTGGCCAGCCAAACAATGAATCTCAAACCTTCTCCATAACAAGATAAAATATTCCAAAAATTAAAACACCGGGACACTCGGGGTGTTACAATCTCACCTAGATTCACAACTCATGAGGTTAACCTAGGGTATGAAGCACAGATCACCCCACATGGTGTATCTAAAATATCCATAGTCATATGCTAGCAATTATACCAAACATAGTTGGTAGATAAAACACCCTAGTCCCTTGATTATACACCTAAGGACTCTTTCCCTTGTCTAAACAATGATCACCTCATCAGTTCAATGATGAAATGACGCAACATCCACTAGATTTAAACAAGAATATCCAAAGATAAGAATATGAGAACCCAAACACTAAAATAAAGGCTTCCCAAATCTACTCAACTCATCAAACTCAACTAGAACAAATAATCAATAACTAAAACACTCTCAAAAGGATGGTTATGTGTCCACTACTCCACTTAGAGTTAGGGTAATCACTAGATCTGAAGAAAATCTTTCGACCATTCTAGGGGATTGAAATAATGACACTAGACATGGACCTCGACAATCCATTCCTCTTAACACAAACCAAATGATTCCTTCTAAAATAAGGAATCATAACAACTTCAAGATAAAAAAAGGCACAAAACAACCCTTGGAAGAGGCACAAAAAATTTCACCTAAAAAACTTTTCCTTTTAAATCCACATTTTAACCATCGAATTTTAAAAATTACCCCCATTAATGTATTTTCCAAAAACCAAGGAATCCAGATTTTAAACCAAACCACCTTGGTGAAAATCACACATTTCCTAATAAAAACAACCACACAAAAGAATGTTTAAAATTATATTTCACATTGAAAGCACCCAAGGATTCCCATCTGAAACTCTATTTACTTTTGAAAACAACATTTCAAAAGGAGGCAACCATTTTTAAAAATCATTTCATAAAACCATGGAAATTCACTCCTCTCTATTTTCCACAAAACCAAGTTAAAAACAAAAATTTCCTTAAAACCCCATTTTTATTTCCAAATCATGGTTTTAAAGACAATCACACACATGTAATACATAATAACAAACATAACATCCAAAAAACCACATCCCAAAACACTTTTCAATACACCTCTAATGTGAGAAAACTACCTTTAGAGAAATCCAAAATCATGAGGAGTCCAAAAAGGACAATTAGAGAAAGAATAGTGTTATTCATGCATTTTCCCCATGGTTGTGGGACCATGAGAAAACCTTGAAACACACTCTATATAAAAGGAAGACATGACCACATGGGCACCACATGGTTTCCCAGGCCATAAGTTCCAACCACACAGCTTAGGTTTTCCTTCCTTTCTACCCTGAGTCCAATAGTGTTCCCCAATATCACACACATTATCAAAGGGGATCAAAACATAAATCACATGAATTCCTTGAAATCAGCCCAAAAAAACTCAAATCCATGATTCAAAACCTAATATCCACAAAAATATTGATTCTCAGGACAAAAAAGAGCTAGTTGGACTCTCCCCACCCTTACCTCTCATTCTCTGATAACCTTAGTCTCACTTCTACTATAAAAAACCCAAATAACATGGGATATACCAAAACTAGGCCCCATTTGGAATCTTGGTCTCTAATACCACTTTTTAATGAACTGGTCTAAAATTTCATCCTACCCAACACCCAACTCAATTCACCATAAGGCATGAAGGGAGTTCCCAATCCCCATAGGCTAGCGACTAGCACTTTAGCATCACTAAAAATCATTTGGGAATGATTTCTATGAAAAAGTGTTAAATGATAGTGAAATATATAAATGAAATAACCAAAATAAATATATAAATAGGAAATCAGGCTATATAGAAACAAACTAATTCAATGAAACTGCTATAATCTAGCAAAAAAAACTAACCGACACAGGATGAGACCCAAAACATCTCCTCCCAACTCTCCCCTACACCAGCCATGAAGAAATAAAGTAATCCAAATGAGAACCTGGAAAGAAATATGTGTGAGGTAGAAATACGAGTTGGTCATGACAGCCCACCAAAAGAATTAAATAGGTTACCTAAGACAATTCATCAATTCTAGATTGAGAATAAAGATAGAAATAGGATTTATATACATAATAATCTTGGGTGAAGACAATTAAAATCCACAGACAACTTCCCAAACATTTTACTTTATGTTTGAAAAACCAAACACATGTGTTTGAAAACAAATCGACAGGCCTATGCCTTATCAAAAACCATTCACACCATTATATTTTCAATAAAACAACCCACTTTCTTTATTTAATTGAAAATAATCACTTAAAAACATTTTTGAACAAGACTCAATAAACACCCAAGACCACTTGGTCATAAAATTATGAAAAATACAATGACACAAAAAAAGGAGGAAAATTCATCCACATATACTCAATGAAAATAATGTGCATAACATATCTCAATACATAATGTCAAATATGGTACTAAAAAATACATTAAGAAAACAACAAGCCCAATTAAGTAGAAAACATCCCAAGGGATCCGAAAAATGAAGGTTGGTAATCTAAAACTATAGGTCATAGGATGGAAACCACAAAGTAGGTGATAAAGGAATGACAATGTTAATAAGAATTAAACAAGGTATCATGAGCTAAAAATATTCAATTTAATTATTTTATTCATTTATTCTATAGTTAGGAATTTTCATCCATTACACTAGGGAATACTCCTATCAACTATTATGAATAAAGGGATAAGTCATGTTACCTATCTCACTAGGGAAATTTTTTTACCAAAATTATATCTCCCTACCTTAGAGCATTAGTCTAGGTAGTATATCACACTAGCATTGGAGCATCAGTATTGGTAGTCTATCACACTCAACTTGGAGCATCAATCTAGGTAGTTTTATCCAAATACATTATACTTACCTTAGATCGCCAGTCCAAGTAATCATCCAATGCATCCTTATAGTCCTAGAGAATCAGTATGGTTCCCTAACATGTGCATTCTCATGGTGGAGTTTATAGAATCAGTCCAACCTAACCTATGAGAGCAGAGAATCAGTCACTACCCAGAACTTCCAAGCCATTTTGACATATTTTTTTATCCTTTTACCACATATAACATTTCATAACCATAGTCAAACAATACCACAACATTCTAAATCATAATTCATCAATACATAAATCATTCGCATTCCATAACCCATGAACACGTCACCATTTGAAAATCATTTCTCATTAACCCATTAACATTATAAAGAACACTCCATCATTCCATACTATCAATTAGGCACAATTAAAATCAATTTCATTTATAAAACATTTAAAAAACAAAAGAAAATTCTCAAAATTTCCTTCCATAAAACCATGTTAACATGCTAAATATAACAATCCTAGGATTAACTCCTTATGTGGAATACATTCCAAAATTAACAACCCGAACCCATGTTCAAGAACACGAAACACCCCATGGGTAGCCTCAATCCCAATCCCTACATCCTTAATGCATCCCATGGGGATCACAAGGATTTGTATTTATGATTTAATAAATCAATCTATCATTTCTCACCAAGGGAGCCCAAAATCACAACAAGAAGAGACCAATAGAAAAACCATTTATCACATTACAAGAATCAATGACATGAACAACATAATCATCATCTATAAACAAGAGGGTTCCAAAAGGGGAGATCAACATCACATCACAAGTTCCAACAGGTCCTTCACTCATATCATAAACATTTAAAAATACCTTGCTAAAACAATGTGAAACTCAGCCAAAATTCCAAAGGGATCACAAAAAGTTCCAAGAACAACCACATATGTTAGGGGAAATTCCATTTTCTTTTTATAAATCAAAAATACCCTTTTTAAAATAAGGAAACCCCTCAAACAAAAAAGGACTCCCACTTCAAAACCCATTTATCCAAGAAAACAAGAATAGAGTTCATTTCACAATAAAAAAATTCATTGGATTTTTTTTATTAAAAATGAAGAATGCGTAAAACGCCATTTAAAAACTGAGTTCCACTTTATAATTCAGATCACCTACTCTTTCTAAGGAAAACACCACTAAATCATTCAAAACATTATAAAACCACACGCCACACACAAGTGTAATTATTTGAAAACCAAAACAAAGCCCAATGCTATCCATTTCCCTCAAACCACCTATAAGGAAGACACCCTGGCTTTTTCACAAGGAATAAACCACACTCCCATTTCAAACCACCATTTGACATAAAAGTGAAAACCCCATTTTTAAATAATAATAGGTTAATGCCTAAATTTAAAACCAAGTTACATTTAAAATATAATTTTCAATAAATGAAACCCGAATCGGGTTAAAACCATTTCCCAAATTTAAAACCATTTAAAAATATCTAAGGAATTTTTTGAAAATCCTAGAAAAATTAAATATTCCAATTTAAATCACAAAACATGGATTACACAAAAGAAACCATTTATGAAAAGCCCAAGAAAAAATAAAATGGGTTCAATAATCATGAGGCTTTCACATATATTTGTACTAGAATAAAAAGGAAATTTAAATGGGACAAAAATATTATAATTACAAAATAAATGAATTTTATAGTGACACCTACCACAAAGAGAAGAGAATCAAGCCAAAACCCTTCAGCACTTAAGATTCCATCAGCAACCACTCAATGTTATTTCTTCCTACCCCCATACATGTTCACATTCTCATATATATAAGGAAACCTATCCCATATATGTATATTTTCATTTCTATGAATATGTACAAGAGGATCCTTTTTTATATGCATATATATGCATATACCTGTTTACACTTACACACATATGCATTTTTCATATATATAAAAAAGCACACCATGAACCAATATATATATTCATAACGCCATGAGTGAATATATAAAAAATATTGAAAATTAAATATATATATATATATATATATATATGCATACCTATACATATGTAGGTAAGCCTCCTTCAACTCTGGTGACTCGAACCCACCTCATGGATGACCAAAAAACGCTATAAATAATACCAGGGATTAAAAATAACCAAAAGACCACAAATAAAACTGTGCTTGAATAAAAAGAATAATAAATATTACCTTAAGAAGTGATGGGAAAAAATGAAAAAAATTGCTTCACCTTAGGCATCAGATGCTAAAATATAAACGAGGCTGACCCGAGAGATCCACTGCATACCCTACCAATAGAAGAAGAAACAAAAAATATGACTAACCCTTGACCTAGTGTTTGGCTGAACAGAATTGGATTAATAGGAGAGGGAAAATAGATAAAATACTAGGAGAAGGGAGGGATAAGAGATCTTACCTTGAGGTTTTAACTAAGAAACCGAAAGAAATCTGGTAGAAATCTCTAGAGAAATAGGATTCGTGAGGGATGGTGGCATGTGATAGGAGAGGAAAGGGGGGGAGGAATCACACAAATCTAAGGAGGGTAAGGGGAGAAGAAAAATGATTGTAGGGAAAAATAAATAAAAGAAACATAAAATAAAATAAAATAAAATTATTAAAATTATTGAAATATGCAAGGTTTGCACACAATTTACCAAACTGTGCACTGGACACTACCAAGGCTACGTATCCCCTGACATGGTTACATGTAGGAAGATGTATTATTGAAAACCCCATGCTCAAACTATGTTACTTGAAACTATAAACATAAAAATCACAACTACATGCTTTCCATATGATTTAATAGATCATGTGCAAGTTGTGTGTTATGCCTCAGTCTCACCTAAGCACCCACATGAGTATAGTACAGTTATTGTTAACTATGCGAGTTAACCTTACAATAGATAGAAATCCTCCAAAGATTTAAAATTTCATCTTGCCAACTACTAGAGCTCTAACCCACACCATATCAAGATAAAATAATCCAAAGTAAAACAACATGGCTCATGGGGTATTATAAAAAATTCTTTTCAAGTCTGAATTAAAGTGGAGTGGAGGTTCCTTTTTAAAATTGAGGGGATGAGAAATTTTCTAATTTCTTAAATTATTAAAATAATATGAATTAATTTTCATATTAAAAAGTCTCTAAATTTAAATTATTAAAAGATAGAATGATAATGGGTCTAAATAATATCATTTAATAAAATTTGGACAAGATTGGATGATTTTTCCTCCATTATCTTTTTCTTTTTACCCACGCTAACCCTTTTTAACAATTATCATGATAAAAGATTTTTTATTCTTTAGGGGTAAGGGTAGTTAGAATAAAAGGAAAATTGGTCAATAAATGCACTATGGTTAGTATTTTAAACCATATCCAAATCACATAGCTGAATAATTGTTTTGTAGGAATTTTAAAACATTTAATAATAATTTATTTATTATAAAATATTATTAATGTCAATTTTAATACTATTCATTTAATTCGACTTTTAAAACATCAAGACAAAGATAAAATTCAAATAAGTTTCATTAAAACCTCTATAGCATGTAATATATATCTATAAAATTTATGGAACACAATAATTTATTCCAAGTATATTACTTTTAATGTTTTTAAAATCAAATATTTTTTTATTTTACTATTAATAAAATACTTATCGTTAGAGTGTTCCATAATCTATTAAGGTGGTTTTATAATTATTAAAAATTATAAACAAATTAATATAATGTAAATAGTTTCATTATTCCCAAAAATAACCATCAATATTCATTCATAGATTTCGTTTTCCCCATGTGAACACATAATTGAAATTTAAAAACAAGAGGGTGATATTTTGCCTTTTTCATTAAAAATTATTATACAGGTTTCATTCATTGAAAAGTATCTGAAAAAAAAGATAAATATCAATAATAATTTTATAAGGGTATAAATAAATTCATGTAATAATATTAAAGGTAAAATATGGTAGCTTTATCACTTAGTTTTAACCTATGTTAACCCAAGTTACCCTTTTATCGTGGTCATGATTTTTTAATATTTCTACTATTCATTAAGAAAAAGAATTATGTTGGCCTTATTAAATAATATTTTTTGGGATGATTAAAAATATGTAATATATTTATTCTTATTCAATTCATATAAGTGACAAAATTTAATTAAAAATTAATCCTGCACAATTTGATGAAAAATGATTTTTTAAGAAAATAGATTTTTTAGTATAAAAATTTTTTCATACCAAATTCAAGTATAAAATTAATTCCAAAGAAAAAAATTGGATATTTTTAATAAAAAGTGAATAATTAAAATTTAAAACTAATCTAACTTTTAATTTTACTCTATATATAATTGAAAGTAAAATATGGTTTCAACAAAAAAAATCAATATTTTTTCTATTCATTAAAAAATAAATGTTTTTAGAATATTATCAAAAATTCACCCTAAGAATTTTTTGGAATGATGAATTAAAAAATAAAAATAATTTTTTGAAATTAAATTAAATAATTTTTAAATAAGGATTTTAAATAATCCATAAAATACATGAAAACCCAATTAGGTTAAAAATAAATCTTTTTTCCCTTTGAGTAAAAAATTACCTCAAATTTTTATAATGAATGTATCTCTATAAAATTTAATTAATGAATATTAAAATGACATGAAAATTATTTATCATCAAATTAAATGGGTTACTTAATTCTTCCCCTATTATAAATTGCATCCTCATGATTTTATTCACTTATTAAACAAATGGGGAAATCTTTTCCTCATAAATTTTTTAGATTCTCATGTTGCTTCTTCAACCATTGAAATTTTTCAAAAAACTGTAACATGATGAATTAACTTGTTCGGCAATACTTTCTCTCTATGGTTAATAATATAAATTGGTCATTCCTCATAAGAAAGGTTGTCTTCCAACTCAAATACTTCATGCCTGAAAACATGAGATAAATCTGACACATATATTTTTAACATGAAAACAAAAAATATGTTGTGTACCTGGGGTAAAATAAACAGAAAGTTAATTTGGTAGGAAAATAATACAACTTTATCCATGTTTTCATACAGCCTAATGAACCATGAACTTATCTTCCCCTTTTTACAAAAACACATAAAACTTTTCCATTGAGATAATTTAATAAAAATATGATCACCTACCTCGATAGAAAAATCTTTTCTCTGGTTATCCATATAAATTCAATGTATACTCAAATCCATAATTATATGTTTCTAGAAGACTTTTAACTTATAAACCATTTCCTCTACCAGCTCGCATCCCATCACCTTTCTTCCTCCTACTTCATCATAAAAGCAAGATTCTAACACGACTTTTCATATTATGCCTCAAAAGGCACCATCTGTATACTGGAATGGAAACTATTATTATAAGAAAACTCAACCAAAGAATGTACTGATCCTAAATACCCTAGTAATCTATTGAAAAGTCCAGAATAATATCTTCCATTGTCTGAAACATTCTCTTGGAATATCCCTAATATTGAGGATTAAAAGATGTACTGAAATCTAAATCAGTACCCAATGACTTATGAAGTTATTTCCAGAAAATAGAAGTGAGGTTGGGATAATGCTTTGATATAAAAAAAGATGGGAAATCCATATAACCTAACTATATCCTTGATATAGAGTCAACAAAGTTGATCTAAAGTCATAATATTTCAAATAGTTAGGATATTTACATATTTTGTTAATAAATCAACAGTAACTGAAATTTCATTATGACATCAAGCTATCTTTGGTAATACCACCATGAAATCCATTGGTATATTCACTCATTTCCATTATGTCACTGAAAAATGATGAAACATCCCCTTTGTTAATTATCACTTTTCATTAACCATTTGATAAGTCAAATATTTAATGGTGAAATTAGTAATATCTCTCCTCATTACATCCCAACAGTAATACTCTCGATGGTCTTGGTACATCTTAATGCTTCCAGGATGAATAGAAAATGGGTAACTATGAGATTCACTAAATAATTATCTCTTCAATTATGAATCTCAAGTCACATATAATATTTTTCCAAATTTGATAAAACCATCTTTATCAACATTAAACACTAGAAAATTACCCTCCTTAATAGATTCTATGTTTTACTATAAAACAAAATCCACCTTTTGATATTACATAATTATTTTTGAACAAAATAGTGGAAGTACCATCATCCACAAATTCTAGGGAAAAATTTATCAAATAATTAACCAAAGGATCATGTTCCAAAAATAACTTCGTTAATGTAGCATTATTTTTTCAACTCAATTAATACGCTACTTTGTTTTCTTTTCTAGAATGTTAATGAATCATCTAGTCATAATCCTTAATCAGTTCTAACCAACTTCTCTACACATTGTTAAACTATTTTGACTGAATATATATTTAAAAAATTTATGATTAGTATATATTTAAAAATTTACTCAATATAAATGATACATCAAAATTTCTGAATAAAAAATTACAATAGGTAATACAGGATCATGTGTAGAAAGATTTAACTTAGGAGGTTTTAGTTTCCATGATGCATAAGAAATTACCGGATTATTCTATATTAGGACACAATCATTTTCTTTTAATAATGAATCACTATAGATAAAAAAGTCACCATTTATAGAGGGTAGGGACAAAACTAGAGCATTTACCAATCTTCTTTTTTGTTCCTGAAAAAATCTTCACACACTTTTGTACAAAGGAATTTAACTCCTTATCGATTAAAATTATCCCGTATGCTATATAACTGAGAAACGTTTTCGATAAATCATAAGCGGTAACCCACTAATCCAAGAAAACTTTGAGTATTTGTGACATTTTTAGGTCAGGACAGTCATCAATAACTTTAGTTTGGTAGGTTCAATTATTTTTCAATATTTAGAAACAATATGTCTGAGGAAATAATTTTTTTCCAACCAAAATTCATGATTATTAAATTTTTCATAAAACATATTTTCATTAAGGGTTTGAAAAAAAATACTTAGGTGTCTTTTATGATCCTCATGAATTTTAGAATTTATTAATATATCATTAATAAGAAAAACAAAAAACTTTATAAAATTGTCTTGGAAAATCTATTTGTAAAATTCATGAATACTTATAGTGCGTTATACAATCTAAAGGGAATAACTACAAACCAGTAATGATCATATCTAGACCAAAATGTGGTCTTTAGAATATATTCCTCCTTCAACTTCAATTGGTGGTACCCTGACCTAATATCATCCATTGAAAAGTATTATTCTCCCTAGAGATGATCAAACAAATCATTGATATGCTGCAATGGATACTTGTTCTTAATAGTGATGTTATTCAAGGCCCTATAATCAATGAAAAGCCTCATTGAACCATTTTTATTTTTAACAAATAAATCATGACTATCCCATGTTGATGTTCTAAGATGAATGAAAATATTATCTAAAAACTCTTGAAACTTCTTTTTTAATTCCAAAAGTTCTAATTGATCCATTCGATAAGGGAGTTTTGAAATAGGGTTAGCATCAATAAATAATTCAATTGAAAATCCGGCATCATGATGAGGAATAGAACTAGAAAAATCATCACGAAATAAAACCACATATTCATTTACAACTATGACATCACTAATCCGAACAATTTGTTTCTTTTAAAGAACGTGAGATAGGTAACTTTCACTACGATGTTTAATAAATTTCTCAACTTATTGGTAGGTTATCATAGGTATTAAATATATTAATTAAAATTTATTGGCTCTGTAATATTTCCTTTCATGATAAACTGAAATCCAATCCATACCAAAAATAATATCAAAATATACCATGGGTAGTTCAATGAGTTTTTTAGGAATGAAAATACCAATAATAATAAAAGAAATATTCAAATAATTCTTGACTTATTTAATATTTCCACCCATAGTTTTCACTAATATTTATATCTTCTTTTCATGAGTTTATATTCCCATTTTCCATAGAATTTTCTCCAAAATAATTGAATATGAAGATATAGAGTCAAACAATATATTGGTATAATTTGAATAAACGTGTATCATACCAATCACCATTTCACTAGATGTCCCAACATCAACTATAGTATTAGAAAATGATTTTTCAACTTATTTTTTGTTTCAATATTGATCATATACTCTCTGAGTAAGTACCTTTTTTCACACATGATCATAATTATTTAACATGTTTCAATTAACACATCATAACATTGGATTTTCATTATTTTTATGATCATTTTCCTTACAGTTACGAGCCAAAAATCGAAACTTCATGCATTAGAAACAATTAAAAGATTTTATAAGCCATTCTATATGATTCTTTTTACTAAACTTCTCAAAATATAAAGACCTAATTTTCTTACCTCCATATTTCTTGGATGGGTTCTTCCCCATTATCGACCAAAAATTCCTTTTATTCTCCTTATTTTTATGGGATACAAGATCCAAAGTAAACTCCATTTATAACTTATTGGTACATTGAACAAGTTTCTCATAACATTTGAATTCATGGGAAGACAATTGTCTTCAATATATTGTCTCTAATCTTAAGTGAAACCTATTAATTTTACTATCATGACCCCGGAAAAAATTAGTAGTGTACATTTCCAATAGAGTGGAGTATTATTTATAAGAGGTTACTAAGTCTTCTTTATTTTGTCACAATTCGTATATTTTTTCCATCTAAAGTAGAAAAAATTAGGAAAATATTTTCCAAGGAAAAGATTATTAAAGTCTTCCCATTCCAAGGATTCATACTCATCTATCTATATGATATTCTTAACCAAATACAACCATAGATCAACTTAAACTTCAAAATGATAAATGGAAATAATTACGTTTTTACATTCTAAAAATCCCTTGACTTTAAATATCTTTTCCAAATCATTGATTCATCCTTCATCTAATACTAGATCTGAAGTTCCACCGATATTTGGAGGGTCCTATCTCATTAAATGATAAACAATCAACATGTTTTTCTATAGTGAACACAGTTACAATCTTTAATGGATAACTCCACTATTTATATCATATTTCAACTGAACCATCACTAAAAAACAAATTATCTTTCCCAATTTTAACTATTCTGGGTTGCTGATTTGGAAGGATACCATCCCCGTGATGTCTTCATAGTTAAACTTACCTAATTATTCTGTGGAAAACCATTTTGAATAGTCATATTATAGATAAAGAAACATGATATTCATAAAATTATATATCTTTTTAACTTAACGTTAATGTAAAATTTTTCAAGGGTGTTATATTAACACTATTCCAAACTCTAAAGTAATCTAAACTGGCCTCTGATACCAACTATAAGGACATGAACTTAAATCATTCCATAATTTTAATATCTAGAATAGAATTCACTCTCTTATATTTGTGGAAAATTTTAGGTTTATATTTTTAGAAAAAAATTTCATAACTATTATATAAAAAATATCATACATTACAAAGTGGAAATTTTTATATCAGTATCCATTTTTTCCATATTGTGAAACTTTTAAAAAATATATGTTTTATTTTTTGGAAAAATATACATGACTTTCTACTCCACTTATTCTTTGTTCTTACCCATACATAAAAGATATTAAAAACATTTTCCAAATGAGGTATGCGCACAAAAATCTCAGTTCAGGACATTTAAAAAGAAATAAGTAAACCAATTGGTCATTTTAAAACCATGAAGTTATAAAAGAGAGTTTTCCTTTAACATAATAATATTTGAGCTCAAATAATCACTCACTTAAACATGATATCTTCGTTACCATAAAAAGTTTCCATAAAACATATTATAATGAAACATAATGGAAAAAATCATAATCATGAAGGTTTCTTGGAAAGCATGATAACCCATAAAAAAATATTTTCTTAAAAACATACCTTTTTACCCAAAAGGGCATAATCATTGCTTACACTTTGAATTGAAGTGCTATTTGGGCACACCCATCGTATACACTGTATCAAGATCACCCATAATCATGAGAAATATTGGAATAAAACATTACAATAAACAATGTACAAGGACCATATCATGAATAAAATATTTTAAACCTGCACCATTTTATTATAAATCCCTTGAAAAACTCTTTTGAACACATATTTAAAACACTTTTGGATATTGAAATACCCTTTCATTTTAAAAATACACATCAAATAAGAAAATATCAAGAACAAGGGGAATTATTATTTTTAAAATAAAAATGAAATATTTTAAATTAATCTAAATATAAAATAATGGTTGTGATTTTAGGAAAATCCATTGTCCCCATATATGATAAAATAGAACATTCCTTTTGTCTTTTTATAAAGAAAGGATAAACATTACGTAAAAAAGATTCATCTTGAAAACCTTTTAAATAAATTAACAAGATACATAAAAATTTCCATTATAATTATTTTATTTCCATAAAAATACATCCATAAAATAATTTTAATAATGCATATAAGGAATAAAATTATTTAGAAAATAAATATTTAAAACATTTTAAAACAAGATTTTAATGTAAAGTGTCTCTTAACTTGAATCTGAATCATCACATAAATTATTTATCATCTTCAATAATATAATTATATTAATTAATGTATTTTTAATAATATTTTTTTTGTTTTTATTATTCATTTTTACCATGTTATAATCAATTACTCAATCAATTAAGTTCATGTTAGATGTTTTTTATGATACTCAGCTCATATATACTATTTTTTTGGTATGTTGACTATGTTCAAAGATGTTATTATTACATAATATATAAAATAATTATCATGACATAAATATAATTTTTATACATCAATTAAAATTTTAAAACTAACAATGAAATATGGTTATGAAAAATGAACTATGTTACATCTATGAAGACAGTTGGTTGTACGTACGCATGAGTAACGTTTCCATTTTTCAATGGTCATTATAAAAATAAGTGAAGTTTTATTTTAACCATAAATAATTAAATTATATCATAAATAAAATATTATTTATTTAAATACTTTTATATATACTATCCATGTGATGAGGTGATGAAAAATTAATCACATTATTTCGTGGAGGTGGTAATCCACATGTGTGTATGAACAATATTATTGTAACACCCCAGGTTAATAAAGAATATGAAATTTTTATATTTATCCCTATTTGTGAATAAAATGTTAATATTTATTTAAAGGAAACGCTATGCTCGATGGCTTACCCAATACACAACAACAAGTTCTTTTGAAATCTTACGTTGCACTCTAGTAATAAAATAATTTTATGTTAACACCTAGCCGTTGTAATGACGGGAAATAACTACAAAATTATTATATATGTTTGTCAAATATTTTTACTTTTTACAATAAATGTTTGAGGATTAAAAAAGCGAATGAATCCAATTTTAAGCGTAAACATTCTAATATTCTTTAAAATTCGATTAACCGCTTTTTTATGGCGAACCTCTTTTAAATCCACTTTTTGACAATTTTATGTGTTATATTTGACAAAATAAAATTCTTCTTTAGGATCGGGACATCAAAATTTACTTTGTGTAAATTTTTGGTATTTTTCCGATAATGTTCATTTTTTAATGAATAGTGAAAAATGTTGTATTATAATTCAAAACCTTTTTTTAATATAATTTATTTATATGATTATATTATCTTTTGAATTGGTTTTAAAGTGAAATTAGAATATATTTTTACCATTTAATCCAATAGTGGTTATTGTAATTAATTTTTCTTTGAAATTGGACTTAAACTAGTGTCAATCTTTTGATAGACATTATTTCTTAAAAACACGCTATTTGTTTTGACAGCGGGATTTAATTATTAAATTAATTAATACAACTTATATGATTTGAATTTTGTAAAATAGACATCATTTTTTAATTCGGAATATCAAATATATCTTAGGGTGAGTTTTTGGTATTTTTCTGAAAATCATCAATTTTTGATGAATAGTGAAACCACTAAGTGGTAGTTTAAAAACTGATTTTTCGTTTAAATGAAACTTTACCACTTCTGTGATTTTAATTTAAAAAATTTGACATACATGGCTGTCATTAGGATATAAAATTTGGTTCAATGGGATTAAAATAATTTTTTGGTGAATAGTAACTTTTAAGTTTTTAATCGCGATTAGAGGTAATTTGTGTAATTTAAGGTAAAAATAATGTTTTAATAATATGAAATGACCTTGACACATGTTCTACCCTTATTGGATGAGTCATGGCCGACCAGGAAAATCCATTGGTCAACTTGGGGACCCCATGGAGCCACATGTTTGGAAAATGACATTAATACCTTTTTATTTAATGTTAAAATTTAAATGTCACAAACATGTGTTGTTTTACTAAAACACTTTTTAGATGGGGTTATACAAGTAATATTTTTTACTATAAATATTCATTAGAAAGATAAAAATATTTCCTACATCATGATATTTTTTTTATAATTTTTAGATATTAAATAAATTTATTTATTTATGACACCGTGATGATGCAGTGATTACCTCATAAATGAACGACTTAAATTAAATGAGAAGATAGGGTGAAATATAGGTCTTAAACTTGTCAAAAACCTATTGGATGGGTGGATTTAAAAACCTTATCACCTTATCCTCAAAATATATCCTTTTGGGACCTTTTAAATCCGAAAATCATTTTATAATAAAGTAATATTGTATAACTTTCCAAGAGTGCCCCTCCTCTCCTCTTATAAAAGGCCCCCACCTCTACAACCTTACACACATCTCTCAAGCCTTTGGCTCGGCCAAACCCTAAACATTTAATCTCTCTACATCCCTCTCTTCATCATTGAAGCCTAAATTTGGGAATAATCCTTTCCAAGGAAGCCTTTGAGCTCAAATCAATGAGAGTTACCTGATTTAAAGGTAATGTCTTCCCTTGTGTTCTTTTGTTTTATTTTGCTTCTCCAACCCTCTAAAATCTTTTTATTCCTTTCTTTTGTAACAAAACCAGTATCTTCAATATACTAGTATGTTTTTATATGAAGGATTCGAGCTACACTTACACACACCTTCGTCTAATGGTTAAAGAACATACTGCTTCTCTGGATGGTGAATTTCTGACTCACGAAACGATGATTGTTCAATCTTCTCTTAACACCTTTCATGGTGGCCATTATGATGTCAATATATTTTATATATGATATATATGGTATTTATGTTTTCTATATTCTTATGAATTTTATATTTAAAACATTCCTTTATGCTTTTTATGTTGTGTAAATGCGATAATTTCATACGAGGAAGTGTGGACTACCGCCCCCTCAAGTGATGTGACTCGTTCATGCAATACATGGAATGTATAAATAATGAAATTAATGAAAATATGTGACATATATAAAATTTACATTATAATGGAATTATAATATATATATCTATCAATTATTTTTAATTCCATTAATATGACAATGAAATGAAAGTAGCGTTCATGGGTACGTACAACCTACCGTCTCCATGAACAGTGCATTTCATTTATTTTTTATCTCCAAATGTTATGGAGTAATATAAAATTAATATGTACTGGATATATATGATATTTAAGTCATTAATACTATTCTGGATATTATTTACTTATAACTACATGGACAATCATTTTCAAACAAGTTCATTTTTGACTCATGTACCAAACATCGAGAAAAACGTCTGATATGAACTCACATTATTAACAAATTATTATAACATTATAATATGTGATATGAACTTAATAATAATCTTTAAAAAAGGTCCTTAATAAATTATAAATTGACCAAAGTTTATTATTCAGGAATATAAAGAAACAAACAAGACAGGTCAGACTTGAGGTAAGGGATCCAACCTCTCTCGTTCTTTTTAAGTAATCTCTTTTATGTCATTTCTTTTAAGCTCATCTTTCTTATGATTGGGATGTTCTTTTATATTAATCTTACTGTATTTTTATGATCATATGATTAGAGAACCTATTTTCTCTCATCAATCCATTTTGGAAGTTTTGAGTGGCGCCGTTAGGCTGCCGAATTTTCATAAGGGATCCAATCACTCTCTTTCTTTTTAAGTACTCTCTTTTATGTCATTTCTTTTAAGATCATATTTCATATGTTTGGGGATATTATTTTATATTCCACATACTGTAATTTTTATGTCCATATTATGAGAGACCCTATTTGATCTCATAAATCCATTTTTTGATTTTTTAAGTGGCGTCGTTAGGCTGTAGAGTTTTCGTAAGGGATTTTCATCTCACTTTTATTCCCGTGAGATTTATGCTACATTTGACACCATTTCCTTTGAGTTGTGTATGTACTGTCCATTATTATAATCTTTGTGTAATATAATTTCGTTTATGAGTATTTACATCAATGTTTTATAGTCCTTCTTTCATGGGTTGTACGATTCGAAAGTTACCCAAGTCGGTGAGGGAACCTTTCACCCTCCTCTTTTTAAAAGACTTATTTTGTTAGGACTTTTATTTTACATCTTATTATGTTGGGATATGTTCTTCTATATCCTTATCGATGTAAATTTTATGTCCAAGTGATGAGATACCATTCTCTCTCTCATCAACTAATTTTCTGAATTTTGAAGTGACGCCCTTAGGCTGTCGAATTTTTACAAGGGAACATCTTAACCCAATTTCGATTTCTTTGGGTTCAACCAGTACTTCTTGAACATGTCATCCTATGAATATGTGTGAATGACCTCTGATTGTTTCACACTTAATATCCACTTATACTGGGTGTATTTATATTTCTAACACATAATTATGTGATAGATTTATCCTTAATTTAAGGATACCATCTTTATAATGAATTTCATCTCAATTTACATTTCCATTGAGACTTCATTATTGTTACGAACCAATTCACTCTTATATGGTGTGTATACTATCATTTAACATATTATATCATGAATCCCTTTATTCTCATGATATTACAAAGTTATGATTAAATGTTATTCCACAATTATTTGTATTCAAGAGTCTCACATTTTGTTAAAAACTCTTTAACAAAAATATCATCTTAAATGTTATTAAGATTTGTTATTATAAATCTTTATCTTTAATGTCCATGTTTTCAAAATGGTTTTCAGTATGTATTTATATGGACATTAATGTTTTAAAATTATAATTCCATTAAAAGCTTCAAAGTGGTATGGGACACTTTGATTCAAAAATCTCTTTTAAATGGTTTTTGAAAATGGATTGATAAATTCAATATCTTGGAATTACTTATTGTGATTGAAAATGAAATGTTGTTATTGAAATGTTTATATTTTCAATATTTTATGTGTAATGATGGTACATGGACATTTCACGGGTGGTTGCGTGATAAACCATATGACGGGTGGTGCCGTGAATACCAGGACGGGTGGTTACGTTATAACCTCCAATGCATTGGGTATGGAAGTTAGATGTATGGCTATTACATTAAGTGATATGTGTAGAAGTTGACCGTATGGTTATTCCATTTAAGTATGTTTATGTCCCAAGTTACCTTTATATGTTATGTGTTATTTATATGGGTTTTATGGTAATCTTTTGGTTACAAAAAGGGTAAGTAGTGATCTTTTATTCAGTGAAGAGTTTTTACTACTTCATAAAGGAGAAAAGTATTACTTTGATAAAGTATACATGGTTTAAATGTGGTTTTGAAAAACTAACAGTTTTCCTTCTTTGTGTATCCTTTAATGGGATTTTTATGCTCATCCTAAGTTTTTGAAATGTTTTCCACAGGACTTAAAGATGAATAGGGTCATGGATGGGATCAAGGAAAGACATGCTTTCTAAAACATGGAACTAGACATGTTTATTTTTAAGTGTTTTTTATGGAAACATAGTAGAAGTGTCTACTATGTAATCTTTTGAGATGTAATAGATATGAACTAATTCTCTAAAACTCTAAACCTGAAAAGATCCTCAATGTGAATTATTCATTTAATTCAATATTAAGTAAGGTTTAAGGCCCGAGCCTTATAGTTATCATTATTTAATGGATGTAAAGATAAGAAATTATATGATATATTATATTTTAATAATGATAAATATTTAATTTATATCTTATAAATACATTTAATACATAATTATAATGATGTGTGAGATGTGGTGATGGAAAAAAAATTGCATCAGTTCGCGAGGTGGTAGTGTGTCGTACACATGAATGATGCTTTCATTTTTTATTTGATGGAAGGTGAGATGGATATAGGTTATTAAATTTTAATAATAAAATATTAGTATATGTATTATATTGGTGTTATTATTTAATCTTGGTTGAATAATATTTTAAAGAGGTGGATGAATAAATAAAACAAAAACAGTTGGTTAAGAACTGTACCCCTTCTTTAGACAACCTCTTAAGGTTTAGAAAATAATCATCCCTAGGTTGGATATATGATAAAAAAATGTCCTCTAGGATATGGGGATGGATTTTTATAAGATATTTGGTTATGTATTTTCAAAAAAAAAAGTTTTTTTAAGTGTGAATTAAATAGGATATGAGGTTCCTTTTTATAAGTTAGAGGAATGGAACTTTTGGTATTTCTTAAGGTATGAAATTAATAAAAATTAATTTATATAATAAAAAGAATAAAAACTAAACTAATTAGATAATATTATGAGTACTATTTTAAATAATATCATTTAATAAAATTTTTACATGTTTGGGTGATATTTTCACCCTAATAGTTTTGTTTTAACTCACATTAAACTTTTTTGGAAATTACCATGATAATAAAGTTTTTACTATTTAGGGGTCAATATAGTCACCATAATATAAATACTGGCCAAAAAGAATATTTTTTATATTTTAAACCATATCAAAATCACCAATCCAAATATAGGGTTTTTACAAATTTTGAATCATTTAATAAAAAAATATTTATTATAAAATATCATTAATGTCAATTTTGACACTATTCATTTAATTTGACTTTTAAAACATCAAGTAAAATATGAAATTAGAATATATTATATTAAAACTATATAACATATTATATTTATCTAAATAATTCATGTAACATAATAATTAATTCAAATTATATGACTTTTAATATTTTTAAAATCATTTATTTATTTTCCTATTAAGTAAATAATTATCGTGTCGGCATTGCATAAGATAATAAGGTAATTATATAATTACTAAAAATTAAAAATCAATTAACATCATGAAAATAATTTCATTATTATCAAAGAAATATCAATATTTTTTAACAACTTACTTTTTTCCCTTAGTGAACACATTAATGAAATTTAAAAGCAAGAGGGTGGCATTTTGTCTTTCTCTTTACTTAAATTATTATATAGGTCACTTTATTGTAAAGGTGTCTCATAAATAAATAAACATCTTGTATAAGGTAATAATTATATAAATACCTTCAGAAAATAATATCAAAGATGAAAAATGGTGGCGTTATAACTTATTTTTTACCCAAGTAAACATGATTGGCCCTTTTACCCTGATCACAAATTTTTATTATTTCTACTATTTACTATGAAAAAAACTAAGTTATAATTATTAAATAATAATAATTTTTAGGATTAAAAATATGGAATAAATTTTATCAAATTAATTTCACATAATTGAATGAATTTAATTTAAAATTAAAATAACAAAATAAGGAAAAACACATTTGTCAAATTATGCCCTTTTTTAGTATAAAAAATGTATTTATACCAAATTCAAGAATAAAATTCATTAAAAAGACTTTAATTTAATTATTTCTAATAAAAATGGACTGATGAAATTTTAAATATAATTAAAATTTTAATTTTAGTTTGTAAATACTTGAAAAGAGAGTTATACTAATCAAATCAGTATTTTTAAACATTCATTGAAAAAATGAATCTTTTAGGAAAATTATCCAAAATAAATCTTAATATTATTTTGGAATGATGAATTCAAAAATAAAATTTATTTTTTTTAATTATAATTCTATAATTTTGAAATCAATCTTTTAAATAAAACCATATAATACACGAAATCCCAATAGGTTAAAAATAAACCTTTTTTCATTTTGACTGCAAAATTACCTAATATTTTTATAACAAATATAACTCTATAAAATTTTATTAATGATTAATAAAAATTAATAAAAATTATTTCTCTTTACATTACTTATGTTTTTATATCACTGCCATCATACAAGCCTCACCTACCATTTCTAGAGAGGTTAAAACATGACAAGGTTGAAGCACAGAGAGGTGAGTTCATTGAATTGTTTAAAAAGTTAAAAATTAATAACACTTTTATAAAAATTATAGTAAACATAAAACATATTAAAAGTTAAGGAAAGAATTTATGATGAACAAAATCAACCTAGAAGAAATCATAAGGATACCACTCATGAGAGATTGTTATGTCCTAGTTCTAAAGGATCTACTAAAAAGAATTAAGACCCGAGTAGTTTTTCAATTCCTATTTATATTTCTTTTAGTAAATTTTGAAAATAATAATGTGATTTAGGTGTAGGATTCATCATCATTTATTAAACCACCATTAAAATACTAGGACTTAAGGACCTAAAGAAAAAAAGATCCACAATTCAACTAGTAGATTCAACAGTGTAATACCCATGATGACCAATCAAATATATTTTGATTAAAGTGGAAAATTTTATCTTCCTCATGGATTTTGTTAGTACTAGATATGGATGATGAATAGAAAAATATAATTCCTAAGAGATCAATTTTTTAAACTGGAAGTGTATTGATCGATGTTAAAAGTGGTGAGTTATGTATGAGAATGAGTGGTGAGAAAGTCCATTTCAAAATACACCAAGTAATGAAGAATAATTATGTAAAGGATGATGAATGTCCAGAAGATGATAGGTTTGGAATTTAAGACTTTTCTATAATAGAAGAAAATAAAGAGATATAAGTAATCAAGAGTTATGAAAATGTCACAATAGTTGAGAAGAAAAGTTGAAATCTAAAAATATTATTCCTAGTGATGGAGGAATAATTAAAACATTAAAATTTAAAGTGGGATAGCTTGTTTGGATAGTTTATGAATTAGACATTAGATTTTCTAGTCCAAAAAACACTATTGGATAGGCCTGATGGAGGTTGAGAAGGTTCTACCCCAAGGAAGAATGAAGCTATTTTTGGGATATGAAAGGTGGCATATATACATAGACATGTCACAAATAATGTTGCTTTTAGATCCATACTAGGTACAGTATTTTCAATCCTCCATCACTAGAAATCAAGAAGTAAGGGTGAGGAAATTAGGTTAAAAAATTTTCTTTATAGAGGAAACCCATGTTTTTAATGTTTTTAAATTTTTTATTTTTTTTGTGTAGGGACTCTCCCCAATTTTTTTTTGAATTTCATTGAAAAATGGTATGCACCATCACATGTGTATTGTTATTTTCAAGTGCAAACAAGGGTACAAGAATGGTGTATAATGAAATCAAAAAAGGATATTCACAAGAAAAATAACATCAAAGGGTGGTATGAGTTTTAATTTTAGTATTTTCTTCTACTCCCCTATATCCCAACATAGGTAGTTTAATTTGGAAATGCATTACATACACATGATTTTTTATTTAATCACAAATCAAGGATACAAAAAAAATTTAGGATAATCATTCTAATGACTCAAATTTTTTCATGTATTATTATGGAATATTGTATGGATTATTTTCAGGGATAGGCGTGGAGACAACGTGAGATTCAGAGGGTCGGTGTTCCTGGAATTAATTTTTTAAATATATTAAATATATTAAATATCATGTGTGCATAGTTTTAATAAAAAATCAGAATAAATTCTAAATGGAGGCTTAGATTAGAAATTTGAGGCCATTATTGAGTTCAGAACATGAGTTTTACCATAGGCATAGTATAACCGTGGAGAGCGTCGGATGTTCGGGTTGGGCACAGTCATGGGAAGATGTTTAAATTAATTAATTGAATAAATTAATTTATTTAATTAATTACATTGACTTAATGATTGTCTATAAATGCACTATTATGAGAAAATCCAATGGCTATCTGCATAACCCTGGAGATTTGAGATAGAGACTTAGTGGAGCATACAGTGATGAATGATGACTAGATAATGGATCATCGATCGGTGTGTGACAGAACTCAGAGATCTCACAAATTACAATGAAACTAAATCATTATTCACTATAAATTTATCCAAATCGAGGTTGGATGTTCTTTAATTTAGATTCTAATCCTTTTTTTATTTCTTAGGAACATAAATTAATCAACCAATTGATTGATTTTCAAATTGATTGTATTGTGAGTATGGGATTATTTGCGTGGATTTTTTGGAGAATTGTTTATTTTTTTTGGGTTTTCATTAACTATGAAAAAATAGTCCATTAATAGTGTTAAAAATGGCCTTTAATAGTTCTAGATAAGCATTGACTATCGTAGTGAGACTCAAATTCCTTTTCTTTTATCAGTGTAAAAAAGGTGATGATAAAGGGGTCCTTTATCTATGATAAAAAACTAATAAAGGGCTCATTTATCAATGTTTTTTAGTGATGATAAAGTACACTGTTATCAAAACTTTTATTTAGCACCGATAAAGGGTACATTTATCATAATTTTTAGAAGCATTGATAAAGGGGCATACTCTAGTGTGCGGTAATAGCACACTAGAGCACCAGAAACACCACCAGATATCAACAAGATCAAGTAAAAAAGATAGAATCTAAATGACAAGAAATTTTCAATAGAAATACATAAAACACTATATTATAGGCATTTAAAACATTGGTTTATAAAATTATTTAAGTATAAACTATTACACAAATTCCAAAACATCAATGTTTGTTGGTCTTTCAATCCTGACCCTGACTCAAGCTGTTAACAAAAAAAACCACCTCTAATAGAGAAAAATAACGCACCTGTATAATAAAATAATTCGTATATTAGTAATAATATAAATAAATAAATTAACAAAAAGTGTTAGTTTTAAACTAAACTTTGAGTCATATAAGGAACATTGTGTGTCAGATTGAGTTGTGTCTGATTATTACACATCACAACATTTCTTGTTCGTATTCAATAATTTTATATTTTAAAATTAAATAAATAACTATAAGATAAATCCCCATGGTTGGACCCTAGTGGTTGTGTCATGTGGTGGTGTTTGAAAGGTCTCAGTTTGGAGCCTCCTTGTACGCATTTTGGTAGGTTTTTGTTTGTTTATTCCCCCTCCCTTGAATGATGTAATATAAATAAGTATAAGATACAAATAATAAAGAAATCAATTAATTAATAGTATATAGGAATATGAGAAAAATAATCTAGGATCGTTTATTCAGTTTCAGTGATGTGATGCGCGTTTTAAACCCAAATTACCCTTATACATTGAAAAATGTAATTGAAGTCATACCAGTGATACCGTGAATTAGATTTAGATACGATTGAATCATATATGCCTCAAATTAATCATGAATCATTTTAACAATGTATAAAAAAATATGAATATATTTTCCTAGTTTTGAGTATGTCACTTGTCTTTTTTTACTAAAATGCCATTTTAAAATGAAAAAAAGAACTTTGATTCAAACTAATCAAATCATGTATCAGTTTTATGTGAGACCAATTCTTATACATCAAAAATTACTTACGAATAATTATCCTAAATTATGAAGAAAATCCAATCTCATTTTATCTATTTTCAGTGAGTGGCACTTTTTGAACTAAAATATCGATTTTTAATAGATAACATACACTTTGAGTCGTACTGGGAATAGTGCATATCATATTGAGGTTTAGCTAATTCATGCATATCAAAAAATTAATTATTTATCATTTTCATAAAGCATCAAAACAATATATAATTGTTTTCTAATTTTTGAGTAGTTGAGTTGTCTGTTTTACAAAAAATTAATGTCAATTTTAAATAAAAAGATACACTTACAGTCATATCAGTCACATTGTGCATCAGATTGTGGTGCTGCTGATTTATTCACATCTCAAATGAATTGTGGATCATTTTCCATAAGTATCAAGACAATATGAATACGTTTTCTCAGTTTTACGTATGTCACATGTATTTTTTAGTTGAATATCATTTGAAACTAGAAACATGCACTTTGACTCCTACTGATCACATCGTATATCTGTTTTATGTAAGGAAGATTCCTAACAGAAAAAAATTAAATATGAATTGTTTTCATAAATTATCATGAAAATATGAGCATGTTGGTCAGCTTTTAGTGAGTGATACTTTTTAAACTAAAATGTCGACTTTAAACTGATAATAAACACTTTGAGTCATATCGGGAACATTGGGTATCGGCTTAAGGTGTGGCTAATTCCTATACATCACAAATGACTTATGGATATTTTTCATAAAGTATAAAAAAATATGAATGAAGTTTCTTAGTTTTTGAGTAGGCCAATTTTCCTTGTAAAATTGATTTAAATTTTGAATAAAAAGTCTCTCTTCGAGACATACTAGTCACATCATGCATCAGATTGAGGTGTAGATACTTCATACACGTATCAAATGACATACGAATCATTATCCAAAAGTATCAAAACAATTATAATATGTTTTCTCATTTTTTAGTACATCACTAGTCTTTTTTACTAAAATTTCAATTTAAACTGGAAACACGGACTTTGACTCATACCGATCACATCATGTATTGGTTAAATGTAAGATAGATTTCTAAATATAAAAAATGAAATATTAATCGTTATCCAAAATTATTAATAAAGTATGAGAATGATTGATCGGTTTTCACTGAGTGAAACTTTTTGAACTGAAATGTTTATTTAAAACAGTTAACATACACTTTGATTCATACCGGGAACACTATGTAATGGATTGAGGTGTGGATAATTCATAAATCTCACAAATGACTTATTGGATCACATTCATAAATTATAAAAATAATATGAATGTGTTTTCTCGATTTTGAGTAGGTTAGTTGTCCATTTTACTAAAATTGATCTCAATTATATATAATAAGATGCACTTGGAGTCATACTGGTCACACCGTGTGTTGTATTGAGGTGAAACTAATTCCAACATGTCTCAAATGACTTATGGACCATTTTACTAATGTATAAAAACAATATTATTTTTTTCTTGGTTTTCATTACGTCACTTTTCTTTTTTTACAAAAATATAATTTTAATCTAGAAACACGAACTTTGACTCATACCGATCACATAATGTATCAGTTTTAGGTGAGACTAATTCCTAAAAATAAAAAATGACTTATGAATAATTGTAAAAAATTATCACAAAAACACAAGAACACTTGATTAGTTTTTAGTTAGTGACACTTTTTGATCTAAAATTTCAATTTTAAACTGATAACGTACACTTTGAGTCATACCAAGAACATCTTGTATCTGATTGAGGAGAGGATGATTACTAAAAATCATAAATAAATTGTGGATATTTTTTGAAAGTATAAAAATAATCTTAATGTGTTTTCTTGGTTTTGAGTAGGTCAGTTGTCCATTTTACTAAAATTGATGTCAATTTTAAATAAAAAGATTCACTTTGAGTCATAATGGTCACACCGTGCATCAAATTTGGGTGAGGCTTATTCATAAATGTCTCAGATTACTTATGGATCATTTTAAAAAAGTATAAAAACTATATGAATCTATTTTCTCAGTTTTGATTGTTCCACTTTTCTTCTTTTACAAAAATGAAATTTTAATTTAGAAACATGTACTTTGACTCATACTGATCACATCGTGTATCAGTATGATGTGAGACAGACTTTTAAACATAACAAATGACTTATTAATACTTTTCCAAAATTACCAAGAAAATCCTAGTGCACTTGATCTGTTTTCAATGAGTGAATTTTTTTATCTAAAATATTGATTTTAAAATGATAACAGGCACTTTGAGTGTAAGGAACTGGCCTTAAACCTCACTTAATATTGAATTAAATGAATAATTCACATTGAGGATCCTTTCAGGTTTATATTTTTAGATAATTATGACATAAGTATTACATCTCAAAAGATTTCACAGAAGACACTTCTACAAAGTTTCCTTTTTTTTTACAAAACATGAAATCTTAAAAAATAGAGTCATGTATAGTTCCATGTTTAAGAAATCATGACTTTTCCTTGATCTCATCCTTGACCCTATTCCAAATTATTTCATGTGAAAAAAATTTCAAAAAAAACATTGGGTGAGCATAAAAAGCTCAGTATGGGATACACAAAAAAGGAAAACTGCTATTTTTTCAAAACAACATGTAAACCTTGAATACTTTATCAAAGTAATACTTTTTACCTTTATGAAGTAGTAAATACTCTTCACTGAAAAAAATATCACTACTTATCCTTTGTAACCAAAAGATTACCATAAACCCATATAAAGAGCACATAACATATAAAGGTAAATTGGGACAAAAAAATACTTAAATGGAATAACCATACGGTCGACTTCCACACATATCACTACATGGAATATCCATAAGGCCAACTTATATACCCAATGCATTGGAGGTTATAACATAACCACCTATCCTAGTATTCATGGAACCACCCGTCATATGGTTTATCACATAACCACCCGTAAAATGTCCAAGTACCATTATAAAATCATAAGACATAAAATAAATATAATGGAAAGAAAACATTCAGACATTTCGGTCACAATATATCACATAAATATATTGACATAAAAAATCCATTATAAAAACCATTTTCAATACCAAAATACATAAAAGAGTATATGGTATTTATTTCATTTTAAAAACATTACGGCTTGTTGAGGAATCCAAAGACCAAATAATACTCGCAGCGGCGGAAAAGGTTGTTGTCACCACGCACGTTAAAATAAACATTCCTTTTTGTCATTTAGTAAAACGCTTCATAGAAAAAGATTCCCTTTGAATTAAATGAAAAGTAAAAGGTGTTTTATACAGCATATAAACTAAAGTCTTTTATTAGCACAAAATATGCCTCAATGAAAAGAGATTGAGACGAAGTCTCGTTCAAAGACGGTATCCTTAGATTAAGGATAAATCAATTACATGATTATGTATGAAAACTAAATACCCCAAATATAAGTGGCTATTAAGTGTAAAAAAATCAGATTCATTCACACATATTCATAGAATGAAATATTTAAGGAGTACAAGTTTAACCCAAAGAATTGAAATTGGGTTAAGAAGTTCCCTTGTAAAAATTCGATAGCCTAACAGCGTCACTTTAAAATTCAGAAATTGATTTGATGAGAGAGAAAATTTTATCTCATCACTTGGACATAAAATTTACATAAATAAGAATATAGAAGAACATATCCCAATATAACAATATGTAAATAAAAAGACCCATCAAAAAGAAGTCTTTTAAAAAGAGGAGGGTTAAAAGTTCCCTTACCGATTTGGGTAACTTTCGAAACATACACCCCATGAAAGAAGAACTATAAAAAATTGATGTAAATACCCATAAATGAAATTATATTACACAAAGATTAGAATAATGGGAAGTAAATACACCACTCATAGGAAATTGTGGAAAATGTAGCATAAATCTCATGGGAATAAAAGTGAGATGAAAAATCTCTTGCGAAAACTCGGCAGCCTAACGGCGCCACTTAAAACATCCAAAAATGGATTTATGAGATCAAATAGGGTATCTCCTAATATGAACATAAAATTACAGAATTATTAATATAAAATAACATCCCCAAACATAAGAAAGATGAGCTTAAAAGAAATGACATAAAATAGAGTACTTAAAAAGAAAGAGAGAGGTAGGATCCCTTACCTCGTGTTCGACATGACTCGACCGTTCTTTAATATCATGAATAATAAACTAGAGTAAATTTATAATTTCTTAAGGACCTTTTTTAAGTTCATTATTACTTTTATATCACTTATTACCATTTTATTAACATTATGTAATTATTTAAGTTAATAACAGTTGTTTTGTCGATCATTGGTACTTGAGTTAAAAATAAACTTCTTATAATTACAAGTTGTTCATGTGGTAAAATATCCATTATATAAAGAATTATATTCATGATTTAGATATCATATATATCCTATATATCTAGTATATAAATTCATTTATAATATTACATAACATTTAGTGGTAAGAAATGAAAATCACTGTTCATGGAGACGGTAAGTCGTACGTACGCATGAACACTACTTTCATTTCTATTTCGTATTTAATGGAATGAAATCATAATGATATAAAGGTATATTATAATTCACGTATAATATAATATATATATAATATCATTAACCCCATCATTTATATGTCCCACATATGGAATTAATGAATCAAATCACTTTTAGGGGGCGGTAGTCCGCACTTCCTAAAATGAAGATATCGCGTTTACCCATAATGGAAACCATAAAGGTATGACATAAATGAAAAATACAGAAGCATATGGAAAACATAAACATAATATATATCATATAAAAATATAGTTCCATATTAATGTCCACCATGGGAGATGGTAGGAGAAGATAAAACAATCATTGTTTCGTGAGGCAGTAATTCTCCATCCACGGAAATAGTATGTTCTTTAACCATTAGACGGAGGTGTGTGTAATTGTAGCTCGAATCCATATCATAAAAACATCCTAGTATATTTAATATACTGGTGTTGTTACAAAATAAAGTAATAAAAATATTTTAGGGGGTTGGAGAATCAAAATAAAATAAAATAACATAAGAGAAGACATTACCTTCAAATCGGATAACTCTTTTTGATTTGAGCTCAAAGGCTTCCTTGGAAAGACTTATGCCCAATGTGAGGCCTCTAGGAGTAATAGAGAGATTTTTAGAGACAATATGGGCATGGTTTGGACGAGCCAAGGGCTTGAGAGGTGTGGGTAAGGAGGTAGAGGTGGGGGCCTTTTATAAGAGGGAGGAGGGGCACTCTTGGAAAGTCTTGAAAAGTAACTTAATTATGAAATTATTTTCATATATCAAAGGTCCCAAAATTATATATTTCGAGGATAAGGTGATAATGGTTCTAAATCCACCCATCTAATAGGTTTTTGACAATTTTATGTCTTATATTTTACATTATCTTTTCATTTTATTTAAATCGTTCATTAATGAGGTAATCGTTGCATCATCATGGTGTCATAAAAAAATTAATTTTTTTAATGTCTAAAAATTATATTAAAAAATACTATGATGTAGGAAACATTTTTATATTTCCAATGAATTTTTATAGTAAAATATATGACTTGTATAACCCCATGTAAAAATTGGTTTAGTAAAACCATACATGTTTGTGACATTTTTATTTTAACTTTAAATAAAACGTTATTAATGTCATTTTCTTACCAAAGTGGCTCCATGGGGTCCCCAAGTTGACCCATGGATTATATTAATATTCCATGACTTATCCAATAAGGGTAGGACATGTTTCAAGGTCATTTCATATTATTATAACATTATTTTTACCTTAAATTACACTAATTATCGTTATTCACGATTAATAAAACTTAAAAGTTACTATTTATCAAAAAATTATTTTAATCCCATTGAACCATATTTTATATCCTAATGACAACCATGTATGTATGATTTTTGAAATTAAAATCACAGAAGTGTTAATGTTTCATTTAAATGAAAAATCAGTTTTTTTAACTACCACTTAGTGGTTTCACTATTCATCAAAAATTGAAGTTTTTCAGAAAAATACCAAAAGTTCACCCTAAGATATATTTGATATTCCGAATTCAAAAATGATGTCTATTTTACAAAATTCAAAACATATTAGTTGCATTAATTAATTTAATAATTAATTCCCATTGTCAAAACAAATAGCGTGTTTTTAAGAAACAATATCTATTAAAATATTGACAGTAGTTTAAGTCCAATTCCAAAGTGAAATTAATTTCAATGACCACCATTGGATTAAATGGTAAAAATATAATTTAAATACACTTAATAAAAAATTAAAAATATAATCTATCCATAAAAATAAATTATATTAAAATGAGGTTTTGAATTAAAATACAACATTTTAACTAAAACTGATCTTTATCGGAAAAATAAAAAAAAATTACACAAAGTAAATTTTGATGTACAGATTCTAAAGAAGGATTTTATTTTTTCAAATATAACATATAAAATTGTCAAAATTATATTTAAAAATGGTTCTCCATCAAAAGTTGGTTAATCGAACTTTTAATGAATATTAGAAGATTTATGCTTAAAATTGGATTCATTTTCATTTTAAACCTCTAACATTTATTGGATAAAAGTAAAAATATTTGACAAACTTATATAATAATTTTTTAGTTAGTTCTTTTCATTATTTCCATTACAACGGCTAGGTGTTAACTACCATTTAAAATAATATTATTTTATTATTAGAGTGCAACGTAAGATTTCAATGAAAATCATTGTTGCGTATTGGGTATGCCATCGAGCATATCGTTACCTTTAAAGTAATATTAATATTTTATTCACAAATATTAATAAATATGAAAAATTTATATTCTTTATTTACCTAGGATGTTACATCCTTCCCCCCTTTTGAAAATTACGTCCTCGCAATTTTAAAATTGGGCTCGGAAACTTCATTGAAAATCCCACATCGGAATAAGAGTTAGTAAAACTATCACTTTAAAATAAAGAAAGAGAAGTACAAAGGTCACCTGATTTAATCCGTACTAGGATTACATGTAGAAAAAAATGGACATGGTGGAGAAAACAAATGGTCATGTTCTGATGGAGAGTGATAGAAACCATTTTTAGGAGAAGGTTAACTATAATAAAATCACAAACTTGTGATGGGTTAAATGGTATCTGATTCCCCAGTAGGAAACATTAATAGACAAATTTTTTGTTTTAAGTTACTTTTCCTCAAGGAATTTATTTATGACCTTAACTAAATCATAAGGAAACATACTTACTTGTCATGTTGACATTCAACTTTTACTAGATTTCTTACAAAAACTCGTATTTTCTCCAAAAGACGAGTATTTAGGATGAATTTTTCATATTAAGAGCGCTATAATCAACTTCTAGAGAATCACACAATCCTCAAAAGAGAACTATATATTTCCCATGTCTTTATACCTTAACCAAAACCAAAATTGTTAGAAAAAGATCAGATAATCCACAAAAGGATAATCCTTTATAAAAATAAAATATATTCTTAATCTCCAAAATTTGTCCAGCAAACCCCAAAGTTCAACGAAGACCATTCGATAAACAATTTGTCCATAAAATTCGTCAAAGTAAAACAAAATATGATTGAAACCCAAATATTTGAAGGATTTAATCACATAGTCTTCCAAGGTAAAAATTAACATTTATCTCCAAGTAACATCAGTTGCTCTTAAAGTCTCATATTGAAAAGTAATTAACCTAATCATATATTCTCCTTGTTAGGTCAATATTTTCCTAGATAACCCAAAATCCACTTATTATTGATTCATAAAATTATATAACTAAAAATAATTTTTCATACTAACCAGGGACTTCACGTATTCCAGTGGTAGGTGATAAATACCAGTCGCACTTTGGTTGTGGGTTTGATTCCCACATCTTTGTCCGACGCGATGGGTTGTCACACGGTCTGCGTGTTGTCCTTTTTCCAAAACTATATAATTCTCAAAAAATTCCCCAAAAAGAGATAAAATCATCAAAAATAACCATAACATAATTTCACCTCTATTTTATCTCATGCCTTTCATTTCCCATTATAACATATATTAACCCATAATTACCTCAAAAGTAAGGATAATATAAACCCAAATGGTTCTTTATAACTATGTCCACAAAAGAAAATATAACTATTCCTTGAATAAAATTTTTCTATATCAAACATCAGGGTTACCCAAACTATAAAAAGTCTTCGAATGTAACCCCATCATCAAAAGAGACTTAATACTTTTAAGAATTTCACCATCTTAAAATCTACCATAACTCTTGAATACCTTATATGTTGACTTCTTACTCATTCAACATTGTTCATGATACATTAACCATTACCTTCCAACTTATTCTGAAATAATTATTTCCTACAAAAATCTCCTGAATCATATCCTGAGATTCCAAAATAGGAAGACATATGTTAAGAAATAATCCATACCTTTGATTGGTCATTGTCAGTTTCTTCATCCCCAATCGGAATGACATTAGGTATTGGTAAATGAATATTTGTAAGATCTTGGTGATTCCATTCCTGAAACTTCTTCTTAGGACATGTGTTTGCATAATGACCATGCACACCACATTTAAAACATTCAATTGATCCCTCAAAAAGAACTTCTTTCCCTTTCCTCGAGTCAACTAGATGCTTCCTTTTCCCATGGAAGGTTCTTGCTTTATGACCTTCATTTCCACATCTATAAAATCTTTCTATCCCATTGAAACATTTTCCTAGGTGTTTCTTTCCACAACATTGACACATAGGTTTTTGAACACACTTTCCTTTAGGATTATTACCTGAACTTCTGTAGGGATTTGTTTCTCGCATATATGATGCCTTATAAAAATCACCAAGGTTTAGGTGGTCAATCATGACTCCAGATAGTTGGTTGAGGATAAAAACAAGAGTTCTCATTGTAGCTCCCATATAATTCAGTTTCTCACTCGGAAAACTATCATAGTTTCCTTCACATCCACTGTTACTTTGGTGCCTGTTAGTTCCATCCATTTACTAAAACCAAAAAGGTCAGTGTGAGCATATCAGTAAAATCATTATATAATAATGAGGAATATAAACACTAAGATATAGTTATCCAAGTTATCTCAAACTAATTATAACTTTTAAAAAAACAATGACTCCATCTAATATACTACCCATTGTGGTTATATACAACTTGTCACTTGTGCTTAAACAACACTCTAACCTCTAAAGTTATCTAAACCGACCTTTGATACCAATTGTAAGGACCCAACCTTAAAACTCAATTAATATTGAATTAAATTAATAATTCACATTGAGGATATTTTCAGGATTATAGTTTTAGATAATTAGGACATAACTATTACATCTCAAAAGATTACACAGAAGACACTTCTACAAATTTTCCTTTTTTTACAAATAATGAACTCTTAAAAAAACAGTCAAGTCTAGTTCCATGTTTAAGACATCATGACTTTTCCTTGATCCCTTCCTTGACCCTATTCCACATTATGTCCTGTGAAAAATATTTAAAAAAAACTTGGGGTTAGCATAAAAATCTCAGTATGGGATACACAAAGAAGGAAAACTGTTAGTTTTTCAAAACAACAGGTTAACCATGAATACTTTATCAAATTATAATTTTTACCTTTATGAAGTAGTAAATACTCTTCACTGAATAAAAGATCACTACTTATCCTTTGTAACCAAAAGATTACCATAAACCCATATAAAGAACACATAACCTATAAAGGTAACTTGGGACATAAACATACTTAAATGGAATAACCATACGGTCGACTTCCACACATATCACAACATGGAATATCCATACGGACGACTTCCATACCAAATGCATTGAAGGTTATAATGTAACCACCCGTCCTGGTATTCACGGAACCACCCGTCATATGGTTTATCACGTAACCACCCGTCAAATTTCCAATTACCATTATAAAATCATAAGACATAAAACAAATATAATGGAAAGAAAACATTTCCACATTTTGGTCACAATATATCACTTAAATATATTAACATAAAAAATCCATTATAAAACCCATTTTCAATACCAAAATACCTAAAAGAGTATTTGGTATTTATTTCATTTTAAAAACATTACGGCTTGTTGAGGAAGCCAAAGACCAAATAATAGTCGCGACGACGGAAAAGGTCGTTGTCACCGCCCACGTTAAAATAAACATTCCTTTTTTTCATTTAGTAAAACGCTTCGTAGAAAAATATTCCCTTTGAATGAAATGAAAATTCAAAGGTGTTTTATACAGAGTATAAAAGAATGTCTTGTATTAGAACAAAATATGCCTCAATGAAAGGAGATTGAGACGAAGTCCTGTTCAAAGATGGTATCCTTAGATTAAGGATAAATCAATTACATAATTATGTGTGACAAATAAATACACCCAATATAAGTAGATATTAAGTTTAAATCAATCATATTCATTCACACATATCCATATAATGACATATTCAAGGAGTACAAGTTTAACCCAATGAATTAAAATTGAGTTAAGACGTTTCCTTGAAAAAATTCAATAGCATAACAGTGTCACTTTATAATTCAGAAAAAGAGTTGATGAGAGAGAAAATGGTATCTCATCACTTGGACATAAAATTTACATCAATTAGGATATAGAAGAACACATCCCAACATAACAATATGTAAATAAAAAGACCCATAAAAAAGAAGCCTTTTAAAAAGAGGAGGGTGAAAGGTTCCCTTATCGATTTGGATAACTTTCGAAACGTACACCCCATGAAAGAAGGAATATAAAAAATTGATGTAAATAACCATAAATGAAAGAATATTACAAAAATAGTATAATAATGGGAATTACATACACCACTCAAAGGAAATGGTGGAAAATGTATCATAAATCTCACGGGAATAAAAGTGAGATGAAAAATCCCTTGCGAAAACTTGGCAGCCAAACGACGCCACTTAAAACATCAAAAAATAGATTTATGAGATCAAATAGGTTCTCTCATAATATGAACATAAAAGTACAGAATTAGGAATATAAAATAACATCCCCAAACATAAGAAAGATGATCTTAAAATAAATGACCTAAAAGAGAGTACTTAAAAAGAAAGAGAGAGGTAGGATCTCTTACCTCGTGTCCGACTTGACTGGATGGTTATTTAATCTCCTGAATAATAAACTAGAGTTAATATATAATTTATTAAGATCCTTTTTTAGGTTCATTATTCCTTCTATATCACTTATTACCATTTTATGAACATTATGTAATTATTTAAGTTAATAACAGTCGTTTTTTCAATCATTGGTACTTGAGTCAAACATAAACTTCTTATAATTACAAGTTGTTCATGTGGTAAAATATCCATTATATCCAAAATTATATTCATGATGTAGATATCATATATATAATATATATCCAGTATATAAATTCATTTATAATATTACATAACATTTAGAGGTATGAAATGTAATGCACCGTTCAAGGAGACGCCGTACGTAAGCATGAACGCTACTTTCATTTCTATTTCATATTTAATGGAATGAAATCATAATGATATAAAGGTATATTATAATTCTAGTATAATATCATATATATATATATATATATAATATTATTAACCCCATACTTTATACGTCCCACATATGGTATTAACGAATCAAATCACTTTGAGGGGGCGGTAGTCCACACTTCCTAAAATGAAAATATCATGTTTACCCATATTGGAAACCATAAAGGTATGTCATAAATGAAAAATACAGAAGAATATGGAAAATATAAACATAATATATATCATATATAAATATATTTCCATCTTAATGGCCACCATGAGAGATGGTAGAAGAAGATAGAACAATCATTGTTTCATGATGCAGTAATTCACCATCCACGGAAACAGTATGTTCTTTAACCATTAGACGGAGGTGTGTGTAATTTTAGCTAGAATAATTCTCATAACAACAACATAGTATATTTAAGATACTTTTGGTGTTACAAAATAAAGTAATAGAAAGAGTTTATGGGGTTGGAGAAGCAAAATAAAACAAAATAACATAAGGGAAGACATTACCTTCAAATCGGATAACTCTTTTTGATATGAGTTCAAAGGCTTCCTTGGAAATACTTATGTGAAAAGTGAGGCTTCTAGGATTAATAGAGGGATGTTTAAAGACAATATGTGTAGGGTTATGATGATCCAAGGGCTTGAGAGGTGTGGCTAAAAAGGTAGAGGTGGGGGCCTTTTATAAGAGGGAGGAGGGGCACTCTTGTAAAGTCTTGAAAAGTAACGTTATTATAAAATGATTTTTGGATATCAAAGGTCCCAAAATTATATATTGCGAGTATAAGGTGATAAGGGTTTGAAATCCATCCATACTATAGGTTTTTGACAAGTGTATGTCTTAGATTGTACATTATCTTTTCATTTTATTTAAATCGTTCATTAATGAGGTAATCTTTTCATCATCATGGTGTCATAAATAAAATAATTTAATTAATGTCTAAAAATTATAAAACAAAATACTATGATGTAGGAAATCTTTTTAGCTTTCAAATGACTATTTATAGAAAAAAATATGACTTGTATAAACCCATGTAAAAATTGGTTTAGTAAAATCATACATGTTTGTGACATTTTTATTTTAACTTTAAATAAAAAGTTATTAATGTCATTTTCTTACCCAAGTGGCTCCATGGGGTCCCCATGTTGACTCATGGATTTTCTTGGTCGGACATGACTCATAAAATAAGGGTAGGACATGTTTCAAGGTCATTTAATTTTATTATAACATTTTTTTACCTTAAATTACACTAATTACCTTTAATCGCGATTAATAAATCATAAAACTTACTATTCACCAAAAAATTATTTTAATCCCATTGAACCACAATTTACATCCTAATGAAAACCATGTATGTCAGATTTTTGAAATTCAAATCACATAAGTGATAAAGTTTATTTAAACGAAAAATCCGTTTTTTTTAACTACCACTTAGTGGTTTCACTATTCATCAAAAATTGAAGTTTTTCAGAAAAATACAAAAATTCACCCTAAGCTATATTTGATATTCCAAATTGAAAAATGATTTCTATTTTAAAAAATTAAAAACATATAAGTTGAATTAATTAATTTAATAATTAATTCCCGCTGTCAAAACAAATAGCGCGTTTTTAAGAAACAATATCTATTAAAAGATTGGCACTAGTTTAAGTCCAATTTTAAAGTGAAATTAATTCCAATGACCACCATTGAATTAATGGTAAAAATAGACTTAACTACACTTGAAAACCAATGAAAAAGATAATATTTCCATATAAATAAATTATATTAAAAGGAGGTTTTGAATTAAAATACAACATTTCACTAAAACTGATCTTTATCGAAAAAATAACAAAAATTTCCACAAAGTAAATTTTGATGTCCAGATTCTAAAGAAGGATTTTATTTTGTCAAATATAACTTATAAAATTGTCAAAAGAATATTTTAAAAGGGTTCACCATCAAAAGGCGGTTAATCAACCTTTTTAATAATATTAGAAGATTTATGCTTAAAATTGGATTCATTTGCATTTTAAGCCTCTAACATTTATTGGATAAAATTAAAAATATTTGACAAACATATATAATAATTTTTTAGTTAGTTCTGTTCATTCCCACCATTACAATGGCTAGGATTTAACTACCATTTAAAATAATATTATTTTATTATTAGAGTGCAATGTAAGATTTCAAAGAAACTCATTGTTGCGTATTGGGTACGCCATCGAGTATATCGTTCCCTTTAAAGTATTATTAATATTTTATTCAGAAATATTAATAAATATGAAAATGTAATATTCTTTATTTACCTGGTATGTTACATTGAGTCATACTGAGCACATCATGTATCAGATTGATGTGAGACTAATTCCTACATGTCCAAAATGGATTATGGATTTTTTTTGTAAAGTATTAAAACAATATGAATGTGTTTGATTTGTTTTGAGTAGGTCAGTTCTCAATTTTACTAAAATTGATGTTAATTTTAAATAAAAAGTCACACTTGGATTCATAATGGTCAAACCATGCATCTGATTGAAGTGTTTCTAATTCCTACATGCCTTAAATGACTTATTCATAATTTTAATAAATTATCAAAACAATCTAAATGAATTTTCTCAATTTTGATTACATCACTTATCTTTATTACTAAAATGTAATTTTAAACAGGAAACATGAACTTTGACTCATATCGATCACATTATCAATCAGTTTAATGTGATAAAATATTCTGCCTGTCAAAAATGAATTATTAATCTTTTTCATAAATTATCAAGAAAATATGAGCACATATGATTGGTTTTTAGTGAGTGAAAATTTTTGAACTAAAATGTCGATTTTAAACTGATAATGGACACATTGAGTCTTATCGGGCACATAGTGTATCAGATTGAGATGCAGATGATTCTTACACATAAAAAATTACTTAAGGATCATTTCTGTAAAGTATCAAACAAATAAAAATCCTTTTTCTTGATTTTAAGTAGGGCAGTTGTCCATTTTACCAAAATTGATGTCAGTTTTAAATAAAAAGATTCACTTGGAGTCATACTAGTCACACCATGAATTGGATTGAGGCGAGTCTAATTCCTACACATCTAAAATGAATTATGGATCATTTTCCTAATGTATCAAAATAATATGAATGTGGTTGCTTAGTTTGGGTACACCACTTTTCTTTTTTACTAAAATGTCATTTTAAATTGGAAACACGCACTTTGATTCATACCAATCACATCGTGTATCCATTTGACATGAAAATGATTCCTATACATCAAAAATGACTTATGATTAATTTTCCTAAATTATCAAGAAAATAAAATCATGTTTGATCAGTTTTTAATTAGAGAAACTTTTTGAACTAAAATGTAAATTTTAAACTGATAACAGACACTTTGAGTAATATCGGGCACATCGTGTATCTAATTAAGGTGTGGATTATTCCTATACATCAAAAATTACATATGGATCATTTTTGTAAAGAAATTAAACAATAAAAACATGTTTTATTGGTTTTTGGTTGGTCAGTTGTCCATTTTACAAAAATTTAGGTCAATTATAAATAAAAAGACACACTTCGAGTCATATTGGTCACACCATGTGTTGAATTGAGGTGAAACGGATTATTTTATGTCTCAAATGACTTATAGATAATTTTTCTAAAGTATCAAAATAATCTGATTGTTTTTTCTTTTTTTATTACAATACTTGTCTTTTTTACTAAAATATCATTTTAAACTGGAAATGAAAACATTGACTCATACTAATCACGTCATGTATTGGTTTGATGTGAGACCAATTCCTACACATAAAAAATGAATTACGAAGTATTTTACTAAATTATCAAGAAAATATGAGTGTGTTTTATCAGTTTTCAATGAGTTACACTTTTTTATCTAAAATGTTGATTTTAAAATGATAACAAACACTTTCAGCCATACCAGGCACATCGTGTATTGGATTGAAGTTCATATGATTCCCACAAGTCAAAAATTACTTATTGATCTTTTTTATAAAGATTATATACAATATAAACTAGTTTTCATAGTTTTAAGAAGGTCGGTTTTATATTTTATTAAAATTAATGTCAAATTTTAATGAAAATATGCACTTGGAGACATACCGGTCACACTGTGCGTCGAATTGAGGTGTGTTTTGATTATGAAAAATCTCCAATGAATTTAAGACAATTTCTTTAATGTATCAAAAATATCTGAATGTGTTTGCTTATTTTTTATTACACCACTTTTCTTTTTTACTAAAATGTCATTTTAAACTAGAATCACGCACTTTGAGTCATACTAATTACATCATCCATCGGTTTGATATGAGACTAATTCCTATATGTCACAAATGAATTGTGAATTTTTTTCATGAAATATCAAGAAAATCTGAGAATTTTTTATTAGGTTTCACTGAGTGACACTTTTTGAACTATAATGTCGATTTTAAACTAATAAGAAACAAATTGATTCATGTCCGGCACATTATAAGTCAGATTAATGTGAGATCTATTACTACACATCAAAAATGACTTATGGATCATTTTACTAATGTATAAAAACAATATGAATCTATTTTATGGGTTTTTATTATGTCAGTTGTCTTTTTTACAAAAATTTATGTCAATTTTAAATAAAAAGAAGTACTTGGTGTCATAACAGTCACACCGTGTGTTTGATTGAGGTGAAACTAATTCCTATACATCCCAAAGTCTCAAAAAAAATCCAAAAATCCAATGTTACACCAATTTCAATTGCTTTTACTTTTTTAACTACCAAAACAGTATATTGACTCAATGTTCATAGCCAAAAAAACATTCTAATTATAGAAAACAAAAATTTTAGCGGAAGATAATGTTCCCATTACAGCATGAGAAGTCACCACAATGACCACATGGGATTCCTGTTCTCTTCTGGTATTCAACGACATGGGTTTTTCAGCTAAGAACATCAATTAAATAAGAATTCCCAAATGATCTATGAAAGAAATAATTATTAGGTAAAAATGATAAATAAATTAACATAAAAATAGTGGATAAAATAAGGAAAATATAATTAAATAAGTAGTAGGTATTCTAATTTTCAAGATGGTTGTATGTATTCTTGATGAATTTTCTTAATTTCATTATCTTATTTATAGGCTCGAAGTCCAATCTCTTGTGAACATGAGCAGCTTTGAACAAAACACCCCAAATAAAATAAAAATATCCACTTGTATATGAAACAATTATTATATGAGTAATACTAAAAATAAATAAATAAAGCATAAATATGAAATAATACATTAACTCTATAGACAATGATTTTAAAATAAAAATATCAAGATTTTCTCTATGATTGAGCATCAGAGGGAACTTGAAGGAAAGTGATAAATGTCAAAACTGCACGGGCGAAAAGGTTTTGAGGTATAAGAAGTCTATGGAAGTATTGGTGCAAAAAGAAATGAAATATGGATTGAACACCCCAAGTCAAATTAAAAAATAAACCTTTATAAGAAAACAATTATTATGCGAGTAATACTGAAAATAAATGATTTAAACATAAATATAAAATAACACATTAATTCTATGGACAATAATTTTATTGTGACAACATGATAAACTATATGATTGGGTAGAACAAGTGTAATAGATATTCCAAAAAAGGCATGAAATATAGACATAAATATTATAAAATTAATGAAATCTACACGGAATATTGAAAATTAAATTAATGTTCTATTATATAATTTTTAGGTAAAATAGAGAAAGTATATCATAACATTCCTTTTAAATCTTCCCAAAGGGGTTCCTTTATTATAGTTTGTTCTTCTGAGGGATTAGTAACAACATCAAGTGAAGAAGACATTATCTTTATGAGTAGTCAAACATTTAAATTAGATTATGTTAATGATGTATAGAACATATAAGATTATTAGAAAAAACATAGTATCTTAAAAAAATACAATTAACTTATCATTGAAATATCTTTCTTTTTTAAAGGATTTAGGGATTTGGTTTCATGATAGATAATCTATATACCCTCTTTATGGTCCCATATAATTTACAAGACATTGTATACATTGTGTCCGACATCAACTGATTGTGATCTCCCATTTAAAGGGTCATCCTTGATTGAATTTTCATCTCTCTCGACATTTGTTTTAGTCTCTAGTAGGAAAATCGACCAATTCTTGTTTACTGGATCTGAGATATAAAATAATTTCACTGCTTTTGATGCCATCATGAATGGATCATATTTTTCCCCTTCTACATTGAATTTCACCCTCATGAATCCCATCTCATCAACTTTCACTATAATCATCTTTTCAACCCATTTTCAAGGGAAAATCAGCACATCAAATGTGGTATAATCTAACTTTTATATCTATTCGATAATGCCAAAATCTGACATATTTTCATAAATTGTATTTTTATCCTTGGAATAATATATATGCATCACATGGTCTATAATAAAAACAATATTGTTTTTCATCATACTACAATCATCATGTTATTTTGTATAGAATATATAAACATTGATTACAAAACCAGTATAAGAGATAACATTTGAATTCGGTCCCCTAGCTATCCATTAAATTCGTTTGATAATTTAATTTTTATTTTCAGATAACTCCTTATAAATTTCATCGTGAAACCATCCTATAAACTTTTGATTATGTGTATTTGATATCCATCCTTTAGTCCATAATGGATTTAAATCTAAAATAATTTATCTCTATGATTCAATGTATGGATCAACATCTTCCCTATTATGTAAGGTAATTGTAAGAAAATCTATTCTAGAAATACCTTTACTGATAATGAATTACTGTGATGAGTTTTTGGGAGACTAATGGTGTCAACATCTGATAGGTAATTGGTAAAAAATTCAATAGATTCTTTAACAATATATCATCTTTCAATATAACCTTCTAGCGGACTTTGATTCTTGACATAACCTTTCAAAATATTCATATACCATTCAATGTGGTACATCTATATGTAATAGATAAGACCACATAGTTTAACCTATATAACCAAGTGAAACATCATGTGGACCAATATATCAAAGAATTATGGTGGGAAGAACATCTCAAATTCACATAATAGAACTACAACCCCCTTATTCCTGATTATAAATTTTTATAGGTCTATAACATTACACTATATGGCTTTGAAAAATAATCTGAGACTGATTAGTGTATGTCCTACATTTTTAGGTAGAATATAATGAAAAGAAACATCCATAAAATATTTCATAAAAACATGGCAGTCATGTGATTTTAGTCCTCGTAACTTCAAATTAGTCATTAAATAGAAATTCTTGACATTTGATGAATACCACTGGGTAACTTTGAAACTAGTAATAAAATGGAAAAATTGCAATTTTACCTCTCTGGATAGAGTGTAAGCTACTAGAGGAAGAAAATTCCACGTTTTACCCTTCATAAGTGCAAACTCTTCCCTTATCTAAATTTCTATCAAGTCCAACCTTGCCTTGATTCCCTCTTTCATTTTTTCAAGAACATTTAGTAACATTCCAATAACACTATTAAATACATTTTTTCTATATGCCTAACATCAAGAAAATGTATAACATACAAAAAATTATAATAAATTATTTTAAAGAAAATCGATCGCTTCGTACTATATGATTTTGTAAGGTTATTCAGAAATAGTTTACCGAAGTTAGTTTCTATATATTTCACTTTATTGTATAGTCTATCAACTATTTCTGGAGACAGTGTTGTACCTTGTTCTATATCCCATTTAATTTTTTCATCCATGATTGGTATTTAGGTTGTCAAGGTAAAAACTTTCTGATGTTCTAAAAACATAGTCTTTGTGGAATGTTTCGACCAAACTGACTATGTGAATTTTTCAAAAATAGGACACCCCGACATTCTTTTAATTATATATCCTGATAAATTTCCATAAGTGGGGAAGTTATTTATCATCTCATCCAACATAGCCCTCAATTTTAATTCTTCCCTTATTTGATAATCATACATTGTAAAACTTGTATCCGACGTCAATTTTAGATCTTCGATCAGTGGGTCTAAATAGACCTCAATATCATTACTAGGTTTCTTTGGTCCAGACATAAAAAGATATAACATAATGTCTTTTCAATTCATGAATAACTATGGAACTAGGTTATAACTTATAAATATGATGGGTAATGTACTATGAGTACTACTTTGTACACTAAAAGGATTTATTCCATCTTTAGACAAATCAAGAAGAAAGTTTCTCACCTTATTTCCAAATTCAGGATACTCATAATGAATTTTTTTCCAATGAGGAGAATCTACTGGATGACATAGGTTCTCATTTTTAATGATTGTATCTATATGCCAAGTAAATTGTCTCACAGTTTCCTGAAATCCATATATTCCTCTAAACTATGGAATTATAGGAAATTATCATACATATTTCGATAGACTCGATTCATTTTTCTTATATTGATCTGGGCCATAGTTAGGGAAATTTATGAGCGATTAATGGTCCTTGCGAAACAATATGCAGTCATTTGGAAAAGAATTTATTTTTTAGAGACTATTCCCATTGAATGTATAATTTCTTTATCATCATATGTTAAATATGGTAGTTCATTTTCATCTAGTATCATATCATTCAAGAGACCAAGAAGTTCTATAATGCGGATGTCACTCTATCCACTTCTTGCTTCCAAATTATATAACTTCAATACAGCTGATAATGTTGTGTATTTAGTACAACCGGTATATAATAGTCTCTTGAAAAAACTATTTAAATTATGAAACAACATTTTAAAATCAAAATTTTCATCTTAAATATCCATTTTAATTTATTCCTTGTGGTCTCCATCATCATTTATACTGGTATTCATATCTAATGAACCATAAACCACATTATCATCCCAATCGGTGTGCACGTTCAGTTTTTTCCTATGTTTGGTCAACATTTATAGCTCTGGTCTATTTTTTTGTCAAATAAAATGTTCTTCCAACTCTTTTAGAATAATTTGTATTGAATAAAAACAATATAAACATGGAAAAAGGATTTGAGAACATTTGAATTCATTATCTCTTACAAACTTGATGAACTCTTTAACTCTATCTTTATTCTCTTTTGTCAAATTATTAGTGTCTATCAATTTTCAATTCATATCTATCCTATTGGGTTCATAAAATATTAATTTAATTAAATGAATAAATAAATACACATAAGATATTCAATATCAAATGTGAAAGTTATAGATAATTCTAATAAGGGAAACTCAACATTTGATTATTTCAAAGAATTTAAGTGTTCTTTGATTAAAATGGCTATTTTAATTTAAGAAAACAATTAATCCAATATAGTAGTTTTTATCCCTTGAATTCATTCAAAGGTGAAAATTATAGACAACTATCATGCTCATCATCTCATCTCCCAAGCATTTATTATTGCATTTTTTTGTTTGACACACATCCTCCATCTCTTGTGGATATAAACCTATGTTTTTTGAAATACTCTAAGATGTAGTTATCCATGGGAAAACTACTTTTTAGAGTATTAAAAGAAATATAAAAGGGATGGGGGATGAGTATTAAGAAAAAAATGCAATAACTATTTGGGATATGAAACTGATGAGGATGATAGTTGTCTATAAAATATATAGGGGTCATTATCAAGAAACAAATTGCAATAATATTTATTGTTTTACACATGTAAAGTATTTCATAAATACCCTAAACAAATGAAAATATAATATAGGAAATTAAGGAGTAATAAGAAACCCAAATTTGATAAACATGAATAAAAAAACTCCCATTTAATCAACTAGAAGATATAAAAATGTATTTATAAAACATTTTAATAAATAAAGAGTTATTTCATATATATGGATGGTAAACAGATATTATAAGGGGTTGAACAAATACATATAGACCTAAAATGACTAATATCTAAAAATAATTTCTAATAAATAGAAATTGATAACCTCTATTATATTTATTGAAACAAGTGATGTAACAACCTAATGAATTATTACATTTAATATGAATCATATATCAAATACTTGAAAACATATCAAGACTCTTGGGATGTCATATCGCCACACCAACCCCTCCCAAGGATTCTAGGTAGGTCATCACATCAGATCTGCACATCTGAAGGATTCCATGGAGGCCATATAATACATATCGATCCATTATTAAGATTCTAGGGAGGTCCATAAAGAAGGTTCCATAAAGCAATAATACACATCCACGAGATATATCACAAAAAAGGGAGAAAACACACTAACCTTTGCAACATCTATCCCATACACACTAGACTCTATTGAGATGGAACAAATCCCATGAGGTCACATTTTCTAAGTGGACTACCCTTAATTCACTCATAAATCTATGTGGAATAAAACAATTACAGATTTATAAAACCTAACTCCTCTTCTAAAGTATCTACTACACAAATATGAAAATAACTAGTCAGTTTAATATGCTAGGATGTAGTCTCATGGGCTACCTGACCAACATCATGGAAATTGATACATACAAAATTTTATTGACATTATAAAATGGGATGAGACTTCTACCATATGGTTAATTATACTATTTATCTAATGAAAATAAAGCTGATTCATCAACACTTTCATATAAATAAAAGAGTACCTCACAAACCCCCAACATTAATTTACAACTACAATTAAGAAGGAAGGAGATGCTCGTATGCCCTCGGTGTGAAGATGGTAAGGCTCATACTATAGGTGATTCACACTCTAAATATTCCAAGAATCAAAAGGGATTGTCTCCATGCCAAATACCCAAAATGGATAACTCACCACACTCACAGTTGTAAAAAGTCTCCACTATAGACAGGACCATTAATTTTTTACACGTTGAGTTCCCCAAGACAAAGTAGAGAAAGGATTATGTTTACGAGAAAGTATAGAAGGACTTACATTCAATCCTTTGATTCATTAGACCCTTCAATCATTAGAGCATTGGAATTTTTCGATCCTTGATTCGAGGTTTGATTCATCTAGGAGGAGCATCGGGGAGGGAGGATTCCACGGAATTATTTGGATATCATGATGAGTTTGTGACTGGTTAGGGTTTTTTAAATAGATCAGGACACTTTTATCAGTGCTTCCAAAAATTCATCGATAAATATATCTTTTATCAGGGCTTAAATAATAAGCACACATAAAAGGAATATTTATCAGTGCTAATAAAGTTATAGCTCTATCAAATTTTTTTTATAAAGATGTCTTTTATCAGCACTCATTATATAAGTGCTGATAAAGGATTTATAATAACAATTGCCAATAAATAATGATATATATATATATATATTTAATAAATATATATAAATACAAATATAGTAAATATATTCTTTATTTAAATATATTTATTATAATCTTATAATTATTTAAATATATAATTATTTATTTATAATGATATAAATATTTTAAAAAATTAATATTTATATCATTATATATAGTTATATAATTATATATATAATAAATAAATATAAATATAAATATAGTAAATATATTCATTATTTAAATAATGTTATTATAAATTTAATAATTATTTAAATATATATAATTAATTATTTATAATTATATAAAAAAAATTTAAAAATAATATTTATTTATTTATAATCATAAATATATAAATGTATAAATATAGATAATGTAAAATTATAAATATATTTATTTATAAATATATTTTTAACATTATTAATGAACATTTAATCTTATGTTCATGCATGTTAAAAATGAGTGAAATTGAATAAATTAAAAATAAGTACACTTTAACAATATTGAAAAAATGGATAAGTTTTGTGTGTGTGCAATGCATATAAAAATGAATTAATTATTTATATGTGAAATCAATATAATGCAAATTTGATCCATATTAAATTTAAAAGTCAAACAACATTCAATTATGTCCATTACTCTACACAATTAGTTAATATTTTTAATTCATACTAATTTTTAATTATAAACCACTATTCACTAAAAATAAGAATATTTAATGTAAATCATAAATATTTTATATTATATAAATCATATTTATATACATTCATATATATATATATATTAATATTTAATATATATTATTTATAAACATTATAAAAAATTATTTAATTAATAGAATGGTTAATATTTTTCTCAATTTACTTATTTTGAATTTTTATTTGTTCAATTTCCATTTTTTATATATCTATAAATTAAATAGATACTATTTATTTACATTTACAATTTATATATAGTATAATCAATTTATTCATTTTTATCAATTATTATTTAATTAATAAATTTTTTAATATTTTTTTTAATAAACTCATTTTTTATTTTTTATTTTTTATTTATTAAATTATTTAATTTCATTCAAACCATTATCAGTACTACAAAATCATTGTTAAAGGATCCCATTATGAGTGCTAAAAATAAATAACTGATAAACGGTACCCTTTATTAGTGCAAAAACAAAGCACTAATAAAAGGTACAATTTATCATCTCTTTTTTAGCACTAATATAGGTTATCATTATTAAATTCAAGTTATAAAGTAGTGATTCATCTTTTTAAAGGAAACTGACTGATTAAAATTGAACATGGTGGAGGTTTTTTCCTCTTTTAAATGTTTCTTAGATTACGGATACTATTCTTCTTCAGTTCATCACTGATATTTTTTTATCGGTGGTTCAAAAAAAATACTAGATAAACGATCATTGCACCCTCACTTATTCGTGCAAGTGATTGTTATGAAAAATATGGGTTCAAATTGATGAAATGATCGAAATTCGATGATGGAAGTGATGGATTGGGGATATATTTTATACCCCCAGTTTGAGTAGGGTGTGAAACAATGATAAGGACAAACAATGGTCATTTTTACAGTACATTTGAGTGCCTATATTTTGATGAGTGTCGAAAGTGAGGTCGGATCAGACCAGATCCTTTCTTACTAGTGAGATCAACGGTGGAAATCAAAAGTATTAGTGGTGTGGGGATACACTAAGGAAGAAAAAAGTCTTTTTTGAAATCCTATGGGGCATGACATGTAGTCTGGCATTACACATTATGTGGGGCCCCCTTTTGGTGCTAGGGTTTCCACAGGAAGTTAAATACAACAAAACATGTGACTTGACTTGGTGGATCGACATGTACCTTGGAAGGTAAATAGACATGGGAACAAGATTTGTTGCATGTACATGGCCATCTAGATATGACACAACTAGGAGTACACAGTCTCAGACATGCCATGCACTCATGCATACACACATACAGAGGCATGGGTCGCAATACACAAGCAATACCTGATGCCTAAGGGAAACACCATGTACTATAATTACATGCGGCATACTTCTTCAAACATGTCTTATAACCCTTTCCCACTTTATCATAGACAATTTTTTTAGGATGTGTTCCATTGATTCATTCCATAAGGGGTTGTATAGAATCTAATCCTATACCTAGGATAGTAACCCCTTTCTTGGGGCATCAGTCTTGGAAAGATTTGTTTGAATCCTTCTGTGAGTCTTGATGTGAGATCCTCTATCATCATCTAACCTAGGTGGAGTTCTTAGAATCATTATTACTAAAAATACATGGGATACAATCCTCTTCATAGAGTTTTATTCCATATTGAGTTGTTGGTATAACACATGGCCTAGGGTGTGATCCTCATTTACGTATCATTTTATTTCAGAATCTCTTGTGAACTTCATATGTAATACCTCGATGAGAAAGAAATCTATGACATATTTCATCAGTGTTATCTTACTCGTAGAGCATGTTCTCCCAGATCAGTGATATGTGGACGCTTCTATAATTGATCCTAGGTTGGAATTATAGTTGTGAAATTACATTAATATTCTGTGTCTTTGTTGAGTATAGCTGGATATTCTTATTATTTGTGTTGTATAAATATAATTTTGATAATATTAATCTTATTCTTGATGTTATAGGATTAGTGATTTTGCGGTGTCCTATTGGGTATTTTTATGTTCACCCTTTTATGATATTTTCCCACATGTGTCGTATCTTATGTAGATGATTGACCTTTAGATAGAGTCCTAGAGGGATTGGGACCAGGCAAAGGTTAGAGAGCCGGATAGATCAAGGCGTGTTCCTATAGTTGAATTAACTTTAGTCCTCACCCACTTTATAGGTCTGACTTTTTTTTAGTTTTCATTGTGAAGGCTTGTATTTGGAACTTTTTTTTATAGTAATTTTTATCATACTCTGATGGGGGTATTTTCGATGTATGCATACATAGTTACTAGATTTTTTACATTAAAGAATTTTATGGAATTAGAGGCATGTGTGTGCATACACGTACACTAATCTAAGGCCTCCCTTAAGTGTGATATGCCAACTCAGCACTGGTCACTACCCCTTGCCAATTAGAGGTGAGCCTGGGGTAGTCCTGAAATGGTCCCCATTGGAAAGGGTTGTGAAAAAATGGTATCAGAGAAGTGGAATCTACATTAGGAATGGATTCTATGAGATTGGTTTGGGGAAATGGTGTTAAGTGTTTCAAGTTTGAATTTTAGGCCAGGTAGTCTAGTGTTGGTGAGGAAGCCGACATATCCATGCATTAGGACTCAGATCATCTGCCTTTCTACTCGGTATACATAGAAACTAGTTATATAAAAAACATGGATACATACATAATATATGAATGGGTTGTTATTTCCATTCCCTTTGTGAGTCATCTCACTAGAAATACTTATTAACTGCGGTATATATTGTCTTTTTTAGGATGCCTCTAGAAAATTTTCAAGATAGTAATCAACATCAAGATCATGAGGATGATCATATAATCAATGAGGCATCCATATGGAGACTTTTTTGGGATGTGTAACCTCTAGTTGTTACACTAATTATAACACCACCCATCAAGAAGAATATGATACCATTTATAACAGCTGATGAGGTGTGTAGGATGAGCATGCTTCATGAGTTTCAGTGATAACAACCACTCAGGTTACGAGGTGAGCCTAACCAACATGTGGATGAGGACTAGATTGAGACAATCATGTGATTTTTATGTCTTTTAGGGACACCAACAGATCAAATGGTGGTTCTGGTAGAGATTGTTAAACATATCTCTACATGAAGATGGTGGGGGTTTAATGACATAGTCGTACAACAATATGACACTTGAATGGTCATAGTTCGAGAAAATTTTCATAGAAAATTTTTCTCCAACTAAGTTGATGGATGTGTTCATTGGTGATGTTCTACATCTTCAGTAGGGCAATACGACTGTGGTTGAGTATTCATTGAGGTTCACCAACCTCTCTAGGTACTCGATGGATATGGTTTATGATAGATTCTGTTGTGCTTAGAACTTTGAGTTGGGACTCTATAGATACATCTTAGCTAGTGTTTTACATCTATTAATTTTGACCTATGTTGGGGTGATAAAGTGTTCCTTGGTAGTCAATAGTTTCTTGATTGAGAAGACACAGACAGTTGTTACCAGTATTGGGCACACTGGAGTAGACACTTCAACAACAATAATCCTATGCCAGACTCAGGGACCTAGACATGTGAGATGTTTCAAAAGGATATACCAGGATATCCCAAGATATAGGGTCTATAGTTTAGGTCTCACAAGATAAATCTAGTCAGCTTAGGGAGAGGCAGTGCTACTCATGTGACTGTAGGGGACATCTCATGAGGTATTTTCCAACCCACAGTATGGTTGACAGAGAATAAGTTGAAGGAACATGTAGGTTTTTAGGGATATGGATGCTGTAGAAGATCTGGGAGAGTAGTTAGAGGTGGTGTATGATTTGACTTGTTCCCACGCCCACCCCAAGTGGTCCACTCCATGCTTAGGGAGCTAGGGGACAGAGGTGAGGGCAGATGCATGCAGTCAAGGCTTAAGACCCAAAGGCTCTAGGGATGATAAAAAGTATGAACTATGTATTTTATACCTTATATACATTACTAATTAACATATTTGTGAGTCATACCATTTTTCCACTAATTTGGGTTGCGGCTTAGAGATTTTCTGGTGCCCTTGGGTCGACCATTATGCTTGAAAACTTCTACCGGAGGTGATTGAATGATCAAAAACATCTTCTTAAAATGTGACATGACTCTTGAAGGTTAGATTTTTCATTTGGGATCTCTTTGTATCTACAGTGAGGCCTTACAAAGCCATCTTAGGTTTGGAATAGTTATCTATAGTTCATACCCAGATAGACTATTTCAGGTGGAGGATATAGTGTTTTTACAATGATAGGACTAGTATTTCTTTTATGGGTGAAAAGAAAACCCAGGATGCACAAGATGGACTCATTCATATGGGGGTGTATCTGATTACCCATAAGTTGGCTATCATGACCCTTGTTGTAGCAGATGTTATGAGTTTTCAGTTTCCTACAATGGCAACAGAGTAGGAAGACATCTTTTCTAAGGACGTTATATTATTACCTCTCCACTGGAATAAATATTTACAAATTGATATACACCCCAGTATAAACCTAATATCTTTACCACCATATTGGATGATATTTATGGAGCTTAGTGATCTTAGGGTGCTATTTAAAGACTTACGGAGGAAGGGCATTGGAAGACCCAGTGTTTCACCCTAGGAAGCCCTAGTGTTGTTCACCAAGAAGGTGTATAAGAGAATGAGGTTATGTGTGGACTAACATCACTTAAACCATGTGAACATAGATATAAAGTATCCACTAATGAGTATTGATGACCTATTTTATTAGTTGAGAGGCATATGATGGTTCTCGAAGATTACCCTAAGACCAGCCTCTCACCAGTTGTGAGTACATGACAAGGATATACCAAATACACCTTTTCGATGTCATTATTATAACTATGAGTAATTGGTGATACCATTTGGAATAATAAATTTCATAGAAATGTCCACGAGACTCATAAACTGAATATTTCATTCTTTCTTAGATTGATTCATGGTAGTATTCATCGATGATATCCTAGTGTACTCGGCATCTGAGGAGGAGCATACGAGTCACTTGAGGATGGTTCTAGAAATAATCAGTGAGAACCATATTTATAGAAATTTCTTGAAGTTATATTTCTGGATTTAGGATTTCCACTTTTTGGGACATGTTATATCAATAGATGGTGTAGTATTGGACTCGACAAAGGTCTAGGTAGTACTATATTGGGATCCACCCAATAGCATGATAGATGTGTGCGGATTCCTTTGGTTTGAATGTTACTATCAGGGATTCATACCAAATTTACAAAATATATCACTTACATTGAAAGATTTGACCCCTAAGGGGAAGCCTTTTGTGTGGAAAGATAGGTTCTAGAAGGATTTCTGAGAGTTGAGGTAGAGAATGATGAGCATTCCCATACTGTGTTTTCAAGAGGAGGGTGTCGAGTACGTAGTGTTATGCAATGCATTAGGGACCAGGCTAGGTTGTTTTTTGACGCATAAGAAGGTGGTGATTACCTATTGTTCATGTTAATTGATTCCACATGAGGAGAGCTATGTAAACCATGATATTTAGTTAGCAGTGGTAATCTTCGCACTAAATATGTGGCGACACTACCTTATGGTTGAGAAATTTATCATATATTTTGACCAAAACAGTATAAAGTATATCTTTTATTAGAATAATATTAACTTGATATAGAGTTTATGGATAGAGATCCTCTAGGATTATGAATTTGATAATATCTATACTCATGGGAAGGGGAATATGGTATAATATTCTCTCAGTAAGAGATCTTGTTCGCAATTGTTGAGTTAGGCATCAAAGTAGTTATCCTATTTGCAGTTATCCTCTTTGAGTGGATATGTAAATATTACCTCCAGTCGATGGTTGTTACCCCTCATCTATTATAGGAATCCATTAAGGCATATCTTGGGGATACCGATTGTGATACCATACATTCTCATATATCAACTGAACATACTCATAATGGATTTCATAAAGGTGGGGAGCATGTATTTATTATCAAAGGGGGCATGATGGTACCAGTGATGGTGCGGGATGAGGTTATGTTGTTGTTTCATATGTTTCCCTTGGAAGTACAATCAGGTGTGGAGAATATGTACCAAAACATCTGATGTCATTTTTGGTGTCCATTGATGAAAAGGGAGTTATAGATTTTGTCTCTCAATTCCTTACATACCAATAAGTGAAGGATGATCACTAGGATCTAGCATTTTTAGCTCAACCCCTTGTGGTAGCATAATGGAAGTGGGATGGGTTATCTATGGACTTCATGATGAGGTTACCACAAATGTCTAGGGTACATGATTCAATCAGGATTATCATAGACCAAGTCACTAAGTCATCCAACTTCATAGCTATCTCAGAGAAGTATTCAGTATAGAGATTGTGATGCCTCCATGTGCATGATATTGTCAAACTCTAGGGAGTTCCCTCGATGATCGTTTCTGACTTTGATGCTCACTTCACATCTCGGTTATGGAAATTATTGTAGGATACCTTTAGGGACTCAGTTGTGTTTTATCATGTATTTTCACCCACAAAATGATGACCAAACTTGAGAAGAAAATTTAATTCTTGGAGGACATGATCTAATATTTTATGTCATACTTTCATTATATTTGGTATGATCACCTACAATTAGTGGAGTCTGTGTACAACAAAAACTACCATTCCACAATCGGTATGGCACCATTTGAGTCCTTTCATAGGCGACCCTGCAAGTCACCACTACACGATACTGACCCACACTACTAGAAAAATACCCTATACCAACGGTTTGGAACCGTTGGTATAGGCTATACCAACGGTTTGGAGGACCGTTGGCAAGTAAGCTGTGACAATTGGTCTATACCAATGGTTTTGAAAACCATTGGTATAAGTAATATTAATATCTATACCAACGGTTATAAAACCGTTGGTATATGTATTTCAAAAAAAAACATTCAGTGGGATTTGATCCCAGAACCCCCTGTTTATAATCGAACGACTTAACCACTAAGATAACATCACTTTTCTAAACATAATTTCATAAATATATATATGTATTATCATAATTATTTAAAATTTTGATTTATATAATGTTCTCGGTTAGTAGATCTGGAAAAAAATAAAAGAACCTATCCCAATGGTTTTCAAAACCATTGGGATAGGTTAGGGGTGGGTTGGTTTTTTTAGGCCGAAGGTTGGTTTTTTGGGTGGTTTTTACCAACGGTTTTGGTGAACCGTTGGGAAAGAGGCTCAAAACACACCCTTTCCCAACGGTTTTCCAAACCATTGGGAAAGGTGGGGAAATCTATGGATTTCCCAATGGTTTTGGTGAACCGTTGGGAAAGAGGCTCAAAACACACCCTTTCCCAATGGTTTGGCATAAACCGTTGGGAAAGAGTGACCCTTTCCCAACGGTTTGCCAAACCATTGGGAAAGGTGGAGAAATCTATGGATTTCCCAATGGTTTGGCCAAACCGTTGGGAAATGGTACCTATACCAACGGTTTTTACAAACCGTTGGTATAGAAGTGTTGGGAAAGATCATCTATCCAGTAGTTCCAGGAAATTCATCACTTATGGGCCTAGAGTTGGTTCAAGACACTATAGATGAGGTTAATATCATATAGGAGTAGATGAGGACTCCATAGAGTGGTCAAAAGTCTTATACTGACTGAAAAAGGAGGCCTAAAGAGTTTAAGAAGAGAGAATATGTGTTCCTGAGGGTATCATCTCAGCAAAGATTTTTGATATTTTTTTGACGAGGTAATCTATCCTCGATATTTATTGGACTTTTACAAATACTATATAGAGTTGGTGTGGTGGCATACCACTTAGCTCTACCACCTTAGTTTGACTAGCCACATGACATCTTCCATGTATCACGGATACAGAGGTACATTCATGACCCATCACATGTTATCAGCTTGGGTGAGATGGAAAATGAGGATGGATACAAAAATTTAGAGTACTTGTTAGAGATATAGGATCAGAAGGAGAGTATATTTCATGGGAGATTGATTCCCCTAGAGCATGTCTGGTGGTAGCACAATAATCCTCAAGAGAGTACCTGGGAGCAAGAGACCAAGATTCATGCTCAATGGACACATATCTTTGTGTAGACTTTTTTTTTGTTTTCAAGGATGTAAATCACTAAGGAATAGATGACGAAACAACTCTATTTTTTCCATATATTATTTTAGAATATTTTATGTATTATTTTTTTATCTAAGAGAAGATATGGAATGTGATTTTGTGGCTCGGTGTTCCCAAAATTAATTTTTGATATATGTTAAATATATTAAACACCATGTGTGCACAATTTTCTTGAAAAAGTGCAATAAATTCTAAATAAAGGCTCATATCAGAAATTTGAGTCCACTATTGAGTTCATAATATGGATTTTATTCTAGGAGTAAAATAACCTTGCATCACATCCAATGTCCAAGTTGGGCATGGTCATGGGTGGATATTTAAATATATCAATTGAATAAATTTATTTATTTAATTAATTACCATGACCTGATTATTGTCTATAAATACAATTTTATGATAAATTAATAGGGTTATCAACATAAACCGAGATATTTTAGTGAGAGAACTGTAGGATCTTCCATTGGTGAATTATGACCAGATCGAGGATCATTAATCGGTGTGTGACAGAACTCAAGGATCTCACCAATGATAATGGAACAAAACCATTCTTAGGCCATGCACCTGAATGATATTCTAAATGTGGAGACCATGCTATCCATTTAAGAGGATGTATAGTTGTACCAGTGATTCTATGAGAGGATGTTCAGAGGGAATTCCATGTAGCTTCCGGGCACATCGGAAGCATGTTGGTGGGTTTTCCCAACTTTAATTTTAACGTTAAACAACATTCAATCTGAGATCTGTCACGATGTAAAACGCTGAATCTTCGAAATAGAATGAGGAATGAAAAACTTAAGAGGGAATCCCAGAACCATAGAGATAGGATCATCATATGTTGGTTATAATTAATCTAATTAATTCAAAAGAATTACCTTGGTGGAATTCTTTCTTCATTGATGTCTCTGGTCACGATCCTGTGATCCGTCGTTGTGTCATAGAATCCAAGTGTAGGATTCCTCTAGTGGTGATCCACACATGTGCCACATATCTCTGTAAGTCATCAAAGGGATCTCCGAGTGCTAGCACGGAAGAACCTTCGCTTGTGATGTATTCCTTTGATCGCCTTGGTCTCTCGGTCTTGAGAGTGTTCTTGAAGGAAGGAGTTCTTTAGGCCTTGAAAGAATTCTCTAGAGTTTTTGGGCACAATGATTCTCTTGTGGAAAAGTGTTGGGGTTGTGAGGATATTTATAATCGGGTTTGAGGTTAAAGATTTATGACAATAAATAAATGTGTTACACGGTTTATTTATTTCATTAACTCTTATTGAAAACCCCCATGTCGAATTATTAATTCCTTGACATGTGCCCACGCTGATTATAATAAATATCATTTAATAAAATAATATTATATCCTCAAAATCCTGACTGAAAAAACTACACGGCGTGTAATCATTAATACACGGCGTGTCCTCGTTTTCCATAAAACTACATGGCGTGTATATTTAATATACATGGTGTGTACTTTTATTTTCCACTTTCCTTTATTTCCTCTACCACATTTATTAGACCTTGAGTAATGGATATTTATTTCCTAAATAAATATAACTGCATCACTCGCTAATAAATATTATTTCCTCCACAATATATTCTCTCAAATAACTAGTGTCGAAATAAATGAGATCAGGCATCCTTAAATAATTATTAAACCACAGTTGGGAATATTCTTTATTTAACTTGTTAAATTAATATTTAACTGAGATACATGGACACACTTAGTGTGTGACCCTCTAGGCCCCTTTCTCAGTGGCATTAGGCGGAGCCTGCCTAAAGTACAAGGTTAGCATCTAGCCACATGCCAAGGCACCCATATAGAAATAATTTAACCGCACAATGATGTGTCACCTCATACAAACCCTTACCATGTAATATAATCCCTTTGTCATGATATCTCGAATCAAGCAGGTTGCATGCTAGTGTCATCAACCAACATGCTCGATTATTCTTTCTTTGACTTTATGGAATTGAACTCGCCCATACCTTACCATGGACATGGATTTATTCAACCTATATCAATTCCATCGAAGGGCTTGAGATATCTTCTTCCATTATGGAATAGAAGGGAAAAATCCTTTCTCACATTATCTATTAATGTTGTATTACTCGTGACGCACCCAACGTATCCTACCTCACTGCGAATAGTGTGTCGTCACAGTTTTCGTCAATACATATAAGTGCGCGAGTTATAATACCCATTAAAAATAATCTTAATGTCTAAGGATCAATACACACGTCCACATATAAGAACATTCAATGACACTATGAAGTGTGGATTTCCTACTGGCGGGTCTCGTTCTCATAATATCCTCCTGGATATTACCATGGGTGCACACCATGAGATAATGCCTCAAAGTTTTATGAGTCCTCACCCCTAATGGCCTGTATTATTTGTGTCCCTCAAATAATATCATCCATCCATAGAACATATATTCAAGAATTGTTTTATGGCACTTTCGGGTTCTCATCATAGCAGGGAACCACTATGACCCTTTAATGCAACAGCTATCCTTAGGACATTATCACATGCATTGTCACGCAGAAGAACAATCAAGATGTGATAAGGATTTTATTAATGAATAAAGTACAAAGTAGTTGGTTCTAGGCCACCAACTCCAACTGACTCCCACTTGGACTAGAGCCAACTGCTAACAACCTTTAACCCGCTAGCTCTCACATGATATTCATGCTTCTATTGAGATATGCCTTTAGTCAAGGGGTCCTCCACGTTCTCTTCCGTGGACACTCTTCTCACTGCAACTTCACCCCTTTGATAAAAACCCTTCAATAGGTGATACTTTCATAGTATAGGCTTTATCCATTGATGTGACCTTGGTTCTTTCGCAAGAGCCTCTGTTGCAGTATTATCACAATACAATGTAATGGGATCTTTACTGCTAGGCACCACATCAAGCTACTGGATAAAGTTACGAATCTAGACGGATTCCTTGGCTGCATTAGAATCCACTATATATTCGGACTCCGCTGTAGAATCGGAGACAACTGTCTACTTTGAACTCTTCCAGCTCACAGCTCCTCCATTGAGACAGAAAACATATCCAGATTGTGACTTCAGATCATTCTGATCTATCTAAAAACCAGCATCAACATACCCTCTGATGACAAGCTCCTTGTCTCCTCCATACACCAGGAACATATCCTTAGTTCTTCTCAGATACTTAAGGATAGTCTTAACAGTAGTCCAATGTTGTTCTCCTAGATCTGCTTGATATCTTCCTACCATGCTCAGTACATAGGCAAGATCAAGCCTAGTACATAACATGGAATACATGATGGATCGTATAGCCAGAGCATATGAGATATTACTCATTCTATCTTTCTTTTGATGTGTCTGAGGACACATTATCTTAGAAATATGTAGGCCATGTGACACTAGAACTAATCCACTCTTTGATTGTTCCATACTAAATCTCTTTAGTATCTGGTCAATGTATGTACCCTGACTTAGTCCAAGTATCCTCTTAGATCTATCACGAATGATCTTGATCCCTAGAATGTAGGTTGCTTCACCCAAGTCCTTCATAGAGAAACAATTGTTTAACCAGTCCTTAACTAACCGTAAGACTGGTACATAGTTTCCAATAAGCAATATGTCGTCAACATATACTACTAGGATAATGATCACATTCCCATTAAACCGCTTATAAACACATGGCTCAAATTCGTTCTTAATGAACCCAAATTCCTTTATGGCTTCATCAAATCGAATGTTCCATGACCTGGATGCTTGATTTAATACATAAATGGATTTCTACAACTTGCAAACCCGTTTGGCTTCAACTGGTGTCACAAACCCTTCTGGTTGTGTCATATAGACATCTTCCTAAAGGTTCCCGTTAAGGAATGCTGTTTTGACATCCATCTTCCAAACCTCATAGTCATGGTAAGCTTCTATGGAAAGTATGATTCTTATGGATTTAAATATGGAAACTGGCGAGAAGGTTTCATCATAGTCAATTCCTTGATTCTGTCTGAACCATTTAGCAACTAGACTTGCTTTATAGGTGCTAACTTGACCTTCCATGTCCAGATTTCTCTTGAATACCCATTTTCATCCAACAGGCTTTACATCAACTGGCTCATCGACCAAAACCCAGACTTAGTTCTGATATATGGAATCCATCTCAGAATACATAGATTCTAGCCATCTTGCATCTTCTGAGCTTTCTACTGCTTCCTTGTAGGAGAGAGGTTCATCATTGTCCAACAATAATGATTCACCATCCTCAGTGACTAGGAAACCAAATCTCTCTGGTTCCCTTACCTCTCTTGAGCTCCTGCGCAGTACTTTTGTTTCTGGAACCTCTTCCACAGGGACCTGCGGAACATGTTCCTGTACCAAATCCTATGTATATTGAGCATCAACTTCGTCGAAGTCAATATTTATCCCACTATTCTTCTTAAGGATGTGCTCCCTCTCAAAAAAGATGGCTTGTCTAGCAACAATCACTTTCTTGTCTGAAGGGTTATATAGGTAATATACTTTCTTTTCCTTGGGATATCCTATAAAGATACACCTCATGCCCTGGGGTGTTAGTTTGTTTCCTGATGAGGCCTTAACAAGCGCCTCGCATCCCTATACACGTGTGTGCGACAAAATGGGTTTCTTTCCATTCTATAGCTCAGAGGGAATTTCGTTTTCCACCTTAGTTAGTACTCGGTTTAATGTGTATGTTGCAGTTTGTAATGCATATCCTCAAAACGATAATTGAATATCCGCATGACTCATCATCGACCTCACCATGTCCAACAAGGTGTGGTTCCTCCTTTCACTAACACCATTCCACCGTGGTGTATAAGGAGGAACTCTTGGTTCAGATATTCTCCACCTCGATCTGATCGAATATTCTTTATCTTCTTACTAAGATTATTATCTACTTCATTATTGAATTCCTTAAATTTCTCTAAGGCCTCTGAATTATACCTCAGTAAGTAGACATAGCCATATCTACTCAAATCGTCAGTAAATGTAATGAAGTAAGAATATCCACCTCTAGATTATACTAAAAATGGTCAACACGCATCTATGTGTACCAATCCTAGAAGCTCTATGGACCTTTCACCCTATCCACCAAATGGCAGCTTGGTCATTTTTCCTTGTAAACAAGAATAACATATATCAAGTGGTTTTAGCTCAGTAGAGTCTAAATAGCCATCTTGGCAAATCTTTGTCAAGCGCTTCTTGTTCACAAGACCGAGATAGTGATGCCACAACTGGGTGATGTATGAGTCATGTGAGTTTGTTTCGTTATCGATTTCCAACCCTTGGTTTTTGTAATTTAATACATAAAAACAATTATTTAAATGTGCCATACCATAATATACGTTGTTCTTATAAGAAAGAAAACCCTTATTTCTAAACTTGAAAATAAATCCATCTATATCCAAAAAAATACATAAATTATGTTCTTGGTAACACTAGGCACAAAATAACAGTTATGTAAAACCAAAATCATTCTAGTCGGCAATGAGCGGTGGTAATTTCCAATAGCCAATGCATCCATCCTTGCACCATTGTACAGACAGAAACCTTTGGCTCCTCCGGATGAGTTCCTCTATTTTATTTTAATCAAAATTAAAAGAAAAATTCGTTTCTGTGAGGTGAATGAGAAATGATGGAGTAGGAACAGATCTCGAGATTCATATTTCCAGAACGATTAAACATGAATTGAAACAACTAAATTATTAAATGCGTAAAACATCAACGAAAAAATAAATAATTATAATCAATGATATGACCGCTCTGTTACCACTTGTAGGTTCCGGGCACAGGGGAAGCACATTGGTGGGTTTGCCCAAATATAATTTTAACATTAAACAACGTTCAATCCGAGATCCGTCATGATGTAAAATGATGAATCTTCATAATAGAACGAGGAATGAAAAACATAAGAGGGAGTCCCATAACCATAGAGATAGGATCATCATATGTTGGTTATAATTAATTTAATTAATTCACAAGAATTAACTTGGTGGAATTCTTTCTTTGTTGATGTCTTCAGTCATGATCCTGTGATCCGTCGTTGCATCAAAGAATCCAAGTATAGGATTCCTCTAGCGGTGATTCACATGTGTGCCACGTATCTCCGGACGTCGCCGAAGGGATCTCCGAGTGCTAGCACGGAAGAACCTTCACTTGCAATGTCCGCCTTCGATCGCCTTGGTCTCTCTGTCATGAGAACGTTCTTGGAAGAAGGAGTTATTTTGGCCTTGAAAGAATTCTACAGAGTTTTTGTGCACAATGATTATCTTGTGGAAAAGTATTGGGGTTGTGAGGATATTTATAATTAGGATTGAGGTTATAGAGTTATTACAATAAATAAACACGTTACATGTTTTATTTATTTCATTAACTCTTATTGAAAACCCCCAAGTTGAATTATTAATTCCATGACATGCACCCATGCTGATTATAAAAAATATCATTTAATAAAACAATATTGTATCTTCAAAATCTCTACTGGAAAAACTACATGGCATGTAATCATTAATAAATGGCATGTACTCGTCTTCTATAAAACTACACGGCATTGATATTTAATATAAACGGCGTGTACTTTTATTTTCTACTTTCCTTTATTTCCTCAACCACATTTATTAGACCTTGAGTAATGGATATTTATTTATTAAATAAATCTAACTGCATCACTCTCTAATAAATATTATTTCATCCACAATATATTCTCTCGAATAACTAGTGTCGAAATAAATGCGATCAGGCATCCTTAAATAATTATTAAACCACAGTCGGGAATAATCTTTATTTAACTTGTTAAATTAATATTTAACTGAGATACATGGACACACTTAGTGTGTGACCCTCTAGGCCCCTTTCTTAGTGGCATTAGGTGGAGCCTGCCTAAAGTCCAAGGTTAGCGTCTAGCAACATCCCAAGGCACCCATAGAGAAATAAGTTAACACCGCAATGACGTGTCACCTCATAAGAATTCTTACCATGTAATATAATCCCTTTTTCATGATATCTCGAATCAGTTGGGTTGAATTCTAGTTTCATCAACCCACGTGCTCGATTATTCTTTCTTTGACTTTCTGGAATCGAACTCACCCATACCTTAACATGGCCATGGATTTATTTTGGCTATATCAATTCCATCAAAGGGCCTGAGATATCTACTTCCATTATGGAATAGAAGGGAAAAATCCTTTCTTTCATTATCTATTAATGCAGTATTACTCGAGAAGCACCCAACGTATCCTACCTCGCTTCGAACAGTGTGCCGTCACAGTTTTCGTCAATACATCTAAGTGCGCAAGTTGTATTACCCATTAATAATAATCTTAAAGTCTAAGGATCAATACACACGTCTACAGATAAGAACATCCAAGGACACTATGAAATGTGGATTTCTTACTGGTGGGTCTCGTTCTCATAATATCCTCCTGGATATTACCAAGGGTTCCCACAATGAGATGATGCCTCAATGTTTTATGAGTCCTCACCCCTAATGGCCTATATTATTTGTGTCCCTCAAATAATATCATCCGTCCATAGAACATATATTCAAGAACAATGTTATGGCACTTCGGAGTTCTCATCACAGTAGGGATCTGCTATGACCCTTTAATGAAACAGCTATCCTTAGAACATTATCACATACATTGTCACGCAGAAGAAAAATCAAGATGTGATCAGGCTTTTATTAATGAATAAAGTACAAATTAGTTGGTTCTAGGCCACCAACTCCAACATTACATACACCCCCCTTGGTAGTATATCCAGGCGTGATGAAGATGTATCAAGACCTCCAACATTAGTACTGGTGGTCAGGGATGAAGATAGACGTGGTAGAGTTTGCTTCTAGATGCCTCACTTGCCATCAAGTGAAGGTCGAGCACCAAGTACCAGCTGGCTTGACCCAAACCCTCAAGATACCAAAGTGGAAGTGGGAAGGGATATCAATTGAATTTATGATGGGGTTACCACATATGTCTAGAGGGTATGATACCTTCTGGGAGATCATTGATCGACTCACCATGTCGGCCCACTTCCTTTCTATTTGAGAGAAGGTTTCAGTAGAGAGCATGGGATGTCTCTACATTTAGGAGATCGTGTGACTTCATGGGGTTCCTTTTACGATAGTCTCAGACCATGATGAACGCTTCACATCCCAGTTGTGGAAGGGATTTCAGGATGCTTTCAGAACTCAACTTCGCTTACGCACAGCTTTTCACCCATAGACAGATGGTCAAACTGAGCGAACCATCCAGACTATTAAGGACATGCTTCGTGCATGTGTCCAAGATTTTTGTCACAGTTGGGAGGACCACCTACCCTTGGTGGAGTTCACTTACAACAACAGTTATCACTTCACCATTGGAATAACCCCTTTTGAGGTTTTGTTCGAACGACCGTGAAGATCGCTCTTGTGCTGGACGGATTCAGGAGAGCCAGCACTCGTGGGTGTAGAGATGGTACAAGATACCACTAGGAAGGTGTAGGTAATCCAAGAGTGGGTGAAGACTTCACAGATCTGAAAGATGTCCTATGCTGATAGGTGATGGAGACCGCTGGAGTTCCAGGAGAGGGACCACATATTCTTGCGATTCACCCCTCGATGGGGACTACAAAGATTTGGCTGAGGTGGAAAAATATCACCATGGTTTATCAGGCCATTCCTAATATTTCAGAGGATTGGAAAGGTGATGTAGCACATGGAACTGCCACTACAGTTGGAGAGGGTGAACAATGTCTTCCATGTATCCCAGCTGATGAGATACGTGCATGAACCATCTCACGTCATTGACCATAGAGAGCTAGAGATTGACGACGGGGAGACCTTTGCGGAGTACCTGGCGGAGATAGAGTATCGATAAGATAAGATCCTTTATAGGTGGTTGATACCTCTAGTGCACGTTCTATAGAAGCATGAGAATCTCTGGGAGAGCACTTGGGAGAGAGGGGCTCATATTCCTGCCCAGTACCCCTGTTTGTTTAAGTATCCATGTTTGGCTTTCAGGGACGTAAATCCCTAAGGTGGGGAGAATGTAAAGTCCCATAAAATTTCATGTAATTTTTTTAATTTATTTGGGATTATTTAGAGTCTACTAAAATTGACGGCTCATGATTTCGAGGCCCGGTGTGCCCGGAATAAATTTCTGAACTTTTTTTTGGGTATGTTCAGTAAATGCACAAACAGTGTTTTCTATCTTTTAAATCGGTGCTTGGATTAAAAATCTGAGGCCACTGTTAAATCCACAATGTTGAGATTCACTTATAGGAAGCTTCACTTCGACCCTAATTGGTCAGGATACAAATATTGTTTTTAAAATTTTAATGAAATAATAAAATAACATAAATTGTTGTTTTATTTCTTTTTTTTCTTTTCCGACCACCTATTGAACGGCAGTGGTGGGGACCATAGAGGTGGTCAGACCTTTAATTATAGGGTATTAATTGCATGGTTACACATTTATTTCATAACCACCAATCACATAATTAATGATACTGATTAATTACATCAATTAATGAGGCACAATAATTACTTCAATTAATGAACCCTGTTGATTCCTCAAGGTGTTGCACAGCCTTTCTCCCCTCTATTTATATAGAGCATGGGTTTAGTTATTGACACGACTTCATCAAGTGAGGAACCCCTGAGGAAGTCACACCACACCTTCCACAAGCGGAGAATGGAGGATTGACAACACCGGTTGTAGGATCGATCCGAAGGTTGACGGATGAAGAACGACAATGACTATGATATCTCCAACGAATCGAGGTAGGGGTTGTCTTTCAATTCAAGATTTTCCCTCAATTCTATTCCTCGTTCTTGTATTATATGGGATGTTGTTGTGAGGGATTTGAACGAGGTTCAACATTATTAAAATGTGATGAATAATTAGCTCCCTCTTGCTTTAACGCTAATGCAGAGGGTGCGGGCCAAATGAACAAGGCTCGGACCCTCCACCACTTGTTTTTTTGTTGTGTTCTTCAAGAATGGTTTTCCCAATTCGACGGAAATGCGAGACAGAAGGTCACACTATGGTGGTGGTGATCCGGGATCCCTTAAGTGCCAATGGCACCATGAACGGACCATTGGATCATGTCTAGTGGTCTACAGAAACAACTAACGGTGCGCCATGCCGGTAGTGGCTGGAGGAGGCCCGCAACAACTAGTCATGGGTGGTGGGAAGGTGGAACACCGTCGCGCGCCATGGTGGCCAAAGGTAGCTAGCCTGAGTTGGTCATGCGGGAGAAGGATGACACATATAGGAACTTCCTGCGATAGTAGCCGAGGCCAGCTAGACGCAACATAAGGGGGCAGCATGGCCCCACGTCAGGCTGAACAAAATGGTCCCGCATCCGCGGGGCCATCTGGTTAAAGCAGTCCTCCTTCAAGTGAACTGGGCTGGACGCGGGCCGGTCGAACGGACTTGACCCGCATCTTAGTGGGCTAGTGCAGGTGGGCCGAACCCCACCTGGAAGGCCATGTCAATTGCGACCCGGGCCCGCGAACCAGCCGGGTCTTCCTTGACAGGCCAGACCCAATGAACCAGGCCGACCCTTAACGGGTCGTACTCAGTCGAGGTCAAGTAAACCCCGTGACCCATTGCGTCTGGCCGGCCTGACCGAGCTGGACCGGGCCCAGACCCAACCGACCCCGAATAAATAAATACTCATAATAATGAACATGGTGTCCATTTGACATGCCATTAGTGGCATTGGTACCCCTTTGGGGAACAGGTCCCTTTTCCATATTCTAACGAGCCTGACCAAGCCAGGCCAGACCGAGGTGCGATCACCCCCGTTTCACAGAAGGGGGAGTAACTAACAGACTTTGTGTTCGATCGATGCACCGTCTGTGGCATAAGGACCCTTGTGACAAGGCGGTGCTTTGGAGATACTCTAAGTGAGTTTTGACGATGTTTTATGTGTGACCTGGGATGTATTTGACTTGACTCCTACTAATCCATTTTTACAAAAGTGCCCATATCTCACAGACCGGGAATTCGATCGTTGCGTCGTCTATCACGTTGGGACCCCTATGATGGGGAGGTCCCTTGGGTATGATTTTTGAGGGACTTCATACCGGTTGAAATATGACATATGGATTGAGGAGAAGAGTCTTTCAGAGATCAGGCGTGCTTCGTGCAGGAATCCAGTGGTTGAATGTGACATGAAGAAGAAGAGAAACCAATATAGGCCAGCATTAGAAACTTCAAAGTGGGATGATCTAGTTGTAATACTAATCATCCCTACCTTTGTAATAGAAACTAATATGTGTCAGTACCAGTGACCAATACGGGTCAGCACTAGCGACCAATACGGGTCAGCATCTAGCGACCAATACGGGTCAGCATATAGTGACCTATATGGGTTAGCAGTAGAGTTACTATGGATAGGATGATCTGGCTTTACAACTAGTCATCCTTATCCCAGTAACAATTATGTTATACTATATGAGTGAACTGTATCTATTTCTTGGTGATTCATGATTTAGATCATTCTTGTGATATTACATTTGTGGAATTCCTTTTTATTTTTTCCTTTTTGTATTAATGAGAGACCTTCAGGGGTCTCCGGGTCCCCTACTGGGTATTGTTATACTCACCCCTACATAGGCTCCACCCACACATGTGTGTCTGGTGCATACTATTGACACTCCGAGGTAGACTTTGGAGGTTCGGTACTTGGTGGAGCTGCATGCGATGGGAGCATTTGATATCCTCTTTTTTGACTTTAGACTTATAGCTACTACCATTTTGGTAGAGATCTGGAGAAAATGCAACAACTGTTTACTTTCTTTTCATTTTCTAGGGCTTGTATTCTGGCCCACTATTTTCAGTTTATAGTTGTACTTGTGGTTGTACTTTACCCTCATGGTTGTACCTTATTTTTTTTACTTTAGTTTCCCTTTTTTAGTGTATACAGTTTCTCTAAGGAAACTCCTTCCCTATTTGGGAAAAGTCTTCAGGTTCTAGTCCCCAACCCCTAGCCTATGTAAGGTGGGCTTCAGGTAGTCACATCCAGGCCCCGTGGGACGGGTCATGACATATATTACCTCACCAAGCTCATCATCACTCATAATTGCTCTACATAGGGACTTTACAAAATTATAATGTTCTACCCAACCCTATCCTCAATAGGAAGGGTTTAATTACCATCCAAAACCACCATGTAATTTTAACACCAAATCCTGAGAAACTCTTATGACCGTCACACAGGTCTCCTCATATATCTCTTAAGGAGATCCCTTAACCCTTGACCTAGAGGGAACCACTTTTGAAACCTAATAAAAGTACTAATAGACCTATATTTCCAAAATAACATAAAAATAATTTCATCCAGCCACAGGAGGGAGATCATTGTCACTTGAGAGACATATCTACCCTACCCATCATCCCTCAACCCCAATCCTCTCATGACTATCCACCAGCACTAGGAACTTTCCTATGTTATCCACCTCTCACCTTACATACTAATACCTCCTAGAAGTCTCTCATAATCTCAAACAACTCCATTTCCCCTTATTGATATAGTTGTCAGGTGATTTCAAAATTACCCAAGGTTCTAAATAAAAGTTGGATACATCCCAAGAGGAATATTAGGACCCCTTCAACTCACCTAAAGCCAATATCATTATTTATACACCATTACCAAACCCATGAAGTTATTAAGTAATGCACACTCATAAATAAACATGTATAGTAGTCTGTATCATAGGGGCCACCTACATAGAACATGGAGTTAAACCCTTGTTAAACTTTACCAAGCCTTGAAAAATCCCACTAAGCCTCATCCATGCTTCCAAGAACCTATCTCACACCAAGTGTCATATATTATTAATTACAACACATTATAATTGATATTAAAATTTAATTTAATTAGGTATAATCACCTAAATACTAATCTAGAATTCTCATGAAATCAAAACTACAACTAACTACCTAGAAAAGACCCATAACACACCCCCGACTCTATCCCAAACAAAATACCTATAACTCAATTCCTGGATAATTTCAAAACAATTTAATTTAATTTTAAAACCATAAATATATCTGTTAGTTAACATACCTCCCTAGAAACGATGTGTGTCTACATGATGTTGTCACCACAGGATGTCATCTATGAAATCCAATAAAATTCCCCACCTTCTTTGGTCGATTCAACCATGATCTAGTTAAATTGACAATGAAACCTTGCCCTCTTTGCACCAAATCAATGATAAACAAGGGGGAAAATGAAAGAGAGTAAGAGGAGGATCTTACGTAGAATCATCATAAAAATTCTATAAAATATATCCCCACTAATGGGGATAAATAGAGTGGTAGTGGAGGGGGAGAGCCTACCGAATGGCTCCTCCTTGATTCTTTAACCACTAAAATCTTAAGGAACACATACCCCAAAATGAGAAAAGTGACCCTACTAAAAAATCATATGAAAAATGGTTCATTCCAGGAAATCATCAATGACCTCTATGAAAAACCCCCTTTTATGACTTGAAGGAACTATATAAACTCCTTTCATGGAATGAATGACCGTTTACATTGTTAATGTCCATAAACTACTATTTTTCAGTAGCCTGACATCTCACTCATTCTTCAAGGCCATCACAAAAACCTCATATTCCACTCAAAAATTAAACCCTATCCAAAAACACCATTTCTGTGCATCAAAGTTGTTAGATTTTCAATCCAATTCCCAATTCATAAAATGAACTTCCCACCAGATCAAAATTCAAAATTCTCCAAAATGAAATGACCCAAAAATATATGAGGCATTACAAATGAAGTATGAAACATTATTAATAAGAGTAAAAGGTGAATAAATCATTAATTAAATAAAAATAACAGGAACATAAAATATTTATCCGTGTGGTTTTCTATGAAAATCATCACTCCAATTGCAACTATGGAAACATAGAAGATAACAAAAAAATTATATATGTGTTGAGAGAGAAGTGAATTAATTGAATGAATGTTTCAGTGAGGCTATAAATAAGAATTAAATCTAATAATTATATATATATATATATTCATTTGAAATATGGTTATTGGATATATTGTTGTTGAAAATATGGTCATTGTATATATGATCATTGAGAGTATCAAATGGGTATGTTATGTAATTGAAAATGACATAATATATAATTTTTGAATGAAATAAAATGCTAATATTTAATTAAAATATTTTTTTATAAGAAATATTTTTATATGTTATATTATTGTTATTATTATTAGTAAAAACTGATTTTATGCATTTATAATATTCAAAGAATTATTTTAACACCAATAGATTGTTATAATTAAATGGTTAAAAGATGAATAATTAAACTTAATAGGACGAAATTAAAAAAAGATTATCATATTTTTCGGTCTGTGCTATGTAGATGGAAGGAAAAAAATGCAAGGAAACATTATGGAGTAGAGTGTTAGTGAAAGGAAACATCATGAAATGGATATAGTGAGAGGAAACACCATGGGAATTCCAGAAAATTAATTAGAGATTGGGGTTGATAATATAGAGGCATCCTAAAATAATTTTTGATATGGGGTCTGATTGAAATGGTTTGAATTATAATCTAGGTAATGAAACCATTGATTATATAGGTTTGATCTCATATATGGAAGGATTTGTTATAAACTACAATGATATAGGCCAAGCCATAGAGGTGATCAATAAATTCTTGATGTTATGGGAGAATTGAGGGTACCCATGTCATGAAGAGTAAGATACACTAGAAATAGATTAAAGTCCAAAATAAATATATGAATGTGACATGAGATAATGTTACCTACTTTGTGAAGTGTATATATTTTATAGTGTAATGGATTGATAATTTAGAATCAATAGAACTCCACAATATGAAGTTGTAGACCATGTTGTAGACATAAAGGAGTGGAATAATTCTATACCATAGAAGAGTATGGCACTATGGCAAGGTTATTTTTGGAATATAAAAGTAAATTTGACGATTATATCCTATAAATATTTTCATGGTTATGTCTTGTTACATGACACAACCAACATAGTAGATGCAATTAGTTAAGTTCAAAAATGTCATGTTATGTTATAAAGGGGTTTGTTGCACCAGGATTTTTGTTTCATGAAGAATTAGAATAGAAGTCACCATGCGCTAATAAAATTATTCATTTGAAGTTATTTGGGAAGCAAATATCTACTCAATCAAATTAAATGGTGATGATTTAAGGGAATAAGTTCCAAATATCAAAATCAAATAAGGAGAAGTATGAAGGTAATTATAGTTTGATTTCAAAATTCAAATTATTTAAAAATAAAATGTATAGTTTTTTAAATTCTAATATATAAAATCTAAAATATGTAAAATAGAGTTAACATAGAAAGGGGAAATATGTGTTCCTTAGATAAAGGTGTCAAAAACTTGGACTTTATTAGAGATCCATTTTATAAGAAAATTGAGTTGCTGTTGTGCGTATCTTTTTGAAGATAAAATTTAAAGGTCATTAAAAATTTATAAGAAGATTTAATTTAAGTATTTTAAAGTATGTATTTATTTAAAAGTATAAATTAAGAATACATAATAAATAAAAAAACATTTACCGAATTATTAATTGGATTTTTTTTCTTTTGATTAAAGACTATTTGAATACCAAAGTCACAACCCTTCTCACAATTAGTTGTACAATACATAATTAGAATTTGGAGTAGCACTTATAATATATAAATGAATATATTTTTGGGAGATGTATATTCAAGTAATATAATTTCCTTATAATTATCATGATATGACCTTCATGTCAATAAACTAAGAAGAGATATACAAGTCTATAAATTGATATGTTTAACCATTTTTGATGTAGTGAGTGAAAGATATGAAGAGTTCATTATACATGGTTAAGAAGTGATCGATTCTTAAATTTTTAATCAAAATTAGTGAGATAGTAGTTATTTTCAATATTAACATATTATTGACATGTTCTACTTGTAGTAGTCTTTTATAGGTAAACCAAATATAATCAGCATAACCCTATTTGAATTTACATTTCCTCATCTGTGTGATTGTGTGAAAGTGAAATTAGAGGTTGAATTGTGTTCTCTTTCAACAAGATAACATGATCTTGAAGAAAAGTACATAATGAAAATGTTTAAATTTTATGTCACCTTTACCCCCTAACTCTTAGGGTTTTATGGGTTCCTACAATTGGTATTAAATCCAATACTTTCTATTGTGAATTCAACTTCAAATTTCTATCTAAAGAAGATTTTTTATCTAAACGTATCAATTCTATTTTTATTTTGGAAGTTGAAACTTATTGATATGATATTAACTTATCATGGATCTTATTTATCAATATTAAAATGATTCATGGGGAGTTATTGATCTTTATTTAGATCCATAGGGTTCTATTGTAGAATTAGATATTAAATAATAGAATAATTATAATATTGGAGGACTGATGAAATAATATTATGAATATATGTAAAACAACATAAGGCTTAACTGAACTGGATTGAAAATGCTATTGAATACCTAGATACAACTAATAATGAATAAAATTAATAAGTTTTTAAAATTAAAAGGATAATGAACAAGGTAAGTTTATTGAAATTATGTTTTCTTTTTTGAATAGATAAATAAGAAAACTCTTTAGGAATAAATATCTATATTACAAAAGAAGACTTATGAGGACCCCTCAAATGATGATTGGTTTGAATGTAAAAGATTCAATGGATTTAGTTGTGAAGATTATTCACATGATAATTATGATAATACTAATGAATAAGGGATGTAAAAGGTTTTAAATAAGGTAAGTGAAGAAGAGCATCACAAAAATATTGAATCTCTTGAGAAACTAATAAAATAATATAATGAAACCACAACAAGACTTTATAAGGTTCTCATTGATAAATAATTTCTTGGAATATGTTTCCTTGATAATTCAAAGGAAAAAAACAAAGGAGTTGAAAATGAATGATCAATCAATGTTTTTTCATTAAAAGTTGAATTCAGTAGAAAGATCGTTGAAATATGGAATAGATTTCAAAAATTAATATATAAATATAAAAGTAAAAAATAATTAAAGAAATTTATAGTTATTTAGAATATCTATAATAAAGAAATGAAAATCAATAATGAGTACTCAAAATAGAATAATAATAAAAAGTGATATATTTGTTAGATGAATGATCTGAGCTCTCCATGAAGTACTTCAGTTTGGTGGTAATGTTGATAAATGTTGAAGACACAATGGTAATAAATAATAATACTTAGTGAATATTTATGAAGTCATAGAGAAATTATAAATAATGTATTGATGATAAAATATATTTTTTTTTCAAAACTAATTTGAGGGATGATATATCATCATCTAAATAAATAAATAAATAAACAATGAACTATAAGAAGGATATAACATGTGTTCATGATAGAAAATCAAAGAAACAAAATAATAGAGTTAATAAATAGATTTAATTAAGAAAGAGGATTCAAATATAACTATATGTTCTTCTATTATGATATTACTAATCATATAGTTATATTTGGGGAGAATCAACATGAATGAGTTTAGATTTTAATAGGAAAAAATTAACTACATTAATGCCATGTAAAATAAGGTAAATTCATATTCTTCTTATTATTATCCAATCATTCATGATGTCAGTGGTTTGAATAAAAAATTAAAATTATGAATATAGTTTATTGTCAGTCAAATAAATTCACATTATAACTTTGAAGTAATTTTTTATTTTTTTGGATAGTAAATAGATGTGATGTGAAAATGCATAATAGAACTTGCAGGATAGAATCCATGGAAGAGAAGAATATGTTGTGATCATTATAGGAGAAGATGTTATGAATGTTATTTCAAAGGAAATTATTAAAGATATTGAAATATGGTAAGAAGATAAGGAATGATGATGGAGAACACTACTTTTTTAAATAGTAGAAATAATGTTAGTATGAAAATTGAATTTGTGACACTAAATAATGGATTCAAATATTTGGAAAAATATTAAATAAAATATCAAAGGGATTTGTTTCAGATTTCAATGATGTTTTGATAAAATAGCCTACATGGAAGGAAAATAATTATTCATGGAGGGAAAATATGAAATTTGAATATATCCTCAATGAAATTAAAGAATAAGTAAAGAAAAAGTAGTCTCTTTAGAATTTAGAACTAAAATTACATGAAGAGACTTATACCGTTGGAATTGGATGTATTATTATGAAAGGAATGGAATATTGGACAAGTAGAATCATCAAAAATATTTTAATATAAGGAATATATATGAAGTCAAAGGATAAGGAGAGTGATAAATCACAGACTCGTGAGGAACATGGAATTAATGGTTTTAATGAAATAAATAACACTAAGAAATACAATAATGAGTTTGTAAGTTTCATAAATAAAGTACATAAGGAATAATAATGCATAAGTGGGATTAGTTAATCTTTGGAGAGAGATACTCATGTAAAAAAATTTAAGAATGTGAATAGAAAATAATTTCCACGAATCCTTTGAAGAAAAATATAAGCAAAGGGGTGCATTATCATAGAAAACCAATATCTTTTACTTAAGGATGTTTTGAGGTACCCATATTTTCAAGTTATATATATATATATTGACATGGGATTAAGGGGGATATACGATCCATGGGGAATATGAATTTTAAATGAATTAAAAGTAGGTGAATAAAGAATAATAGGATAAATGTTTATTAAAATAGATTTATTTCATTGAGAATAAATAAAACTACTATAAGTGCTATTTGAATTATCCAATATGATGTCAAAGAAGATATTTATATATTTAAGTGTTATTTACAATGGTAAAAGAATCAAAGGATTAAACTATAATTTGGTTTATAAACTGAAAGAATAAACTTATTAAATATATAGATTCATGTAGTAATGAAGAAATTCAATTCGTCTTAGGGCCAAATATGGTATTAAATTGAAATAAATAAATGATATCTAGTATTAACCTTAAAAATTTAAAATTAATATGATTATACAAGATGGAATAATGACGTATAACTACTATAAATATTGTTTTGAATAAAAATATTTTTCAAGGAAAAATGTGAGTTTTCCGATTGGTGTTAAGGAAATTGTAGAATCCAATTATTGGAATCAGTCCTTACAAAGAAGTAGAAATAATTGAAAATTATATATGAAAACTATTCAAGAAGAAACCATATTTATGAAGGAATTTTTTTCTATCTATTTATAAATAAACTATTTAGTATCATCTATGTATTTTTTTAGGATACTTAGTGTTTATGAGAAGATTGAATAATGATATGTAAATAGTGTCTTTGTGCTGAAACTTCACAAAATATTTGGTGTTCCGAACTGAAGAAACAAAGTGGATTTTTGATGATCATTCTACTATTTATTGACTTCATATGAGAATAGGGAATTTCTATGAAGAAAATAATATCATGTATATGAAGTGTCTTCACTAGTTACCCAATTATATGTGATATCAATTGTTTCAACATGTTGTATTCCTCACATTATGTGTTCTACTCGTTATAAACAGATGATTTTGTGTGAATGTTATTAATATAACATGTATTTTGTTATTGATGTAATTTTATTACTCAAGATACGATTTATTAATAGAAATTAATGATAGATATGGATCACATTGATGTTATTAACAGACTCTTGTTTCCTACAGCAATTTTTGATTGAGTTGGAATGGAGGATTTATTGATATCTTATTTCCATGTGGTAAATTTACCCACTAGATTTGTTGAGAAGATTTAAATTTTAATATATTTTTAATTTAAATAGGATACATTAAGGGGTATATTAAAGACGTTCAAATGTTTTGAAAATATTTTTTCATGTGGTATGTCAATAGTTTTAAAGCTGAATGTGATGGGGGAGTATAGTTTCCCTTATTCTAGAATTCTTATAGGTATGACTAAATATTTATTTTTCTTATAAATATTGTGTAAGAAGTATGTTGACAAAGGTGAAGTAAAGATAATGAAAATTCCATATAAAAAGGGTAAAACCAAATGTTTTTATTTAATTCAAAAAGAGGGAGAAATGAAAAAATGGAGAAAAATACATAAAATAATTATGTTTAGAGAATCATGGACTTAGAGAGAAAGGGGAAGAAATTTTAACTCCATATTTAATAGTTGTTGGTTTTTATGGAATAATTTATTTTCAACAAAATATAATGTGGTAGATTTTCTCAACCAAGATGTTATATATTGGATTTTTTTACAATCCCAAAAGGTGATTGATATATGGATTGGAAATCATTGATGAATATTAAAGGAAAATCACATGAGGATGATGAATTTAATCACTTAAAGTTTCATGGAGAATAATTACATGGTTCATAACTGAAGTTATATCTTGAATTTATATTTAATAAATTAAATTAAATAGTTTCCATGTGTTTTCTAAATTTTTTAGTTTGAAAATTTGAAGGATTTATCATCACTATATCATAGTAAATTTAGATAATCTATAGTGGATGAGGAAATGGTTATATTAATCATATTTTTAGTATGTTAAAGGATCATTAAGTAATTTAAAGAAGATTAAATTTAGAATGAGAAGGAATTTTTTTATTCTAGAAGAAGTAGGTAGAAACCACAATGCAAGGAAGTGAAACATACCTTGATTGCTGAGACTTAATCAAAAAATGAAAAAGAATTAATAATTTCATAAGGTTGTTTTCATAGTTCAAAAGAGTAATTTAATTTTTCAAATTTGGTGTTTCAATTTTTATCACACTGAAATACAACTGATCATTCCCAGTGGTGAATGAAAATTAAAAGAAAATAGGAAATCATTAAAGTTAGGGAAACCTGAGTAGCCAGCTATCTATGGGTGTTTATAAACAAGCTCCAAGATATCCCTTAATTGAGGCAGTGGTGATGGAGAAATGATACCATTGTATGTCAAATCTAGGAATAAGGTAGGAATATGATTTATTAAAACACCATGGATCATCCTTTCAGTGCAAGGTTGCACCAGTGAAGTGTTCGTAGTGTAGGGTGATGCTATTGTAAAATATAAATAGTTATTGGATCACTGATGTTAATAAAGGAGAGGAAAACCGAATTAAACTTCAGTATGGGATTCAACCAAAATGGGTTATTTTTTAATCTAGGTGACCATACTGTAGAGAACATAGGTTCTCTTTTATACAAGGAAGGTTTTGTTACATATCATAAAGTTAGAGGCTACACTAAAAAGGTAATTAGGAAATTTTTAGTTCCACTAGAAATTTAAGGGTACCCATGTATTGGATAGTAGGATAAACCCCAACTATATTAATTCCCAAGATGAACATATGAAGACTATGTTATTGTATATTCCTTAAAAATTTATATAGTGTGTCTGGAAGATCAAATGATTAGTATATCTCTTGTCTATAGATTTACACAATATAAATTTGTAAACCAAACCATAGAAAAGAACGAGTGGAATAATTCTACACTAAAGAATAAAATTTCATAATAGAGATATTTCTTACTAGATCAAAGGAAATTTAATTTTATAGTAAATAATAATTTTCACCCTAAATCCTTGTTATAAGACACAACCTACATAGCAGTTGGAATCAATTAAGTTCATAGTTTCCTCAATATAATGTAGAGGTGTATATTGCACCAAATTTATTTTTTCATAAATAATTTAAATAGAAATTACCATTTATAAGTCTATGTATCCATGGTAATTTATTTGGGAAACCTACAATCACTTATTAAAATTCAATAGAGATGATTTATTTGAAGAAGATCTGGTGGTTAGAATTGATTCAGGAGAATTTTGAAGGTAATTATAGTTTTAATCTGAAATTAAATTTTATGGATAAATAAATAGCTTGTAATATGTTAATATTGAAAGAATAAAATAAATAAAATATATTTAATAGAGAAATAGGAACCATGTTTTCCTAGGAAGAAGGTGATAACAACGTGAACTTCACTGAAGAACTAGTTTTGAACAAAATTTAGTTGTTATTGTACGTATATTTCTAAAAATAAAATTTGGAAGATGTTTTTCAAATCTATGAAGATCATATTTCAATATTTTCAAGGATATTTCTGGTTTTAATGATAAAATAAGAATAAATACTAAACAATAATTCCATTTATAGGATTATTATATGATTTTTTTCTATTGAGTGAATACTGTTTAAAGATCAAATTTATAACCCTTCTCACTAGGAGTTGAAAAAATATAGAAGTATAATTTTGAGTATAACATGGAATACACCAGGAATATATTATCAAAGGCAAAGATTCAAGGAATTTCAGTTCCTTATAATTATCATGAAATAACCTACACATTAATTATTTAAGAAGAGACCTACAAATCTATAAGATGATATTTATAACCCTCTTGGAAGCAATGAGTGAAATAGATGAAGGGGTTTTAGACCATGGTTAAGTAGTGATCTCTTCCTAAAGTTTATTATCACCATTAGTGAAGTATTTATTATTTAGTATATCAACCCATTTTTTATATTTTCTTCTTGGAGTATCCTTTTACAGGTGGACGAAGTAAAATCAGTGTGTCCCTATTTTCAATTACATTTCTGTATTTGTGTGAGTGTGTGAAAAAAGAAATAAGATATTGAATTGTGTTCCTTTTAACAAGAGAACAATATTCTGAATAAAAGAGGAGAAATAAAATGATTAAATCAGATTTCACCTTAATTCACACACCCTCTTATAGTGTTCTAGGTTCATACAAGTTTTATTAAATATAATAGGTTTTATTCTAAATACAACCTAAATTTTTTCTATAGAGATAATTTTGTATCTAAGACTATCAATTGTATTTTTATTTGGAAGCTCAAAATTAAATATGTATTATTATTTTTCTTCGATGTTATTTATGAAGATCAAAATGAACCATAGTGAGTTGTTGATCTTGAAATAGATTTTGAGGGAGTTATTAAAGAATTATACATTCAAAAAAAGAACTAAGATATTAGAGGACTAATTAAATAATCCTATAAATATATTGAACAGTATGAGGGTGAAATAATATGAATTGAAAATGTAATTGAATATCAAGTTGAAAACTATAAAGAATCAAAATAAGGTAGTGTCTTGAATCAAATACGGATGAATAAGCCATGTTTATTGAAAAAAAGAGTTATTTTTTAAGAGAAAAAAGAGATAATTTTGTCTCTTGAGGAAGAAAATACTATATTAAAAAATAATACTTATGAGGATCCCTAAAAAGTTGATTTTTTTGAAATTAAAAATTTCAGTGGATTTACTTATGAAGATGAGTTACAGGAGTATAATGATAATAATAATAAAAATGAGTTGTAAAAGGTTTTAATTAAGGGTAGTGAGGAAGAGATTTGGAAAAATATTGAAACACTGGAGTAGAAAATTAAAGAATCAGATCAAAAAATAACAAGACTTTCTAAGGATCTCATTGATAAGGAAGTTCAAGAAATATATTTTCATGGTAAGGAAAAGTTGAAAAATAAAAAAGTGGAAGATGAAGTCTCAAACAATATTTTCGAAAGAAATTTATAGTCAGTATAAGGAGTAATAAAATATTGAAAAACTATCAATAACTCATGGTCATATGTAGAAGGAAAAATAATTAAATAAATTGGGAGTTCTTTAGAATCTATATAGGAGTGAGATGAAAATCAATAAATCCTGCTTGGAAAATAATATGAAGACAATGTAAGATATTTTTTAGATGAAATATCTTAGTTTAACATAAACTGATTCTTTTTGGAGGTAATTTTGAGAAAAGTTTAAGGCTCTATTGAAGCAAATAAAATGACTAAGTGTATATTTGTTGAGTAATAATGAAATCATGGAGAACGTTTTAGTGCTAAAAGATCGACTATTTTCAAAAAAATTTGTTTGACAGATGATGCATCACCGTCCAAAGAAATCAAAAAATATGAAATGAACTACTTGAAGAAGATACAAAAGAGTTCATAAAGAAATATTAAGGGAGAAATCATGGATTGAAGAAAGATATTAAATTAAATGAGTGAATTCAAGGAGATAAATATTTTTTTCTATTGTGGAATGAGTGGCCATACAATTGGATTATTTGAAACAACCATGGGAATGATTTTAGATTATGATTGGAAGAAAAGATAAAAGACTTTAATATAATAAAAATTAAGGTATAATTCATATTTTTATGATTATTATCCTTCTATTCATGATTTAAATGGCTTCAATAGAATATAAAAATTAGAAATAATGGTTATGTTAAGAGAAATAAATTAAAATTATAAATTTGAAGGCATTTAATATTTTTCAAGATAAGAAGGGTACATAATGAGTAAATGAATAATGTAATTTGTTCAATGAATTCCATGGAAGATAAGAAGAATTTGTATTCATTATTGGAGGAAATGTTATAAATGTAGTTTTAAAGGACATATTGAAAGATATTGAAATATGTAAAGAAGAGAATGAATGATGAGTAATAACAATACTTCTATAACCACTTAAAATAAATTTGGTATAAAAATATAATATTTTACAATAAATAATATACTAAAATGTTTGGAAAAAGATAAAAAAAACTATCAAATGGATGTGCATATGAATTAAAAGGCTATTATGATATAAAAGCCTTCATGGAAGGAAAATAATTAATCATGGATAGTTAAGAAGAAATAGTAATATTCCACTTGGATATGAAAGAAGATGTAAAGAAAATGAATCACTTTAGAATATTAAAAGGAAAGAATGTGAAAATACAAATAGTCCTTGTAGAGGATGTCTCATTATAAAAGAAAATAAAACATACACAAGTGGAATCAAGGAAATTATTTACACACTGGGAGCATATATAATTTAAATGGATAAGGAGAGTGAGGAAGCATCGACTCATGTGGACTAATTCATCAGTGATTTTACTAAAATAAATACCTCAAATAAAGACTTTAATGATATTATAAGTGACATAGAATATTCACACATGTAAGAATAAATCATAAGTAGGGTTAGTTATACTTTTAAGAAATATAATTTTCTAGAAAAATTAAGAATTTGAAATCAAACACTCAAAAAGAAGTATGTTCAAGTGGTGAAAAATAGAAAAAAAATCACCATATAGTCTTGGAAAACAATTGAATCAAAGCATTAGATTTTCATGGCCAAATAAAGTATTTTACTTGAAGATATTTTAAGTTACCCCTATCCTAGAGGTTTATATATATTTTTTGATATAGGATTAAGGGGAGATAAAATCCTAGGGGAATATTCCCTATGTTTGAATTAAAATGAGGTGAATAAAGAATAAGTGGATAAATGTTCATTAAAATATATTAATTTAATTGAGAATATATAAAAATTCTACAAGTGTTATTTGAAGAAGACACTATGAAATTAAAGTAGAAATTTATTTCAACAAGTATTATGACCAATAGTAATAGAATAGAAGTACTCTACTATAATTTTGTTGAAATATTGAGAGAAGAAACTTATAAAATCATGTTATTCATGCGGTAATGAAGAAATACAATTAGTGTAAATGATAAACATGATCTAAAATTGATATTTAATAGTCTCTTTGAGAAATTAGAACTAAATATGATTACTAATTCTAGAATAATGAAGTACAACTCATGTAGTGCCTGATTTAAAGTAAAATAGTTGTCAAGGACACATCCATGTTTTCTAATGGTATCAAGATTATCATGGAATTATATTCTTCGTATTTGGCCTTATCCCTAAGTTTTCTTCTTTAAAAAGTATATGGGATGCCTATTTAAGAAGTATCCATATTCATGGAGGAATATTTGTTCTATCAATTTATGAAATAATATTATAGTATCATATGATTGTTTTTCAGGATATATAAGGTTGATGAGATGGTTTAATTTTCATTTGTAATTGGATTCTAAGTGTTCAAGATTGACCCAATATCTAATGTTCATAACTAAATAAACAAAAGAAATTTTTGATGAAAATTTTATAGACAATTAGACTAATATGAGAATGGTGAGTTCCTGTGAAAAAAAGAGGTCATTGATTTCATGTGGTATAACTAGTTTCCCATTTACAAGTGATATCAACAGTTTCAATATGTGGCATGTCTCAGACTATTTATTTTATATTTTATACACTGTTAAATTTGTGTGAATGTGATTAAGATCACAAATAGTTAGTTTTTGAAGGTATTTTACAACTCACCCTGAAAGTTCTTAATAGAAACAAGTAAGTTATATGGGAATAATCAATGTCATGGATAAAGAATATGGTTTTCTATACCGAGTTCCAACTCATTAGTATGAGAGGATTTATTGTTGGATCACTTCCATGTGGTAAATTCACACACTGGATTTGGGGAGAAGATTATAGTTTTAAGAGAATTTGAATTGAAAAAGTTTACATTGAAGTAATTATGGATGAAGTTCAATGTTTATAAAAATAATTTTATAAGTGTTATATCAAGAGATTTGAAGGTGAATATAAAAGGGTTGTATAGTCTCTTATTTTGGAATTTTTAGAGGTTTAATTATATATTTATTTCACTTATAAATCTCATATAATAAGTATTTTGAAACATGGGGACTAAAGATAATGAATATGAATCATAAAAAGGGAGGAAAATGAACCTTTATATTTTATTGAAAAATGGGGATAAATAAATAAATGGAGAGAAATCCATAAATCCTTATATTTAGAGAATCTTGTATTGAGAGATAAAAGGGGAGAAATTTTTACTCTATATCTTATAGTCATAAAATTTTTAAGAAGTGTGTATTTTCTGAAAATCCAAAGGGAGGTATTGTTACGAAAAAGAAGTTGTATGTTGATTTTTTAACAATCCTCTAAGGTGGTTGATATATGGCTTGACAATCATTGATTAATGTTAAAGTAAAATAATATAAATATGATGATTGTAATCACTTATAGTTTCATGATGAAGATATAATTTATTGAATACTAAAGGTATATATGGATTTTAAATATTATATATTAAATATCATATTTTCCCAGTGGTTTCAAACTTTTAGGGTGTAAATGTGTAGAGGATTTATCATTAGCAATCTATGGTGAATTTAGATAAGTTGCAGTGTATGAGGAAATGGCTATAGCAAAGATATTTTTACTTTAATAAAATACACATGAAGTTATTTTTATAATATTAATGTTGAAATGAGTAGGATTTTTCGGATTCTAGAAGAATCAGACCAAACCCATAGCACAAGGAATATCACTACACCATGATTGTTGAGACATAACTGATAAATGAAAAATTCCTTATATTTTTAGTAAGTTTGTTTTTTAAGTTAATAAGAGTAATTTAATTTTTCATATTTTATGATTCAATTTGTACCATATTGTGAGATCACTGACCAATCATAGTGGTGAATTGAGTTTAAAAAAATTGACAAGCCGAGGCTATGACCACCCATGTAGTTAGAAAGGCGTGGACACTACCAACCAATATCAAAGGAATCCCTAGACTAAGGAAACAATAAAGGGGTAAAGATATCATTAAAGGTTAGTTCTAGGGGAAAGTAAGAAGAATGATGCGGAGTATAGTGTGCGTGCATGAAGAAATCGATGAAGAGGTCATAGTTTGGGGTAACACTATGGGAATTTCTGAGTAGTCATTAGAGCACTAGGGTTATTAAAGGGGAGGTTTCCTAAATGAAAGTATGGTGTGGTATTAAACCAAAATGGGACATGTTTCTCTTCTGGTGAGTACAGAGTAGAGTACATATGTTTGATTTCACTTAAGGAAGGATTTTTGACACATCAAAGAGATGGATTCCATGTAATAGAGGTGATCAAAAAATTATTAGTTCCACTAGAAATTACAGGAAACACAAGTCATAGAGAGCTGGCTATTCGAAAACTAGATTAAATTCTAAAAATAAAAAGATTCATACTGTATATAAACATGTTCTTTATGATAATAAGAGTTTATGTATGGTAGTAAAAATGATTGAGATATTTAGACCATGTTATAGATAGGATGGAGTGAAATACTTCCATGAAACAGAAGAGGATTTCACTATTGAGAGGTTTTTTGGTACATCTAAAAAATATAAATATTATATAAAAATTTTAACTCTAGATTCAGGTTACACACTAAAAACTATATAATATTTGATATCAATTAATTTAAAAAATGACTCATTACATCACAATGGGGTATGTTATAACATGATTTGTGTTTACTAAATAATTTTAATAGAAGTGGCCCTATATAAATCATAGGTTGTATTGGATATTATTTTTGAAACATAAAAAATACTTATTCAATTTCAACGGTAATGATTTAATGTAAGAGAATACATTGGTTGGAATTAAAGTTGGAAAATTTTGTAGGTTATAATATTTTGAATTTTAAATACAATTTCTTAGATATATAAGATATTTATGTATATATTTAATGATATAGAAGGAAGAAGAAATAAAATCAGGTTAATAAAGAAATATTAATTATGTATTACTTAGAGGATAGTGACAACAACATGAACATTACCGAACATTTTTTTAAAAGAAATTTGAGTTGTCATTGTGCATATATTTCTGAAGATCAAATTTTAAATTCATTATTCATATCTATAAAGATTAATTTTTTTGGATTTTCAAGGATATATATAGTGTTAGGGAGAAATAAATAATATATACTGAATAATTATTCCTTTTCTTGAATTATTATCTAAAATTTTGTTTGATGTTGAGTGTAGTCTGTTTGAAGTTCAATGTTTAAACCCTTATCACAAGGAGTTGAAAAAATATAGAAGAGTAATTTGGAGCATCACTTGGAATAAATTAGAGAATATTTTTTGGAAGATGAATATATAATTCATACTAGTAACTTATACTGATATTAAAATTAACATCATGCTAATAAAATAAGAAGAAATCATTAATCTATAAACTAATATTTTTAACCCTCTTGGAATCAGTGAGTGAAAGAGAGGAAGAGGCCATGGACCTTGTTAGGATTGTGATCTAATCTTGAAGTTTTTAATCACAACTATTGAAGTAGTAATTATTTTAAATATCAACACATCATTGATAAGTTCTCATTGGAGAATAATTTTATAAGGGAACCTTTTAAAATCAGTATGTCCCCATTTTAATTTACATTTATGTATCTATGTGATTTTCGGAAAAAGAAACCAAAGGTTTAATTGGGTTCCTTCTAATAAGGGAGTGAAATTTTAAATAAAATAAAAGAAGAGAAAATGTTTAAATCATTTTCACATAGATTGACCCCTCTCAGGGTGTTCAAGGTTATTATATGTAGTATAAAATATAGGGGATTGTATTGTGAATTAAATTTTATTTTTTGGTTGAATAATGTTTTTTAATAATTCCAATCAATGTTTTCTAATAAGTTGAAACACGATGTTCTATTATCAGTTTATCATGGATCTTATTTATCATGAAGAGAACAAACCAGAGGGAGTTTCTGATCATAAATTAGAGCTTGTGGGTGCCCTTGCAGTATTAGATATCTTACCAAAGAATAAAAATAATATTGAGGTACTATTGAAGGATTCTTATGAATATGTTGAAAAACATGAGGATAAACTGACCTAACATGATAAAATTATTGAAGATCAAGATATAACTAAAAAAATAAAAAACATGTAGTGTCTTGAATAAAAGGGATGGTTAAAAATATATAGATATTTAAAGTCTGATTTGTTCTATTTAAGATAGAAATTATATAATTATATATCTTTAGGAATAAATTGATATATTAAAAAAATAAGTCTTCTGAAGATACCTCAAAAGATGAATTATTTGAGTGTAAACATTTATGTGGTTTTAGTTGTAAAGGTGACTCACATAAGTATAACGATAGAACTGATGAAGAAGAGATGGTAAATGATTATCTTAAAGGTAGTGAGGAAGATATTTAGAAAAATATATAATCTGTTATGAATCCGTTGAAATAATATGATGATACTAGAGAAGTAATTTCTAAGGATTTCATTGAGAAAGAAGTTCAATGAATATGTTTCCTTGATTTTCAAATGAAACAACTAATGAAGTTAAAGTTGAATTGTCAATAAATATTTTTGAATAAAATTTGAATAAAATATAAGGTTAATTAAAATATATAATAATAGTCAAGAATTCACTATTAAATATAAAAGGAAAGACAATTAAATAACTTGATAGTTCTTTAGTATCTTTGATGGATGGAAATGAAAATCAACCAAGTCTTATCAAAAGAGAATATGAAGGAAATGTAATATGTGTGTTAGTTGAAAGATCTAATCTCAACTTGATGTGATTTTTTTGGATGCAATGTTAAGAAATATTGAAGACTCGATGGAAACAAGTGAGAATACTCATTTCATATATTTTGAGTCATCAAGAAGGTCTAAAGAATGTTTTTATTCTAAAAGATAAATTATTTTCCGAAAAATCGGATCGAGGGATGATGCATCATTATCTAAATAAATAATGAAATACACAATGAACTATAAGAAGGATATAACAAGAGTTCATGAATAAAAAACAAAGTAATTTTAGAGAATGAAGAAATACATTGAATTAAATAAGTTCATTCAAAGAGAGAAATGTGATCTTATGTGTTTCTATTGTGGAATTCCTAGTCATAAAATTATATTTTCGAAGAAGATAAATGAAGGATTTTATATTGCGATAGGAAGAAAATATCAAAGTATTTCATGACTCAATAAAGATGCTATAATTAAAATAATTATAATTATTATCCATTAAATCGTGGTTTTGATGGTTTGAATAGAGAATAAAAATTACGAAGAAATTTTATACACATACCAAAAAATTCAAGTTATACCTTTGATGACATTTTTATTTTTGTCATCAGTAAGGTCCCATAATGAGTTAATTCAGAAGGATTATTTTGGGGTGGAATCCATGGAAGAGAAGAAGAAGTTCATACCATTACAGGAGAAGTTGTTATGAATGTGGTTTCAAATGAATTACTTTAAGATATTTTAATATGGGAAGAAGATAAGGAATGCTGAGAAAGACCAATACTTCTCTAACCAGTACAAATCAAGTTGGTTTGAAATTAGAATTTGTTACATATAAGGGAATATTTAATTGTTTGAAAAATTATAAAACAAACTATAAAATGGATATGTGTCAGATATCAAGGGATGTTATGATAGAATATCCTATATTGAAATTTTCTAATTTCATTGAGAGTACATACAACTAATTTAAGTTGTATTTAAAGTATCCACTATGATTCCAAACCAGTGATTAATTTATACTAGTTGGTTTTTCAAAAATAAAGGAATAAAATGAATAGAGTAAAAGATGGATGTAGAATTAAAATAAGAAAATTACTAAATATTGAGATTCATATAGTAATGGATAAATTAAATTGGTTTAAGGTCTAAATATGATCTAAAATTGATATCAAGAATAGATATATAGAAGTGTCCTTAAAGAATAAGAATTGAATTTGACTATAATTTTGGAATAATTATGTAAAGTTTATATAGATCTAGATTCTAAGTAAAACAGTTTTCAAGAAAAATAAGTTATTTACAATTAGCCTCAAGACAATTAAAGAATTATATTATTGGTATTCGGCCGTACCAAAAAGTGAAAATCCGTGAAGAAGTATATGGATAACCCATTCAAGAAGTATCCATATTCATGAATGAATATTTATTATATATATGTATAAACTAAAAATATAGAATCATCTATGTTTTTTTAGGATACTTAAGGTTTTGGATGTAATATCCTATTCTGAAGGACACTCGACTGGTTCCTTGTCCAGGTTCGCCTCATGAACTTAGGCGCACCTCCCCGTATACTAAAGAATGAAAACTAGAAGTATGGGTCTAAGGAGGTATTTTCCAGATACTATACCCCAGTTTCAAATCTCACAATCACAAACTATTAAAAAAACATCACACACATTAGATTAAGTAGAAAAATAAATAAATTGAACATACTATAATAAAATGAAATGATACATACATAACCAAATGATCATACTCACATAAAACAACTGATCTCACACTAGACTGATAATGTATACAAAATAAACAGCAAATGAATAAATAAATACATCATGATTCTATTCTAAATCTGATTCAGGCCACATAATCACACTCTGTGACTCTCATTCTACACCATCCCATTCTTGAGACACCATAAAACTTGTTCCTCCACCCTGTCTGTCGTATAAACCTAAAAGTACACATAAGGTCTTTACACACACTAAGGTTCATTTATAGGTAGTGAGAAATGAATCTTAGTAGGACACCCCTATTATGATCCAATTACCTATTTTAATAACTACATGACCATGGAATATTCCAAGCCTAGTAGAGAAATATCTAAAGTAAAATAAATAAAAACAAAAACAACCATTGATCCTTAGGTTTGAGACCTTAACTAACCATACCTTCTTTAGCTAGTTATTATGTCTCTCTAAGAATGTCATGATATCATGCCAACCATATAATCACCATATCCTAGGATATAACCCAATCATACCCAATTATTAAGATCAAACAGCCAACCACTCACCATGAGTGACTCTTCAGCCAAATACTAGGTGTTCGGGGAATCCCTCCAAAACACAAGTACAATGAATGGATCAAATAAAATATTTGGGTGTACTAAGAAATCACAAAGTTAAATTCATTCCCCAAGTCACCATTATATGTTCCTGGATTATAGGTGTTCTAGGTATCCTGATTAGGTATGTGAAATATAATTGAGCTCGACTGGTCTGATCCTATGGTCGACCTAGGAATCTCCTCATCATAAAAATAGTGATCACAATCAAAAATCCTAAATGGATAGATCATATAAAACTAATCATCCTAGGTACCTATGGAATTATGGGTTTCCCATACAGATTCTATGTCAAATCCCAGTGTCCAGGGAATTATTTACATGGCTCAACATCTGAATCCCATGTGAAACTTAGAATCCATGATGACATCATGGTATAATCCATCTCACATAAGTACCTCAAGAATTAAAAAATAGGGTTCTAGGAAGAACCTTTGGGTACCCATATTATCCTCATCGTATGATATAAGGATCATGAGTTGGATCCTAAGAGGCACCATTGAGAATCAACCAAGATCACCCTCGTTATTCCCATTGGATGGGTCCCATGAAATATGCCTGGGTATCCATAGCTACATCAAAATAAATATGTAAAATCATAAATAAAATATATATCTTATTTCCAAATGCCAAATCCCGTTACCACATTCCACATATGCATGAGCTCACATGTTCAATATGAGTTCTAAGGTAACATCTTCTAGCATCTCTGCCCAAGCCAATAATGCACCCACTCAGGGTTGATCTTCTAAGGATAACCCACTTAGGTTCTATGGGTATAAAAACACATTGATGAATACCTATTGGAATCCACATAATCTTTATATAAGTGGAGGAATCCCTCTTGGAATAATATGGTTCAGAACATGAGTGGAGGAATCTCTCATGGGATCCTCAATCAAAGAGTAGTCTCTCAATCCAATGATTGTCTCTCAGACATAACACATCCCACAACCCAGTCACTAAAATATTATAGAATCATATGAATGGAGACAGCCTCAATCCCATCCCCTTTCCAACTCACTCTAGGTTAGACCAAACACCCAACCTATCCACTTCCTCAAGTCACAACTTAGTCCTAGTAAACAAGTAATGCCTGAAACTACACAATTCAAGGACCTTGGAAATCTAATTCTATATCCTCTAACCATTCACATGAACCTCATCTAGGTTGTATCCCATATCTCACTCTTAGAAGTCCATTAGAATCAATTACTGTAGGAATACCTCAATTCAATAACTTGATCTCACTTAAATGCCTCTTAAAATTCCTCAAATCATCCCAATTATTCCACTATCACATTATATGTGAAAAAACACTCAAAATAGACTCATAAATTATCCAATTATGGTGTTGGGGTAAAAAATCACCCAAACCCCTCAAATGGTTAATAAGGGATAAGTACGTGACGTGTATCCTGAGTACACAATGTGTACTCAGAAATCTCAACCCTAGCCTTGAATTTTTACATGTCCTAGGTATAATGAGGGTTTATCCATGTAATACTACTACAAGGCTAGAGCCCACATGGTGTCTAGTCATTCATTAATACCTGGTCAGGGGTCATTGGGGGTTTGGTCATGTACTACTACACAAACATGTCCCCCTTATAGAGGGTGTCTTCCTAGGTAGTTAGCCACATGGACATGTAGTGATACATAGTGTGTAATCTGAGTACAAAACATGTTGTCCAAAAAAAATTATCTTCCCAAAATATGAAGAACATACTATATGTGTTCATGAAACCACACATCATATGATTATGTTTTCCAAATGGAAAATCCTTAGATCCACTAAAAACCTCCGTTTATCCCAAAATAACCCCAAATCGACACCTATGGGGTCCCTAGAAACATATATAGGGATTTAAAACTACAAATATGTAAATCTATGGGGATTTTTGGAAACAATTAAAAACATTCTACGTAGGAATCTTTGGCACCTTGACCCATTCTCAATTGACACTATATATGAAGTATGACGATGCCAATTTCCCCCCTTCCCTCTTATTATAGCCATCTCATGTAATTGAGGATCCCTCCCAGATTCTATTATGCATAGTAAGGAGAGAGGAGTTTAATTAATTCAATTTAATTTAATTTATTTTAATTTCTTGTTTAAAATTATCATCATGGGTCCAGTAACCCGAAGTGGGTTTACACCTAACCTAATTAAAACCACCCATTTCAGACTTAAATGTGGATTTATAATCTCATTAAGATCCTCCATTCAAAATATATCATCATTTGAACACACACGAATAAATTAATATTGAATTAATTAAATATAACGTGGTCGATAAAAATTAAAATGACTCAGATTTCCATCAAAATATTGTACTTGGTTAATCACCATATTCCAGAATAAACAAAGTGGACATAAAAATTATTTGAGATCATATGGTAGGATAAATGACCATTTTACCCCTTATATGCATCCAAAATCAAAAATTCAAAAATTATACTCATTTTTACAACTTAAAAAAGAATATGGTCTTATAATATTCCCACTGTAACACTTCTCATCCCCTAAAATATTCAGTGGTCTTCCAACCACACATCTTGACCCACCTCTTCCATCAATTCATCATCTAATCATTATGATCTACTATGTAATGATAACCCGTTTTCCACTAAACCACTCCAAATACGAGTTATACACCCCATAAAAGTTCAATATACCACTTACCACGATCCACAAACTTCCATGAATGTGTCTGACTTTACCCGTCCATCTTGAGAAATCACAATGTTATCCACAATTCATCATCTGGTTCGTGGTGCTCCCCACTATATAACTCAAACAATAACTACCAATTCTGATCCACAATGCTCCCCACCATTATAATCACCTACCAAAACACATCCTTAGTGGTCCATTGACCCACTCAATATAGCTCCCACCACATCCTCTACCTTACCTAAATAATGGTTGTATCCACATGAGTGATCTGATACTCCCCAGTATATGAGTATCCTAATCGTCACTCCCATAACCAATGCAAATATCCTTGGGCCATGATCCATTCATAGTCACATTAAATGAATAGATATGGAAAAATAACTCAAACTAGATCTTGAACATGATACATTAGCCACCCATTCTCATATCAAAAGGAATGGAAACCTTTACACTCAAAAAATCACTTAAAATGAGGATCAAATCCTCTAATGGACTATGATTCCCACCGCACCCTAAGTATTTATACCAACCATTCTTTGAGAGTGGATGTAAAAAGTTCCACCATAGCTACACCACTCAAGCTTTCTTAAGACTTGATCAAACAAAATGAACCCAACCATGGTTCACCTAGGACTATGCATAACCCATGTGTACATGCCTTCACACCATAAGGATTTATACAAAAATCCATTCCAAACACCACTCTCCTCGTCAAGGAAGATTGATTACCAAGGAAACTATCATAATATATCCTACTCATAAAATCTACAAACAAAGAACATAGGATAACATGCCTAAACCACCAACCATGCTCCTCACGCTGGTTAGTTCCAAAAAGATAGAGCAACCTCAACACTCCTCTTAAAAATCGGCATAACTCCTATTACAAACATAACAACACACTTAACTGCCATCCAGTTTTGTTCTAAGTCTTCCTATCCCATACACAGTCTCACCCATGTACTAAAATGCATCCCATTAATATGTCCAGGCACACGACTAGTATGACACTCAAAATCTCACCTTGATATCAAGGTCCTTATGGTGCTAAAAATTCAAATGTGCTATCACTCAAGGTGATTAATACCATAAAACTAAATGAATCAGTACAACTTCACCACAGATTCAATAGAATATTCTAACCCATTTATGAAGAAATATAACACATAATCATGCTTCCTATCTCAATGTCACCCACGAACCTATGGCAACCCCTCTCACAGGTTTCCCTCAATCATCACAAAAACCTCAACTCACTAAACATTAGGTCAAATAGAAAGGTCTTTAGGTCTCTAGCCTATCCCAAAATCCATGTCTCACACTAATCCATATATGATGAAAACACCATATTCCTATCTTGTAATATCATGTAAATACAAGAACCAATACCCCACTCATGAGTCTCATATACATAAAACTAGAATCTCATTCCAAAACTATCCACCCAAACTGATTCTCACCAAGAATCTCCCATGAGACTTCTCCCTCAGGAATCCTAACCTCATGCAAGGTTATAAGTACATAATTTCATCATCTTAGAAGATATATACCATGTAAAACCATAACCACAAGGTTTGGCTAAATAGAATGTCATTCCAAGCTATATGGGAAAACACTATATTTGTTGTTACTAACACATTAAATAACCAATCATAAGAAATAAAAATCCACTATGGGTTTCCCAATATAGAACCACATTCCTCAATAACCTTCTAGAGTCACTAAATACCCCTTAAATTGATGGATTGTACCACCATCCACCTCATCAAGCTCCTCACCAAAAATCCACATGACCTTCCATAGGAAGAAAATATATGTACATGTTGGTCTACATGAGTAAAATTACAGTAAGTATTATATAAAAAAACACTATATGAGATGTTATTAATAATTTATAAAATTTAACCACTCAAAGGTATCCATAATCAAATGATATTAGTTCCTTAAATTTCATTAGAATCCTATGGGATGACTCATGATGGTTAAGATGTATCCTACCACTATAGTCTAAGGGCCAAAACCATGAACTGGTCTATTGAAAATGGTCTAATAGATAAAAATATATAATAAACATAAATCCAAATATCAAATGAATCATTCATGGTTGAAATCAATAAACTGTATCATCATAAATATAGAACATCAATCTCATCTCTGGTAACCTATAATTTTTATTGGTGAACGTGTTAATGACGCACAAACACAATATCCAACAAAGTCTCCAACACATGTATATATCTCATGGATACCATATACCTAAAAAGTAATAAAAAAAGAAAAATAATCCTTTGATATCACTTTTTAATGTCCTAGTCTATAGGGCACTCGACTAGTGCACCAACTCAGTTTTCCATATAACCTGAAGTGTGCCTCACTATATGTCAGAGGCTAGAAATAAGTAGCAGGTGAATAATGTTGTACCATGGGGATACTATAACCAAATATTATAGTGAAAAATCATAAATTAATAATAAAAAATCATATAAATCAGAGTATATATAATAGTAAATAAACTGAACATACTATAATAAAATGAAATGTTGCATACAGACCTAAAAAATCTTACTCAGATACAACAACTGATTGCCCAATGAGAATATCACATATAAAAAATAACAGCTGAATAAAATATATAAATCACCCTTCCAACTCTAACCCATTACATATACCCAGTCCCCATGACTATTAAGCTTCACCATCCTGATCTGAAGACTCCACATGAGTGACTTAGCTTGATCGTAGAATCTTGTGCCTCCGCCCTATCTATCGTGCATCCATGATCAACCTAAAATCATATATAAGGTTTTAACACACACCAAGGATCATGTATAGGTAAAGGTAAAATAATATTAGTAGGCTACCCCCAATGGTGAACTAATAACATGCTATTATAGCGAATGGTCATGAAGCATTCCTAGCCTAGCTGAGAAATAACTAAAGTAAAATAAATAATAAGAAAACCCACCATAAATCCTCAGGTTTGTGACCTTAATAAATCATAAATGATTGATTAGTGTTATGATGTCTTTAATAATGTCACAATATTAGGAAAACCATATAATCACCATATCCTTGGTTTTTACCCATCCATCGATAATGTTTAGGTTCAAATGGACGACAACTCATTTTAAACAGATCTACAACCAAATCCTAGGAATCCTGGGTATATTTAAAATATCTAGGTGTAATTAATGGCTCAAAAATGATTTTTGGTTGTCTTAATAAATAACTAAATCAAATTCATCCCCTATTTCACCATTCCAAATGTCCAAATCCCACATATTATGGGAATCCTAACCAGGTATGTGAAATTTATTTTAGCTCAGCTGGATAGATCCTAGAGATGTACTAGAAATATCCTGATCATAAAAATAGTGATAAAAATTTCTATTATTAAATGTTTGGATCCTAAAAATCTAGTCCTTATATGGAATTATGGAATACAGGGTGTCCCATATAGACCAGAGGTAAAATCCCAGTGTCCCAAGCATTATTTATGTGGATCAACAGTTAGATCCCAGGTAGCACTAGGCATCCATGAGGAAATCAAGGTCCAAGATGTCTCACATAAGTATCTAAATAATTCAAAAACTGAGTCCCTTGATGAACCTATTTTAACCCACCACATCCTTAATATATCTTATAAGGATCACGAGATAGATCCTTGGAATCACCAGTGGGGATCCACTATGTTCACCATCACTTCTCATCGAGCTCATAGGCAAGGTCCCAGGAATTAAGTCTGGAAATCCATAGCTACATCCTAAATAAATATGTATAATAATAAATAAAACAGAGGGGTTGGAAAATTTCTTAATTCCATTAGTGCAGTCTATAGCACCACAAGATCACATGTTGGGTTTAGTCTCTAAGTTGACACCAACTACCATCTCTACCCAAGTCCCTAATGTACCCACTTAGGGTTAGTCTACCAACAATAATCCAATTGTTTACTATATGTATTAAAATACATTAGTTCATCTATCTTGGGATCTTTGGAATTAGTATGTTAGTGTAGGAATCTCTCTTTGAATCTTATGGGTCTGAACATAAGTGGAGGAATCCCTTATAGGATTTTCGGTCAAAGACTAGTCTCTTAGGCCAATGAAAATATATCAGGGGTAACATATCCCACAACCCAGTATCTAAAATCATATGGCCTCACAATCCTAATTGGAAAATTAATAGGGGAGATGTCCTCAAGCACATCCCCTTTCAAACTCACTCTAGGCTAGCCCAAACACCCTATATATCTGCCACCTCAATTCACAAACCAGTCTTTCTAACCATGGAAAATCCCATGATACACAATTCAATGATCTTGGAGATCCCATGCCATGTCATCCAACTATTATCATGACCCTAATCTAGGTAACATATCATGTATCACTCTTTGGAGACTATAGGATTCAATTTATGGAAGAAAACCACTTTATCATAACTCGCAATACCTGAAACTCCTCTTGAAAGTCCTCAATTCACCAATAGGGTTCGACCATTATGTTTTATATAAAAAATTTATAATAGAATACTCATTTTTTCCAATTATAGATTAAGGGTGAAAAATAACCCAAACCCCTTTAATGGGTAACAAGGGATCATTACACGGTGTATACCCTGAATACATGGCATGTACTACAAAATCTCAGCCCTATCCATGTACTTATAAATGGCCTGGGTACACCTAGGGTCTTCTTATGTACCACTATATGGATAGGGTACAAATGGATTTTTTCTATATACTAATACATGGCTAGAGAACACTCGGGTTCTAGTCGTGTACTACTACATGACCTTGTCCCCCTTATTTGGGGAGTTTTCCCATGTACTCAATTGCATGGCCATGCACCACTACTTGACATGTACTTTAAGTAAATGGTGTGTATCCCCAAAAATTCATCTTCCCTAAATAGAAATAACACATTCCATTTTTTCTGGAGACCACATGTTGTTTGGTTGAGTTTTCCGAATAAGAAATCCCTACGATCCTTATGAAACACCTATTTTAGCCCAAAATAAACCTAAATTCAACACCAATGGGTCTATAATAACACATATAGGGATTAAAAACTACAAATAAGTAAATATATGGGTATTTATGCAAAAAATGTTAAAAAAAATAGTCTACATCGTGGTGAAAACACCAAAGCTTCTGTTCTAAATCTGAGATCAGAAGTGGCTTCACCTCAATTAGGACTCGATCGTCGTGATGTACAAAGTTCAGTGGTGCCTCCTTCCCCATTATCTCTTATTCCAACCATCATGTGCCTCGTAAGATCCCTCCACCATTATTTCATGTGTAGGAAGGAATGAGGGGTTAATTAATTTAATTTAATTAATTATTAAATTAAATTAAATTAAACTCCCATTTAAAATGCTTGTCCCAAGTCTTGGAACCTACACGAGTTTTACACCTCATCTAAGGAAACCCCACCATTATTGAATCAATCGAGGTGTCAGAATCTCATTATGATGATCCATTCAAAATATATCACCATCCAAACATGCATGAATAAATTAATATTTATTTAATTTAAAATTAAAAATTCTATAAAAAATTAAAATAGCTCAGACTTCTACTAAACTCCAATATGAGGGTAAAACCCTATCCCGATATTAATAGAGTTGTGAAAAAAATTAACTAAGATCATATAAAAGAGGATAATGACCATTTTGTCCCCTCATGGGAATCTGAAACAAATATTTAAAAATTTATTCTCATTTTCATAGATCTAAATACCACATGGTCTTATATTTGATATGGTTAAATTATCATTAATAAGTGGTGTCTCTGCATAGATGATTAACACAATCTATAGAGTTGAGAACTAAATAAATAAAGGATATTTTGATGAAAATTTTATGTTTGATTATCCTGATATGATAATGAATAGTTCTTATGAAAAAAATAACATCATGAATATCAAGTTATATCATTAATTACCCATTTAAAAATGATATAAATTTTTTAAACAAGTGGTATGTCTCACACTATTTAATTTACTATTTATAAATTTATAGTTTTTTATGAATTTGATTAAAATCGCATGTATTTAGTTTTTGAAGGGATTTTATTGCTTAATATGTAAGTTATTAATGGAAATTAATGAGTTATATGGACATCATTGATTTTATTAACAAATACTATTGTTTCCTACATCGGGGGTTGACTTAGTAGTCTTAGAGGATTTGGCGATGGATCATGAAAGGATTTATTAAATAATTTTAAATGTTATGAAAATATTATTACAAGTGGTATATCAAGAGATTTGAAGGTGAAAACGATGGGGAAGAATAATATCACTTATTTTGGAATTCATGGAGGTATGACAAGATATTGATTTCTCTTATAAACATTGTTCAAGAAGTAAGTTAATTTAGGTGGGGTAAATAGAATGAAAATACCCTAGAAAATGGCATAGAAAAGTATCCTTTTTCTTTTATTGACAAAGGGGGAGAAATGAGGAAATGGATAGAAATCTATAAAATCCTTAAGTTAGAAGAGTCACGGATTGAGATAAAAAGGGAGAATGATTTTATCTCTATATCATATTTTTTTGGATTATATGGAACCATATATCGTCAAAAAAAAACCAAATGTGGATATTTTATCATCCAAAATATTGTATGTTGGATTTTTTGACAATCATAGTAGGTGATTGATAGATGGGTTGATATTCATTAATTGAATTTAAAGGATAATAACATAAGCATGATGATTTTAATCACTTCAATTTTCAAGATAAAAAAATCTTTTCTTTGATACTGAAGGTATTTCTATATTTTAAAGATCATAAATTAAATGGCGTAGTTTTCTAGTGCTTAGTAATGGTAGAATGTAATCCTTTAAAGGATTTATCATCACCATGATATGGTGAATTTTGATAAACCATAGTGGATTAGGAATTGGTTATATAAATTATGTTTTTAGTAGGTTTAAAGGATCATGAAGTGCTTTGAAGAAGATAGATGTTAGACTGAGAAGTCTATTTTTTTATTCTGGAAAAAGAAGTTAGAAACCACATTTTATGGAATAGCACCCCCACCATGATTATCGGGGATTAAATTATAATCAAAAGATATTGATATTTTCATAAGTTTGTTTTCTAGGTTTATAAGATTCATTTAATTTTTTATATTTGGTGTTTCAAGTGGTACCATTCTGAAAGACCACTAAAAACACCCATTAGTGAAAGGAGTTTAAAAGAGGATAATTTTGAATTTAGGGCCACCCAAGTATCTAACCACCTGTGGAGTCAATTGACCAAGATTAAAGGTAACCTTAGACTGAGGTGCTGGTAAAGGAGTAAGGAGCCCATTGTGGATCAATTCTAGTAATAAAGTAGGACCATGACATTGGTAGACACCATGGAGTACGGTGTTAGTGACGGGTGGCACTGGAAAAGTGATTGTAGAGTGGGATTCCATCATGGGAATTTCTATGCAGTCATTGAAGCACTAAGGTTAATAAAAGAGAGGTAGCCTGAATGAAAAAAGAATATGGGATTCAGTATAAATGGGCTAAACCATAATACATTTGACCACACTATAGAGGGAGGGGTTGGATTTGACACATGGAAGGGTTTATTACATATCACAGATTTGGAGGCCACACCATAGAGGTGACCATGGAATTGTTAGTTTCATGGTAAATTTGAGTGTACCCATGTCATTGAGAGTAGGCTATGCCACAAAAAGATTAAATTCCAATAGAAATATATTAAGAACACACTATATCATGTTCCCTATAACCTGAAGAGTGCATATTTAGTAGTTAAATGTACTAATACATTCATATCCTACATAATTCTATCTCCGGAAGTTGTAGAACACATCATAGATAGAAAGGAGTGGAAAATTCCACACCAAAAAATTATATTTCACCATGTATAAGTTGTTTTTGACATATCTATGTAAATATGAATATTATAGTATATATTAATTTTCACAATGAAGGATTATTAGATTCTATAACCAATATAGTAGTTGAAATACGTTATATTCCAAACTTACTTGTTATGCCACAAAGGGGTATACTACACTATGATATTTTTTTCCTAAATAATTTGAATATAATTGTGGTAGTCACTAGATTATTTGAATGTTATTGGGGAAACCTAAAAATACTTATGTGAATTCAGTGGTGATTGTTTAAGGGAATATGATCCAAAGGTCAGAATTGAAGAGGTAGAAGTTTGAAGATAATTATACTTTAAATCTGAAATTCAAATATTACTAATATAAAAGACATTTCCATATAGATTTGATGACAAAAAAGATAAAAAAAATATAGTTAATAGATAATGGATTTATTTGTTCCTATGAGGGAGTTGATGGTAACATTACCTTATTTAAGGATTTGATTTATATGAAAATTTAGTTGTTTCTATGTGTATCTCTCTAAATATCATATTTGAATGTGATTTTCCAAAGCCATTAAAATTAGTTTTTTTTATATTTTCAACTATATATCTAGTGTGAAGGAGAAAATAATAATTTATACTAAATAATTATTCAATTAATATAATTATTATATAGAGTTTTGTTCACTACTGAGAGGAGACTATTTGATGTTTAAAATTACATCCCTTCTCACAAGGAGTTGAAAAAATACAGAATTAGAATTCAGATCAAAACTTGGAATATAACAAAGCATCTATTTTAGAAGATTATGACACATGTAATATCAATTCTTTATACTAATATTGAAATTACCTTCATGTAAAGAAACTAAGAATATACCTAAAAGTATATTAATTAATATTTTAAACCCTCTTGGAAGTAGTGAATGAAAGAGAGGAAGAGGCCATAGACCTTGGTTGAGCAATGAGATATTCCAAAAAAATTAATCACAACTAGTGAAGTAGTTATTATTTTGATTATCAACACATTCTTGATATATTCTATGAGAACTATTCTTTTATAGGTGACCCACATAAAATTGGATTACCATTATTTTCCTTTAAATTTTTAAATATATGTGATTGCAAGGGAAAAATAAATCATAGGTTGAATTGTGTTCCTTATAATAATGGAAAAAGATCCCAAATAAAATAATATAAGGGAAGAAAATTAAATCTATCATCACTCTAATGACCCCCCCCTTCAGGGAGGTATAAGTTCTCATATTTTGATAGTAAAAGGTTTTGGAGGGATGTATAACATTAAGATCATAGTGTAATAACAAATTTAAAACAATTTTAATCCCATACCGTTTCTATATGTTTGAAAGAATACATTATCTAGATGAATCCATTGATTGTGGGAATCGCTCAACATTCAGGTAGGACCCCTCTTTTTACCCTGATTTTCTATAACCTTATTCAATGATAGGAGTGAAATGAAATCTTTAAATAGTCTCAACTAAGGATTTTCTATGATTGTATCAACTACACACCAATTAAAAACTACGAATAATAGTATATAGGCAATCCAAGTTCCCTCCATATAATATCATTGTTTAGAATAATAAATGAAACATTTCATAAAAACATAATAGGTTATAAATCCTTGTAACCTATATCACATTAATGTTTAATAATAAAACTTTTTTTGGGATGTTTAAACTCTTCATAATCATCATCCTTTGATAATTGAAATTGATCATGATAGCTTAGTGTAAAATCCATTGTTTGACTAGGTGTTATTGAAAAGAGACCCTTGCTATGTCATGCTTGATACCATAATAGACGAAACATGGTCTAAATCACACTTAATGCTGATGATTTTACTGAATAATTCTAATAATCTCCCACTAGAAATAAAATAGTTATAGACTCAGTGCACTTTCTCCTTAGATCATATATAACAACTCATGAAACCATATCCAAAACTCATTTAGGATATTTTAAAAACCCCTTTGGAAAAATTCATCATCAATTCTCCACATATCAAAACATATTAAATACCTTGTGAATATTCATCCAAAATTTCTTATGGATATCCTCCATTACCCTTTTTGGGTAGTTTTCAATGTTTTATAATCTTGATCATCATTCAATTTAACAAAAGAGTAAAACCATAGGACATCGTATCATTGAAAAAAAATAAAAATTATATATTTCATAAATGTATGATAAGATATTCCTCTAGAAAACTATTAATCCCACTCAATCTACACAAGGATTTGTAGTGATATCCATGAAACAAATGTAACTCTAAACATATTTCCACCAGTTGTATCATATGGAAGTATGTATTTTTTTCAAATGATACCTTTATAAAAGAAATTAAGTAACTATGGGACATGGAGTATGTCAATATCAAATATTTACTCATAAATTCTTGATTCCTTAAGTATAGAATGATTGAGTTGATGAATACATCACATTCTATTCATCTTAAGTGGATGAGCACAACACATGCCCCAAACCCTAATATTTTATCAAATCCTATATAATATTTTGGTATGGTCATAAACATCCCAGTATATCTCAATAATGTGCTCATGTGTCATACTCTTCATATGAGAGGAAAAATACCATCTTGGTTAAGCTCTGACTGATGACATGATAAAGAATATACCCAACAACCCCTTGATTAGCTATGGATTAAGGCTTATGTAATAAATGTATCAAAGTATGAAGGTTATCATTCTAGGCATCTCTTTAAGTTAAGTGTAGAGAAACTCAAATATGAAACATTAACCCCTATCATAAAAATATATATTGTATAAAACTACATATGGAATATACTTTGTGGTTTTCTAGTGAATTTTTTTAATGCCTCCAGAACATATTTCACATATATATTTGAAATCCTTCCCACTATAACCTTAATATTTCATCATAACTAAGAATAATCTATAACAAACATTGGCTAGGGATAACTCAATGTCATACATTGAGAGGTTAATTATCATTTCACATCATGAAATTTATGTAGCCAATGTTAAGGATGATACCATGGAGACTACCTTTTATGATACATTTTATATTCCTAAATAGTTTTATGAATACTTAAAAAAAATAAGATCCTATTTAACCATATCACATATGATATACTTCCAAATTATCCTTATTTTTTATTCACTTTTTGGTTTTTTAAATTCATTACATATCTAGGAAATTCCCACCACATCTCTTCATGAACACATTATAAAAACCTCCCACTAAACTCTTTTAGTGAGTAATATCTATAAAGAAATACAGTTTAATAACAGTGAGACTTAGGAATCACATTCTTAATGTTCAACTCCTTGAACAATAATTTAAATCCCTTTAATTTATAACATCATATTTTATGATGTTAATATATATTTTTTTCTTTATATATAACCCTTTGTAAGTTCATCATCATAATTCTTAGAACACTTACATCAAAACATTTCTTTTATATCATTTTGGTAACCAATGTAACTCTTTAAATTTTTCTTTATCAATACATCATAAACTCTTTTGAATATAAATTGAAGTTAACTTCATCAGGGTAATTAATTGAAACCCATTAAATTTATCTTTACCATTATACCCTACACTATTTTAGGATGTATTGTGATATTTAATTAAATTTTTGACTCATATAATCATTTATTTTTTAACATTGAACATCTCTATGTTTAAAATATAATCCTTCTAGATTATTAGATACTATATTTTCTTTAGAATATAATTTCAATATACAGAAAATATTTTATGTTTTGAAATAAAATTTATTTACTTTAGTGTTAATATTAAAAAATTAATTAAAATTCCTTCAAAATTTTGAGATCTCTAGGAGGGGGTGAATCAGTGATCCCTTTTAAATTTTTACAAGTTATCATCTCAAACTCAACCTCTATGGTTAGTTTTCACCATGATCCACTCAAATTGAAATAAATCACCCTCACCTTCTACTCAATATGAATTAAATAAAAACAACACACAAGGATTTATAAGTTTTTTCCATAAAATCACAATCCTTAACATGGTTGGTTAGTCCCCCCAACCCAAGAATTATCAACTATAAATCATATTATCAATTTAAAATTTGTGTGGGTAGTTATTATCCTAATGGTTATTACACACAAACATTGAGTCACATGATGTTCTATATCCATATTCTAATTTTAGATTACAAATTCACATTTTATAACACATGAATTTTGGATCCATAACAAGAAAGATCTATCATGAACTAGCCCGGGTCACCCCTGAACTGAGAACCTGAGCTTGTCCATGGAAAATATTGAAGGGTTTTCATAATCCCAATGAGATGGAAACCACTTCCTGAGCATCAGGAAAAAACTCATGGTAATAATTTTTCCTAATTAAAAAACTAAAATAAACATGTAATTAGTTTATAATAAAAAATAAGTAATAAAATAGATCATAAAGTAAACCAAAACATACTAAAAATAGTAAATAAATAAACATTAAAACCTGATTACATAAAATTTCTATGAATGGGTATGAAACAATAGAAATAAGAGAACAAGAATCCCAAAACAAAAAAACATGAATAGATACCACCAAACTCCATATGGCTCGTGACCACTCACCACATTCTACACTACCACTACTAGAACAACTGAAGCATAAACTAGTAAAAGAGACCACAAAAAAAGAAACATGAAAGAGGAACAATGGGAGATAAATATGCTCCATGGTATATGCTAGGTATGAGAAAAATGATCACAATAGGACTTAACTAAATATTTTTTCCAATTACTTTATGAACATATTTCATTTATTTTATTTAGAATTATATATAGAAAATATGTTTTTGTGAGTAACCATAATATAATAAATAAAATGTCTTTTACTTTTTTCATAGAATCTCTCTTCTTCCTTTAATGAAATATGTTCTTTTAAAAAATGGAAAAATGAAATAAACATTATTAAAAACCTTTCATATGTTGATGAAACCATTTTTTTAATAAATTAAAACCACTCCACATGAAAATAAACAAGAACAAAGACACACACTCATGATGAGACCATTCAATAATTAAGGGAAAAACCACTGTAACACCCCGAGCTTCCACGATACGCTTCTCATTCAATAATGCAATAGCTTGCATTGTACGCAATTTCGAGTTCTAAAACACCGCAACTAATCAAAGTAGCCATTATGAATAGTAATAACCACTTTTTAAAATTATAGAAATTTTATATTTCAAAATGGACTTCATTTTTGGATTCGGAATATCGAAATTAGCCTATGTTGAATTTTTGGTATTTTTCTAAGAACTTCTAATTTTTATGAATAGTGAAAAATACTTTAAAACAAATTTTTTAATCAAAATAATTTATTGTGATAAATTATACTATTTAGTGGTTTTAAGGTATAATTAGAATATATTTTTTCCATTTTATCCAATGGTGGTCATTAGAATTAATTTAACATTGAAATTGGACTTAAATAATTGTCAATCTTTTGATATAAATTGTTTCTTAAAAACACGCTATTTTTGTAACAACGGGAATTAATTATAAAATTAATTAATGCAACTTATATGTTTGGAATTTTGTAAAATAGACATCATTTTTGAATTCGGAATATCAATTATAGCTTAGGGTGAAATTTTGGCCTTATTCTGAAAAACATCAATTTTTGATGAATAGTGAAACCACTAAGTGGTAGTTAAATAACTGATTTTTCGTTTAAATGAAATATTACCACTTCTGTGTTTTGATTTTCAAAATTCCGACATACATGGTTGTCATTAAGAAGTAAAATGTGGTTCAATGAGATTAAAATAATTTTTTGGTGAATAGTAACTTTTAAGTTCTTAATCGCGATTAGAGGTAATTAGTGTAGATTAAGGTACAAATAATGTTTAAATAATATGAGATGAGCATGACACTTGTCCTACTCCTATTGTATGAGTCATGTCCGACCAAGACAACCCATGGGTCAACTTGGGGACCCCATGTAGCCACTTTAGTTGGAAAATGACATTAATATATATTTATTTAATGTTAAAATTAAATTGACACAAACATGAGTTATTTTACTAAAATAGTATTTAAGTGGGGTTACAGAAGTCCAAATTTTGACTATAAATATTCATTAGAAAGATAAAAAGATTTCCTACATCATAGTAGTTTTTTTATAATTTTTAGACATTAAATAAATTAAATTATTTATGACATCATTATGATGCAGCGATGACCTCATTATTTAACGATTTAAATAAAATGAGAAGATAATGCAAAATCCAAGGCTTAAACTTGTCCGAAGCCTATTGGATGAGGAGATTTCGAAACCTTATCACCTTAGCCTATAATTATATAAGTGTGGGACCTTTATAATCCGAAAGCATTGTGAAATAATGTAACATTTCAATATTTCCAAAAGTGCCCCTCCTCTCCACTTATAAAAGGCCCCCACCTCTCCCACCTCATTTACACTTTCAAGCCATTTGGATCGGCCAACCTCTGCCCAAATACTCCCCCAACTTCCCCCTCTTACTCCTAGAAGACTTACTTTGGGCAGAACTCTTCCCAAGGAAGCCTTTGGCTCAAATCAAAAAGAGTTACCCGATTTTGAGGTAATGTCTTCTCTAATGTTGTTTTGTTTTATTTTTCTTCTCCAACACCCTAAACTCTTTTTATTCATTTATTTTATAAAAACACCAGTATCATCAATATACTATGATGTTGTTATAAGAAGTATTCGAGATACACTTACACACACCTACCTCTAATGGTTAAAGAACATACGGTTTCTGTGGATGGCGAATTTCTGCCTCACGAAACGATGATTGTTCAACACTCATATAACACATTCAAAGGTGGCCATTAAGATGTCACTATTTTTATATATGATATGTAATATGTTTATGTTTTACTTATGCTTCTGTATTTCTCATTTATGGCATACTTTATGATTTCCATTATGGGTAAAACGCGATAATTTCATTTTAGGAAGTGTGGACTACCGCCCCCTCAAAGTGATTTGAATCGTTAATGCCATATGTGGGATGTATAAAGGATGGAGTAAATGGTATTATACACTATATTATACTGGAATTATATTATACATTTATATCATTATGATTTAGTTCCATTAAATATGAAATTGAAATGAAAGTAGCGTTCATGCGTACGTACGGCTTACCGTCTCCATGAACGGTGCATTTCATTTCTTACCTCTAAATGTTACGTAATATTATAAATGAATGTATATACTGGATATATAAGATATATATGACATCTAAATCATGAATATAATTCTGGATATAATGGATATTCTACCACATGAACAACTTGTAATTATAAGAAGTTTATTATTGACTCAAGTTACCAAAGATCGACAAAACGACCGTTATTAACTTAAATAATTACATAATATTCATAACATTGTAATAAGTGATATAAAAAGGATAATGAAATTGAAAATGGTTCTTAATAAGGTAGATATTAACTCTAGTTTATTATTCTGGAGGTTAAAGAATGGTTGAGTCAAGTCGGACACAAGGTAAGGGAACTTCGTAACCCAATTTCTATTCTTTGGGTTAATCTCCTACTTTCAAATTATGTCATGATATTATTATGTCCTATCTTGTATTTATACTTTATTTATGTTTACATATAGTGAATACACATAATAGATATATTTTATTTAAAAATTATCTTTTTAAGAGATTTCTTCTCAATCTCCATTCATTGAGGCATATTTTGTTTTATACACAACTTTCTTTTATACGGTGTATAAACCCCTTTGACTTTTACGTTTATTCAAAAGGTTTTCTTTTATAATTATGTGATTTTTAAATGATTTTAAAAAAAGCGATATTTCTCTCTAATATATGAAAATCCAGTGCAAATGTATAAGTATTTAACGCAAGCTTAAAAATGTTTTCAGAAAACCTGACTCTCGAGTGTGGTAGTCAGGAAGGGATTGGGCGTGGACCCATCATGGCCTGTAATTAGTCGAGAAGTCTCAGAATTAGTTATTTTGTTTTCAGAAGCTTGCATAATGTTTTCAAAAAAACACTGGAGTGTATTTGAGAAATTTTAAACATAAGTATCTTCTAAAAAATTTTCATCGGCAGGTCTCATGAGACAAACTAGTGTCTTGGCACGAGGCCTTGACAAAATCTTATTTGTGGTCTTGGCACGAGGCCTTGAATACGTGGTTATGATAGTCTGGCATTATGCATTCCATCATTATGAAAGTGGTTATTGAAATTTCATGTGATTATTCGACCAGTAGAATATCCATGTGAAGAAGTGAATGGCATTATCTCATTTTACTTTTGCCATATTATGTTTAAGTTCAAGTTTAAAAGGCTTTTGTTTTAGTTATACATTGCCTTAAATGTTAATGTTTATTTATGAAAGCTTCCGCTATATTGTTAACCTTACTGAGCATCTGAGCTCACCCCTTTCAATGTTTTAATATTTTTCCAGGATGTGAAGAAGTATTTTATGAATGACCTACAGGGGTAGTCAGAAAGGGATATGATTGTGGACTATGAAGACCATGTTATTGTAGTTTGTTTACTTTTTGATGTAATGAAAGACTTATGAATGTATCTAGTGATTCCAAGGCTACTAAACTAATCGGTCTTTCGAGACTTGATCTTTTGTGATCATTCCAATGTTACGAACTAATGCACCGACTCTGGGTAGCTAGGGTCGGGGCGTTACAGTTGGTATTAGAGGCAGTTTAGTACTAACCTTGGAAGCTAGATTTAGATAAACTCTGATTAGAGCACATAGCCCAAAGATAGACTTTGAGGATTAGTATAGAAGAACTTCCTAGAATTTTGTTATTGTAGAGATTTTGTGAGTTTTCCGAGCAATACATCCCTGTCTGGATACGAGCAGGTAGAGGCGGCTCTGGCACAGATGTATCTAGGGGTAAAACCCGAAAACACCACTTTGAGCTAGACTCGAACGGGAACTGGTGCACGACAACGGGCCTTGTTGTACTCTTGGTTACGACACTCCCGGGGGATATGCTTAGGATAATTCTCATTTTCTTTACAAACCACTATGAAGGGTTATGAGTATATACTTCCTCAAAGGAAACATTTCTTTTTATGATTATGTATTATATCCATAAATAGTTTAATTTATGTAAAGTATTTTACAAATATGGAATTATGTATTTTATTTCATAAACTAATCTAGTTTATGTAATTGTTTAGAAATGGCGCCTAGTGTAAGAAATGGAAACCGTATCAATGCACGCACTGCATGTAGGGATTTCCCTCCTGCTCAAGATAATTATAGTGGGGCTGGTGATGCAACTGGTGTCGATCATCTAATCACCATACTGGGACAACTTACTCAGGTTATGAATAATAACCTTACCCGTATGGAGCACCCTGATCCACAGCGTGGAGGATCAATGTTAGATCGATTCATTAGGCAACAACCACCAACGTTCAATGGGAGTACAAATCCCTCAGTAGCCGAGCAATGGATAAATTCCCTAGAGAAAATATTTCAGGCTTTGAGGAGCAGTGAAAGGGAAAAAGTTATCATGGCAGTTTACCGCCTCACTGGAGATGCTGATCAATGGTGGTCATTGATTCAAAACACAAAGGAAGATGATGACGTATCGAATATGGAATGGAGGGAGTTCAAAGATATTTTCTTAGAAAAATACTTTCCTCGTGACCATCGAGCAGATATGGAAAGACAATTTCTGAGTCTGAGGCAGAAGGAGGATGAGAATGACGCAAAGTATGACGGTAACTTTACAAGGTTAGTGAGGCATGCTCTTGATTATATACGTAACCCAAGAAGTAAGATTTATCGTTTCTTTGATGGGTTAAAACCATTTCTCCGTCGAGCTTTAGTATCACAAACCTTCTCATCATACGAAGATATTGTCTCATGTGCTATCGAGAAAGAAAAGGAATTCTCTAAGTCTTATGACAACAAAGTAAATCAAGAGAAGAAGAGAATGGTGGAACAAGAAACGGATAAAGGGAAAAAGGGAAAGAAGGATTTTCCATTATGTGATAGTTGTGGGAAGAATCACCCCAGTGCTTGCCTAAAAGGAATGGGAGTTTGTTATAAATGTGGAGAAAAGGGTCACCAGGCTCGTGATTGCAAGGGAAAGAAAGAGGCTGTCAAAGTTGAATGCTACAATTATAGGGAAACAGGGCATTATGCAAATGAATGTCCTAAGCGTCAAGGAAACTTACCTCAGAAAAGGCCAAGGGATCAAGGCCAATCTTATGCTGTGACTACAGTTGAAGCAGAATAATTAATGTATTGGTGCTTTTGGACTCAAGGATTATATTCTGGTTATAAGAATAATATATATAAAGATTGTACTGTAGTACTATTTGATTTCAGTAAGGTTTTAATATGATTAAGGTAATCATATTTTTAGTATGTGACAATAAGAGAAACTTTTCTTTGTTTGGGGAATCTGATGTTACAATTGATTTTGGAATTTAGAGACCTTTTAGCGAAAGTCTGGACGGAGGTATTTTGGATAACTATTAAGGTTGGAATGGATTAAGTTGAACCATGGATAGTATTGTTTAAGGTTAAAGAATTTCTGAAGATTATTTTTGGAATATTATAATACTATAGTTTTAGGAAAAGGACAACCTGCAGGGTGGGGAATAACCCGTCGCGTCGGACAAAGCTGCAGGAATCGAACCCACAACCATAGTGCGACAAGCCTTTATTTCCTACCACTAGACTACAAGAAGTCCCTGGTTATTACAAAATAGTTTTACTAATCTAAATGGTATGTGTTAACATTCTGAACCTTATACAATTAGGATAAATAGAATATTTTTGAGTTCCGTTACCATTTGGAGTAAAAGTTGGGTTTGTGGTAAAAATGTATTAACGAATGAAAGTATACATAACAAGTATGTATATTCCCTTACGTTCTTAGTAAATCTCCTAAATAAATTCCTCAACATTATAAAAGGTAACTTAAAACTAAAATTTTGTCGGTTAACTTTTCCAACTGGGGATTCAATGACCGTTTAACCAATCACAAGTTTGTGATTTTCTTGTGGTTAAACTTTCTCCTAATCCTGTTTTCTATAACTCTCCATCAGACCTTGATGGTTTGTTTCTCCTCCATATCCATATTTTCATAGAATCCTAGAATGGGCTATATCGGGTGACCTTTGTACTTATCTTTCTTTCTTTTAATGTTATATATTTATTAACCTCATTTTCGATGTGGGTTTTCCTCAAAGGTATTTTCTCTTTTCAACCTTTTATTTTCAAAGAAAATTTTCAAATTGCGAGGACGCAATTTATTGAAGGAGGGGAGAATGTAACACCCCGAGCTTCCACGACACGCTTCTCATTCAATAATGCAATAGCTTGCATTGTATGCAACTTCGAGTTCTAAAACACCGCGACTAATCAAAGTAGCCGTTATGAATAGTAATAACCACTTTTTAAAATTATAGAAATTTTATATTTCAAAATGGACTTCATTTTTGGATTCGGAATATCGAAATTATCCTATGTTGAATTTTTGGTATTTTTCTAAGAACTTCTAATTTTTATGAATAGTGAAAAATACTTTAAAACAAATTTTTTAATCAAAATAATTTATTGTGATAAATTATACTATTTAGTGGTTTTAAGGTATAATTATAATATATTTTTACCATTTTATCCAATGGTTGTCATTAGAATTAATTTAACATTGAAATTGGACTTAAACAATTGCCAATCTTTTGATATAAATTGTTTCTTAAAAACACGCTATTTTTGTAACAACGGGAATTAATTATAAAATTAATTAATGCAACTTATATGTTTGGAATTTTGTAAAATAGACATCATTTTTGAATTCGGAATATCAATTATAGCTTAGGGTGAAATTTTGGCCTTGTTCTGAAAAACATCAATTTTTGATGAATAGTGAAACCACTAAGTGGTAGTTAAATAACTGATTTTTCGTTTAAATGAAATATTACCACTTCTGGGTTTTGATTTTCAAAAATCCGACATACATGGTTGTCATTAAGAAGTAAAATGTGGTTCAATGAGATTAAAATAATTTTTTGTGAATAGTAACTTTTAAGTTCTTAATCGCGATTAGAGGTAATTAGTGTAGTTTAAGGTACAAATAATGTTTAAATAATATGAGATGATCATGACACTTGTCCTACTCCTATTGGATGAGTCATGGCCGACCAAGACAACCCATGGGACAACTTGGGGACCCCATGGAGTCACTTTAGTTGGAAAATGACATTAATATATATTTATTTAATGTTAAAATTAAATTGACACAAACATGAGTTATTTTACTAAAACAGTTTTTAAGTGGGGTTACACAAGTCCACATTTTGACTATAAATATTCATTAGAAAGATAAAACGATTTCCTACATCATATTTTTTTTTTATAATTTTTAGACATTAAATAAATTAAATTATTTATGACATCATTATGATGCAGCGATGACCTCATTATTTAACGATTTAAATAAAATGAGAAGATAATGCAAAATCCAAGGCTTAAACTTGTCCAAAGCCTATTGGATGAGGATATTTCGAAACCTTATCACCTTAGCCTCGAATTATATAAGTGTGGGACCTTTAGAATCCGAAAGCATTGTGAAATAATGTAACATTTCAATATTTCCAAAAGTGCCCCTCCTCTCCACTTATAAAAGGCCCCCACCTCTCCCACCTCATTTACACTTTCAAGCCATTTGGCTCGGCCAAACTCTGCCCAAATACTCCCCCAACTTACCCCTCTTACTCCTATAAGCCTTACTTTGGGCAAAACCCTTCCCAAGGAAGCCTTTGGCTCAAATCAAAAAGAGTTACCCGATTTTGAGGTAATGTCTTCTCTAATGCTGTTTTGTTTTATTTTTCTTCTCCAACCCCCTAAACTCTTTTTATTAATTTCTTTTATAACAACACCAGTATCCCCAATATACTAGGATGTTGTTATAAGATGTATTCGAGATACACTTACACACACCTACATCTAATGGTTAAAGAACATACGGTTTCTATGGATGGCGAATTTCTGCCTCACGAAACGATGATTGTTCAACACTCATATAACACCTTCAAATGTGGCCATTAAGATGTAACTATTTTTATATATGATATATAATATGTTTATGTTTTACTTATTCTTCTGTATTTCTCATTTATGGCATACTTTATGATTTCCATTATAGGTAAAACGCGATAATTTCATTTTAGGAAGTGCGGACTACCGCCCCCTCAAAGTGATTTGAATCGTTAATGCCATATGTGGGATGTATAAAGGATGGAGTAAATGGTATTATACACTATATTATACTGGAAGTATATTATACATTTATATCATTATGATTTAGTTCCATTAAATATGAAATTGAAATGAAAGTAGCGTTCATGCGTACGTACGGCTTACCGTCTCCATGAACGGTGCATTTCATTTCTTACCTCTAAATGTTACGTAATATTATAAATGAATGTATATAATGGATATATAAGATATATATGACATCTAAATCATGAATATAATTCTGGATATAATGGATATTCTACCACATGAACAACTTTTAATTATAAGAAGTTTATTGTTGACTCAAGTTACCAAAGATCGACAAAACGACCGTTATTAACTTAAATAATTACATAATATTCATAACATTGTAATAAGTGATATAAAAAGGATAATTAAATTGACAATGGTTCTTAATAAGGTAGATATTAACTCTAGTTTATTATTCAGGAGGTTAAAGAATGGTTGAGTCAAGTCGGACACAAGGTAAGGGAACTTCGTAACCCAATTTCTATTCTTTGGGTTAATCTCCTACTTTCAAATTATGTCATGATATTATTATGTCCTATCTTGTATTTATACTTTATTTATGTGTACATATAGTGAATACACATAATAGATATATTTTATTTAAAAATTATCTTTTTAAGAGATTTCTTCTCAATCTCCATTCATTGAGGCGTATTTTGTTTTATAGACAACTTTCTTTTATACGGTGTATAAACCCCTTTGACTTTTACATTTATTCAAAAGGTTTTCATTTATAATTATGTGATTTTTAAATGATTTAAAAAAAATATATTTCTCTCTAATATATGAAAATCCAGTGCAAATGTATAAGTATTTAACGCAAGCTTAAAAATGTTTTCAGAAAACCTGACTCTCGAGTGTGGTAGTCAGGAAGGGATTGGGCGTGGACCCATCATGACCTGTAATTAGTCGAGAAGTCTCAGAATTAGTTATTTTGTTTTCAGAAGCTTGCATAATGTTTTCATAAAAACATTGGAGTATATTTGAGCAATTTTAAACATAAGTATCTTCTAAAAAAATTTCATCGGCAGGTCTCATGAGACAAACTAGTGTCTTGGCACGAGGCCTTGAAAAAATCTTATTTGTGGTCTTGGCACGAGGCCTTGACTACGTGGTTAGGATAGTCTGGCATTATGAATTCCATCATTATGAAAGTGGTTATTGATATTTCATGTGATTATTCGACCAGTAGAATATCCATGTGAAGAAGTGAATGGCATTATCTCATTTTACTTTTGCCATATTATGTTGAAGTTCAAGTTTAAAAGGCTTTTGTTTTAGTTATACATTGCCTTAAATGTTAATGTTTATTTATGAAATCTTCCGCTATATTATTAACCTTACTGAGAATCTGAGCTCACCCCTTTCAATGTTTTAATATTTTTCCAGGATGTGAAGAAGTATTTTATGAATGACCTACAGGGGTAGTCAGAAAGGGATATGATTGTGGACTATGAAGACCATGTTATTGTAGTTTGTTTACTTTTTGATGTAATGAAAGACTTATGAATGTATCTAGTGTTTCCAAGTCTACTAAACTAATCGGTCTTTCGAGACTTGATCTTTTGTGATCATGCCAATGTTACGAACTAATGCACCGACTCTGGGTAGCTGGGGTCGGGGCGTTACAACCACTAACAAAGGCACCACGTAATTCAATTGAGATAGGAGATGTGAAGGGAATAAAATATGTATGTCTCTTATCTATAATAAACTAAGATCATGGAAAACATACCATTTCTTATTGTGAGATAGTCCTTTAATTTACCAAACATTAGACCAACTTTTTTCATATGTCTTGTCCAAAAAACACAAGACACCTGAATAGCCGACACGTAACCTAAAATCAGATGCACTCTCCACTAGACCTCATAAGTAACAAAACTTGTGGGACAATATTAGTTTTTTACTATCTAGAATATAATAAACCTATATCTATTTCCTATACCAGGGTTACCATGTGAATAATAAATAGGATGTGAGTAAACAAATGAATCACAGAAGCATGTAATGTTATAAATAACTTTAACCTCACCTCCTATGCCTTTACAATAAACATCACATTTCATGAAATCCATACCAAAAAAATATAAAAAACATTAACCATGGGGTTTTACATGTCAAATAAAGGAATAAGGGGATCAAGAGGTTGACACACAAACACACAACCTAAAAACCATTTAAAAGTTCCAAACATGCCTTAAAAAAACTAACCTAGAAGCCCAAGTAACTTTTCACACATTTGAAATCCTGTTTGAATTTTATTTCCAAAATCAACCATTGAAACCCATATTTAAAACCATTTTACGACATTAACTTCTTTCAAGTGAATCCATTTAAGAAATCAAATTTATCCCTCTTTTACAAATAGTTTATTAAACTGAGATTTTACCAATTTCATGACCAAACAGGGTCAAATACCTTTAAAATTAACCTTTAATTTAAAATAAACCCTTTAATGAATTTTATCAAACACCTAAATGATACTTTGAAAACTAGGAAACCCATTCAAATACCATTTTTATATGTTTTGAAACATCTTGGAACATTTATGAAAATCAATATAACCATCACAGATAAATATAAATTATTAAAAAAATTAAAAATATCAAGAACATATTGAAATTAAATATAATGGAAAATAAAAAAATACCTACCTCAAACCAAATGGTAAACCCTTAGAACATGATTTAATGCATTCCCTTTGATGATGAGTGCTTAAACAAGAATATAGATGCCCCCTAAAACCCTTGAACAATAAAATCCCCAATGTAGAACCACTATAAAACCCTAATATCAAACCACGAACCCCTAGGGTTTCTATAGAGGAAGTGAAAATAGGTGTAAAAAGGATAAAGAGTAAGTAATAAGGAATAATAATAATAATAGAGAGGTTGAAATTGAAGAAATCACATGGAAATGGTGGCGGAGGAGCTTTAATCCCAGGAAGAGGGAGAGAAGAGGCTCCCTCTTGTGCATTAAGACTCAACTGAATGAGGAGGAGGAGAAAAAATGGGTGAAATCCTTTTAATTTATTATTGGAAAAATGGAAACTAATAAATTATAGAATTTAGGAATCTCACATGATTTGGCCATATAGTTTGGTAATCTGTGCGCCAATTATACTAAATTTCACTACCAGAATTGAAGAACACTTCACATGGTTACTACATGAATTCTCTTAACTACATGAAGCATGTGTTACCTACAATACACACATTAGGGTAACCCAAAATGTTTCTACTAAGACATGTATGATTATACCCGCATATGTTAAACACATGCATACTAACACCACATAAAAATACACAGGACCCCACTATGTAATTGTACTCACATGGTTCGAACTAAACTGTGCATGTTGAACTATCCACCATAAAATAACTATATAAATTTAATCAAAATGGTTTCTACTAATAATTCATAGGATGTTCATAAATCACGAAACATAAAAAACCCAAACAATAAAATATAAATCACCAAAAATTCTAAAATTCAAAATAATCCAAAAGTTAAATACATAAATAAATAAAATTGTAACTCGGGTTGTTATAGGACCTCTGTCAACTCCTGGTTTCTTTCAAACCAATTTAATTTTATCTTCATCTATAAATAGAAAAGATCAATAATCTTATCACATACATTATATTAATAACTTCAACAACTGATACTCTTGATTAGATCTTCTAGTATAGAAACACTCTCCGTATTATCAACTATCTAGATATTTTTCATTACACCAATTACATAGTTATTTAGGTTTTCTTCATCTTCCAATTAACTCTAAGATTTTGTCTTTTGAAATTCCTTCTCTTTGATACTTTTTATATATTGATCTAACCAGCCTTCTTACTTCTTGATCGTTTTTAGTTCTCTCATTTATTACTCAGTTCCTCCATAATGGAATATTTTTTCCATGCTATATATTTTCTTCTTCCCACTCACTAATTTTCAACAATATTGATAATAATAATAATAATATCTTCATCTTATAACATTAAATTACTCTCATAAATTCCTTTATCCATAAATAAGATACCTTGAATTATTTTTAGCCTCCATGTAAAAGAATAATAATTGAATATACACATTTGGTTCCCTATGATATTTTGATGTGATATACAAGAATGTGTCACATGGAATAACTATGAATATTGATTTCAAGAAATATCCTTTCTGAATTTCTCCTCAAACTAGTTTATTTGAACTTCTAGGTTAAGCTCAAAATATAAAACAATTTTTATCTTCTTCAAAAACTCAATAGAAATAATAATTAATTCTATAAACTCAACAACCCATAAAATATATAGTTGTGTATTGAATATTTTATTCATGGTGCAAGATTTCTCACCTCAACTTCAATCGGTTCCTCAAAACAGTAATTTTCTTCTATAAATCAAAAAGAATAAAAAATTACCATATGATATATAATCTCCAAATATTTTTTTATGATTAAACTCATTTAAAACTACATTATTCATGAAAATACATGAAACTAACTTTTCTCATTCATAATGAACTTCTACTTGATCATCAGCTTGAATCTCATACACCTTGAGTGTTAGAGATGTTCCGTACCATTATAGAAAAGTATCACTTCCATCAATGTTATTTACATATTTATTCCTAAAAATTAATTCCTTTTCTAGATCAAGAAATCACTCACATTTTTTATACTACAACACTATGACAAATTCCCATGGGTTTAAGTCATACAGTGAAGGAATAATTCATACATTACAAGCCTTTAAAAGTCTTACGAATTATAAAATATCATTTTGTAATCCATTATAAGTCTTATAGTTTTATGCCTTCCCAAATTTTTAGGAATCCTTGTATTTCATAGGACTTGTGAATCCATATGAATTTTTTTAAGTTATCCATTGATACTTATGAAGTCTTACATAATTACCTATATTTCCTTATAAAAATTTTAATGCCTTATTAAAACAACTATAAATTAATATGATATCACTTAAGTAATATAACATCAATACCAATCCAATTTTCTTACTTCAAACATGGAATTAAAAACTTCATTAAATTATTTTGAGGCTCTCCAAATGAAAATTAATCCTTATCAAACCTCTATCCAAGAGTGTAAAAACATTAAATACAATATATTTTATGTATAAAACACCTTAGATGGTCTTTACATCTTCAATATAGCTTTTCCATTTCTAAGAACATATAATCAAGAATTTATCAACTGTTCTAGAACATTTCCATCAACACGAGTAATTATGAACCACAAAAATCAAATTAAACCACCATCACATGTTTGGAGATGGTTGAATATATTTACACATGGTATTAAATAATAATATCCATCCTCATCACTTCATCCTTTATCACACTCATTATTCATATCACACCAACATACATTGAAAAAGTTATTCATAAAATGACAACTTCTATTATTAAAAAAATACAAATAAAACACATGCACCCAATAATCCCCCTATGTTTTTTAACACCATCAAAAATAAAACATCAATATGAGTGATAAAAGTGAATTTATTCCCCCCTTATTGAAAATAAATAAAAAGGGTATATGAGGCATTTATATTCTCATATATCTTCTCAAAAGATCAATAAAAACAACTTCTTATCCCTCTTTAATTTATGATGGCACAAAATATTTTATTAGAAAGGACATTTTAGTTATTACACTCTAAGTCTTCATAGAATATCCTATTTTAGAAAATAATATGTATTCAGCCTATATTATCCATGTTGTCCATATAATCATACACATGTAATATCTATTTATTTATTTATTTTGGGTGATTCAATTTTTTTTTGGAAAACATTATGTCATCCACACATCTCAACAAACACATAAAATGATTCTATTACAAGTCACAAAACTCCCCTTTTTCTCTTTTTTACATCAAATAACAATCCCATTTTATATTTTATATGAGAAAATTATAGATAATGATTGTGAGTGTTATTGAAATACCTCGTTATACAGTTTTCCCAGGCTATCCATAAATTCCATATTTACTTCTTAGAGAAAAATAAACAACTTTATCACATTTTCCTCTCTCACTTAAGGGATGAACTCACTCCACATTTTCATTGAATTTATATTATCACATGATGAATACCTTATTTTATATCTAAAAATGAGAGCTTCACTCAACTCCTTCAATTCCCTACATGTTAGGAAAAATAAATATGAATAATAGAGAATAAGGAGGGACTTCTATGATCCTCAGTAATAGCAACAAGCGTAAGAGTTTACTTTCAACCAATAATTATCATTCCTTCAAATATCAATATGGGAATAATTCAACATTTCTATTTTTTGGTTTCCCATTTTCCTCATTAGAATTAGATTCAATAGTCTTATTCTAAGGAAAATGTATGACTAATTTCCCAACATCATTACAGTTATGACACCTTAGTTCTTGTTTCCAATTTCCTTTATATTTTAATTTCCTAAAATTATTTGATAAAAGGGAAACAATTTTTTATATCGTTATCATTTAAATAATTTTTAAGAATAACTTTATTGTATTGCTTCGTCCTATTTATGCTTAATCTTTCACAAGGCTTCAAAATACATCTCATAATTTTGCTTCATTTTAAAATATAAATATTTTCTGATTTCAAATGCTATGATAATATTATGTTGTTCATCTTGGGATTGATCTTCCCAATATTCAAAACATGAGACCTTGTGATAAAATATATATGGAATATTTCTTATTAGTTTCTTTATAGTGATATGAATATAAAGTTTCTCACCAAAACCATGTATGTTTCTAACAATCTCATTAAGTCTTGTGAAATACTAATCAATACACTCCACATACATAATTTTTATATCCTAAAAATTTATCCTCCAAAACTACATCTTATCCTCATTCACTTTGATATTTCCTTAATAACTACTTCTTACCTTATCCAAAATTTCATTCACAATTTTAAATACCATGAATTTTTCATATATATTTTTTTGTAGAGACATAAATATAGAATTTTAGGTTTTCCCATTTACTTAAAAATTCCTCTCAAACATATAGAGATATAGAACCCACTTACTAGGGAATATTATTCTGAATTTTTCACACCTGGAGTCACAACTCAATTACTAATCATTTTTCCCATGGATTATTAAACCTAATACTAGCCTATATTTTTCTACTTGGAGCACAACCCGAATAGTTCTTCCATTTTACCATGGAGGAAAATCCCTAAATGAATTTTTAGGAGAGTAAAAACCCACACACAATTTCCTTTAAATGAGTAGTATAACCCAAATAGAACTCAAAATAATAGAAATTATTGTAGCATAGTATAAATTAGTTGAATAAATTATGCTTTTGAGTATAAAGGTAGTATCGATCACTCCAAGAAATGAGTATAAAATGTTGAAGTCCAACCAAGTGATTGGATCTGAATTGATCACATGAAGTTTAATAAATTTTTAATGCTTTTTTCTTAAATATTAGATAATTCATATCTTTCACTAGTTATGTAAACCCTCCATATATAGAGTTTCTTTATGCACAAAATTTTTAAAATATGAAGACCATTGTATCTCTATTTTTTCTAATATAAGAATTACACATGTGAAACCAACAAAATAATTCAAAATTTGTCTATTATTAACTCCAAAATAATGTTCCACATGTAAATCCTTCATAAATAAAAAAGTAATATTCACATGGGTCCTTCTCATTACTTTGTAAAAGAAAATAACAACCTATATAGTGGAATTAATTAGAAAAATTGATATAAAAGTAAATAGTCATCATTGACATCCTTGTAAAGTTACCATATATCATGTCCTATTAACTCTTCATATTTCATTCTATTTAAATATGAATTTTAAATTTTTAAAAATTTAGTCACGAATATCTATACATACTTAATCCCATGTGAATATATTTTAATTCATTATAAAACAACATAAAACTTCTTCTTCTGGCTTCCAGATAATTAATGAGTAATTTTAGAAAAAATAAAACACTATGAATATTCATAATAAACTTGCATGAAATGGAAATAATAAATATATGAAAAAAGGAGCACATTTACAAATTTAAAACAAGTAGAAAATCATATAACCAAATAGGAAAATTTTATTAAGTGGGTGATTTAAGAATATGAGAATTTATCATGTAATTAAAATATCCATGTAACTAAAATAACTATATAACCAATATATATATAGTAGAATATACCACGTAATTAAATTTCACCACATAAGCGACTCTATCTGCGTAAAATATTTTCCCAGAGTCTAATTCACATATCCAATTTATTAGACATGGTTTAAACCACATATGAAATATTAAAAACATCCAAATTCAAGTATCCAAACTATTCATGTATCAAAATTCAGGTAAAAAAACAACCATGTAACCAAATTCACATATCCAAAATTCTGAAATAAGTAAACAACTTAAATTATAAAATTTGTGACCTATATTAGACCTTATAAAAAAAGAATCATATTTAGGTATAATTTAATTATATTTAGATAATTTTATTATATTTAAATTAATCAAAAATGATCTTAATTGGACTTCTATAGGTCATGTTATCACTATAATATAGTAGCGAAACAGTTATCAGAAACTACAGTTGTCAGACTGAAAACATATAGTGACTTCTAACCTAATTTTAAACATGATAAATATAGATTAAAAATTTTATATCTACTAATGAAATTTAGATAATTTTATTATCTTTCCCATATAGTACTAATAACTCAATTTTCGATTTCTTTAGCCTATGTTATGGGTGAAATATAGAAGGTAACAAAGTTTAGAAATTTGGATACATGGATATGAATTTATCAACATGGGAAATGATAAACATGCTACATGGGAACATTAAAAATCTTATATAAATGAAATTTAATGGTCCCAAATGAAATATATATCCCCAGAACACTTCATAAATCTTGTATAGCATTTTATAAATAGTCATAACATGAAATATAAAATATTTTAAGAAAATAAATATAAGATATAATCAAAGTTAATAATACAAAAATCAATACATAAGATATAATTTATAGTTACATAGTTCAAAGTATTAATAATTTTAAATAATAATGTTAGATGGAACAAAATAAATAATTTTTTTAATTATCAAAATGTAATGTTGTTCAAGGAGACACTCAAAATTACCCCCCATTTTTATAATTATAAAACCAAGTATAATTTAAAAACTACTCCTCTTTTTCAAATTATCAAAAAGATAAAGTTTCAATAAAAAATATTCTCACTTTTAAATGAAAATTTTTCTCCCCATATTCATTTCTCATGGTGTTAAACTCCCTTAGGTTGATAGTAAAAAAATAAAGATCCTCTAAACTCAAGTATACATTAAAAATAAAAACACATCTTTAGTAATCATATTTTTCTAGATAAATTGACATAAAAATAAGTATAAATATTGTATAAAACATTATTAAACATTCATATTTCAAAACAGGTGTCAAATACCCACTATAAAGCCTTCTATTATTAGAAAATTGAGTTTTATATAATAATATGATTTTAAAAAAATGGGAAAATTAATGAGAGAGCCTTCATAAAAATAACCTTTGATATAAAGTGGAAGCTAAAACAATAAGTAGACATCAAATAATATGTATAAAAATCTTAAAATAATAATATAATAAGAAAATGTCCATAAAAACTAAAAATTGTAAACTAAAAAATAATATTAAATATTACTACGTATTTTATATAAATCTGAAAATTTCATCATAAAACACACTCAAACACTCCTTAAATTCATTCCAAAAAAATTAATTTTCCATTCTTCGAAGTTAAAACTTGATTTTTTCAAACATATCAAAGTATAGGGGCTTAATAAAGATATCAACAACAAGATTTTATTTAGAAACAAATTCCATATTTATATTTCTATTTTTGAACATGATCCCTATGAAAATGAAAATTAAGATCAATGAGATTAGTCCAAGATTGTTGTAATGGATTTTTGGAAATGGAAATAAAAGAATTTTTTTTGCACAATATAAGATTCATAGAAAATTGAAAACTAAAATCATAAAGTGTTTATACTATCCAAAATGATTGATCACAATAAGATGAAACAACTATGTATTTAAATTTATAAATTGAAAGAGAAGCATAATTTTATTTCCTTGAAGATTTAGAAACTAAATACTAACCATGTAGATGGCACACACCTGAAGTGGTTTTTCTATCTATATTATATTCATAAAAAATTGAATATTAATTTATTTTAAAATGAAAATAAGTTTTCATAGTATAAAACAAACCAAGATTTAAATATCCCTTGACATATATAATAATCTACTTAATATACTTTATATGACTTTCCATAGGGTCACACGAAAATCTAGAACACATGAAAAATGAAATCATAAAATCATACCATAAAATAGTAAAGTATAAAAAACTTCTAATCATTCCTGAATTATATTTAAAATCAATGGATTTTCCTAATTTAAGTAGATACAATTCTCAAGTAGTACTCATGGGAGTATTTTAAATTTTATAATATTTTAAACCAAACCTATTAACTTGCTAGAATACTTGGGTTGATTTAGAAAAATACTATCATTTGTTTGAAAATATTTAAGAATAATAAATAATTTAAATTATCTCACCATATCTATATCAAATTAAATAGTCATTAATTCTTAAAATGTGTTACAACGTTTTTGCATTTCATTGATATAGAGGAATATTTCTCTCTTGACCAAATCAACAAGATATATATAAGGTAAGTGGTAAGACTTTATGGAGTTCCACTCTCCATTTTATCTAATCGATATCTAGGTTTTACCTCGAGGATCAAGAGAAACATGCATCAAGTGTTGGATATAGATATGATTTTTAGTAATACATATCAACCTCATACCGATTTCAGTTTGATAGAACCGTTAAAACTCTATAGGATATGATAAGATCATGTGTAATTAATTTTAAAGGATTTTGGGATCACCACCTTTCTTTAATGTAGTTATCATATAAGAACATTTTCTATTCTATCTTTCATATTTCACCTTATGAGTATCTATGTAGAAAGAGGTGTTAGACTCCAGCATGCTAGGATGAAGTTAGAGAGAGAAAGATTTTGGTAGTTGATATTAACCAATATATGACATATATGGTTCAAACCATTCAACATTTTATGAAATTCAAAAAAAATGATAGAAAATATTTAAAGATAATAATCAATAATATCTAGTGATTGAGGTCAGATATAATGTGTTCCTTTGTAAATCACAATGGAATAAATTCATAAGGTTTGGGAATAATTGGCAGTTTATTCCAAGATGCATTGGCCCCATTAATATCCTTAAACTCATTATATTTTTTGCTTATCAACTAGAACTGTAACACCCCAGGTAAATAAAGAATATGAAATTTTTATATTTATCCCTATTTGTGGAAAAAAATAATGTTTTAAAGGGAATGCTATGCTCGATGGAGAACCCAATACGCAACAACGAGTTTCTTGGGAATCTTACGTTGCACTCTAATAATAAGATAATATTATTTTAAATGGTAGTTAACGCCTAGCCATTGTAATGGTGGGAATGAACAGAACTAACTAAAAAATTATTATATATGTTTTTCAAATATTTTTACTTTTTACAATAAATGTTAGAGAATTAAAAATGCAAATGAATCTAATTTTTAATCCTAAACATTCTAATATTCTTTAAAAGGTCGATTAACCGTCTTTCGTTGGCGAACCTCTTTTAAATCCACTTTTTAACAATTTTATGTGTTATATTTGACAAAATAAAATTCTTCTTTAGAATCGGGACATCAAAAATTACATTGTGTAAATTTTTGGTATTTTTTCGATAAAGTTCATTTTTTAATGAACAGTGAAAAATTTTGTATTTTAATTCAAAACCTATTTTTAATCTAATTTATTTATGTGATTAGATTATATTTTGAATTGGATTTAAAGTTCAATTAGAATATATGTTTACCATTTAATCCAATAGTGGTCTTTGGAATTAATTTCATCTTGAAATTGGACTTCAACTAGAGTCAATCTTTTGATACTTATTGTTTCTTAAAAACACGCTATTTGTTTTGACAGCGGGAATTAATTATTAAATTAATTAATTCAACTTATATGTTTTGAATTTTTTAAAATAGACTTCATTTTTGAATTCGTAATATCAAATATAGCTTAGGGTGAATTTTTGGTATTTTTCTGAAAAACTTCAATTTTTGATGAATTGTGAAACCACTAAGTGGTAGTTAAAGAAACCGATTTTTTGTTTAAATGAAACTTTGCCACCTCTGTGTTTTGAATTTCAAAAATCTGATATACATGGTTGTCATTAAGAAGTAAAATGTGGTTTAATGGGATTAAAATAATTTTTTGGTGAATAGTAACTTTTATGTTCTTAATCGCCATTAGAGGTAATTAGTGTAATTTAATGTAAAATTAATGTTTTAATAATGTGAAATGACCTATACACATGTCATACCCTCCTTGGATGTGTCATGGCCGACCAATAAAATCCATGGGTCAACTTTGGGATCCCATGGAGCCACATTGGTTGGAAAATGACATAAATAACTTTTTATTTAAAGTTAAAATAAAAATGTCACAAGCATTAGATGTTTCACTAAAACAATTTTTAAATGGGGTTATACAAGCCATATTTTTTACTATAAATATTAATTAGAAAGATAAAATGATTTCCTACATCATGATAGTTTTTTTATAATTTTTAGTCATTAAATAAATTAAATTATTTATGACATCATGATGATGCAGCGATTACCTCATAAATAAAGGATTTAAATAAAATGAAAAGATAATGTTAAAACTATAACATACACTTGTCAAAAACCTATTGGATGTGTATATTTAGAACCCTTACCACCTTATCCTCTAAATACATCAATTTGGGACCTTTAAAATCCGAAACTCATTTTAAAATAAAGAAACATTTTGTAACTTTCCAAGAGTGCCCCTCCTCTCCTCTTATAAAAGGCCCCCACCTCTACCACCTTACCCACACCTCTAAAGACTTTGGCTCGGCCAAAACCTGCTCAATTTTCCTATACAAATCCCTATCTTACTCCTATAAGCCTCATGTTTGGAAGAATTCTTCCCAAGGAAGCCTTTGAGCTCAAATCAAAGAGAGTTACCCGATTTTAAGGTAATGTCTTCACTTGTGTTCTTTTGTTTTATTTTGCTTCTCCATCCCCCTAAACTCTTTTTATTCATTTCTTTTGTAACAAATCCATTATCTTCAATATACTAGGATGTTTTTATAAGAATAATTCGAGGTACACTTACACACACCTACATCAAATGGTTAAAGAACATACTCTTTCTGTGGATGGCGAATTTCTACCTCACGAAACGATGATTCTTCAACACTCATATAACACCGTAAAAGGTGGCCATTAAGATGTCACTATATTTATATATGATATATAATATGTTTATGTTTTACTTACGCTTCTGTATTTTTCTTTTTTGGCATACATTTATGGTTTCCATTGTGGGTAAACACGATAATTTCATTTTAGGAAGTGCGGACTACCGCCCCCTCAAAGTGATTTGATTCGTTAATGCCATATGTGGGATGTATAAAGAATGTATTTAAAGTTATTATATATTATTTATGTTACATATAAATGATGAATATAATTCTTTAATTAAAATATACATACCTCTCATTTAGTTTTAATTCCATTAATATGACATAAAAAGAAAAGTAGCGTTCATGCGTACGTACGGCTTACTGTCTCCATGAAGGGTGCACTTCATTTCATACCACTAAATGATTATGTAATATTATAAATACATGTATATTATGGATATATATGATATATATGATATTCAGATAATGAATATCATTCTGGATATAATGAACCTTTGACCACACGAACAACATATAATTGTAAGAAGTCCACTTTCGACTTAAGAACCAAATATCGACAAAACAAACATTATTAACTTAAATGATTAAATAATGTTTATAACATGGAAATAAGTGATATAAAATGAAAAAAGAACTTGAAAAAGGTTCTTATGCAAGTATAAATTAACTCAAGTTTATTATTCAGGATGTTAAAGAACGATCGAGTCAAGTCGGACCCGAGGTAAGGGATCCTACTCCTCTCTTTCTTTTTAAGTACACTCTTTAATGTCATTCCTTTTAAGATCATCTTTCTTGTGATTGGGATGTTATTTTATATTACCCTTACTGTAATTTTTATGTTCATATGATGACAGACCTTATTCTCTCTCATAAATCCATTTTGGAAGTTTTGATGGCGCTGTTAGGCTGCCGAATTTTCGTAAAAGATCTAACCTCTCTCTTTCTTTTTAAGTACTCTCCTTTATGTCACATATTTTAAGCTCCTATTTGTTATGATGGGGGATGTTATTTTATATTCCTCTTGCTTTACATTTTATTTTAATATTATGAGAGACCCTATTTGATCCCATCAATCCATTTTTGGAAGTTTTAAGTGGCGTCATTAGGCTGTCGAGTATTCGTAAGGGATTTTTCATCTCACTTTTATTCCCGTGATATTTATGATACATTTTCCACAATTTCCTTTGAGTGGTGTATGTACTTCCAATTATTTTACTCATTGTGTAATATACTTTCATTTATGAGTATTTAAATCAATGTTTTATTGTCCTTCTTTCACGGTGTGTATGTTTCGAAAGATACCCATGTCGGTAAGGGAACCTTTCACCCTCCTCTTTTTAAAAGACTTCTTTTGGTATGTCTTTTAATTCACATAACATTATGTTGGTATATGTTCTTCTATATCCATAGTGATTTAAATTTTATGTCCAAGTGATGAGATACCCTTTTTATCTCTCATCAACTCATTTTCTGAATTTTGTAGTGACTTTGTTAGGCTGTCAAATTTTTTCAAGGGAACTTCTTAACCCAATTTTGATTCATTGGGATAAGCTTGTACTCCGTGAATATGTCATTCTATGAATATGTGTGAATAACCTTTGATTGTTTTACACTTAATATCCACTTATATTTGGTGTATTAGTTTGTCACACATAATTATGTAATTGATTTATACTTAATCCAAGGATTCCATCTTTGTATGGGACTTCGTCTCAATATCCTTTCATTGAGGCATATTTTGTTTTATACACAACCTTATTTTATATGGTGTATAAACACCTTTGACTTTTACGTTTATACGAAAGGAATATTTTTTTATACAAAGCGTTTTACTAAACGACAAAAGGGAATGTTTTTGTCGTACGTATGCGGCGACAACGACTTCTCCGCCGCCGTGACCATTATTTGAGTTTCGGCTTCCTCTACAAGCCATACCTTTTTTTAAAGAAAAATAAATACCATGTTTTACTTTTCTTTTATTTTGGTATTGAAAATGTTTTTCATAATTTTTTTATATCAATGTGTTGTATTGATATCTTGTGATTGAAAAGTGGAAATGTTATGTTTCATTTATTCATGTTTTATGTGATACAATTATGTTATGGTTCTTGGGAATTATTATGAAGACGGGTGGTTTCGTGATAAACTAAGGGCGGGTGAGCCCGATATAGCTCTCCAATGCATTGGGTAACGTGAAGGGGTTAAACATTAAGGTTTCTCCGAAGCGATTCAGGGAATATACTGTGATGGGTATTCCAAATGTAACCAAGAGGGTTACTCCCTACGTAAGAATGTTATGAATGCCTTAAGTTACCTTTATGTCTTATGATTTCTATGATTTACTCATTATTTTATGAGGTATGTTAAAGTGCTTATGTTTTATGGGTAAACTATTATTTCATTCTAATGTATACATGTACTCATGTTTCCTTTCCATATTTTTATATCCCTTACTGAGCTTTTTATGCTCATCCCAAGTTTTTGAAATGTTTTTCACAGGTCAAGGGAAGGGTACATGATATGATGATAGTGTCAAGGAAGTGTCAAGAAAGAATCCATGTTTTATTTTAAATATGTTTCCGTTGATGGGAAAAATGAATACTATCTTTTATGTAACCACTTTGTTTAAATGTGGAATGTAATGCAAGTTTTATGATCTAATTATCTAAAACTCTAAACCTGAAAAGATCCTCAATTTGTAATCTTGTAATAACTCAAGATTAAGTATGGTTTAAGACCGGGGCCTTATAGTTGGTATCAAAGGTCGGTTTAGATAACTTTAGAGGTTAGGGTATTCTCTAATCATAAGTAATATTACCATAATGGTTAGGATTTCAGAAAGAGTCCTAGTTTTAGAAAAAGTGAATGAGTAAGTATATCTTAGTGTTTACCTTCCTCATTAGTACATGATGGTTTTGTTGATATACTCACACTGACATTTCTGTTTTTAGTGAATGGATGGTTCTAGCAGGCACCAAAGAGACAATAGGTTTGAGGGAAACTGTGGTGGTTCTCTGATTAAGATACTAGATAAAATGGGGGATTCAATGAGGAAACTCGTGGTTGTTCTAAACCAACTATCAAGGAGTCATGATCAACCACTTTAACCTTGGTATGATCTATAATACGTCATGTACAAGATGACCAATCGATGTGGAAGTTCAGGTAATAATTATAAAGGTAACCATTAGAGTTCATATGATCCTTACTTTTGAGGTAATTATGGGTTATTATATGTTATGATTAAAGGCATGAGATAAACTTGAGGTTAAAGTATGTTATGATTATTTTTTAAGATTTTATCTTGTTTTGGGGAATGTTTTAAGAATTATATAGTTTTGGAAAAAGGACAACACTCAGACCGTGTGACAACCCGTCACGTTGGACAAAGGTGCGGGAATCGAACCCACAACCAAAGTGCGACTGGTATTTATCGCCTACCACTGGACTACGTGAAGTCCCTAGTTAGTTTGGCTAATTATTTTTAGTTAGATGATTTTAGGAATCAAGATTAAGTTTATTTTGGGTTATCTATGGAAATTATTAACCTATCATCGAGGATATGTGATTAGGTTAATTACTTTTCAATATGAGAATTTAAGGGCAACTGATGTTATTTGGAGATAAAAGTTAATTTGTACCTTGGAAGACTATGTGACTAAATCCTTCAAATATTTGGGTTTCAATCTTAGTTTGGTTTACTTTGAAGAATTTTATGGACAAATTGTTTATCAAATGGTCCTCATTTAACTTTGGGTTTTGTTGGACAAATTTTGGAGATTAAGAATAGATTTTCTTTTTATAAAGGGTTATCCTTTTGTGGATTATCTGATCTTGTACTAACCATTTTGGTTTTGGTTTTGGTTAAAGTCTAAAGACATTGGAAGTATATAGTTCTCTTTTGTGGATTAGGTGATTCTCTAGAAGTTGATTATAGTACTCTTAATGTGAACAAGTCTTCCTAAATACTCACCATTTGGGGAAAGTATGAGTTTGTGTAAGAAATTTAGTAAAAGTTGAAAGTCAACATGACAAGTAAGTGTGTTTCCTTAAGATCAAAAATAAATTCCTCAATGAAAAGTAACTTAAAACAAAAATGTTGTCGATTAACTTTTCCTACTCGGGAATCGAATACCGTTTAACCCACCACAAGTTTGTGTTTTTCTTATGGCTAACTTTATCCTAGACATGTTTACTATCACTCTCCATCAGAACATGACCCTTTGTTTTTTCTTCCATGTCCATGTTTTCCTACATAGAATCCTAGTATGGGTTAACTCGGGTGACCTTCGTAATTCTCTTTATTTATTTTAAAGTGATAGTTTTACTGACTCTTGTTCCGATGTGGGATTTTCAATGAAATTTCCAAGCCCAATTTTAAAAATTGCGGCGACGCAATTCCCAAAATGGGGGAAGGATGTAACACCCCAGGTAAATAAAGAATATGAAATTTTTATATTTATCCCTATTTGTGAAAAAAAAATGTTTTAAAGGGAGCGCTATGCTCGATGGCGTACCCAATATGCAACAATGAGTTTCTTGGGAATCTTACGTTGCACTCTAATAATAAGATAATATTATTTTAAATGGAAGTTAATGCCTAGCCGTTGTAATGGCGGGAATGAACAGAACTAACTAAAAAATGATTATATATGTTTGTCAAATATTTTTACTTTTTACAATAAATTTTAGAGGATTAAAAATGCGAATGAATCTAATTTTTAAGCATAAAAATTCTAATATTCTTTAAAAGGTCGATTAACCGCCTTTTGATGGCGAACCTCTTTTAAATCAACTTTTTAACAATTTTATGTGTTATATTTGACAAAATAAAATTCTTCTTTAGAATCGGTACATCAAAATTTACATTGTGTAAATTTTTGGTATTTTTCCGATAAAGTTCATTTTTTAATGAACAGTGAAAATGTTGTATTTTAATTCAAAACCTCTTTTTAATCTAATTTATTTATATGATTAGATTATATTTTGAATTTGTTTTAAAGTTCAATTAGAATATATTTTTACCATTTAATCCAATAGTGGTCGTTGGAATTAATTTCATCTTGAAATTGGATTTAAACTATAGTCAATCTTTTGATACTTATTGTTTCCTAAAAACATGCTATTTGTTTTGACTGCGGGAATTAATTATTAAATTAATTAATGCAACTTATATGTTTTTAATTTTGTAAAATAGACTTCATTTTTGAATTCATAATATCAAATATAGCTTAGGGTGAATTTTTGGTATTTTTCTGAAAAACTTCAATTTTTGATGAATAGTGAAACCACTAAGTTGTAGTTAAAGAAACTGATTTTTCATTTAAATGAAGCTTTGCCACCTCTGTGTTTTGAATTTCAAAAATCCAACAAACATGGTTGTCATTAGGAAGTAAAATGTGGCTTAATGGGATTAAAATAATTTTTTGGTGAATAGTAACTTTTATGTTCTTAATCGCGATTAGAGGTAATTAGTGTAATTTAAGGTAAAAATAATGTTTTAATAATGTGAAATGACCTAGACACATTTCCTACCCTCATTGGATGTGTCATGGACTACCAAGACAATCCATGGGTCAACTTGGGGACCCCATGGAGCCACTTTGGTTGGAAAATGACATAAATAACGTTTTATTTAAAGTTAAAATAAAAATGTCACAAGCATGAAATGTTTCACTAAAACAATTTTTAAATGGGGATATACAAGTAATATTTTTGACTATAAATATTCATTAGAAATATAAAAATATTTCCTACATCATGATAGTTTTTTTATAATTTTTATTCATTAAATAAATTAATTTATTTATGACATCATGATGATGAAGTGATTACCTCATTAATAAAGGATTTAAATAAAATGAAAAGATAATGTTAAAACTATAACTTACACTTGTCAAAAACCTATTGGATGAGTATATTTAGAACCCTTACCACCTTATCCTAGAAATACATCAATGTGGGATCTTTAAAATCCGAAACGCATTTGAAAATAAAGTAACATTTTGTAACTTTCCAAGAGTGCCCCTCCTCTCCTCTTATAAAAGGTCCCCACCTCTACCACCTTACCCACACCTCTCAAGCCTTTGTCTCGTCCAGACCCTACTCATATTTCCTCTCCAAATCCCTCTATTACTCCTAGAAGCCTCACTTTGGGCAGAAGTCTTCCCAAGGAAGCCTTTGAGCTCAAATCAAAGAGAGTAACCCGATTTTAAGGTAATGTCTTCACTTGTGTTCTTTTGTTTTATTTTGCTTCTCCAACCCCCTAAACTCTTTTTATTCATTTATTTTGTAACAACTACAGTATCTTAAATATAATATGATGTTGTTATAAGAATAATTATAGCTACACTTACACACACCTACATCAAATGGTTAAAGAACATACTGTTTCTATGGATGGCGAATTTCTGCCTCACGAAATGATGATTGTTCAACAATCATATAACACCTTAAAAGGTGGCCATTAAGATGTCACTATATTTATATATGATATATAATATGTTTCTGTTTTACTTAAGCTTCTGTATTTTTCTTTTGTGGCATACCTTTATGGTTTCCAATGTGGGTAAACACGATAATTTCATTTTTGGAAGTGCAGACTACCGCCCCCTCAAAGTGATTTGATTCGTTAATGCCATATGTGGGATGTATAAAGGATGTATTTAAAGTTATTATATATGATGTATGTTACATATAAATGATTAATATAATTCTGGAATTAAAATATACATACCTCTCATTTAGTTTTAATTCCATTAATATGACATAGAAATTATTGTAGCGTTCATGCGTACATACGGCTTACCGTCTCCATTAACGGTGCATTTCATTTCTTACCTCTAAATGATTATGTAATATTATAAATACATGTATATTCTTGATATATATGATATATATTATATCCAAATCATGAATATCATTCTGGATATAATGAACCTTTTACCACACGAACAACATGTAATTGTAAGAAGTCCACTTTCGACTTAAGAACCAAATATCAATAAAACAAACATTATTAACTTAAATGATTAAATAATGTTTATAACATGGCAATAAGTGATATAAAAGGAATAATGAACTTGAAAAAGGTTCTTATGCAATTATAAATTAACTCAAGTTTATTATTCAGGATGTTAAATAACGATCGAGTCAAGTCGGACCCGAGGTAAGGGATCATACTCCTCTCTTTCTTTTTAAGTACACTCTTTTATGTCATTCATTTTAAGCTCATCTTTCTTGTGATTGGGATGTTATTTTATATTACTATTACTGTAATTTTTATGTTTATATGATGAGAGACCATATTCTCTCTCATAAATCCATTTTGGAAGTTTTGAGTGGTGCCGTTAGGCTGCCGAATTTTCGTAAGAGATCTAACCTCTCTCTTTATTTTTAAGTACTCTCCTTTATGTCACTTCCTTTAATCTCCTCTTTGTTATGATGGGGGATGTTATTTTATATTACTATTGATGTACATTTTATTGTAGTATTATGAGAGACCCTATTTGATCTCATCAATCCATTTTTGGAAGTTTTAAGTGGCGTCGTTAGGCTGCCGAGTTTTCGTAAGGGATTTTTCATCTCACTTTTATTCCCGTGAGATTTATGATAAATTTTCCTCAATTTACTTTGAGTGGTGTATATACTTCCCATTATTTTACTCATTGTATAATATAATTTCATTTATGAGTATTTACATCAATGTTGAATTGTCCTTCTTTCACGGGGTGTATGTTTCGAAAGATACCAATGTCGGTAAGGGAACCTTTCACCCTCCTCTTTTTAAAAGACTTCTTTTGTTATGTCTTTTAATTAACATAACATTATGTTGGGATATGTTCTTATATATCCTTAGTGATTTAAATTTTATGTCCAAGTGATGAGATACCCTTTTTATCTCTTATCAACTCATTTTCTGAATTTTGTAGTGACGCCATTAGGCTGTCAAATTTTTGCAAGGGAACTTCTTAACCCAATTTTGATTCTTTGGGATAAGCTTGTACTCCTTGAATATGTCGTTCTATGAATATGTGTGAATAACCTATGATTTTTTTACACTTAATATCCACATATATTTGGTGTATTAGTTTGTCACGCATAATTATGTAATTGATTTATCCTTAATCCAAGGATATCGTCTTTGTATGGGACTTCATCTCAATATCCTTTCATTGAGGAATATTTTGTTTTATACACAACCTTCTTTTATATGGTGTATAAACCCCTTTGACTTTTAAATTTATCTGAAAGGAATATTTTTTTATACAAAGCATTTTACTAAATGACAAAAGGGAATGTTTTTGTCGTACGTATGCGGCGACAACGACTTCTCCGCCGCCGTGACCATTATTTGAGTTTTGGCTTCCTCTAAAAGCCATACATTTTTTAAATGAAAAATAAATACCATGTTTTACTTTTCTTTTATTTTGTTATTGAAAATGGTTTTCATAATGTTTTTATATCAATGTGTTGTATTGATATCTTCTGATTGAAAAGTGGAAATGTTATGTTTCCTTAATGCATGTTTTATATGTTACGATTATGGCATGGTTCTTGGGCATTATTATGAAGACCGGTGGTTCCATGATAAACTAAGGGTGGGTGAGCCCGATATTGCTCTCCAATGCATTGGGTAACGCGAAGGGGTTAAACGTTAAGGTTTCTTCAAAGAGATTTAGAGAATATACTGTGATGGGTATTCCAAACATAACCAAGAGGGTTACTCCCTACATAAGAATGTTACGAATGCCTCAAGTTACATTTATGTCTTATGATTTCTATGATTTATTCATTATTTAATGAGGTATGTTAAAGTGATTATGTTTTATGGGTAAAGAATGATTTCATTCTTATGTATACATGTACTCATGTTTCCTTTCCATATTTTTATATCCCTTACTGAGATTTTTATGCTCATCCCACGTTTTTGAAATGTTTTTCACAGGTCAAGGGAAGGGTACATTATATGATGATAGTGTCAAGGAAGTGTCAAGAAAGAATCCATGTTTTATTTTAAATATGATTTCGTTGATGGGAAAAATGAATACTATCTTTTATGTAACCACTTTGTTTAAATGTGAAATGTAATGCAAGTTTTATGATCTAATTCTCTAAAACTCTAAACCTGAAAAGATCCTCAATTTGTAATCTTGTAATAACTCATGATTAAGTAAGGTTTAAGGTCGGGGCCTTATAAGAACTCCCACCAAAGATATCCTAATTAAATGATGTGTTTCATGTATCCCTCTTGAGAAAGTACATACTAAACCCCTCAAATGTACTAAATCTGGTGGTGGTGCCCTATTATATTGATCTTTTATATGAGAAGTATCTTGTTAATATCATATATCATAGATAAAATGTTTTATGAAATAAGAGAACAAAACTAGTAACTATGATGTGGAGAAACTACAAGTTTGAGTTGGTGCATTTGAACCAAAAGAGGTGATGAAACAGACATACCCTGATTAGTTTTAGGGTAAAAAATAAAATTTAATGGGAGAAATTTCTAGAGGGGTTATAATGTAATGATGACAACATTTATAAATGAAATTCCCTTATTAAATTAATAAATTTATTTTTATTTAATATAATTAGATAAAACACATGCACTAATTAATTTTTTTGACTTATATAACCTGTCACATTTAAATGACCATTAAGAATGTTAATCATTGATAAAATATCCATTATATAGTGACCATTAAGGTCTTTATATTAAGGGTATTGTATCTGAAATTTACATAAATTAAAGAAGTGATGACCTCAAATAGTAGGATTATACCGTAAAAAGTCCGATTTTCAGAGTATCCAAGGGAGATGGAATTACATGGATTTTCCCTTTATAAAGCCTAAGATAAGATTCAACAACTAAAGTAATAGATAAACCATTTACATGAGAAGTCCAATATTATTGATATCATAGTCTAAACCAGGTTTGTTGAACCACCCCAAGAAAGTTTCAACATCGCACAACTTACCCCTACAGCATACACTCGCATAATAAAGGGTTATGTATCATGACCCTAATAGTATGAATTTATATATGCCCAATTTTAATAAAATAATAATTAATTTTAACCCTTTTCATTAGTACTTTATTTATATAATTTTATATGATTTTATGAAAATTATATTTTAATATTAATAAACCAAAATTTTATTTTTAGAAATTATATGTCTCTATTTAAAATGCTCTTGCTGGTAAATTCAATAATTTTGAAATAAATGTTATTTTAATTTACTATTCATATTAAATAACATTTATCTATATACAAATGCTAATACTATTTAATGAATTCTTTTTTATGTGGGACTCATGTAATATGTATATATATATATATCATTATAGGTTACATTTTGATATATATATATATATATTATTATAGGTTACCTTTTAAGAGAGATATATATATATAATTTAAAAATTATTAATTTAATAAGTAATAATTAAAAATAATTAAAAAATTTATCTATAATGAAATTAAAATATGATACCGAATGAGGTAAATTTTGAATTAAAAGAGTGAATTTTAATTCAATAAAAATGGACACTAAAATCATTTATTATAAGTTTAATATTTTATTACGCAATTAATTATGATAGATGAGTTTAATGTGCATTGATCGATCATGATCTGTAGACCAACCAATTCATCTCTGGTGTTTTTAATTTATTAATTTAATTATTATAATTCTTGTTTGAATTAATTATATTAATAAATGATTTTCTACGTTTCATCATTATGTCATTATATGTATATAGGTTTGCATGCCCAAATAAAACATTGTATTTGTATTTTGTATTCCCGAGACCCCATCGCCTACATGCAAGTAATGTTTTATAATGATGAAGATAGGTAGTGACATACTTCACACTAATATTTGGTGATGAAAAAAACATGAGTTTGACATATTGGATGGGTGAGCTTTGCAACTGGAGTTGCATGAAACACGAGTCAAGGAGTTACCCATACTGTCTAGGTTGATTAATTATTCACTCAATGAATCAACTATTAGTATCATCTCATGATCACATTGTATTATTTTATTTAAGCACAGTTTATTATTTTATATTTGTTTTGTTTTACACATGGTCATATAAAATAATAATAAAACATGTACAAGTAAAATGAACATGTGATGCGATGAATATTTTCTAATAATTTCATGATCAATTGTGAGTGTGATCATATAGTATGTGCTTATGAGGTAGAAAGTGATTTCATTTCATCATGTAATATTAAAACCTTCAAAGAAATATTAATCCTCAAAAGACTTCCATAATTTTAATTTGAATAAAAACAACTGTATGGGGTGCTCGATCATCCAAAGTTGAGGGTGTCTCATACTACTGGGGAGTTATTATAAAAGTAATGGGTTGAATTAACTGAAGCTGGAAGTAAATAAGTCTCCAAATCTAGCTTTCTGTAACTTTAGAGGAAAGCATTGAGTAAATAAAGTTTTATTTTTATTTTTGAAGCTGGGAATTCACTCAACATATCAAGAAACTGAGAGTTAATGTGGTTGGCCAATCAAAATCCTACCTAGAAACTCTCCATGTAGTGGCGTAACCAAATCTTGGAGACTATAAAGAGAGGTTTCAAGGATCCATTCCACTAGAATACTCAATTTGTAGAGTGTTCTGATTCTAGCATAGAGGGTTTCTAGAGTTTGATAAATTAGTTGGAGGCATTTAATGATTTAATAAATCAATCAATAATATATAAATCAGTAATCTAGAGAAAAGTACTTATGTGTTAAATTTTATTTTTGTAGAAAATAAAAAATAATACAACAACAAATACTATGATACTTATAATAAAAATTCAATTTCATTTTTAATAGGTGTTTCCAAGAGTAATATAGGTTCTTGAAAAAGGTATTATGATGAAGGAGATTCAAGGTACTAGAGTCCCCAATCCCTGTTAAGCCACCTCAGCAAGTGAGGTTGAGAAACATTCTTACAGGAGACTAATGTATGATGTATATAATGTTTATTTCATAATTTTATTATTAATTTATGATGTATGTTATGGATACAACATCAGGACATGAAATATTTCACATGTTGTATCATCTTTGATAAGCTTGCAAGGAGAAAGTGAAGTGACATGTAAATAGGTGATGATTACACTAGATATGTGTAAATAGAAATATGTATCGTTATCTTTCAATGGATCCCTTTCTCATTTCCTTTTCACCCATTTAATCGAGTTTTGTTTAATATTACAAAAATAATAGCATGAAAAAAATGATTCTTTATCTTCTAGTAAAGGTTCACCAAGAAGTAAGAACATTAATGGAAGATTAATCTTTACTTCTTATGGTGAACAAGTTAAAAGAAAGAAAAATAAGCCAATTAAAATCATGATGTCAAAGTGACCTTTATAAATTACTTTAACGAAAGTGTTACTAAATAGGAGGCTATTTTATTCTCATATCGTGAATTAAATCTATGTTGTTTTAAATGTTATAAATTGAATTAAATAAGCAAGCAATCACTTTTTCTTTAGGTATATTCATCAATTGTAAGTAATGTTTCTATCATAATTCTTGGATATTGATTATAATATACCTATAACATATTTTTATTTTAATGCAGCAACCAATTAAGAATATGAATGTTACAAGAATTATGGTGTATTTTCTAAGTGGCTAAGAAAGAGTGGTACCTAAGTCAGTTGTGAGAAGTATGAAACTTCTATATTACTAAGTTCAATGATTCCAGTTGAACATTTGGTGTATCAAAAAAAATTATCTCTTGTGTCCTTTGGAAACCATGATAAATTATTCGAGTTCATGAATAAACATTTTTGTGGTGTTTAATACTCAAACAATAGTTCAATAATTCTTGAATCATTAGCAATGTGTGATGAATATAAAATGTAAGGCTTATATACCCAATTTTGGAAAGTTATTACTTAGTCAAGAAAAACTAAATATTTTTCATAGTTGTACCTAGTGTGGTTTTAGAATATTTTGAGTTCAAGGACTTAGGAAGCATCAACACAAATAAGTACTTATTTTTTGGATACAAAAAACTTTATAAATAATGGTAAGTAACAAATATTTAAAAACTATGTTTAGTTAGAGAGAATGAACTATTCCAAGGGAAATATAGTGGTAAATATACATCATTAGACTCCATTAAGTGTGTCTTAAGTAATGTAAAATTAAATTATGGTATATTCATGGTTAGAAGATATGATATTATTTAGGATGGTATGTTGAAGAATATATTAACAAAGAACTCATCAATCAATATAATATAGAGTGGAGTAATTCTTAAATGAACATTATATTTTCCATGATAGGGAAATTATGCTAACAAGGAGGATCTATGATGAGTCTTACATGTTAAAATTTATCAATAAAATGTTGTTTGAAGAAATTACTAAACACATATTTACTTATACGCATCAGATTCATGATGTAAGTAAAAGGATCATCAATGTTAAAACTCATGCATTACAGATACTTCAATTTTTTGAGACATGCATTGCAAATAGGTACAATATCCCATATCTATGGGCCAACTATAATGACCAACACATATAATTTGAGTTAAAGTGTGATAGAAATCCATTATATCATAAGACAATGTGTTTAGATGAAAAGTATATATTGAGGTTATAAAAAACCTTTCATTAAGAAAAACAAAATGTGCATCTAAATTAATTATCCTAAATATTTCATGGATATTACAGAAGTTACTATGATATTAAATATGTATTCACGTGATAGACTAAATTTCAATAAAAAGGTGCACATCTCTACTTGAGATAGTTAGACCAAGATTGACTTGGGTTTATTCAATACTAGGTATGCATCAATAGTTGACATAGGATAAAGTTCCATAAGAATATATAAAAAAGAATGTTCCAAAGACACATACTATATAGGAAGGATAAAACCTTGGTGATTGTTTTACAGTCACCATAATCAATGAAATGTTATTCATTAAGAATAATAGTTTCTTCAAGTAATAAGTAGATTAAAATTAGATAAAATTGACATGACTAATTAAAATTCAATAATGGATTCCATGTATTAAAGTATAGGGGGGTTATTATTTTGAATACAGTGGTGGGTATTGAAATGTGATTATACATAGATGGTACAAGTGTAGCACTAATAAGGATCGATTGGTTATACCAAGTATTTATGCATACATCTATTAGATTTTTACTTGTTAAGGATAATTTATATTATCATTTTATTGATCTTTAAATGTCAACACCACCAATCAATGATGGTTTATATAAGTCCCAACCAGAAAGGGATGATGACATCATAGAATTTCAATAAGGGTTCAAGTTATTGAAATCCATTTTATGATTAAAAGTAAGAAAAAATATCTTAGAGTGTTAATTTGGAATGAATTTTTCCATGTGTCTACCAAAGGTTAGTGGGAGAACTATGGTTTTCTATGTATAATATGTTTGTTAACATATGGAAAATAGTTATTATTCTTATAGTTAATTGTACTCATAATAAATGTATCTCTCTAGAGATTGAATTAAACTAGAAACCTAATTTCTAGGGAACATGATCTTCTAAGGTAGATTAAATTTTTTCTTATAATAATTCAATAGTACAGATAATAACAATATATTTGGACTTACAAATTGGAACTATTCTAGATAGAATAGTTTCCAGAGTCACATGGAATAAATTTATCCAAGAAATCATTCATGGTAATAGGAGGATATTAATGTTTTTATTATAATTACATATGATTAGTGATGGATCAATCATGTATTCCATGATATTTACAAGATATGATATATCTAACATATACTTTATAGTAGGAAAATGTCATTTATATCTAGGAGAACTAAAAAGGAACTAGTTAGAACTATATGATTTTACTTGATCAAGAATAAAAAGATATGTACCTGATATATGGAGAGAAAGGGATACCAGTTATTGAGGGGACACAATCTTTTATTCCTTTGATCAGTGTGATCTAATATCAAAGTTAGTATAAGGTAATAGAAAGACATTCTCATTCAAACCAATGGTATCCATGTCTATAAATACCGAGTCCATTATGAATTCTAAGGAATCTAAGAAGAAATGAGAATACATAGTGATTTTTTCAAATTCATGGAATCATACCTAGTAAGTAAAGGGTATGATAATGTGCAATTGAAATATATAGAATAAATTATGACATCTAATATTTGGATCATACCCTATTAATCCAATTTTTCAGAGTGTGAGGGAGATGAAATTACTAGAACTTTACCTTGTCCAAGCCTAGGATGAGATTAAAAAATAAATCATGAATGAAACCATTTATAGAAGCATTCAATGATTATTTTTATCATGGTCCAAACCATGTTCACTGAACCACCCCAAGAAAGTGTCACCATCACATAACTAACCCTTAGGGTGGAAACTAGTGTAATAAGGGGTTATGTTTCTAGGTCTCAGTAGTATAAATTTGAATTTGATCCTTTTAAATAAAATAATTATTATTTTTAACCCTTTTAATTACTACTTTATATATATAATTTTATATTAGCTTATGAAAATTATATTTTTATATAAATAAACCAAAATTGTATTTTTAGAAGATATATGACTTTATTTAAAATGATTTTGTGGGTAAATTAATGAATATTGAAATAAATATTATTTTCATATAAAATTAATATTAAATAATTTTTACCTATATACAAATGATAATATTATTTAATGAATCCTAATTAAATCCAAATCCATGATTAGAATTTTATAAAATAACTGCTCATAAGGCAGTCCAGGCATTAAAAATCCTCTTCTAAAATTATACATGGGATAATAAAATGCGGAAAAATAAATAAAAAGAGTATTAGAGTACTCCTTGATACATTAAAGGATTAATTATGGATAAATATATATGTATATAATACAGTCACAACTCAATATGTAAAGAATATAGATAGAGATAAAAAATCAAGTAAAGATTAATGATGCCCAATCTCAGAAAAAGTTTTATTTGATCAATAAGTTTCTTATCCTTTTAAAATTATCTTTTAGTCTCTGGATTGAATTTTGAAATCATTTTTACCTTATTCAGTGTTCTAGAACTTTTGTCTAGAAAATAGAGTATCGTAAATAAATGAAAAATCTAGAGTAAAGTATCAACACACCACACTTTTATTAGGAAGGTTTACTTGTATTTAAAGATAATTTTTTAAAAAAATAATCCATTGAGAAATGATAATTCTTGGACTAATATATCATAAATTATTTGATAGGTCTCAATAACAGCCAAAAATATATGTTGGGGTTTTTGAACTTTATCCATGATATCTTTTTTGTGGTCTATGAAGACTCATCTTGCAATAGATCATTCTGTTCATGTGGTTGATTTGAATAATAATAGATTCAAAAACAATTTGGTGAATTGGATAATGTATTGTGACCACTTCAACATTCTATATGTGGTCACTTCATCCTTTAATATGTGGTAACTTGAAATTTAATTGCATGGTCGCTCGAAATTTCATAATGTGTTTTCCTAGATTCCTTCATGTAGTCAGATAAACACTTTGAAATATTTCGGATACATAGAACAATTGGTTGAAATATTTCGTGTAGCCGCTTCAAGTCTTCAGATAATCGTTTCATGTCTACATGCATCTGATCCTCTTCATCGTGAGGTATCTCTGACACTTGGAAAAAAATTCATTGTCGCTTCAATGGTTATGAGATCACATGGATTATCCTTCATTTCATCAAATTATTCTTATGGTAGATCCAGTACTTATAACAATTTTATCAGACTTCCATGTTCCATAATTCAACTTATTCACATAATATATGATATCTTTATCACTTATCCATTTTTTAAATTTTTTTAGAGAGTACCTTTTCTACCACAGAACACATAATCAATTAAAAACATTAGATACATGATATAGGATCATTAAAATAACTAATAGTTAGACTAACCCAAAAAATTGTAAACTTATTCCCAATTATTGTTCCAACTAAGTCTTACTATATGAGTGTCAAAGATGAAAATAATGTATGAAACAAAAATCTTGGACATCTTGGTCAAATAAATTTGAATAAAATAAGAAAGGAATTTGTGGTGAGAGACCTTCCCCAGCTAAAAAACTAAAGATATGTTAATCTTGAAATGTATAAAAAGGGTAATATGATATATGGAAGTCACAAAATTGTATAGATTCAATCCACCATACCACTTGAGATTATACATTATGATTTATGTGGACTTATGGGACATCAATACACTAAATTTAATCTTTAATTTATTATTTTTATTGATGATTTCACAAGTATGACTAATGTGGTGTTCATAAATCACAATTTTAATGTTTTTAAAATGTTTAAAATATTTGTATGCAATGTTGAGATAGAAATAGGAGTATATATTAAGAAGATAAGAACTAATAACATAAAGTGTTCACTAGCATTTTTTTAATCCTGTTTTGTGAACCTAGGATTAAACATAAAAATAGGTATCCCTATACACCTTATAAAAAATGATCCAAAAAAGGAATAATATTATCTTGGTTAAAATGGTAATGAATATGGTTTCAAAATAATAACTTAAAAAATTATTTTGGAGATAAGTTTTAAGTACACTTATGCATATTCATAAAAGGTATTTTTCTAAACTTGTAATTAAACATGATTCCTTATGAGATGAAATATAATAATAAACCTACAATGAATTACTTCAAGGTTTTCTAGATATCTTATTTAATGAAGATAAAAAATCTATATTTTGGAAAATTTTATGAAAAGTATTAGGAATGTGTTTTTATGGGTTATTCGTCCAACGGAAAAGTAGCACATGTTGGAACAAAAGGCTATGCAAAAAAGTTGATTCGTATGATGTGAAAGATATTAAAAATAAACTCATGTCGAGGTAAATAGGTAAATAAGATATTTAAGAATTGATGAAAGATAATTTTTAGAGATCTAAACATGTCATTGAAAATGAAGATAATCATATCCCAACCTAATCAATAATCACTTTGTTCAGTCCAGTGACGAAGAAAATATTTTTGAAAATAGAGAAAATGTTTTTCAAAAACTAAAAAAACATGTTGGACCTAAAAATATCATCGAAAATTATGAATAAGTTAAATATACGAGAAGAAACTATTTCATTACAATAAAACATACATTGTCTCAAAATATGAACCATAAACAGTTTTTAAGGCTATTAAGTACAAGTAGTGGATAAATTCTATGATTAGAGAGCTGGATCAGATTGGGAAGAATGCAACCAGGGATCTTTTTTCTAGACTAGAAAAAAATGTTTTCAGAACCAAGTGGGTGTTTAAAAATAAAATCAATAAAAAGGTTGAGGTTTCAAAGAGCAAGGATATATTGGTCTTCAATGGTTATTCTCAAGTAGAAGGTATAGAATTTGAAGAAACATTTTCACCGATTACAAGACTTGAAACCATTATAATTTTTTTGGTAGTTTTAACTCACATATACTAAATTTTTTATAAAATGGATATTAAGTAAACCTTCTTGAGTAGTTATCGTGAAGAATAAGGATTTTTTATTGAGTGTCCTGAAGGATTTTTATTTGATAGTGATAAAACTATGGTGTGTAGATTAAATAAATCCTTGTATTAATTGAAGAAAGATCCCTGATCATGGTATTATTCATTGGATAGTTTCATAAAAAACTAATATTTCCTAAATTAAATGTTTACAACAACTTATATCTAAAGTATATGTATAAGGTTACTAAAATTTTCATTAATTATATTGATCATTTCTTATTGGTGATAGGGATTATCGTTGTAAAGAATTTGAAAAACAAATGAACATGTATTTTGAGATGTCAAAGCTTGTAGTGATGTGATTATTTTTTATATTATAATTTACACAAATAAAAATAAATCTTATTATCACAAGAGAAATATGCCAAGAATTATTGAAAAAATTTGGAATGAAATATTTAAATGAAGTATCTACAGTCTTTATAGTTAGTGTAATGCTTTGAAAAGATGAAGTAGGAAAATGTTTGAATTAGAAGGAATTCATGAATATTATTGTAATATTTATTTATCTCTCCAAATGAAGACCAAATATTGTGTATATAGTAAAATTTTATTCTATGTATTAATGTAACACCTAGGTTTCTGTTTTCTCTCTTGGATACCATTCATTTTTGGGGTATCAATTTTTCTCATGGGAACCGGGTGTGATGATTCTAAACCTTTGAGGTAAATCTTATATTTATCTTTGTTCTAGAATTTTACCCTCAGTAATCCTTTTGGTTATTGAGAAAAATCAGAAAAAATTTCAAAATCATCATAATTCACGCTATTAGTAGCAACTGGGCACCCCTTCCCTGGTAACTGTGCGGTAGGTGCCTCTTGGACAAACATGGGAGCGTGGATAACATATGGTTTTACAAATTGTGCGGGAAAACTATTATCCTATCTATTTCATTAAATTTTTTGAATTTTCTACACTTAACTCCTTCTAATTTAACCATAACTCCACCCCCATCTTCCCCACTCAGGATTTTCTATCATGGTAGCCTCCTCTAATCTCTTCTAGGCTCCTTGGGATCTATTTATTTGGTGATTTTATCTACAATTGTTCAATGATTCATCGTGTAAGTACCTTATCCTTTGATTTCATCCATCCTTCTAGGGTTTCTTTCCCACTTTCTTGGGTTCTTTTTTTCCAACGTGGTGTTTGATCTATGGAGGGTTTGGTCTTGTGTTTTTTGTGAGATATTGGCATTTAGTGTTTGATAATGACTTTCTAGGGTCTTGTGATGGTTCAGTTGTGGTTTCTCACTAATTCTTGGATTATTCTAAGCTTAAGGTGGGCGGTTCCATGCTCTAACATGTTTATATACATTTTATATGCTTTCTTTTTTCATTAAAGTAATCTATGGTTTAATTTTGCGGTGGAAAATATATTTTGTAAGTGTTTTAGCATGCATATGTGATGAAAGTTGATTTTATAATAGAAAAAGGTTATATTTTACGTATGCTTTGATGTGATTTTTCTTTAAAGGGGTTTTAGGACTTGTGTGGAAGTTGCTAAAGGTATTTCCAAAGGCACATTAAGAGTGAATGTATTTGAAAGTGTGTTTTTTAAAGGAAGTGGATTTTTGTAGAATTATGGATTCCTTATTGTGCATAATTAATTGAGTTGTGAATTGTTTTAATGTTGGTAAGAATGTTTTAAGGAAAAATTGGTTTGTGTGTTGGTTTGAGAGGGGTTTAGCCCATGAAAACGGTTAAATTGATTATGTGGATTTCTTATGATAATTTCAAAGGGGTTTCATAAATTTTCCAAGCGGTGGAAATTTTATTTTGAAAATGGTTTTGGTGTGTGTAAAATATAAAGTGGCTTGGTTTATGTAAAATGGTGATTTCAAGGTGTATTTATAATTATTGGAATCTGTATGTAAAATTTATTATTTGTGTAACATGTGAAATGATAATTTGAGCGCAATGGGGATCTCGGGTATCTACGTGGACTGACAAGTTCTAGTATGCTAGTGATTCAGAATAGGATTGTCCCAATTTCACTTAGGTGAATTGAGAATTAGAACAAAAACTAAACATATATGATTATTGGACACCACTAGGTCATTGGGGTGTCCTCTTCTAGTGTCTCGTGCACAAGAAAGATGATGGTTGCGATTATTATAGAACTTTTTATTGAGGTACGAGGTTCTAGTGTCTCACTCGAGCAAGATCACCTTTAGGGGTTTACCTATGGCGATCACTTTTGAAATGTGTCTTATGTGATGTGGTTCCATCCATCAAAAAATTATATACCTTTTTTTTATTTCTTTTTACTGTAATTTTATTTTATTAAAAGTATCCTTTTGGAATTTTACATTTCAAAGTTCTTTCTTTGAATTTATTGTGCTTAAAATGCTCCATTGAAAAAAATGGGTTTTCCTTAAAAATGTTTTCATAGAAATATTTAAAAGGCTTTTACACAAACTATCATGATAATATTTATTTTAATTTTATAAAATTGAATATTTTTCTTTGGGTGGCATCCTACCGGGCTTTGGATCACACCCTATATACACCTTTGGGTGTATGTAGACATTTTTATATGTATGAACTAGGTAAAGGCAAGATGAGTCATAGAGATATCAGTGGTTTGGGTTTCTAGTGTTCTTATTATTTCAATTATTGGTGGTTGTGGATTGAGGGTTATTTCCCTCATGTTTGATGGAGGTTTTGGGATGTTTTTTAGTATCCCTTTTTTGTTGTAGTTTTTCTGTTTTTTTGTTGAAGTTCTAAAACCTTGTTTTTGAAAATTGTTGAGCCTGGTTTGGTTTGGTTTATTTATTATGGTGATGTTCATTTCCGTTGGTTTTTTATGTTTATATTAATGGGTGAAATCAATCCCATGGTATAATATTGATACCCAAGCACTAGTTTCCAGCCCATGGGGATCGCGAACACCCTTTGGGCCATTCCACAGAACTGGTCGGGTGTCGGGTTAGATGGAACCCCGACTTGGTTAATGAAAAAATCATATCAATGGAGTCCACACTCCTTTTGGGTCATGTTATTTGGAGATAGTCTAGTTATAATGGATCTATGATTGTATAGACACAATTTTTTGGTTACAAATAGGGTGTATGGCCAGCACACCTCATAATGGTACTTGAGTCGCCATGGTAAGTCGTGTTTCTTTTGGTTCCTTTGGTTCTTGTTGGTAGTTTTGTGTTTTGAAATGAAAAGGGAGTGGGGATAATGGTCTTAGTGAGATCTCAGGGCCTATAAAGCTATGTGGAGTTGGAGACATAGTCCTAGAATACTTTCCGTGATAGTAGTGTGATTGGTGTATGGCCACCAAGCATATGGACAACTCTACTACAGACACTAGTTTCCTCTTGTGAAATATTTTATGTCTTCTTGGGGTCTGAAAACAATTTTAAAAACCCTTATTTTGGAAACTGTGAAAACCAAATTTTTAAAATGGAAATGGTTTTGTCTTGGGAATATGAAAAATTTATTTTCAAAATAAATTTGATGCAATGTTTAAAAAAGTGGATTTTTATAAAATGATTTATGGATAAACGAGAGATGATTTCAATGAGAGTTTAATTTTTATATTTAAAAATTCTGGTTTATCTAAAGTTATTGTATGAAAAACATGATTTATTTCAAAGAGGGTTTTGGAAATCTATTTTTAAATTAGGTTTGTTAAGCTATAAAAAATATCTTGAATGGGATGAATTGGAATTTTTGGATAGAATACATGGGATTTATAATTGATAGAAGCCAAAAAAAATTATATTGATATGAGTAATTTGAAATGGTGTTCAATTTAGTGTTTGGTTAAATTTTGAATGGTTTTATGAATTTTTGAAATGGGATGTGAAATTCAAAATTTGAAAGTGTGGGTTGGATGTTTTGTTTCAGAAAGTGTTTTGAACTTTGGTATTTCCATGAGTGACCACACAAATGGATACATGTGAATGGTGGATTGGAACAAATGGACAAGTTCCTAGATTGGTATGATTGGATGGGTTCTTAGTGTGTCCTGCTAACATACATGTATGAGGCTCCATGGAATACCATTGGAGAGTGTGCTACCCACCAAGATTTATTTCATTTCAAAAGTTCTTTTAAGAGAAAATGTGATGTTTTTGTAACCAGTAGTTTTTTTTGTGTCTCCTAGTGATTTGGGTATAGTCATTGTTAAGTATTTTGAGTTCAAAAAATCCCCTTGTTTGAATGATGTTTCAAGTTTTCATTTTGTTGATAAATTGGATTTAAGATGATGGTTAGTGGGTTCCTTTGAGAAGTGTTTGGGAAGCTTTTGATTTGGTCCTTGTATGACCTATTTTTTGTCATGATTAATTATGGGTGATGGATCAACTTTGATTGAGTTCTACACCTATTTGTTTCCAAGTGCACAAACCCACAATGTTTTGGTGGACATTTTGGTGTAACTGTGAGTGGTTTACCATTAGCAAACCCTCTAGTTGATCAACATGTGGACTTTTATCTCATGTTTGAGAAGTTATAACCTGCTATATTTTATAATCATTTGAATCCTCTTGAATTAGATTATTGGATGTGGAAATTTGAAATAAACATTAGTTTTCTTGAGTTATCTAATTTTTTAATGGTGGGGGTTGTTACTTCCATGTTTGAAGGTCATGTATGGAAGTGGTAAAGGAATTACAGTGAGGAGAATGGAAATAATCCTAAGGTTATTGTTTCTGGTCACAATGTTAAAAATATTCTAGATCTTCTTCAATATATTCTATGTGAGGGATCATGTTGTCCCCTCAGTGTGTTATGTCCGGTCATAAGAAGCCTTTTTTTTATTGCAAAAAAATAGTGTATTGTTTGGGACCTGGTTTAATGTCCCTTCCTTTGTAATGATTCTATCAATCATTATGGTCATGTATGGTGATGTTTTGGTGGTGTTTCATTTTTTCTCCAAATGTAATATTTGGATTGTGGATCTTTATAGAACATCTATTTTAATAGAAGTGTGTTCTTCTTTCAAGAATCCTGAATTTATCCATTACAAATAGAGATGCATTCTGTATGTTCTTGGTTTATATTATTTATTGTTTTAGGTTAAAAAGGATGATGCATGTGCATCCTCTAAGTCCTTGTTTTGGTGAAATATCCATGTTGATGTGATGCATTTTCGATGGCATGTTGTGCTCCTTTGGTTCTACTTAGAGTGTTGTGTGGTCACTCATGAAACCAAAGAAAGTGTTCCAACCAGGGATCTTTAATGCCTAACTATGAGGAAGGATATTCTTAAACCATTAGGGATCTATCCATATTCCCTGAAGTGAAGTTGGCGTGTAGTCAGGAATCCCAGGGGTGTGAAGGACTTGGGTCTAGATTATGTCTTCAGTATAGGAAATAAAGACATTTTAATCTTCTTGTGTGGTTCTTCCATCTTTAATGGTCCCCATGTTGTGGGTAGATACATAGAGGCCTCATTCTCTCATTATGGACCATGTGGTTTGGAATATCCTCTTTGGTTGTGAGGAGGTAGGTGGTATCATGTATTTGAAACCCCATTGGTTGTTTTATTTTGTTTGATAATATATTATTGGTTTTCCTTGTGTGGTTGGACTTCGATAATCATCTTTGGTTTTGGTCGTGCTTGTTTGGAAGTGGTCACATCCCATGGAAATGAAAAATTGTGTTGTGCTCTCCATTTGGTTTGGAGTTTCTTTCATCGAGCCCCTTGTGGAAATTATTTCGTCTATGTGGGAAGTTCCTAAGTTGGACATGTCGGGTTCCCATGGGGTTTTTCACTGGTTTGTTTGCATGGTGGGGAGACCCACCGCATGTCTTGTTGAGAATTCTTTTGGGGTAAATTGGTACAAGCTCATATCAAGTGGTAGGGAGTCGGTTGAGGACTCCCTATGTTGATAATAAATTTTATTTTTTGGTGTTTTCTTGGCTGTGGGTGGTGTCATTTTGAGCTATCTAATTTCAAGTTCCTTCCTTGAGTAAACGTTGGGATTGGAGTGAACCCAATGGTTTTGCAGAAGGAGGGTCATGGAAGTATTCATCAAGATGTGGTTTGAATTCATTTTCAGGTTTCAAGAAAGTGGTATGAGTTTTTTTTGGTAATTTACAACTTTTATTAGCTTGAAAAGTGGGATTGTGTATTGTGATAATTCCTTTGAATGATCAATTAGAGTTATTTTTTCTTTCTAGGGGAGAAAGGCACATGGTGGGGAGTATATTATGGCCTCCTGAGTTCAAATTTTTGAACCTCTTTATTTTTTCATGGTGTTCTTGTTTTCTTATCATTTTATGTTTATAGGAAATATACTCTATCAATAAAGAAGTTTTGGTTTTTTAGATCAATCCTTACTATGTATTTCCAGGGGAAAAATGTGTTATGTTGAGGGTAATTGTCACACTCGGTTTTCTGTTTTTGCTCTGGGATCTGGTTTATTTTTTGGGTCACACTTTTTATCTCAGGAAGCGGGTGTGATGGGTTTGAACCTTTGAGGAAAATATTCTATTTATATTTGGTCTATCTTCTTCCCCTTTGGGTTCCTTTTAGTTTTCGAGAAAAATGAGAAAATTTTGGGTAAATAGATTGAGGTGCACAGTTGGCACAAGGTTAGTATAAACGGTGCTCCCCAGACAAGGTAACTATGCAGTAGGTGCCTCCTAGATAGAGAGGGGTGCATAGTCACCACAAGGTTTTCCAAACCATGCGAGAAAAAGGTGCACCTATCCAGGTTATTAAAAAATGAGAATTTATTAAACTACCCTCCTTCAAATTTAATAATAACTCTACCCTCATCCACCCCAATAAAGATTTTCTACCATGGGAGCCTCCTCAAAGCTCTCATAGGCTCTTTTGGCAAAATTTATATGGTTATTATGGCCTCAATTATTCAAATATTCATCAAGAAAGTTATTTATCCTTCAATTTCCTCCATCCTTATAGGGTTTCTTTCCCTCTTCATAGGGTTCTCTTTTTCAAGTGGGGTGTTTGATCTATAGAGGGTTTGTTATTGTGTTTTTGTTTGAGATATTGACATTTAGTGTTTGATCCTGCCTTACTAGGGCCTTCTGGAGGTGCGGTTGTGGTTTCACACCAATTTCCATATTCTTCCAAGCTTGAGGTAGGTTTTTCCATGCCCTAACATTTTATATTACTTTGATATGCTTTCTTACTATATCGTTTAAATGTGTGTTGCAAAATATACTTTGGAAATTTTTTGAAATGTTTTTCTGATGAAAGTGGATTTTATATGGGAAAAGGCTAATTTTTTTGTATGGTTTATTGTGATGTTTCTTGAAAGGTTTTTTATGCCTTATGTGGAAGGTGAGAACGGTTTTTCTAAAGGAACTTGTGGTTTGAATTTATTTGAAAGCGAGTTTTTTCATTGAAATGGATTTTTATAGCATTATGCATTCCTTATTATGCACAATTAATTTACTTTTGAATAGTTTTAATGTTAGGAAGAATTTTTTAATGAAAAACTAGTTTGTGTGTAGATTTTAGAGGAGATTAGCCCATGAAAATGGTTAAATTGATTATATGTATTTCATCTGATAATTTCAAATGGGATTCATTAATTTTCCAAGTGGCGGAAAATGTATTTTGAAAATGGTTTTGGTGTGTGTAAAATGGAAATGTTTTCTTTATGGAAAATGATTATTTCTATGTTTATTTATAATGCTTGGCATGTGTATGTAAAAGTAATGATTGTGTAACATTTTAAATGAGAATTTGAGCATGAAGGGAATATCAATTATCTTGGTGGTCTGACTAGTTCTAGTACAATAATGATTCATAGGTGTCTTGTCCTGGTTTCACTTTGATGGGTTGACGATTATAACGATAACTAATCATGTATGATGATTAGAGACCACTAGGACATTGGGGTGTCCCCTCTTAGTGGCTCGTTAATGAGAAATCTGATGGGTATGGTTACTATACCACCTTTCACTAAGGTATGAGAATCTAGTGTCTCACTTGAGCTAGATCAACTTTAGGTATTTAACTATGGTACTCATTGGTGACATTTGGATTATGTGATGTGGTGACATTCATCGGAATATAGTGGACCTTGAGTGTATTTAATTTTAAAGTATTTTTATTTTAGTAAATTTTCCCCTTTGGAATGTTACATTTAAAAGTGATATTTTTGAATGTATTGTGATGAAAATGTTCCCTTGAACAAAATGGGGCTTCTTTAAATATGTTTCCTTGTAGTGGTTTCAATGTATTTTACATAAATGAATATGTTAATTTGTTTTTTAAAGTTATATCATGGAATTTTTTTCTTTTTGTGGAATCCTACTGGGATTTGGCTCACACCCTACATACACCATTGACTATATATAGACATTATTATATGTATGTCCCATTTAAAGGAAAGATGATTCATGGAGATGTCGGTGGTTTGGTTTGATAGTGTTCTTATTTTTTCAAGTATTGGTGGTTGTGTCTTCATGGTGATGTCCCTAAAGTTGTATAAATGTTTTAGGATTTTTTTAGTTTCCATTTTTTTGTAGTATTTCTGGTTTTTGGTTAAAGTTATAAAACCTTGATTATGAAAATTATAGATCCTTGTTTGGTTTTGGTTATTTATTATTGGTATGTTCATTTCCATTGGTTTTTTATATTTATCTAAATGGGGGAAATCATCCCCAAGGTATAATATTGAATTTTATTCACTAGTTATCAACCTGTGGGGATCAGGAACACCCTTCGGTCCATGACACAAACTAGGTTGGGTGATGGGTTAAATGACACCATGACTTGGATCATGAAAATTAAATTGATATGAAGCAATAAAACATGTTGGAAACAATGAAAAATATTATTTATATCAAAGGAACATTGAATTATAGTTTGATATATAAAATAATTGAATAATTGAACATTATATCATTCTCTAATGTTGATAGGTATAGATATTATAATGATTGAAAATCTACAATAGGATAAAATATATTTATGGTAAAAAGTTGTGTGAGCTGGCATTGAAAGAAACAAATATTTTTAACTCTAAGTGAAACTAAAGTAAATTATATTCCTATAATACATGCATGTAAAATAATGTTTTAGTTAAAAGTGTATCTGTAATTCTTAAAGGTAAATGTTGAAAAAATATTGTGAATCACTTGTAATATTAAAAGTGTAGTTAATCTCTCCAAGAATCTTATGTAACACTCTAAATAAAAATATATTCATAAAAAATATCATTTCAACTGGGAGAAATTATCTAATAGAGATGTCAAGTTGTAGTATATTTCCATAAAAATCATATTGATAATGTTTTCAATAAAGTTATGTGAATGGAAATATATGAAGAGTTGTTGTTGAAACACCATGTTTATCTTTTCTAACTTACATAAGGAAGATATGGGTCTACCCACTATACTTTTTATTCTTTTTTAAAATTGGGAGAGAAGTAAAAAAGTATTTACATTATATTTTGAGAATTAGAACATATTTCTATTATAAAAAAGGGGAGAAAAGCTTCATGAGTTTATTTAGGGGGAGAGAATCAAATTCATTAGCTAAAAATTTCTTGTTACATAGGGATGAAATTATCTCAAATACATTTCTTTATCCAATAGTCTATAATAAATAATAGTATCTTTGATAAAGGATATAAATTGATGAAACATTGAGAGTTTTTAGAGTTTAATAAAAAATAAAAAGTAATATATTGAAGAAACAAATGGAATTATTGTAGTGTTGAAGATATATTATATTTATTTTCAATATTGTGCATGAAAATGTCCTTGATAATTAAGTAAAATTTAAGGTGTTGATTTTGGATATATGAATCCAAATGACTTGATGTGAGAGTTGGTTTTATAAAAGATAAAGTCCATAATATGAACGATTAATTATGAGAAAATAAGTATATTAAAGTAAAAATTTGTATAGAATAGTAGATGGGTACCAAAATATATTTTCTGAAATATTGGTGAAGATTTGTGGGTGTTAAAATTAGTTTCATGTACATCTAAATGTTACATGATCTAGAATTGTTTGAGAAACATCATGATTTCATGGTACAAGTAATTCCAAATTTATAGTGAAATACTTAATTTTTCCTTAATTTAAGGTTACTAAAAGGTGTCACATAACTTAATTTATATGATGTTACACTAATACTTCAATGTTACAAACATCATGATAGTTTGAGAATATTTTTTTATTCATGAAACGTTAAGAAGTTAGAAGGTTAGAAGTTATGAAATCATGAATTTGATGAATTTTATGTTTTTGAATGTTATAAGAATGAATGTAGAATCCAATAATGTTATAGACACTCTTGGAGCATTATGTACTGAAGAAAATCCCAGAAGTGAAAGTAGGAATTATGAATAATGAATCTAAAATCCAAAAACTAGGAATAATGGAAGTTATAAATATGAATTGTTTATACAAATAATTATTCAGATGCAGACGTAAAGTTTGGATGATTTCCTAAGTAATCCAGGAAATAATTTAAAGATAATGAAATGAAAAATTTAAAATGTTCATAAGTTTACCTGAAAGACTTTTAAGTCTTGAAAGTTTAATGGAGGAGTTCAAAGTAAATCTTGGTGAAATAAATGAGTTCACACAAGTATACATAATCTGGTACAAGTTATAATTGTGTGCAAGTAAGGTGGTTATAGAAGATGAGTTTTTTGAACCCAAATACACTCAAAATAGAAGCTGTAATTTTGATATTTATAAAGGGATGAATGGATACATTTTATTTATTTACAAATTTTTTTAACTGCATAATTTAGATTTTTTTAATTTTATTTATGAGTGTAAGATTATTTGTTTCCATGTAATTTTTATAAAATTTATTTCTTACTTGAAGGAAATAACATGAAAAAAATTACCTGAAATAACTTATGAGAAAAATGATGGGTATCTTAGGATCATCATATTATCCTTGTAAGGAATTCTAGGATCATTATATGATCCTTTGTAAATGGAAGAATACCCTAATAGATAGATTCTATCCTTGAATAGAAGAAACGTACATGGTAAATTAAGGGAAAACAAAAAAACATACCTGGTACTGGTTTTTTCAAGGATTTATCTTTCATTTCTATGGAAATAATTTGTGAGTAAGATCACAAGGATAATTTTATCTAAGCCTGCTATACTTGAGGGTGGTACAATGGTTATTGGATCCAAATAATAATATGAGTATACCCAATATATCAAAGGGGTTTTAGTTCTCTCATGAGTGTGATAAACAATGTTGTGGATCGAAGGAGATTACATAAATCTTTCTATGAAATTGATGATCATAAATAACATTGAAAAAATACAACCAAAAGGCATTCTCATAGTGAGAATAATTTCTACCTTTTATAGTTGATATCCAGCGCTTCTTAATAAATTAAGAACACATTTTTGATACATATGTATTATCATATGATACCCATGATATGCACCTTTTTTTATGATCGCGTGAATAGATTTTAATCCATTCACAGTGGATTAATAACAAATACAAACCACATTGGGAGGGTGTTATTATCATGTGGGAATTTAGCCAATTTCATAACATGAAATCTATCCAAAAATTGAATGTTTCCCATATAGGTATTCTACATGAATCTCATGCTTATATTATACATGCAACACATGATTTTATTCTACATGAATCAAATGGAATTATTCAAAATTCATCACATGCAGGATTGTATGTTCACTATATAAAAATATATTTATTATAATATATTATATATAATATATATGCATCGTATTCACACAAACACACACAATATATCAATGTACATGTATTATATTATTGTTTATTTTAGTGCACATCAAATAATCATCCACATTCACTAAAATCCATAAGGACATTGTGGTAAACTTCATAACTGTTTTAAAATCCATAAAACAATTTGTAAGTGGTTCAATAAAATATAAAATCTCTATATCATAGATATAATAAAATAGAATCCTCTAGAAAATCATTAGTTCTACTCAATCCACTAAGGGGTCTGGTGTGATCTCTATCAAATATACTCATATCTTTATTCAAAAATTTACACCCTAATATGTATCATTTAAATATTATATAAGACTTTAAAATCCTTTTTCCCATGACATAGAGTGACCAATAAACCTAGAACATGTCAATATAGTTTATTCATCTCATATTTTCTTGAATATTCAAAAAATACTAACCATATCGCTGAATACATTACATGTCATTCATCTTTCAGATTAGTTCACCACATGTCCCTCATCCTAGAAACTGAACACATAAAATTTGGCTAAACTAAGAATGGAATTACATTTCTTTAATCTAATTCAATAAAGTTCTATATGCCTTTACATGTCATATAAGAAGATAAATCCCATCATGTTTTTACTCCAACTGATGACATGATCAACAACATTCCCTACCACCCTTGATTAGAAAAGTTTATATTTTTATTTACATGAGTAGGATAATAATGTATGAAGGTTATTGTGCTAGATATCTATCAAATATTAGGTAATATGGATTGATAATATGAATACACCCCTAAGTATATTGATTATTGTATAAAATTCGAAGAGATATAATTTAGTGATTCAGTCCAAGTAATAAGTTTATACATATAACCTCATGAATCTATTCATTTTTTTTATATATAAACCTTTTTAAAAAGTAAAATAATCTATTCAAGATACTCTTAACATATAATTACAACCCATAATACTCCATGATGATTATTTATTAGGGACAACTCAAAGATATACTTTGAGGAGATATTATTATTTGATCATTCATAAAAATAAGAATTATAGTACACATGAATGAATGTTAAATAAAGATTAACCTTATAAATATAATATGATATATATATATTCAATCTTTAAAACTAGTATCTTACATGTTTAACATCCATAGATTCTATATGACTCTAATTTTGTTGTTATTGTAATGATTTTGTTGACTCATTACATCTCTATGTAATTCCCATCACATCTATATGTGATCACTTGATAAAACTCTCCCAATAAAATCTTTTAGATAGTAACACCTATAAAGTAAGATAGTTTTAATAATGTTAAAACTTAGGAATCAAATTGATGTTGACCAAATATTTAAACAAATTTTCAAAATCCATTACTTCACAACATCTGATGTTACAATGTCAATTTTTTTGTTAACATAAAACTATTTATAAGTTCTTCATTATCATCCATTAGAACCTATTACATTAAAATCATTATTTAACATAAATATAAATATTATCATTTTTATTATCCATCATATCCTATAAACTCTATAAAGATAAAGTGACATTTATTTCATTAGGGTAAACACATCTAACAATTTTCCTTTTTTATTACCATCAAGACCTAAAAACTTTTTAGATATCAATTGAATTTCAATTTTTAAATAGGATGAAATAATAGAAATATTAACTTTATTATATTAATTGAATATAACTATTTACATATCTCTTTAATCTCACATATCCTAACTCTTTAGGATATTAAGGGAATACTCACTTAGGCCATGATGAGTAAAATGTTTTACCTGTTAACTATGAACTACTCTATGTTCAAACATACTCCCATTAGCCTATTAAAAACTATATTCTCTTTATAATATCTTTCTAATACTAAACACAAAATAATTTATGTTTTAGGAAATAACACTTATTTCCTTTTAAAAGAAATATTTAATTTATAAACTATTATTTTCATATCTCATATGGTATTCTATTTTTAAGAGTATTTTCATGAAAATGATGATTTTATTCATTAAAATACACCACTTCTGGGTGGTAATCACATTCCATAATATTTTATAAAATATCTAGATAAAACAACTATCCTTGAAAAAATAATTATTTTAATATTATTCTAAAAGTATTTTATATAATCCAATACACCATAAACATAGTGTATACAATTAATAACCCTAAGTTAACCAATAAAAACTCTGTAAATAAAAAACATGTCGTATCATATAAGATATGTGAGATGAATATACACATAATTTTTCATAGATTGATCTATTCTTGATAGTATTTTATATTCAAATCCTTAATATATACATTTTTTTCATCACTTAAATTAAAACTATATGTTCTATAAACTATTCCACTAGTTTTGAAGTCTTGTATATTTAAAACCATTGTAAAGTATACATTTTTTTATCACATAACCTTAAAAATTGAAGAATCAATTTCTATATCACTCATACCTGAAATGAACACTCCATTGGGTTTCCCAATCCCCTTCATAAATTCTAGATAATCTCATCACATGAATAAATAATCCTTCATGATAATAAACTTATTTTTCAAATAAACTCAACTAGATTATAATAGAAACATTAATGGACATTCTAGCTTTTTTTCTTTTAGTTTAAAATTTTTCCAACTTATACCATTTTTATATTATAGTTACCTAGACATCATATTCCTAGTTTATTTGTTATTACCACTTTTTGAATACCAAGAAAAAGTTTCTTGAGTTTATTCACATTCTTTGAACATTTCCATAAATGAAAATATGATGAATTCCTCAACCAAAAACAATCCTTAAATAATCATAGTTCATTTATTCTCAATATTTTGAGAATATCATGTATACTTTTCTCAAATTCATTTACAATGTTGGGAAATTTCCATCAAAGAAAATATAATGAATTCCTCAACTAGAACAATCCTTAAGAAATCCTATAGTATAACCAAATAATTGGAATACAAAATCAAATTAAGTATATGAGTGCAGACTAAAACTACTTAGGTCATTTTTCAAATAATTCATTTAAAACCCCATCTGAATTATTCTACAAATTATAAGTATCTAGAATCAATTATTAAACAACATAAATACTTGGTTACTCGGGATGGTGTCCCTTTAGAACATAAAAATTTCCTTCATTTAAAAATATTCATAATTTACTAGTCTTAGGAGTTGCATTCACTAGGAATAACATTCATCAATGATTGATTATAAATGTTTGAAAATTATGATACAATTATCTATAATAATTGTTTTTATTAAGATGAATGTCAGGTCTTATATCTTTTCATTAAGGACCTTTAATGATTGTGCTCCCACTAAAATAAATAGCCTCATATATCATATCTTTTAGTGATCCGAGATTAAAATTTCACTATGTTCAAGGTTGCTTGATCATTTATCCTATTACTAAGCAATTTAGGTAAGGAATCTTCCTAACCACAATAGTTGTGACTCTTGTACAGTTGATTGGATAACCCTTTATAAAAATTCGTCATATGGATATGCTCAACTCTATTCCTCTGGTAACATAATCCTATTACGGTATCTCAGATAGTTTAACCCGAATAAAACACAAAAAATAAGCTAACAAAGGATAATAAAGGGACACCCAACATTAGAATCACCTATTCAGATGGAGTATTGATACAAGTTTATCTTTTAAAGTAATCTTCCACTTAGTATTTGACTGGTTTTTATTTTTATCTCACTAATTTAATTTATATCACATGAAAATTAAATTCTTAATTATGAAAACTTAAGTAATCATTATATTCTCATTTTTATTCCTTTTTTTGTATGCAAGATTCTAACAATTTAGTTTTGGAACCACTATTCTAGCTAGAAAATTATTGTGTTCACACTATATTAATGTGAAACTCTTTACACAACCCACAATATGTGATACTAAATGAAAAATAGGAGTCAAAAATATTAACACATATCTAAATTCAACATATGCATAAGTTATATGAACTCTTCATGAAAAGGAATAGAGTTATACGAGATTGATAATCTTCACATGAGTAAGTCCATAGTGTCAGATATCCTAACCCAATCACCTTACTAGAATAAGGAATAATATTTTAGGCTAGCATGTGTTTTAACCCTAAGGCCCTCTCCCTAATGAGACTATACTCTAGAGATAATTTAATTCATGATGTCTCTAACACCTAAGATTCTCAAACTATGCCCAATAACTAAATTAAAGATAAAAATTTCAATTACAAACTGAGGTTAGGGTAGATGAAAAGTTTATATTTTGGAGTTGTACCTATCATGAAATGAAAAGATTTATCTCCAAGAATCAGTTTAATAGTTTAAACTAAAGAATAAAAATTCATAATATAAACAATTTAAAACTATGAATAAATTAGGGAATAACCTTTAAATAGTTAAAAAAATAAAATATTTAAAATGATATAACCATTTATGAATCATTCAAAAATAAAGCTTACTATAAACCATTTTTATTAATTAGTTATTATTATATAAATTCCATAATTGTGAGTGTAAAATATTTTATACTTAGTCCAATATGTACTCTTTAATATTATTTATTATATATAATTTCAATTTACTATTTAAATATTTATTTATATTAATCATGAAAACATTTTTGATTTAGTTTAAATAATATCATTAAATAAGGTCCCTTTTAATTTAAAAAACTTTAAATTAATTAATTATAAAAAAATCATAATTTTAAATAAAAACACTTTTATATTTTTCTTCTCATTTGTGATATTTATAAAATATTTTATAAATAAATTTTATAATATTAAAATAATCACTTTATTTAATGGTTATAAATATTCCATATAATTTTAGGTAAAAACTATTAATACCCTTTATTATGAGTTATATATTTTATAAACCAAATTAAAGTGAAAAATATATTCTTAAAATTGACTCTTTAATATCAAAGGAATATTTGTAATAAATATTTCAAATAACATTTAATCCATTAACCATGAACATATACAGTTAATTATTTTATAAAATAAAATTTATAAACTGAATTAATATTCCAAAATATCTTTTTATTATTGTTTCTGAGGCTTTTGCTGGGGCGCACGTGTCCGTCTTGTTGGACAATGGCGGCACTGTTTGTTTCCCTGTATTACCACTTTCGAAAGTTGGGTGACATCCATTCCTTGTTCAGGGATGTTTTCTCCTTGATCGAAATGGGATGATGGGATGTTGGTTCTTCCTGCTGTGGATTCCTCCTCGAAACTCGTTACCTAGTCTGGGCATCCCTTATAGATTTAAGACGTTGTTTGTGAAACTCTTCCTAGTGCCATATCTTTATGGACACCTGTTATTTGCATTTCTTCGGTCAGTACATTACAAAGGGTCCAGTGAAGGCAGCAACCTTCAGTTTGGGGAGTAGTCACATTGGACATCACTGGTGTGTCTGGACACTAGAACACTGGCCCGTCTAGGTTTCTTCACCTTATTATAGGGCTTCTCGAAGGCACAGAATCTCGAGGAATCCAATTTCGAATGCGGGGAATCATATGCCATAGGCATGTATCTTAGGTTTTCCTTATCTTACCATGTTTAACATAGGGTATTTCGTGAGTTTAACGTCTAACAGAGACAGATCATACTGATTAGAACACTAATTAGAGTGGATCAGATGGGTGCAACCCCTGGAAGGAACTCTGATTGTTGGGGAAAACATGTGGTTAGCTTCCCGATTGTTGTTAAGGGTAATGGGGAATGAGGTGGAATGATCCCATTGGGATGTGGCGGCTTGGGTAAGAATCAGGATGGATGATAGAGGGTTTAATGAGGTAGGTGGAGAATGGGGTGGAGTCGACTCGAGGATGACGATAATGTTGGGCTTGAGTCTTCAAGATACCTCCTATGTATCCCCGTGGTAGGGAATCAAAGTCCACATAGTTTGGTGGGACGATGGGACACCTAAGGAGGAAACCCTTGAGAATGGATGCATGGATGGGACCTAGAGGAAATAGAACCTCCAGGTTGGGTCATGACATTCCTAAAACACATGGGATTGAGGGAGAGATCAGGATGAGACATGAGTGATGGGCTTGAACCTGAGGGAGGATTCCTACATATTCCGTGGTAGGGAATCAAAGTTGACGTAGTTCATATGAATACGGATTACTGCCTAAATGGGTTGATAATGGATTACCACTAAATGGGGTCACAACGGCTTGGCGCCGGATGGGGGACGTGGTTTAACTTCGTGCAAGATGAAAAGGGGGAATACAATTTTACACCATGCGGGTTGAAGGTGGTCTGACATGAATGGGGGGTCAAAACCAATGAATGATGGGCTTTAACCATAGTAACGCTACCTACGTACCTTTCATAGGCAAGGATCAAAGACCACGTAGTTTATAAGAAGTGGGAACCGATGTGAAGGGGGGTCGGAACCAATGGTTGTTGGTCTTGAAACTCAAGGAAGCTTGCCACGTACCCTACCTTAGCAAGGATCAAAGACCTCGTAATTCATGGTGAGTTCGGGAAAACTGATGTGAAGGGGGACAGAGTGACCGGGTGTTGGGCTTGAACCTCAGGGAGGCTTCCTACATACCTTTCCTTGGAAAGGATCAATGACCATGTAGTTCAGAAGAGGGGCGGACCAACGTGAAGTGGTCAGGACCAATGGGTGTCGGGCTTGAACCTCAGGGTGGCTTCCTCCATACCTCGCATTGGCAAGGATCAAAGACCACATATTTCAGGTCGGTTTGGGTGAACCGACGTGAAGGGGGTCAGAGCAAATGGGTGTCAGGCCCTTAGGGATGCTTCCAACGTACCTTGCCTTGGCAAGGATCAAAGACCATGTAGTTCAGAAGAGGTGTGGACTGACATGAAGTGGTTGGAGCCAGTGGTTTTTGGGATTGAACCTCAGGAAGGTTTCCTATGTACCCTACCTTGGAAAGGATCAAAGACCTCGAAGTTCATGGTGGGTTGGGCTTACACTCCAGGCTACCTGAAGAGGATGTCTTGGTCGATGCTTTCTCTAAGACAACGTGATTCATGCTCGGTGTGAGAAACAATAGACAGAATGACCTAACAATCACGTCGCGGAAGGTGAGTCTATGGGAAGTAGTGGGGCTGATGTGCAGGTAGTGGCCCAAAAAGGAAACAGGGGATTACACGTGGCTTTTAGACCAAATAGTAAATAGGGGCTTACACGTGGTTACAAGCCCAGGGAGGTAGAGATTTGGAATTGCTCCAGGATGGAGACCTGGGTGGTGACAAAGCCCAGCGGGAGAGGGATTTGGCACCCAGGAAGAGAGTAGGACCAGGGGTGCTCCCTCCTGCAAGGAAAGTTGGGGGCATATACCCGGGTGGTTTCCCTTTACCTGCAGACGAACATTGCTCTGATAAAGAGGATGTCATTCCATGTGAGGAATTATTTCACTCCTGTGGATACCGGTGGGCATAGAGGACGTCCAAGGTGGGGAACCCTGCATGTAAGGCATAGGGCCAGGTCAGAGTTTAACATCATGTGCTGAGGACGATGGCACTTGGCAGTTTAACATCCTTCACCTCAGACGAGGTGGGTGCGCTCCGCACCCCTATGACTTAAATAACCGATATCCGCCCACCCATGGGGGAAGGAAGGCATCGGAAATGCCGTGGTGATAGGGTGTTAGGGATCAATCCATCAGGGGGTCCACGTTAGCGTGTCTATATGAAGAAGTAATAGTCATTATCTTGCCTATGCGAAGGAGCATGAGGCGAAGAAACACAATTTGAAGTATCATTTAAGGTACTTTGAAATTGTTTCGTGCAAGCCTATGAGATCGCACAAGAATAGGAGGTGTGATGTAGATATTTTGGGAGTAAGAGGCACCTGAAGATGATTTCTTGAAGAGGAACATTGAACATGTGTAGAAATGGTCGGGGTGAGTGGTCTCGATGGTCCGCGCGCAATTGGAGAGAGTTTCCTGCAATTGATGCGGAAGTGGAGCAATGGCGTGAAAGAGACCGTGTGGGTGCACAATCTGAGAGATTCGTGTGTGAAGATGAGCTGAGGTTTTGTGCAAAAAATCAAGGTATTGTGCACAGGATGGGGCATGCAATTCTGGGTAGTCGCAGGCCAGAACTGGTCAATGTTTGTGCACAAGGGGAATTAATTGTGTGCAAGGGGAATGAATTGCATGCAAGGGAAAGGATTGTGCACAAGGCGAATGAATTGCACAGAAGGGGAAAGGATTGTGTGCAAGTGGAATTAATTGATCACAATAGGAAAGGATTGCGTGCAAGAAGAAAGGATAGTGCACAAGGATCATGGATTAAAGGGATTTGGCCAAGGGTTAAGCCCGGGGTGGTCCTGTGTGAAGGAAGACCCTTAAGTGACCTGCCGTGAAAAATACCGTACTTAAAAGCCATTTTTGCACACTGAATAGGCAGATTTTGTGCACATGAGGTGGTTCGGTTTCTTTATCTATTAGAAGTTGAAGGGGATCCCTTCTATTTATAGGCACTTGAGGCCGCCAGATCCATGTGGAAGCCAGACTGTATGAAAAATTGTGTGACCGGGTCGGCGGCATGAAAACATCGACACCCGAGGTCGGTGTGCATGCAAGCTACCATGCCGGGGGTCGGTGGTGCGAAAGTTTATGTGCTTGCGTGGAAAACATCCTCAGATCCCATGGATTTTCTTACACGAGAGATGTTTTTTGCGCATTCCTGCAATTTTTCATGCGGCCCTTCCGGTCCCTCCAAAATGGATCTCCGGGTCAAAATATGCCTTCCCTTTGTCAGGAGAAAACCCCCTTCAGCCGTTATCATTTTTTTCGGCGTCTAAAAATTCCCCCCTCTGAATAAGATCGGCGAGGGTACACAAAGGATGGATTTTGAGGGAAACACTGAGATTCATAACTTCCTGGGGTCGGCACGCGCCCAAAACTACAAGTGTGCATAAAACCGAGAAGTTTCATGTAAAACACTTTTGGCATGCGTGAGATCCCTGGTCTATGCCTATAAAAACCCTCACGGTCCCTCAATTCGTACTGATTTTTCTTATGCAATAAGTCATGATCCCTCGCACACGAAAAAAAGCTCTTGTCTTGCGCAAAAAAGTGTTTTTGTTGTGTGTAATTCCCGATGTTTAGCTATTGCTTTAAGCACAGACCCGATATTTTTTGCACCGATGCCTCTGTTTTTCTCACGGACTTCTAATTTTTCACGCCGCCTCATGTACTTTCGTGTCGTAGAACCCTTTTTGTGCTGACTCCTTTAGACCATGCTGGAAGAAAATGGTTGTTAATCGGGCTGATGCTGAGAGATAAGATGTATTCACCGCTCGAAGGGCCAAGATGGTTGCCAACCCTAAGGTTTATGGCACCCGATTGATTGTGTCCAGCAACCAAACTCTTTTCAACATGTTGACCCCAACCCAGAATGGGTATGCATTGTCTGAAAACATACCAATATGGGACTTCGGTATTTTGGAGGAGGTACCCGTGCCAGGATTTGATGTCGGCACACCGCGATCATGGGTGACCCATGAGGATGACCTACCTCGATATAATATCATAAACAATGGCCATCCAGCTAGAGAAACTAGACATATGGATGTTTATGTCCTAAATCCCAGGACTAGGACTATTTTGGGAAGTGACTTAGTCGTAGAGGATTTCCCAACCCATTATGCAAGTACTTTCCAACATAGTGTTACCAACTAAACTAAAGGCTAGTTATAGGATTGGGACCGGAGGTCTAGAGGTAATTTCACAAGTGAATGGGCCTTGGTATATTGGGTACGCTAGACGTGTGACCAGTTTGGGGTCGAACTGTGACACATCTGTTTGTTCGAGGCGGTGTGGACATCGCAGTTTCATTTCTACTGTTAGCATGAGCTCCGGCCAGAGCTGTTTACCGATGGTCCCCCGATACCAATACCTTCCATCTTCACCATGGGGAAGTTGGTATCAGCCTTTGGGACATTCATTGCATCAGGGGTATCCCTTTGGATGGGCACCAGTACGATGAATTCCTTCCGACGAGGAACATATGGGGAGATAGATCATGAACTCCTATCCTAACATGACATCTGTTGGAGCTGGATAAGGAGAGGATGGGGGGTCGAGGACTGTTTGAAGGAAATAACCTACAAAAAATGGTTTATCTTGTTTCTGCAGAGAGATATAGAAGTCAAGATGTCAGGGCGAGGAAGACGGTGTCTGACAGCGGCACAGAGGAGAAAGAGTGGATCGTACTGGAGGATCCTCGAGGTGGAGGAATATCAATCATGGGGCTTCAGTATAAATGAGAGTCGGGACTCGAACGTCCGGTATGCCAGATTTCTTGCAACCTTCCTGAGTTGGTGGATCCTACCAGTGAGGGACACAAGGATGGGAGTTCATCTGGCGACATTGGAGATGGCTAGCATCATGGATGCTAATCTAAGGTTCAATCTAGGAGTCCCCATGTTAGCCCATTTGTATGCCATTATGGGGTAAATTTCGAGAGGGGGTTCAATGAGGAGGATATGTGGTTCCTTCCCGATCCTTCATGGCTAGATCGTGGCTCATTGTGGAGTTTATACCTTTATGAACACCATTCTTCCTCCGAGTAACATCCTACAACCTTTCTTACTGAATATTGATGGGGTTATGCCATTGACGCTCAATGAGGAGGGGGTAAGGATCAGAATTGGAAATCATGAAAATTTCACTTTTATCCCATTCCCCACTCCAACTGGCTAAATGGTAGATAACGAGAAAGGCTCACTAGAGAGAAGGGAATACTTCCAGGGCATCAGAGGTGGGATTCTTGTGGCCCGGATTTATGGGAAGATCCTTTGTGAGGCCTACGTGTTGTCAAGACTCTCCAGGCTGTTTGGATGCCTCCAGTGGATGCTGAAGAAAGTGTACACAGATGTCCGCGAGGAAAGGAATCCCGATGTTCTTCACCAAATGTGGCTGATGTTCACAAGCCATGGATCTGGTGATGTCATTACCTTTCCCCCCCACTGGATTTGATGTTTGCCTCTCGATAGAATATGTCAAACATTGGTCTGTAGCATACCATGGGGGACTTTTTTAGAAGCGAGTCCAGAAACTCAAGGTAGACATTGTAGAACTTGGGAGGTGAGAGAGCAGATAGGGCGCTGTTGGGGAGGAAAGGTCTGAAGCAAGTCGGGAAACATGGCCTGCACAGGCCTAGATTACAGTAGTGAGAACGTCACGCGACATGAATATGCCCTTACCGCCTAGGGAGAGAGGGGCTCACAGAGCGGTCAAGGAACTTCTCGGGAAGCATATAAGGTATCTGCTTCAGCCTTCCGATGATTAAATCCTCTTGGATCTGTGGTTGGCCTAGATAAACCTATGACAGTCGATGGGCACCGAAGCCCTCTAGAAAAACATATAATGAGATGGAATCTAGCTACCCGAGGTTGGACTCATTCGGCTTGATGTCAGGGTGAACTTCCAAAGTAATCACACGTACTTGGCAGCTATGGATGGGTATGCATGCCAACGGGGCTGGTGTGAGGAACCACCTTTCATGGTGAAGTTAATGCTTGTCCAGGATCATGATCCTGAACAGATGTTGTCCGAGGATGACGACAGCGACGAGGAGACAGAGGGCAGTGAGTAAGATGAGGAAGAGGGAGAAGGAGAGGGTGAAGAAGTGGGGGAACCTGAAGAGGATTTGGGATGTGGAGGGTCTCAAGGGACGACCCTTCAATGGAGAATTTAGGATAGTGGATATATTATTGGCTCTGATGCAGACATAATTGAGATGATTGAGGTATGCCTCATTCCTTATCTATCCTCCCCTCCCCCATTTCTCCTATTTTTTTAATTTCAATTGAATTTATTTATTATACTCATGAGAATATTGGCGCCGACCGAGAAGCTCTATCTGAAGGGGGGAGGTGCTAACAGAACATGGTGGGGAGATGACGCCCATTATTGAGCTAATGAGTGCTGAGGGATCCCCCACCGTGACAGCTCTTGTGGCAACGGGAAATCTAGAGTCCAATGCACTAAGTTCTTGTAATATTTATCACTTAGACCCTTGTACTGGCTATTAGAGAACCCAGCTGATCAGGGTGTTCACCGTTTGTGTAGTAATCATGACATTGGAGGCTCAAAAAGCCGCTGGATCCAGACCATTCACGAGTGATTAGATAGAAAATGCACCAGCCCATTCCGGGCACACTTCCCAAATCGAGCTGGCCCGGGCACTCAGTGAGCAAAGAGCTGTGGATGTCAGTGATATTAATGACAGGTAGGGGCCATATGTTGGAGAAGGAGCTATTGAGACTGAGGGGAGAGAGGAAGGTCACCCAGTTGCTTAAGATCCTAACCCCTTGGGAGGAATACCCGAAGAAGACCCTTCTATTGGTCCCTTGGCTACTTTCCCCAACTATCGGCCTGCAGATCCCAAGGAGATAGATGATTCTAATTCAAAGGAAATAGATGAGAGTCGTATTATGCGGCTCAAAGGGTGGAAGCGTATCAAGTTCTCTCTCGATCAGCCTCAGAAAGAATGGCTAAAATGGATGGGATCACTACACACCTCGATGCGCTTTCTCTGTGCTGGAGGGGTGGATGCTCACCGTCTTCATTTGACAGTCTGCAACTACATGGCCGAGAAGCTATGTGAGAGTAGCCGACGCTTCGATGTTTCTTGGTCTTATGAAGATATGGGGAGTACCCAAGATTTCTTAAAGGTGGAACAAGAGGTTTGATGCCTCGAAGAACAGATGAAAGAGAAGGAGGTATTCATTACAAACTATTCCGAGCTTGTGGAGTAATTGAGGGCCCAGCAGGCGGATTCCCAAGAGCAGCTAGTGGAAGCGGGTCATCAAATAACGAAACATCAAACTTAACAGGCGCAATTATAGGCTAGGGAATGTATATTGTGCTCTGTGGCCACTGATGAAGAAAGGGTTCTTAGGGGGCAGGAAGAAATCTTAGAGGCCACAAGCCAAAATGTAGTAGCACTGGAATGATCTATCCAAGATGATGATCCTTAAGGGCCCAATTTTGGTCGAACTCATAAACTCATTTCTCTAAACTACCTCTTGTTATGAACATCATGTATGGATATATTAATTTACTTGTTCGTTTGGTTTAATATCTTCCAACCACAATCCTGAAATAAATAGCAATCCATTCCTAAGCTCATGTGGGTCGTTGTAACACCCCAAGATTTTATTAAAAATATTCTTTTTAATTTCATTAATGTCTTGTGTTGTACGCTACACCAAAAGAAGCTTGCACAACATGCATCCTTGACTTTCCTTTCATTAGACGCAATCGCGACCTTCCTTGATAGCGTGTGTAGTACGCAATACCGAGTTTCACTAAACAACGATGTGCTATTAAAATATTATTAAAACTAGCCGTTATGAATAGTAATAACCACTTTTTAAATTTTTTTAAATTTTATTTTTCAAAATAGACTTCATTTTTGGATTCGGAATATCGAAATTAGCTTAGGGTGAAATTTTGGTACTTTTTGGATAACTTTCATATTCTGATTAATAGTGAAAATTACTAAATTTTAATTAAAAACAACTTTTTTAATCAAAATAATTAGTAGTGATAAATTATTAATTTGATTGGTTTTAAAGTATATTTAGAATATATTTTTACAATTTAATACAATGTTGGTCATTGGATGTAATTTCACATTTAAACAAGTTATAAACAAGTGTCAATCTTTTGATAGTTTTTATCTCTCAAAAACACGCCATTTGTTTTGATGATGGAAATTAATTTTTAAATTAGTAAATGTAAATGATATGTTTTGAATTTGGTAAAATAGACATCATTTTTGAGTTCATAATTTCAAATATATCTTAGGCCTAATTTTTGGTATTTTTCTGGAAACTTTCATTTTTTGATGAATAGTGAAACCACTAAGTGGTAGTAAAAAGAATAAATTTTTCATAAAACTTAATTTTACCGCTTCTTTGAGTGGAATTTCAAATATCCGAGAGACACGGTTGATGTCAGTAAGTAAAATGTGGCTCAATGAGATGAAAATAATTTTTGGTGAATAGTAACTTTTTACTTTTTTTTACCACGGTTAAAAGTAAATAGGATAAAAAAAAGGGTAAAAATGATATTATTAATACCCTAACACATGTTCTAATTCTATTGGATAAGTGTAATTCGACCAAAAACAACCTTATGAATAAAATATGACCATTTAGGCCCACTTGGATTAGATTAGGACAATTATTATTATTTAATTCAAAGAAGAGTTAAAAGAGTTAAAATCAACATTTATTTACTAAAACATTTATAATACAGGGTTATACATAAGATAAATTAGATTTTAAATATTCATTATAAAGCTAATACGATTTCCTACATAATGGTAGTTTATTTATAATTTTTAGACATTAAATAATTTAATTTATTTATGACACAATGATGATGCAGTAATTACCATAATAGTGAAAAATTAGAATAATTGATATTATAAATACCCAAATAAATATAATTTGAGACTTTTTATGAATTCCAATAATTTTATAGGTTAATATGACATGTTAGTATAGATTTAATTAACTTTTTTTGAACTAATCATTCTGTTATAATTTTTAGAAAAATCAATTACTAAATAGTGTCAAAATTGACATAAAATAGTTTTTAAAACAAATATTATATTATTAATTGTTATTTTATTCGTAAAAATCTAAAGTTCGGAAAAATGACTTATATAAGGTTATATATATTAATAATAAACAACTTGGGGTTCGTTTGGCTTGATATAGTAAGTTTATTAACCTTATAGTGTAAGAAAACAAGAAGACACGGTAAAAGTAAAATTATCTAACTTAAAGTTAAATATAAATGATAAGGTTAAAATAGGAACCTAAACTTGTCTAAATTATATTGGATGAGAGGCTTTCGACCCATCCCCACATTATCTTCTAAATAAATCAATTTGAAGCTATTTAAAACCGAATTTGACTTTATAATAAAATAATAGTTTTAGTTATTCCAAAGGTACCCCTCTCCTCCCTAATAAAAGGGCACCTCCTCCCCCTCTTCCTCACACCACTTTGAGGCTTCAAGCTCTGCCAAACACTGCCAAATTCTCTTCTCCACTTCCATATAAATATCCTAGAGGTTCTGGTCTTCCTCAAAGACCAAGTTTAGTGCCCTAAAAGGAGATCTCAAAGAGGTGCTTCAAAGAAGAGGCAATGTCTGTTACCGATTCTTTCTACTTTATTTCTTCTTCCACTTCTTCTTCTTAGGTTGTTTCATTATGAAGTAATAACATAAGTATCACTCATATAATTATATGTTATTATGATTATGAAACAACCCTATTTCACCATCTATCCATCCTATGGAAAACGAAATCACCCCGCGTGCGTACGTACGGAATACCGTCTCCACGCCGTGGTGTAATCTATTTTCCACCACCACCTTACTTGGATGGGTATAATGGTGTAAATAATAACTATATATGATTATTGTAAAGTGATATTAATTCTGAAATAGTATACATACACTTCAATACAATTCCACGATCATGAGAACGATATCATCGCTCGTGCGTACGTACGGACTACCGTCTCCACGACGCGATGAGATTCATTCTCCACATTAACCATTCATGAATGATTATAAAGTATATATAATAAGTAATAATGAAATATATGACATAATAATGATACTGGATTTATGTGTACATATATGTATGTCATATAATTAATTCCATTCAACTCAATAAGGAAACGAAAATAGCGTTCATGCGTACGTACGGACTACCGTCTCCATGGACGGTGTATTTCTTTCCATTTACTAATTTATTATATATATGTATATTCTGAATATATATTATATATAAATAATGTTTTATATTCTGGAATTAATTAATTATGATCTAAGCAATCATATGAATAATTACAAGTCAAAACACGGACGACAAATGAAACAATTTTACCCAAAATGCTCTTTAACATGGAATTTACAAAAGAACGGGTAAAATAAAGTCATAAGTGAACCATATATGATATCATAACAATAATTATGATTCTTTAGTAAGTCAATAACATTATATAAATCATTATACAGGAGGTTCAGACACTTACGAAGCAAATCAGACCTAAGGTAAGGGAAATATCACAATCTCATTTTTATCCGAGATTGTTTATACTTTGGTATTTACTGGGCTGTATTTTATCATCCACATCCATGTTTCCTCAATATATAATATTATTTCCATTCACCTACAATTGTTTAAATCCTATTTTACCCTTCGGTGAGTTTTTAGTAAAAGATATGAAAGGAATCTTTTGTCGTTTTTCGTAAGAGGTACTTTTTGACTTTTCCGACAAAAGTATGAGTAGAATGTTTTTTTAACTTATATGGCATGAATGGATTTTTTTAAAAAAAAATATTTCCAAGAATCTTCCTTTACAAGTTTTCAAGTTTATTTTTAATCAACTTCTTTTAGTTTAAAATTGTATGACATGTTAAGAAAGGAAAAGTATTTTTGAAGTAGAAAGGATATTTTCCTCAAGAATGGAGTTCAAGTGTTTTATCAAAATTATTTTCCATGTAAGATAATATAGGGTTCTGTTTCTATACCTATTATTACATTGATTTGATTATGTTGTGATGGAAATATTTTTATGAATTCCTTTATCTTATATGAATTGTTTTATGAAGTCATGATGTTTAAGATTCCCATTTTTATTACATGGGTTATGCAATGATGTATGGTTTATGATTTTGTGGCACACATAAGAATGGTATAATTATGAGATGGGTGGGACCTATATCTCCCTCCAATGCATTGGGTAAATATTTTATATCTCATGAGATAGACATGGCTGGAATGGTATGTTATACCGGTTCAGTGAAACATGACTGAAACGAGGGTGACTCGGTTCAGAAATGGACTTTGTCCACTAAGATAGGTTTGGAAATGAGTCTTGACTAATAAGATATGATTCTATATGATTATGTGTGTATGCCACAAAGTTTCATGTTTTAAGTTATGATTATTGGGATTTCATTTCACTACTATGATTTATCCCATGTTATGAAATTATGCTCTCTTTTGCACGTTAAGATTTCCAAAATGTTATGTTCTTATGAACATGATGTGATTGATATTTATTTTTTTTACCCTTACTGAGCATTTGAGCTCACCCTTTTATGTTTTCTTTTCCCCAGGATATAAATAAAGGTTTTAGGTAAAAAAAGGAAGATCTTTATGGGAGATATTGAAGATCTTTCACCACGATTAGAAGATTATATTCCGAGTTTCCAAAGACACTAAACTATTACGGTCCTTATGTGTGTGTTTTTGTTATTTACTAAGTATTCCGCAAAAGTAATGTAATGTCCATGTACGTTAGGCTTCAGGTCTCTACAGTTGGTATCAGAGGAAAGGTTTAGTCAACCTTTGGAAACTAGTATGCGAAAACGTTAGTGAGATCCCTAGAGATATTTCTAAGGTATGTCTAGGGATGTCCCTAAGGATAAGTATAAGTATAGGTTATAGTCCTAGAATTGCGCTAACGATCTTAGAATTAAACCTAAGATGTTAGATATTGAAGGTACTCCCCTTTACTATGTTGTTTTCCCTAGCATTATTTTTTCCTCTCACACTATTCTTTTTGGGTTTTAGAAAATGGCTGGAAACAAGATGATTCATGATAATTAAGGATATGATGGACAATGGAATTATATTCTTCATGATCAACCAAATGAAATGGGATTTGGAAGTCCAAAAATCATTATTATTCCGAATCAGCAATCTCATAATATGATCAATAAAATAAAATTTGGTAAGTTTCCTGACTTGGCTAAAAGAGAAAGATGGAGTTTCATGATGATCATAGAGGAAAGAAAGTTCAATTTCCCCTATGTAAATCATGTGGGAAGAGGAATCAAGGAGAATGTTTCAAAGGAACTAGAAGATGCTTTGGGTGTGGAAAAGAAGGACACAAAGCCAGTAAGTGCAAAGGAAAAGGTTCAGTTAACACCAGGGATGAGGATAATGGTATTGCTACGACATCAACAATGGTTAAATGTTTTAAATGTGGAATGTACGGGCATTATGAAAACCAATGCCCTAAGGGAAAGTCTCATGCAGAGAATCAGTATGGTCGTATGGGTAGTATTTATGTGGATGATGATGAAGAGACTATAAATGATATGTGAAATGAAAGAATTTTTGAAGCTCGGTTAATGGTTTAAGAATGTAGTGGAATGATTACATGTTTATTATGTGTAATGTTGTATAAGTAATCTCATGGTACTATGGAATAAAGAGACATCTAAGGATTGTTACACTGTTTTCTTTCCTTGAGTTTTGAAAGTGTATGATTAATGTTACTAGTATCCATGAAAGGTTATTCAGATATTTTTGGAATGTAGATGATATGCGCATAATGAAGGGATAAGGAGAAAATTAAATGTATTCATGAGCTCATGACTGATATAAGGAGAAGGTTATATCATGGTTTGAGTATATAGAATTTTTGGATTTTGGTATGTGGAAAGTGTTAACTTTTGACTAAATTCATGTTTTCACTAAGGTTCAATGGGTATTCATTCTTCAATAGAATACATGATTAAGGTATTCACATGTTTGTAATTTGACCAAAAAGACATATCTTATGATATATGGGGATCAATGATGGTATTAAATATCTGGTAATCATTTTCACTATATTATGAGAGTGGACTACAGTATTATGGATAAGCCTAAAGATTGGAATGGATTATGTTGGACATAAGTTAGTATTGTTTAAGGATAGAAGTTTTTCGATATTATTGATGGGATGTTATAGTAATATAGTTTTATAAAATAGACAACCTGCAGGATGGGCGACATCCCATCGCGTCGGACAAAGCTGTGTGAATCGAACCTACAACCGAAGTGCGACTGGCCTTTATCGCCTACCACTGGCCTACAGGAAGTCCCTATTTAGTAGAAACTAGTTTTATTATATTAATAAGTATGATATAGGAAGTATAAGTCCATTTTAGGAACCATATATCATTAACATCACTATATATGGACTTATGTATTTTTTGATAACTTTTCTAACCTTTTGTTTGAAATAGATGGAATGACTCATCATTCTATCACATGATCTATTAACACTTCACGAATAACAAATTCAACTTCATTTCTTTAAGAGATGAATTGGAAATTGTTCAAAGAACGAACAACAGTGAGATTGTAACAAAATCAAGTAAGTATTTCTTCTAATTCAAATTTTTCAACTTTAGGGAAATGATCTTAAAAACCAAAAATGTTGTCCTAGTGCTCTTATATCTGATGAATCAGATGGTACCTTAGATCATCAAAAATTTATGGCTTTGTGATTGTTGGATTTTCCATAGCCATGTTCTCTACCACTCTCCATCAGAACATGATGGTTAGATTTCTCATCCATATCCATATTTTCAGCTATGTGGAAACCCATTGATTAGTTTATTTGGGTAACTGTTACGTTTCATACTTTTGTTTTTAAAGATTGGTTTTGGTATTCCTTTTTACGATGTGGGTTTCTATTAAATAAACTTTCGAATAGTAAACCATTTATAACCCCGACGAATTTCGAGGGCGAAATTCATTTTAAGGGGGGTAGAATGTAACACCTCGAGATTTTATGAAAAATATTCTTTTTAATTTCATTAATGTCTTGTGTTGTATGCTACACCAAAAGGAGCTTGCACAACATGAATCCTTGACTTTCCTTTCATTAGATGCAATCGCGACCTTCCTCGATAGCGTGTGTAGTACGCAATACCGAGTTTCACAAAACAACGATATGCTATTAAAATATTATTAAAACTAGCCATTATGAATAGTAATAACCACTTTTTAAATTTTTTTAAATTTTATTTTTCAAAATGGACTTCATTTTTTGGATTCGGAAAATCGAAATTAGCTTAGGGTGAAATTTTGGTACTTTTCGGATAACTTTCATATTCTGATGAATAGTGAAAATTACTAAATTTTAATTAAAAACAACTTTTTTAATCAAAATAATTAATAGTGATAAATTATTAATTTGATTGGTTTTAAAGTATATTTAGAATATATTTTTACAATTTAATACAATGTTGTTCATTGGATGTAATTTCACATTTAAACAAGTTATAAACAAGTGTCAATCTTTTGATAGTTATTATCTCTAAAAAACACGCCATTTGTTTTGACGACAAGAATTAATTTTTAAATTAGTTAATGTAACTGATATGTTTTGAATTTGGTAAAATAGACATCATTTTTGATTTCATAATATCAAATATATCTTAGGCCAAATTTTTGGTATTTTTCTGGAAACTTTCATTTTTTGATGAATAGTGAAACCACTAAGTGGTAGTAAAAAAAATGAATTTTTCATAAAACTTAATTTTACCGCTTCTGTGAGTGGAATTTCAAAAATCTGAGAGACACGGTTGATGTCCGTAAGTAAAATGTGGTTCAATGAGATGAAAATAATTTTTGGTGAATAGTAACATTTTACTTTTTTTTACCACGGTTAAAAGTAAATAGGGTAATTAAGGGTAAAAATGATATTATTATTACACTAACACATGTACTAATTCTATTGGATAAGTGTAATTCGACCAAAAACAACCTTAGGAATAAAATATGACCATTTAGGCCCACATGGATTAGATTAGGACATTTATTATTATTTAATTCAAAGAAGAGTTAAAAGAGTTAAAATCAAAGTTTATTTACTAAAACATTTATAATATAGGGTTATACATAAGATAAATTAGATTTTAAATATTCATTAGAAATATAATAAGATTTTCTACATAACTATATTTTATTTATAATTTTAAGACATTAAATAATTTAATTTATTTATGACATAATGATGATGCAGTAATTACCATAATAGTGAAAAATTAGAATAATTGATATTATAAATACCCAAATAAATATAATTTGAGACTTTTTATGAATTCCACTAATTTTATAGGTTAATATGACATGTTAGTATAGATTTAATTAACTTTGTTAGAACTAATAATTCTGTTATTATTTTCACAAAAATCAATTACTAAATAGTGTCAAAATTGACATAAAATAGTTTTTAAAACAAATATTATATTATTAATTGTTATTTTATTCCTAAAAATCTAAGGTTCGGCCAAATGACTTAGATAAGGTTATATATATTAATAATAAACAACTTGGGGTTCGTTTGGCTTGATATAGTAAGTTTATTAACCTTATAGTGTAAGAAAACAAGAAGACACGGTAAAAGTAAAATTATCTAACTTAAAGTTAAATAAAAATGATAAGGTTAAAAGAGGAACCTAAACTTGTCTAAATTATATTTAATTAGAGTATTTATACCCATACCCACCTTATCTTCTAAATAAATCAATTTGGATCTATTTAAAACCGAATTTGACTTTATAATAAAATAATAGTTTTATTTATTCCAAAGGTACCCCTCTCCTCCCTTATAAAAGGGAACCTCCTCCCCCTCTTCCTCACACCACTTTGAGCCTTCACGATCGGCCAAACCCTACCAAATTCTCTTCTCCACTTCCATAGAAATATCCTAGAGGTTCCGGTCTTCCACAAAGGCCAATTTTAGTGCCCTAAAAGGAGATCTCAAAGAGGTGCTTCAAAGAAGAGGTAATGTCCGTTACCGATTCTTTCAACTTTATTTCTTCTTCCACTTCTTCTTCTTAGGTTGTTTCATTATGAAGTAATAACATCAGTATCACTAATATACTGATATGTTATTATATGTTTGAAACAACCCTATTTCACCATCTATCCATCCTACGGAAAACGAAATCACCACGCGTGCGTACGTACGGAATACCGTCTCCACGCCGTGGTGTAATCTATTTTCCACCACCACCTTACTTGGATGGGTATAATGGTGTACATAATAACTATATATGATTATTGTAAAGTGATATTGATTCTGAAATAGTATACATACACTTAAATACAATTCCACAATCATGAGAATGATATCATCGCTCGTGCGTACGTACGGACTACCGTCTCCACGACGCGATGAGATTCATTCTCCACGTTAACCATTTATGAATGATTATAAAGTATATATAATAAGTAATAATGAAATATATGACATAATAATGATACTGGATTTATGTGTATATATATGTATGTCATATACTTAATTCCATTCAACTCAATAAGGAAACGAAAACAGCGTTCATGCGTACGTACGGACTACCGTCTTCATGAATGGTGTATTTCTTTCCATTTACTAATTTATTATATATATGTATATTCTGAATATATATTATATATAAATCATGTTTTATATTCTTGAATTAAGTAATTATGATCTAATAAATCATATGAATAATTACAAGTCAAAACATGGACGAAAAATGAAACAATTTTACCCAAAATGCTCTTTAACATGGAATTTACAAAGGAACGGGTAATATAAAGTCATAAGTGAACCATATATGATATCATAACAATAATTATGATTCTATAGTAAGTCAACAACATTATTTAAATCATTATACAGGAGGTTCGGACACTTACGAAGCAAATCGGACCTAAGGTAAGGGAAATATCACAATCTCATTTTTATCCGTGATTGTTTATACTTTGGTATTTACTGGGGTGTATTTTATCATCCACATCCATGTTTCCTCAATATGTAATATTATTTCCATTCACCTAAAATTGTTTAAATCCTATTTTACCCTTCGGTGAGTTTTTAGTAAAAGATATGAAAGGAATCTCTTGTCATTTTTAGTATGAAGTACTTTTTGACTTTTCCGACAAAAGTACGAGAAGAATGTTTTTTAACTTATATGGCATGAATGGATTTTAAAAAAAAAAAATATTTCCAAGAATCTTCCTTTACAAGTTTTCAAGTTTATTTTTAATCAACTTCGTTTAGTTTAAAATTGTATGACATGTTAAGAAAGGAAAAGTGTTTTTGAAGTAGAAAGGACATTTTCCTCAAGAATGGAGTTCAAGTGTTTTATCAAAATTATTTTCCAACTAAGATAATATAGGGTTATATTTATATACCTATTATTACATTTATTTTACTGTGTTTTGATGGAAATATTTTTATAAATTCCTTTATCTTATATGAATTGTTTTATGAAGTCATGATGTTTAAGATTCCCATTTTTATTACATGGGTTATGCTATGATGTATGGTTTATGATTTTGTGGCACACATAAGAATGGTATCATTATGAGATGGGTGGGACCTATATCTCCCTCCAATGCATTGGGTAAAGATTTTATATCTCATGAGATAGACATGGCTGGAACGGTAGGTTATACCGGTTCAGTGAAACAGGACTGAAACGAGGGTGACTCGGTTCAGAAATGGACTTTGTCCACTAAGATAGTCTTGGCAATGAGTCTTGACTAATAAGATATGATTCTCTATGATTATGTGTGTATTCCACAAAGTTTCATGTTTTATGTTATGATTATTGGGATTTCATTTCACTACTATGATTTATCCCATGTTATGAAATTATGCTCTCTTTTGCAGGTTAAGATTTCCAAAATGTTATGTTCTTATGAACATGATGTGATTGATATTTATTTTGTTTACCCTTACTGAGAATTTTAGCTCACCCTTTTATGTTTTCTTTTCCACAGGATATAAAGAAAGGTTTTAGGTAAAAAAAAGAAAATCTTTATGGGAGATGTTGAAGATCTTTCACCACGATTAGAAGATTATATTCTGAGTTTCCAAAGACACTAAACTATTACGGTCCTTGTGTGTGTGTTTTTGTTATGTACTAAGTATTAAGAAAAAGTAATGTAATTTCCATGTACGTCAGGCTTCGGGTCTCTACAGTTGTACCCGATGTGAGAAACAAGGGATGCTTGCATTATTACTTCATTTGAATGTAGGAGTACCAACCAAGCTTCGGGCATCTGAGGTTCAAGAATCCAATCCGTATTTCTAGGAAGAGAAGGGAGAGGCCCGATTAGAGGACAAGGACCTTAGAAAAATCAACATGCCGTATTCCCAATATGCTCTAGTGCATGAGTGGGGTAACGCCAAGGGTGTTCGATTTAATCCAAACATGGGGGGGACGGAAAGTGTGAATCATGATTCCCAAAGTTAGGAACATTTTAAGGGTGGCACAACAATAAAGGATGACAATTGACCATTTTCAAAACACATTATCCTTATTGTGTTAGCTGGGAATGGGAATAAAAAATAATCGCCGAATGCTGACCATGTTCAAAACATGGGTCCTGGATCGAAAAGTCATCCATTAGCCTTCTAAAACATTTTCCCAGGATAGTAGGTGAGCCATAGGCCGAGCATCCAAACTGTTTGGGGTTCTTTTGGATGTGAAACAGGACGAGGGTATGAATAAAGGGTATGCAAAGCATGAAGGGGGGAGTGATGGGTTGTTCGAATGGATTCTAACACTCTTGAAATTACACCACCATGGTGGAAACACATTAGGTGGGTGTATTGGTCTGATCATGGATCATACCTACTTCTGAACAGGACATATCTGGTAAGGACCTGGAATGACATGTAGTTTTACGTCATATAGTGAGGACAATGCAAAAAGTTTAAAGGTCATAATTCCTGGACCAAGGTTAACAGTTTAAAGTCATGGTACATAGACTGTAGGCTCATAGTTTAAGGTTATAGTGATTGGCCCATGATCAGGGCCGAGGGGCCAAGAGGTTTAATGACCATGGGTCAAGGCCTAAGGTGGAATGCATGGGCATCGCTACGTATATCATAAGGATGAGAATCAAGCCAAATGTAGTTATTAATCATGGCGTGGCTAGAGGCCAACACTGATAGGGGAAATCGTTTCTGGCAAGGGATCTGGTGCATCCCACGATTAACATGGGGCATCTTGAACTTATTCAGGGTAGAACCGTATTTTAGTGTCATGCATCAAGGACATAAGGACTCGTGTAGTTTAACGTCATGTGGTGGGACGAATAGTGAAAGAGGAGATCCCAAGAAGGGAGTATGTGGTGCGATAGCTATAAACCCAACATGAATGAGGACATAATGAGTCTTCACCACACCACATATCCCCCGAAGAAGTTCTTCAGGTTAGGGGACCAAAAGTGAAAGTTAGGTTGGGCCCAAGGCAAGGTGCCTGGACATTCCTATATACCCATTAGGATAGGAATCAAGCCATACGTAGTTCTGAAGAAAAATTTAACATCATGTGGGATGATTAAAGGCATGCGTGGCATGGCTGCGCCAGTACACATCCTACCAGAAGTACTAAGCCCAAGTGAGTCGTGCTCGATGTGGGAAACAAGAAGTAGTGATGGGACTTTCCTAGAACATGATGGCACATGTTAGGAGTGGTGGGATGCTAGGTGAATGATGTCCCAATGATGTTGACTTGCCTATATAACATACCTAGGTGCACAGAGGAGTAAATCCGACCATGTTGGAATTCCACTTGAACATAAGAAAGTTGAAATATGTAAATCTTTATGATCGAGATCTAGACCACAATGATGGTGGTGTGAAGATAGGGGATAACTGTTGACCATGTTCGAAACATTGTATCCATATTGTGTTAGCCTGGAATAGAGAAGGACAAATGAGGGTCAACCGTTGACCATGTTCAAAACACGGGACCTGTCGCAAATGTCATCTGAGGTCTTCAGGGACGTTGGCCTAGGATGGTAGGTAAGCCAGTGTGGCATGAGACCAGGCCAAAAATGGGGTCCCTTCAGACATGGAAGTTAATGAGGATCCAAATGACGGGCTCACGAAGCTTGTACATGGAACGAGGGGAATGTCCCCATGAGAACTCCACACTTCAGGATTTTTGTCAAAACGCATCTGAATACGACTATAAGACATATCAGATAGAGGGATTCGAGTCCCTTTTACCTGAGGACAGGGGTCCTGAGGTTACACGCTTCTAACTTAATGGTCATAGGATGATCTATTAAGGGGAGATTGATTTAATGGACTATGTGTAGGGTGGCGAAGTGGCCAAACATGACGCGTCGTTCCCATAGGGAGATCTTAGTTTAGGGTCATAGATCTAGAACCATGTGGGGCGAAGATGCGGGAGGCACATGGTGCATCATTTCCAAAACTCAACGTGAATGAGGACAAAAACCCATAAGGTACTCACCACCCCACACGTTCCTGAAAGAGTTCGGGACGAGGGGCTGAAAGAGGGGGACATGATTTTGGATTCTTGGGGCTAGACCTAGAGACAATGTGTCTGGGAATTCCTACCTATCCCACAAGGATGGGAATCAAGCTGTACGTAGTTCTACAAGAGACACAGTAGGATACCAATGTCAGAGATAATGAGGTCGTGCGGGTCTGGCCCTTACACTCAAAGAAACGATATTTGACAGATCTTATTTGTCCTTTAGGATGAATGTGCATTATTTTTGAAGTGATAGACCTAGAATAGAAAATATTAGTACTCCACAAGAATCAAGACGTATGCAGGTATTTACAAATGATATGGTGTGTGACTAATAACAAACATGATTCCCCCTCAAGTGAGGATATCAGGGTGCAGTTCCGTTTTTCGTCATGCGGCTAGGATGATAATGTCACAGTTTAGGGTCATGTGATGGGACCAACCATGCATTATTAATGTCATGCAGGATAGAAACAACAATTTAAATTCATGTGGGACTAAGAATCATAGTTTAAAGTCTTATGGCTCATATGTATACATGATAGATGAGGTTCCAAAGGGGTTGTACACTGTGTGATAAAGTATACCCGACGTGAATGAGTACTAGGTCCACACCATACTGTGAGGAGAAAACCTAGGGCTGAGGGGCTAGGAAAGATTAGATGATAAGGGGCAGGAGAAACTAGCCCATAGTTGAGCTAGACCCGAAGACGAGATTTCTTGGTGTTCCTACGTATCCCATGAGGATGGGAATCAAGCCTCACGTAGTTCTTGATGGTGCCTTTTAACATCGTGCGGGACAATATAGAGCTTAATGTCATGTGGGACATGAAGTAGGGGATAACTCCTAGAAAGGGGTGTATGTGGTGCGGCTAATGAAAACCTGACGTGAATGGGGACATAATCCCATACCAACCCATGAGGTCCCATAAGAGTTAGAGCCTAGGAGGCATAACAAAAGAGATAAATTAGGGGAACTCAAGCTGGACCCAAAGACGAAATGTCTAGGCGTTCCTATATATCCCATTGGAATGGGAATCAAGCCGTATGTAGTTCTAAAAGAGATATTTGTTTATAGTCTTAGAGATAAGACCATATAAGAGTGGAATCCTACCAAATAAGTGCAGACCTCAACCTAATCCCTAAGCCCACGTGAGTCAATCTTGGTGTGGTAAATAAGGGAAGAAGAGATTTTTTTTGTTTTTTGTTTTTTTTCAATACCTAGAATGCAAGCAAAAGGGAAGTTGGTGAGGGGCCCCAAATGATGCCTTTACCATGGATTTTGTCCTCCTAACATGGAAATGAACACTGGGGGATAGTTCCAGGAGTGTCAAAATTCCATTTGGACATGATGGGGTGGAAAATAATGTGAATCATGTAATCGTTATTTAAGGCTTGAAGGGGCTGGCGTGATGGTGGAGGATGACTGTTGATCGTACTCGAAACACAGCATCCATATCACATTAGCCTAAAATGAGGGAAAAAAATGAGCATTGACCGATGACCATATTTGCAATGCGGGACTTGTATCGATTTGTTCTTTGAAACCCTCAAGGACGTTGGCCTGTAATGGTAAGAGAGACATTAGGCTTATCATCCATGCCATTTGGGGGTCCCTTCAGATGTGAAAGATTATGGAACCCCAAATGAAGAGGAACATGAAGCCTAAAGAATGGGTGAAAACATGTCCAAGTAGAATCTCACTCTCCGGGTTCTAGACCAGAGTACTCATGGGCCAATTAGTGAATCGCCGAAGAGGGTAGAGGGACCCGACTTAAGGGCAGCTGACTCAAAGAGATAAAAGAAGGGAAAGGGAGCGAAGGACACTCAGGAGAGAGAGGTATGAAGCATGGTTTTTATAAATCCTACATGAATGAGGACATGAAACCATACCACACTATATACCCCTCTTCTGGTAGAACATGGGAAAAGGGGCCAAAATGATAGGGAGGTTTCTAAGAGATGGGGCTGGACCCGAATTCTAGACGTTCGGGCAGTCATATGTATCCCATTTGGATGAGAATCAAGCCAAACATAGTTCTAGGAAAGTATGATGCAAATTGGGGTAGGATACCCCAATGAGGGGTGTGTACGGAACGATGAGTAACATGACGTGAATGAGGACATAATCCCGCCGCACACCATACAACCATAAGTGATAACTTGAGCCAGGGGGATGAAAAGGCCGAGGGGCCTAAGGCTAGGCCATGGACATAATGTCATGGACAACTTGCAGTTTAACATCTTGTAGTGAGGATGAAGGTGATATTAGTTTAGGGTCATAGTGCTCATACCGTATATGCCTAGTTTAATGTAATATGCATGGGATAGAGAGGGTGAATCATCATGCTTATGGAAGACCAAAAAGAAGAAACGATGATGGAGGATAACTGTTGACTAGGTTCACAACACAGTATCCACTCTTATGTGACCATAAGTAGGGGAGAACAATTGAGCGTCGACCGTTGACCATATTCGCAACACGGGACTTGTGTCAACTTTTCACTCACAATACATGAGGGCATTAGCCTGTAATGGTAAGAGAGACCTTGGGATGAGCATCCACTCCATTCAGGGGCCATTTTGGATATAGAAGGTGATGGGGTCCCAAACAAGGAGCACAAGTGAAGCATAAGTTTTCATGTGCATTACAATGCCAAGCAGGATGTTGAAAGAGGTGGAAGTCTCTGGGGAGTGGAACGCATGGCAGGGTTATAATGAACTCGACATGAATTGAGGCAAAATCCTACACCACAATATATGTATTAACTAGAGGGGAGATTCTGGAGTTTGGGGCTGGACCAACAAACAAAATGTTCGGACGTTCATACGTATCCCATGAGGATGGGAATCAAGCCATACATAGTTCTTGAAGGACATGCGGTTTAACTTTATGCAGTGTGGACGTGGGAGGATAGAAGTACAGGGAGGGGGAACATTGTGTGACCATTGTAATCTTGACATGAGTGGGGATAAATAATCCTACACTATACCATGTAAGGAACCTCTGAAATAACTATACCTAGGGAATAGTCAAAGAGAAGAGTCTTGGGGCTGGACTCAGGACCGAGCGTCTGAGCATTCCTACGTATCCCATAAGGATGGGAATAAAGCCTTACGTAGTTCTAGAAGATCCATATAGTTTAAAATCTTGCAGGACAATGAACAGTTTAATGTTGTGCAGGATGAAGTAGTTTAGGGTAATGCAGGACCCGACAGTTTAGGGTCATGCAGGACCATACAGTTTATGGTCATGTGGGACCCTATGACTAAAGAAAATTATTTCTTGAGAAACTTGGAATTAGTGGGAGGATTTATATGCTCACCATACATTGTAACTAGTGAGTACACACCATTGGATTAAACCTTGTGAATGATGTAAGGTCCTTCCCATTTAGGTACCAACTTGGGTGGTTTCCTGCCAGGTATCATTGGTGCCCTCAGGGCTAGTACCAAGTTTCCCTATAAGAAGGAGAGGAGTTGAAATTTATTGTTGAATGCTCTGGATATCTTGTTCTGATGCCTTTCCATATCTTGTAGGGCACGAAGCTTATTCTTGTCAAGCACATCCAACTCGGCCAGACGGATTTCAACTACATTATCTAGCGCTTGCTGACCATAGACAGTTGTGCGTAGCGAGGGAAATTGAATCTCAATGGGCAGGAAAGCCTCCGTTCTGTACACCAGGGAATGTGAGGTCACCTGGATGGAATTACGAGTCATCATCCGATAAGCCCATAGGGCATTAGGGATCTTGTACAGCCAACTCTTCTTATTCTGACCAACCATTTTTTGCAGATTGATAGAGAGGGTTTTTTTGAACACCTTGATATTTCCATTTTATTGCGCATGATAGTGGGGGTATGGTTAGAATGGATGTTGTAATTAGGGTATAATTTCTTTAGCTCAGCTTCTCGGATGTTTGTGCCATTATCGGTGAGGATGGCGTGAGGGAATCCAAATCAGTAGATGATGTTAGAACTCATAAAGTCAATGATGGAAAGAACCTTGAACTCCTTGTGTTGCACTGCCTCTACCCACTTGGAGAAGAAATCTGTATCCATTAGGATGAATCTGCACTGGCGAGCTATCTTCATTGGATATTGTCCCATGACATCGAGTCCTCATACCGCAAATGGCCAAGAGTACTTGGTGGAGTGGAGAGGCTCTGGAAGCCGATGCATAAAGTTAGCATGAATTTGGCACGCATGGAATATCTTGGAAAATTCAATGTAATCATGGATCATGGATGTAGAGACCCGAAGCCTGACGTACATGGAAATTACATTACATTTGCGGAATACTTAGTACATAACAAAAAACACACACACAAGGATCGTAATAGTTTAGTGTCTTTGGAAACTCGGAATATAATCTTCTAATCGTGGTGAAAGATCTTCAAAATCTCCCATAGAGATCTTTTTTTTATACCTAAAACCTTTCTTTATATCCCAGGGAAAAGAAAACATAAAAGGGTGAGCTCAAATGCTTAGTAAGGGTAAACAAAAGAAATATCAATCACATCATATACATAAGCACATAATTTTTGGAAATCTTAACCTGCAAAAGAGATCATAATTTCATAACATGGGGTAAATCATGGCAGTGAAATGTAATCACAATAATCATAACTTAAAACATGAAACTTTGTGGCATTCAAAAATAATCATAGATAATCATTTCTTGTTAGTCAAGACTCATTGCCAAGACTATCCTAGTGGACAAAGTCCCTTTCTGAATCGAGTAACCCTTGTTTCAGTCCTGTTTCACTGAATCGGTATAACCTACCGTTCCAGCCCTGTCTATCTCATGAGATATAAAATCTTTACCCAATGCATTGGAGGGAGATATAGGTCACACCCATCTTATAATGAATCCTTTCTTATGTGTGCCACATAATCATAAACCATACATCATAGCGTAACCCATGTAATAAAAATGGAATTCTTAAACAACATGACATCATAAAACAATTCATATAAGATAAAGGAATTCATAAAAATATTTCCATCACAACATAATCAAACCAATGTAATAATAGGGATAAAAACATAACCCTTTTATTATCTTAGGTGGAAAATAATTTTGATAAAATACTTGAACTCCATTCTTGAGGAAAATATCCTTTCTACTTCAAAAATATTTTTCCTTTCATAACATGTCATACGACTTTAAAATAAAAGAAGTTGATTGAAAATAAACTTGAAAACTTGTAAAGGAAGTTTCTTGGAAATAATTTTTTAAAAATCCATTCATGCCGTATAAGTTAAAAAAACATTCTTCGTACTTTTGTCGGAAAAGTAAAAAAGTACCTCGTACGAAAAACGACAAAAGATTCCTTTCATTTCTTTTACTAAAAACTCACCAAATGGTAAAAATGGATTTAAACAATTGTAGGTGGATGTAAATAATATTACATATTTATGAAACATGGATGTGGATGATAAAATACACCCCAGTAAATACTTACGAATAAACAATCTCGGATAAAAATGAGATTGTGATATTTCCCTTACCTTAGGTCCGATTTGCTTTGTAAGTGTCCGAAACTCCTGTATAATGATTTAAATAATGTCATTTACTTATTACAGAATCATATTCATTGTTATGATATCATATATGGTTCACTTATGACTTTATATTACCCGTTCTTTTGTAAATTCCATGTTAAAGAGCGTTTTGGGTAAAATTGTTTCATTTGTCGTCCGTGTTTTGACTTGTAATTATTCATATGATTACTTAGATCATGATTACTTAATTCCAGAACATAAAACATGATTTATATATATATATTCAGGATATACATATATATAATAAATCATTAAATGTAAAGAAATACACCGTTCATGGAGAGGGTAGTCCGTACGTACGCATGAACGCTGTTTTCCTTTCCTTATTGTCTTGAATGGAAGTAAGTAGATGACATAAATATACATATATACATAAATCCAGTAGCTTTATAATGTCATATATTTCATTATTATTTCTTATATATACTTTCTAATCATTCTTAAATGGTTAACGTGGAGAATGAATCTCATCGCGTCCTGGAGACGGTATTCCGTACGTACGCACGCGCGGTGATTTCATTTTTCCGTAGGATGGATAGAAGGTGAATTAGGGTTGTTTCATATTTATAATAACATATCTGTATTTAAGTAATACTGATATTATTACTTTATTATGAAACAACTAAAGAAGAAGATGTTGAAGAAGAAAGAAATTGAAAAGATCGGTAATGGATATTACCTCTTCTTTGGAACGCCTCTTTGAATCCTCCACTTAGGGAACTAAGATTGGTATTTGAAGAAGACCAGGACCTATAGGATTATTCTAGGGAAGTGGAGAGGAGAAAATGGCAGGGTTTGGCCGAGCTTGAGTGCTCAATTTGGTGTGAGGAGGAGGGGGAGGAGGTGCCCTTTTATAAGGGAGGAGAGGGGCACCTTAGGAATATCTCAAAATATTATTTTATATTAAAGTCAAAATCGGTTTATAATGGTTCCAAAGGGTCTTATTTCGAAGCTAAAGTGGGGAAGGGTCGAAATACTATCAACCAATAGGATTTAGACAAGTTTAGGGTATTATTTTAACCTTATCAATTAGATTTAACTCTAAGTTAAATAATTTAACTTTTACCATGTCTTTTTGTTTTCTTTCACCATATGGTTAATACACTTACTATAACATGCCAAACGAACCCCAAATTGTTTATTATTAATATATATATCCTTATCTAAGTCATTTGGACTAACCTTAGATTTTTATGAATAAAATAACAATTAGTAATATAATATTTTATTTAAAAACTATTTTGTGTCAATTTTGACACTATTTGATATATGATTTTTGTGAAAGTCATAACAGAATTATATGTTCGAACCAAGTTGATTAAATCAACACTAATATATCATAGTAACCTATAAAATTAGTGTAATTCATAAAAAGTCTCAAATTACATTTAGTTTGGTGTTTATAACATCAATTATGTTAATATTTCATAAGTAAGATAATTACTGCATCATAATTGTGTCATAAATAAATTAAATTATTTAATGTCTAAAAATTATAAATAAAATACCATTATGTAGGAAATCTTTTTAGCTTTATAATAAATATTTATAGTCGAATTTATCTTATGTATAACCCCATATTAAAAATTATTTACTTATTAAACTTTGATTTTAACTATTTTAACCCTTCTTTAAATAAATTAATAATAAATGTCCTAATCTAACCCAAGTGGGCCTAAATGGTCATATTTTATTCATAAGGTTGTTTTTGGTCGAATTACACTTATCCAATAGAATTAGGACATGTGTTAGGGTAATAGTAATATCATATTTACCCTTAGTTACCCTATTTACTATTAACCGTGGTAAAAAAAAGTAAACAGTTACTATTCACCAAAAATTATTTTCATCTCATTGAACCACATTTTAGTCCTTGATATTAACCGTGTTTGTTGGATTTTCGAAATTCCATTCACAGAAGCGGTAAAATTAAGTTTTATGCAAAATTCAGTTTTTAACCTACCACTTAGTGGTTTCACTATTCATCAAAAATTGAAAGTTTTCAGAAAAATACCAAAATTTCACCCTAGGATAATTTCGATATTCTGAGTCCAAAAATGAAGTCCATTTTGAAAAATAAAATTTATAAAATTTCAAAAATTGGTTATAACTATTCATAACGGCTAGTTTTAATAGCATATTGTTGTTTAGTGAAACTCGGTATTGCGTACGACGCAAGCTATCGAGGAAGGTCGCGATTGCGTGTAAAGCAAGCCAAGAAAGTGTTGTGTAGAAAAATATTCCTTTGATTATTTATATAACATAAAAGTCTCGGGTGTTACATTCTACCCCCCTTAAAAAGAATTTCGACCTCGAAATTCGTCACTTTGTAACAAACAGATGAGGATACTTCTCCCTCATCATATCCTCAAGCTCCCATGTAGCTTCTTCAAGTTGGTGGTTCCTCCATAAAACTTTCACCAATTGAGTGGTCTTATTTCGTAGGACTTTTTCGCTACGATCCAGAATCTCTATCGGCTATTCTTCATAAGAAAGATCTTGCTCCAGCGGTACAACTTCTGAGCTGAGTACATGTGAAGGATCTGGTATGTACTTTCTCAGGAGAGATACATGGAACACATCGTGAACTTGAGAGAGATTCGGTGGAAGCGCCAATCGGTAAGCTACCTTCCCAACACGATCCAATATTTTGAAAGGACCGATATATCTAGGGCTCAACTTCCCCTTCTTTCCAAATCTCATAACCCTCTTCCAGGGAGATATTCGTAAGAACACTTTATCACCCACTACAAACTCTAGGTCTTTTCTTCGGTTGTCGGCATAACTTTTCTATCGACTCTGAGCTGCTCTTATGTGTTGTTGAATAGATCTGACCTTTTCTGCCATTTCATCAACGAGATCAGGTCCTAATAGCTTTCTTTCCCCAACTTCACCCCAGTAAGTTGGATTCCTGCATTTCTTTCCATAGAGAGCTTCATAAGGAGCCATCTGAATACTGGAGTGAAATCTATTATTATAAGAAAATTCCACCAAAGGTAGGTGTTGATCCCAACCTCCTTTGAAATCCATAGAGCAAGCTCTCAACATATCTTCTAGGGTTTGAATTGTTCTCTCAGACTGACCGTCTGTCTGGGGATGATAAGCAGTGCTGAAACTCAACTCTGTATCCAGAGTATGCTGAAGACTTCGCCAGAACTTCGATGTAAATCTCGGATCCCGATCAGATATAATAGAAAGTGGTACTCCATGCAATCTTACCACTTCCTTTACATATATCCTAGAAAGCTGATCTAGAGAGAAATCCTCTCTAATAGGAATGAAGTGTGCAGACTTTGTAAGATGATCAACTATGACCCAGATAGCATTATTGCTTTTGGATGTTTTAGGAAGTCCTGTGACAAAGTCCATAGTGATGTTTTCCCATTTCCATTCGGGTATGGGTAATGGTTGTAACATCCCCTTAGACTTCTGTCTCTCATCTTTAACTTGTTGACAAACCAAGCATCGAGAGACATATTCAGCAACATCTCTTTTCATGTCATCCCACCAGAAGTAATCTTTCAGGTCCCTATACATCTTCGTGCTTCCAGGATGAATAGAGAATGAAGAACTATGAGCCTCATCCAGCAGCTCCTTCTTTAATTCGGGGATGGAAGGAACACAAACCCGATTCCTGAACTTTATTATCCCATCACAATCAAGGTTGAATTCAGGAACATTTCTCACCTTCTTTTGTAACTCGACATATTCTTTCTGTGCCTCCTTAATCTTTACATGTATAGATGGTTGAACATTCATTTGAGAAAGATAATATTTTTCCCCTTCCATTATAATTCCAAGATCCATCCTTTGTAAATCCATAAATATTGGATCCTTTGTGATCCTCATCATGGATAAACTAGCATGGTCTTGTCGACATAATGCATCTGCCACCTTGTTTGCTTTCCCAGGGTGGTAATGGATTGAGCAGTCATAATCCTTAATCAGCTCCAACCATCTTCTTTGACACATATTCAGCTCCTTTTGTGTGAAAATATACTTTAAACTTTTATGATCAGTATAAATATCACACCTTTCACCATAAAGGTAATGCCTCCAAATCTTTAATGCAAAGATTACCGCAGCCAACTCCAAATCATGTGTTGGGTAATTTTGCTCATGGATTTTCAACTGTCGTGAGGCATAAGCTATCACCATATCATTTTTCATAAGAACACACCCCAATCCCTTCTTGGATGCATCACTGTAGATCACAAACCTTTCTCCACTACAAGGCAGTGTGAGCACAGGTGCACTGGATAACCTTATTTTCAACTCCTTGAAATTCTCTTCACATTCCTCTGTCCAGACAAACTTAACTCCTTTCCGAGTCAACTTGGTGAGTGGATTAGATAATCGTGAAAAATCCTTTACAAAACGTCGATAATATCCATCCAAACCAAGAAAACATCGAATCTCAGTTACTGTTGTTGGTCTCGACCATCTTTTGATAACCTATGTTTTTGCTGGGTCCACAGATATCCCCTCTTTTGAGATTATGTGACCCAAAAATGCAACTTTTTGAAGCCAAAATTCACACTTGGTAAATTTGGCATAAATCTTCTCCTTTCTCAGGGTCTTCAATATAATTCTCAAGTGATCTTCATGCTCTTCCTTGCACTTTGAATAGACAAGAATATCGTCTATAAATACTACCACAAATTGATCAAGATAGTCTCTAAAGACTATATTCATTATATCCATGAAGATAGCAGGGGAATTAGTAAGACCAAATGGCATCACTATAAATTCGTAGTGTCCATACCTTGTACAGAAAGTCGTCTTTGGTATATCCTCCCTTTTGACCTTTAATTGATGATACCCTGAACGAAGATCAATCTTGGAAAAGTATTGAGCTCCACATAGTTGGTCAAATAAGTCATCAATGCGTGGGAGAGGATATTTGTTCTTGATAGTGATCTTGTTAAGTTCTCGATAATCAATGCAGAGTCTCATTGATCCATCTTTCTTCTTAACAAATAGAACAGGTGCTCCCCAAGGTGACGCACTAGGGCGTATGAATCCCTTATCAAGATTCTCTTGGAGTTGCTTATTCAATTCCTGCAACTCATTTGGGGCCATTCTATATGGTGTCTTTGAAATAGGCAAAGCACCCGGTACGAGTTCTATTGAAAACTCAACTTCACGATTTGGTGGGAGACCCGGTAATTCCTCTGGAAAGACATCATCAAACTCCCGTACAATGGGAATATTCTTAATCGTGAGTTTCTCACCAACCATTTGAGATAAATAACCTTCATTTAGTGGAATCAAGACCCATAAGATGGAAGAAATTTCCACTGGAAGGTTATGTTCATCCTTGCATTGGTATACGATCGTAGATTGATCTGGAATATGAAATGTGACTTCCCTTCTTTGGAAATTGATATGAGCTCCATGTAGAGAAAGCCAATCCATGCCAAGAATCACATCAAATTCCACTAAAGGAAGGATCACAAGATTTGCAGGAAGCACTTTCCCACAAACTTCGATCGGAGAAGAATTATAAACTTTTGATACGACTGTTGTGCCATTAGGTGTTGTCACAGCTAACTCAACATCTAATTGTTGAGGTAATACGGTGATACCCTTAGAAAATTCTTTAGAAATAAAAGAGTGGGTGGATCCAGAATCAAATAAAACATTTGCTACTTTAGAGTGGACGGTAAGTGTACCTTTCACCACTTCGTTATCGTACTCCACATCGCTGATAGAAATTGCATGTGACTTTCCTTTGTCTTTAGCCTTAAGATTTTGTTGACGTCGACCATCATCATCAACCCTTGGATTTGGGCATTGATTGGCATAATGCCCCATCTCCTTGCACTTGAAACATTGAAGTGTAGTAGGTTCATTCTGTGTATCCCTTCCTTTGTTTGCGTCATTAGACATCTTCTTCCCATTATCACGGCATTCAAATGCCCGATGATCTTCCTTTCCACATTTAAAACATTTACTTGTCCCTTTAAGACAACTCCCTCCATGTTTCTTTCCACACTTTGAGCATAAGGAAAAGCTCATCTTCTTTTCCGTGTGCTCTTTATATTTTTCTTTGAATTCCATCTTCCTCTTCTTATCAAACCCATGTGACTGATGGGTTACTCCAATCTCCATCTCGACTTTGAGAGCACATCGAACGATTTCCTCGTAGCTATTGAAGTCCCTTATGGCTAACGCCCTTCGAAGACTTGGTTTTAAGCCACTAAAGAATCGATCGATCTTACTCTCAGGTTGGATAATAATACCAGAAGCGTACCTTGCAAGTCTTGTAAAATTTTCTTCATAGGTACCAACAGATTCATCATCCCTTTGCTTCAGTTCAAGAAACTCTTTCTCCATCTTTGTTCGGAGAATACGAGGGAAGTACTTATTGAAAAATAAGTTCTTGAACTCGTCCCATTCAATAGACTCAATTTCATCCCTTTGCCTCGTATTCTTAATAAGATTCCACCATTGATCAGCATCTCCTTCCAAACGATACACTGATAGTATGACCTTATCATGTTCAGAACATTGAAGAACTGAAAATATCTTTTCAGTAGTACTAATCCATTGTTCAGCAACTAATGGATCAGTAGACCCACTGAAAGAAGGTGGACGCTGCCTCATGAAGGATTCAACAGAATGTTGCTCCTTCCTTTGCTCGTTTGGATGTCCTACATGATTCATAGCTTGAGAAAGTTGTGTGAGCATGGCTACAAGATTTTGCATTCTAGCTCCCATATCGTTTGGTTGCTCAGGGGGACAATCATTGCATTTCCCATTGCATTCCGCATTAACACGGTTCCTTCGGGTTCCAGCCATTGACTAAAACCAAGAAGAATAGTGTGAGCAACACTAATTATAATAGGAAAACCACATAATTCAAGAATAAAATTTTCATGCTTAAGGTCTTATCCTAGGTTATTCAAGGCCATTTCTAAAACACTAAGATTGTGTTCTATGCTTAGACTTATCCTTAGGGTTCTTACTAAGGCTTTCACATCCTAGTTTCCAAAGGTTGACTATACCTTTCCTTTGATACCAACTATAGCGGTCTAGAATTACTTCCAGTGGACTACAATTGATACCTATCAGGGCACTCCATGGGCGGCTACACCCCCTGGGCGGGACACACCACCATCCCCAGTGGCAGCCATTTCCTCATGAAGCCCTTGGGCGGAGAGCCATGCTTCGTCCAACGCTCACATGTGAGAGTTCCCAAGGATCGGATACATTCCTACCTCCTTTGCCTCTGATACCAACTGTAGAGACCCGAAGCCTGACGTAAATGGACATTACATTACATTTGCGGAATACTTAGTATATAACAAAAAACACACACACAAGGATCGTAATAGTTTAGTGTCTTTGGAAACTCGGAATATAATCTTCTAATCGTGGTGAAAGATCTTCAAAATATCCCATAGAGATCTTATTTTTTTTATACCTAAAACCTTTCTTTATATCCTAGGGAAAAGAAAACATAAAAGGGTGAGCTCAAATGCTCAGTAAGGGTAAACAAAAGAAATATCAATCACATCATATACATAAGCACATAATTTTTGGAAATCTTAACCTGCAAAAGAGATCATAATTTCATAACATGGGGTAAATCATGGCAGTGAAATGTAATCACAATAATCATAACTTAAAACATGAAACTTTGTGGCATTCAAACATAATCATAGAGAATCATTTCTTGTTAGTCAATACTCATTTCCAAGACTATCCTAGTGGACAAAGTCCCTTTCTGAATCGAGTAACCCTCGTTTCAGTCCTGTTTCACTGAACCGGTATAACCTACCGTTCCAGCCCTGTCTATCTCATGAGATATAAAATCTTTACCCAATGCATTGGAGGGAGATATAGGTCCCACCCATATTATAATGAATCCTTTCTTATGTGTGCCACATAATCATAAACCATACATCATAGCGTAACCCATGTAATAAAAATGGAATTCTTAAACAACATGACATCATAAAACAATTCATATAAGATAAAGGAATTCATAAAAATATTTCCATCACAACATAATCAAACCAATGTAATAATAGGGATAAAAACAGAACCCTTTTATTATCTTATATGGAAAATAATTTTGATAAAATACTTGAACTCCATTCTTGAGGAAAATATCCTTTCTACTTCAAAAACATTTTTCCTTTCATAACATGTCATATGAATTTAAAATAAAAGAATTTGATTAAAAATAAACTTGAAAACTTGTAAAGGAAGTTTCTTGGAAATAATGTTTTAAAAATCCATTCATGCCGTATAAGTTAAAAAAAACATTCTTTGTACTTTTTTCGGAAAAGTAAAAAAGTACCTCGTACGAAAAACGACAAAAGATTCCTTTCATTTCTTTTACTAAAAACTCACCGAAGGGTAAAAATGGATTTAAAAAATTGTAGGTGGATGTAAATAATATTACATATTTATGAAACATGGATGTGGATGATAAAATACACCCCAGTAAATACTTACGAATAAACAATCTCGGATAAAAATGAGATTGTGATATTTCCCTTACCTTAGGTCCGATTTGCTTCGTAAGTGTCCGAACCTCCTGTATAATGATTTAAATAATGCCATTTACTTATTACAGAATCATATTCATTGTTATGATATCATATATGGTTCACTTATGACTTTATATTACCCGTTCTTTTGTAAATTCCATGTTAAAGAGCGTTTTGGGTAAAATTGTTTCATTTGTCGTCCGTGTTTTGACTTGTAATTATTCATATGATTACTTAGATCATTATTACTTAATTCCTGAACATAAAACAAGATTTATATATATATATATTCAGGATATACATATATATAATAAATCATTAAATGGAAAGAAATACACCGTTCATGGAGACGGTAGTCCGTACGTACGCATGAACGCTGTTTTCCTTTCCTTATTGTCTTGAATGGAAGTAAGTAGATGACATACATATACATATATACATAAATCCAGTAGCTTTATAATGTCATATATTTCATTATTATTTCTTATATATACTTTCTAATCATTCTTAAATGGTTAACATGGAGAATGAATCTCATCGCGTCCTGGAGACGATATTCCGTACATACGCACGCACGGTGATTTCATTTTTCCGTAGGATGGATAGAAGGTGAATTAGGGTTGTTTCATATTTATAATAACATATCAGTATGTAAGTAATACTAATGTTATTACTTTATTATGAAACAACTAAAGAAGAATATGTTGAAGAAGAAAGAAATTGAAAAGATCGGTAATGGATATTACCTCTTCTTTGGAACGCATCTTTGAATCCTCCACTTAGGGAACTAAGATTGGTCTTTGAAGAAGACCAAGACCTCTAGGATTATTCTATGGAAGTGGAGAGGAGAAAATGGAAGGGGTTGGCCGAGATTGAGTGCTCAATTTGGTGTGAGGAGGAGGGGGAGGAGGTGCCCTTTTATAAGGGAGGAGAGGGGCACCTTAGGAATATCTCAAAATATTATTTTATATTAAAGTCAAAATCGGTTTATAATGGTTCAAAAGGGTCTTATTTCGAAGCTAAAGTGGGGAATGGTCGAAATCCTATCAACCAATAGGATTTAGACAAGTTTAGGGTATTATTTTAACCTTATCTATTAGATTTAACTCTAAGTTAAATAATTTAACTTTTACCATGTTTTTTTGTTTTCTCTCACCATATGGTTAATACACTTACTATAACATGCCAAACGAACCCCAAATTGTTTATTATTAATATATATATCCATATATAAGTCATTTGGCCTAACCTTAGATTTTTAGGAATAAAATAACAATTAGTAATATAATATTGGATTTAAAAACTATTTTGTGTCAATTTTGACACTATCTGATATATGATTTTTTTGAAAGTCATAACAGAATTATATGTTCGAACCAAGTTGATTAAATCAACACTAATATATCATAATAACCTAGAAAATTAGTGTAATTCATAAAAAGTCTCAAATTACATTTATTTTGGTGTTTATAACATCAATTATGTCAATATTTCATAAATAAGATAATTACTGCATCATAATTGTGTCATAAATAAATTAACTTATTTAATGTCTAAAAATTATAAATAAAATACCATTATGTAGGAAATCTTTCTAGCTTTCTAATGAATATTTATAGTCGAATTTAGCTTATGTATAACCCCATATTAAAAATGATTTACTTATTAAACTTTGATTTTAACTATTTTAACCCTTCTTTAAATAAATTAATAAAAAATGTCCTAATCTAACCCAAGTGGGCCTAAATGGTCATATTTTATTCATAAGGTTGTTTTTTGTCGAATTACACTTATCCAATAGAATTAGGACATGTGTTAGGGTAATAGTAATATCATATTTACCCTTAGTTGCCCTATTTACTATTAACCGTGGTAAAAAAAAGTAAAAAGTTACTATTCACCAAAAATTATTTTCATCTCATTGAAGCACATTTTAGTCCTTGATATTAACCGTGTCTGTCGAATTTTCGAAATTCCATTCACAGAAGCGGTAAAATTAAGTTTTATGCAAAATTCAGTTTTTAACCTACCACTTAGTGGTTTCACTATTCATCAAAAATTGAAAGTTTTCAGAAAAATACCAAAATTTCACCCTAGCCTAATTTCGATATTCTGAGTCCAAAAATGAAGTCCATTTTGAAAAATAAAATTTATAAAATTTCAAAAAGTGGTTATTACTATTCATAACGTCTAGTTTTAATAGCATATTGTTGTTTAGTGAAACTCGGTATTGCGTACGACGCAAGCTATCGAGGAAGGTCGCGATTGCGTGTAAAGCAAGACAAGCAAGTGTTGTGTACAAAAAGATTCCTTTGATGATTTATATAACATTAAAGTCTCCGGTGTTACAATGGAGGTCCAAAAGTACCCTAATCTCTGGATCTAGTGAGATAGCTTCGGCCCATTCTGGTGGGCACTACAGGAACCGACATGAAACTCCTGCATGACCTGAGAAATCTTGACTCCTTGGATGCAACAAAGGAGAATACCATCAAACCCACTCTTGTAGAGGATCTGATCACGACTGGGACTATCCTGGAGGGTAAAATGTAATGCGTGTCATCGAATTCGCTCACACTTAGCCCGATCAGCTGGGAGGTAACCATTTTGGAGATATTTGAAAAAGGGGGATCTCTCGTCGGGATTCACTTCAACCACTACATCTGGGGGTCCTGGCTAGAGGCTCAGGCGGTAAAATGGATCACCTGCAGGCCGTCATCATCATCTAGGGAGACAGGAGAAATGACTCTCTGATGTTCCACGTGGATAATTAGATCATCCTGCTCAGGTTCTATAAGTTATGTAGCCTGGCCATCCAGGGTGTTAGCTCGACCGTTTTGAGATCTAGGGACATGAGTAACTTTTGTCCGAGATGGTAACTAGGCCATTAGTTGGAGATTGCACTCCAACAATGGTACAAGCTCTGACTTTCTGATGACGTAGTCACTGTTGATTTGCTTGATGACTAGTTCAGAATCCCATTTCACATGAAAATGGGGCACATCAATCTTGAGGGCCAGCTCGAGGCTAGTGATGAGAGCCTAATACTCTGCCTCATTGTTGGTGTAGCCTTCTAACAACATGAATGAGTATGGTAGAATGTCTTGTGCCGGGGTAATAAAGATGATACCCAAGCCTACCCTGTTGAGCCTGGGATCATTGAGGCTCCTGCTGGTGGGGCTTCAGGAAGCACCATCGAAGTGCATCTTCCAGCACAACATGGCTTAGTCCACCGAGAGTATCACCTCATCGGGGAAATCTATATCCAAGGATTGGTCTACAAGGGCCGTATGTGCAGTAGGGAAGTCTTCCAATGATTTCTCCTTAATATATTTCTAAGGGAAAAACCTAATATCAAACTGCTGGAGAATCACTGCCCACCAAGCGAGACGACCTGTCAACATGGGGAGGTTCAGAATGTACTTTAGTGGGTCTACTTGAAATACCATCTAAACCTCATGGTGCTTCATGTAATGTCTCAATTTCTATACTGCGAATACCAGCACAAGGCAGCTCTTTTCTATGGGGGAGTATCTTGTCTCCGTATCCAGGAGCATACGAATCAGGTAGTAAAGGTTATTCTTCGTCCCCTGATTGTTCTTCTGGGCGAGAAGGGTGCCGAGATATCATTCCATGGAGGTTACATAAAGGACTAATGGATTTATGGAGATAGGTTGAATTAAGACTATAGGTTAGAGAAGATACTGCTTGATCTCCTCAAAAGAAATCTGATACTCTTCGTCCCATTCGTAAGTGGTGCCTTTCTTCATGAGCTGAGAAAAGGGCTTACACTTTCCAGACAGATTCGCAATGAATCGTCAAATGTAGGCTAAGTGTCCATGGAAACCTTGAAGAACCCAAATGTTTCTCAAAGGAGAAATCTGGCTAATGGCCTTGATCTTCTCCGGGTCAATCTCAATGCCCCTGTATCTGACAACGAAGACAAGAAACATTCCATAGGTGACCCCGAAGGCACACTTCAATGGGTTCATCATCATGTGACAGGAACAGAGGAAGCTGAACACTTTCTCAAGGTCTCTGATATGGTCATGACACTGGCGATATTTGACCACCAGATCATCTACATAGCATTCCACCAACGTTCCAAGGATTGACTTAAATATGCGATGCATAGCCCGTTGGTAGGTGGCACATGCATTCTTTAAACCGAAGGGAATGACATGGTAACAGAAAGTACCATGTGGTGCCCTGAAGGTTGTGGAGTCCTCTTCCTTAGGGGCCATTCAGACTGGTTGTACCCATATTACCCATCCTTGAAGGAGAGGGTTTTGAATCCAGTTGTAGCGTCAATCAACAACTCTGTCACAGGAAGGGGAAAATCATCCTTCGGACAGTAACAGTTGAGATCCCGGATGTTGATGCAGACTCTAATCTGTATGTTCTTCTTCCTGACTAGAACAATATTGGACATCCATTTGAGGTACTAGACCACCTTAAAAAAATTGGATCAGATGATCTTATCAACTTCCATATCTACCATGGCACCGTGAGAAGGGTGCATCTTTCTGGGAGACTGCTTGAACCCATGATGATTTGTAGGGAGACCAAGGAGGTGGATGAGCACCTGAGGATCTAGTCCTAGCATCTCATCATAAATCTAGTAGAATACATCTTGGTGTTGTTTCAGGAAGTCTATGTACTGTTGTTGCTCTTTGAGGGGCATGGTGGCACTAATCAATGTGGGTCTTGGGTCTGCATCACTACTGAGGTTCACCTATACCAAATCATCGATTGTGGTAGAGATGCTCTCTTAAAAGGCAGGGGGAGCATCCTCTAAACCCTATTCTTCACTTTCGGAGGGGGAATCCTTGGTGGGAGGAGTCACTTCTGATTTGGCAGATCCTGATGGGAGGCTGGTACCCACCTGAGTGGCAATGGACACTACATCAGAGGACCCCTCTGCTACCGCAACCATAGCGATGAGGGCTGCTAATCCGATCCCATCGGGCCTTCAACCCAAGGGTCCAAACTTTATGATATCAATGTAATAATGGAATGTTGGATTGAGCTGGTTAATTTCAACCTTTCATAACAAGAATGTATAACGAATTTCTGTTTCCATGGGGAGGACATCACAATACCTTATGGGGGTAGGAGGCTTTGGGATCACCTAATCCTGATTTGTATAGTAGTACGAGGTGATTTTCCACCGACTCTTAGACATGGGAATGTGTTCCCCCCTCGTCCCAGAAAAAATGTATCATTTTCCCATGTCTAGGGTTGTAGCCTCTAATCAGTGGATTGGAAAGATATAGGAATCATCTAGATCTATCCACGGGTCGGTCGCAGCCGTGGCATGCTCGACCTCATTGGTCTGAATCTGCTTGTCCTTGATCTTATAGTATTTAGCATTCAGATAGTGGTCCTCACAAGAAGCAAAGGGAGATGTGTCACATTGAAGCATGCCCACTCAACCATTAAGGGAGTACTTGAGGCACTGGTGATATGATTACGGAACCACCTCATATTGGTGGAGCCATGGCCTTCCCATCAACGCATTATAGGCAGTGTCCTGGGAGACTACCATAAATTCGGTGCTAGAAACTAGGCCACCAAACTAGGTCTTCAAATAGATCTTACCGACTGGCGTATGTTCCATCCGGTAATAACCTTGGATTCTTAGGTTAGAGGGACTCATATCATCTTCAGACAATCCCATCTTTTGTAGTGTTCGGGTCAGTATTAGGTTAATTTCAGAGCCCATGTTGACAAGACATCGACGAACCTCTATGCCATTGAACTGGTAGGTGATGTACAGTGGGAGAATGTTCCCCTAAATGGGGGAGCCTTAATATTCACCAAATAATGATATAATGTCTTGGCATTCAGCATTCTCGACCGCTTCAGCATGAAAAGATTTTGCGGCTCCTACTTCCGTATCAAACTGGAGGGGGCTTATTAAAGCCTCAGCGAGGGCCTCACACATATCTGATGACAGGAAAAGGGCCTCAAGGATGGAAATACTTGCTGGGATACAGTCAAGATACTTAAGAACATTGTACTTCTACACCAGGTGTGAACTTCTTCTTTCAGGAGGTCGCGCTATGGCAGGAGGTAGGGTGGGCCCTGCTGACTAGACCGATGGCTGACTGGTAATGGGAACATCCCACTTCCCACTAGTCATGGCTTATAGGGTGGCTACTAGATGAGGTCCAGATGACTGATACTGACATGTAGCATGGATTGGTTGGTCGGGACATGGTTGAGGTGGCTCTGCCTAATCCTGTAACACGAACGGCGGATAATGCGGGCCTGATGCCACAAGGTAAGAAGGTTGTGCATGATGAGCTATGCCCTGAGCTTGTTTCTTGGTTTCAGTAGCACGCACATCTTGGTTGGAATTGTTGACCAAGGCACTTTGATGGCCCATATATCCACGGCTCCGTCGACACTGGAGATGACTGAGGACATTGGGAGTATTTTCCTGGCACTCTTCATCATCAGGAATCATGTAGGGATTTACTAGCTCTATGGTGTTAACTGAGGCATACCCCTGACCGTCACTTGAAGAGTTGTCCACTACTATATGGATTCTAGGAGATATCTCAATCTCCATGAGCATGAATTTGCCGAGAGTACGAGATGACAATGACATCGGTTGGGGACTTTGCTTTTCCTTGTGTCACCAGTGTTTTCTCTTCTAGAAAGAGGCTGGCTGAGACAATGATGCAGAATTGGTGGATGCAGCTTCTAAAGACTCTGTCCAATTCAGGTGTGCTCGTATGACACCATGGGAATGAGTGACTATTTTGTGATCCATCCAATCATCATACTTCTATAATCCACGACTGGAAACCTGATGCCACTCACCCTCACTGTCATTGGTACTATCTGGCCTCATAAAGACGCATGATACCTACGTCGGGGCTAGGGACAGCCTGACTATGTTGTTGTCGACCTGGTATAGGAGCCAGTCTTTGAACACATATCACTTCTTGAGACTGTTCCCCAAGACTTGGTGATAAGGGAAATAATTAGGGTGATCAGTAATGTTTTCCTCTTCCGGTCTTCTACACTTAGGAAAATGCACAATCCCCTATTCCAAGGCACTGCGGAAGTAACCGTGGACCTTTGTCTCATTGAATGAGTAGGTCCGATTTCTCCTTTCTAGAAAGGGTCCCGTAGAGCCTGACCCTGATGGGGGATGGAGGAGCCAGTCGAGGAGGTGGAACTTGGTTATCTTGCATGGGCAGTGGCGGCGCATTGTGTCGGGGCACCTTCTGATTTTGAGGTGGCCCCTGCTAGGCTGGAGGCTACGCCTGTGGTGGTGGGACTCTACGAGGTTGCGGAGGTGGCTCCACTGGAAACAACTCTAATCACCCAGGGGCCTCTATATAGGCCACTGCGGCGGGCTCGGCCCATGCGGCCCTTCTCGCGAGGATTGCAAGAGGAAACAGACGTGCTTGCCTAGACTGTTGTAAGGATTACTCTAGGCGCTGGGCCTTATCAGAGAAGTCCTAAAATCCCCAGGGATAGTTCTGGGTGATCAGAGAGGGGACCAACTCCATCTGGATTTTTCCTACGCACATCGTCAGCAATTACTCCAGAATCAACGACATGTCGAGGGAATACGTGACTCCTTTCCACTGGGCAACATATTAGGTGACGCGCTCATCAAGCCTCTTCTTAGACTTGAAGAGGTCTGTGATACTCATTTTCCATGTGGTAGAGTTGAAATGGTAGAGGAATTGCCTACGGAGGTCCTCCCAGCCAGTCACCGATCCGATGGGGAGCTGGTTGTACCAGACAAACTTGGGGCCTTCCAACGTCTGCACAAAACACCAGAGTTTGGCGGCATCCTATTGTGTCGGAGTTCCCAACATGGGGAAACACCTTGAGGTAAATTGGGATAGGTCATGTGATGGGTCCCCAATTCCGTTGAAGGGGGAAAATATGGGATTCGTGAAACCCGAGGGTGCTGGTATATCATCCACCCATGCCGAATATGGCTTTCCATTAGGTGGGAGTGCCACCAATCGCGTTCCCAATGCCTCAAGGTGGGAAATGAGAGCCGTCATTGGATCATATGGATGGGGGTCCCTGTCTTGAAGGGGATCTCTAACCATGAGGTCATTGATGGGTTCTTCAATATGGTAAGAAGGCCCAACGGCTCGTGGGGCAGCTAGTGGAACGACCCTCGGGGCAGTTGGGGGAACCAGAGCTGGGTCCCTTGGATTGTCCTGCTATTCCAGAGGGTTTGGCCAGACATGAAACACCCTCTTGCTGTAAGATCCATTTTCAACCCTATGTATGGGGGTGGGATAGTTTGGGTCACCTGGAGGCAGCTCACCGAGGGGAAATTTTTCTTTCCCCAACTGTCTTGGCCTAGGATTACCATAGTCTGGCCATCGCTCTACATCTCGTTCAGCCAGGAGGACATCGACCAAATTCTTCTGTTCCGCAAGTTGCTGACGCAACACGGATTTTTCGGGGTCTTCCTCCGTCTTCTGCACTAAGTCAGATGGGTCGGAGGGTTTGGTGGATCCAAGATGCTCTTTACCCTTACCGTGATTTTGGCTAAGGAATAATGCCTCGATGGGCGTAGGGAGACCCAACATGCTCATGTATTGACGAGTAACCCTCCCTGAGGGGTCCAGTAGCTGTGGCACACCTTCAGGGGGGAGGTCCTTAGCCAGGACCTCCAACTCATTTTCCACTTTCGATAGGGTGGCCATGTTGATCGTGACTCTACCTGGGGTAATGTTCTCAATGTCGCCTAGCGAGTCGGGTTGCTGTCGAATAGGACTGAAGAGGAGGGCAGCATATTTCCCCTAGACACGGATCTGCAGGTGGGGGGAAGCCTCCTTGATAATCTTGTGGAGTACCTTGAAACTCTTAATGCATTGCTGTTGGAGGGCCCTATGGTGACCTGGTGACTTGGGGCATTGAGCCATAAGGAGGGAGGCCAAATCAACTAGATGGAATTTCTCGCCAATTTCTTCAAAATGCGATTTGATATTGGGATAAACCACTTGCAGATGATGATGATGAAGGTGCGTCACCCAGAGGGTTTGATGGAAACACTCAACTTCCTCTCAGGTGAGGGATTCCAGTGTGCAGAAATTTGGCACTACTACGAGCCAAAACATCTCAAGGAAGTGGTCTGCTGCGAGCATATTCCATATTCTCCTTGGATCAAATTCATTTTCTGGCCCTTCATTACCCCACTCATCAATAGGAGCTTGCTGAGGAACCAGTAGCAGTACCAAAACAGACCACTGGGATGATAGGCTGGCCGGTGGAGAGTACAGTGAGTGAGCCGACAAACCTCCACATCTCGGGTTGTCTTCCGAAGAGTGAAGTGACTTAGCCACCAAATCGCAGTAGGATGGGCTAATGACCACAATTCCTGGTGCAGGGGATGGGGCTACTGGTGATGGGTCGTGCTGCTGCTAGCCCGCCATTGTCCCCAGAATAGCTCTCTGTGATCTCTAGTCGAGGTAGAGAGTGCTTATGGTGATGATGGTGGTGACTGCACGACCGTAACCTGTAGCGTTGTCAAATTTTATTCTTCCTAGATATACATTCTGAGGGAGGTGGGAATCTGATGGACCTCACATTCTAGGAGTAACAGGCTGATGTGCCACATTCCTACCCCGACCCTTGACTCGAAGGAGTGAGGGGAGGGTTCCCGCATTGAATCGTACTGTGATTCGGAGTTTGAGAAGTTGACTTCTTTGATCTCCGTCCAGAACTTCCTAGAATTATTCTTATTGCGATGACAACCTACCTTCATGCCCCTATATGGATCTTTAGGACATGGTAGATTTCTGACATGAGGAGGTCCTTCAGCCGTACTGATGTTGGGGTAGGTGGGTTTCCACCTGAGTAATTCGGGGTGCGAGGAGGACCTGGAAAGATATCAAAGGGGACATGGGTAGGACCTATGTGGGTAGCGTTGGAGTGGGTAAGACCTCTGTTAGAACCAGTAGGTGCATGAGGGAACATAAATTCTTGTTTCCCTTGGTGACATCAGTACGAGGAGGGTCCTCATACTGGTTGAGCTGAACATGGGTAGAACCTCCGTGTTGGGTGCTGGTGAAGTGAAGTCGGCCCTCACTCCTCTAATTATTGGGGTGAGGATGACCTTCTCTAGCTACTACGAGGGAACGGGGAGGGCCCCCATGTTGGAGAGTGACCTGATGTGCAATGTCCCCAAACCAAGGGTCTGTGGTGAGAGGAATGACTCCATATCTGGTGTAGTGGGCATGGGAGAGACTTCCATACTAAGCGTCACCGCCGCAGGGAGGACCCTCATTTGTATTGAAGGTGGTGTGGGGCAGACGTCCATGCCGATCCTGGAAGTGGGGAAGGCCCACTTTCTCTATTGTAGTGGTACGGGGAGGACCTCCATACTATGTGGCATCACTGCGGGTTAGTCCACGGTGGCCACTTCCTATGTTGGTGACCAAGAGAGTCGACCCAGCCTGCCTGTGGGGCGGTTGGGGCATTGATCCAGGTCGGGCGTATGAATGTCTCTTCCCAGCGTACATAGGGAGTGGGTTATATGATTTTGAGGTGTCTTGGTCAATAGTAGTAGCTGACGTTGAAGCCCCTTGGTGGACGTCCCCTTCGGATTGCACCCAAAGCTGGCATTGGGTTAGACAGAACGGAGTCGGTGGTGCAGGTACATGGCTTACTTGCTCCTCGGCCAATAGGGCTGGGTGGTGGTGCTGATGTTTCCAGGTGGGATCCCTTGGTTGGAGCCCCTAGAATGGGATCCTAGCTTGGCTAACCCGAATATCCCCTACCTCGTCATCATAGGTCAGGGAGTTGTTGAGAAATTTTGGGGAGAGGCTCCCAAAATGGTTATATGTTGGAGTGGGGAGTAGTGGCTCCCTGCGCAGCCCTCGGGGGCGGCGTTGATGATGAGGCGTAGATTCCTCTAAATCCAGGTGATCCATATCCTGGGTCGGGATAATACCCTCCTCCTCGTACTAGCGTACGAGGTCATTGACCACCCTTTGTTGGATGAACTATAAGGGAGAGATGGGGCGGAGGCGTCCAACAGTCGTGGCTATTGAGACCGTCGCAGAAGAGGTGGAACCATGCGGCACTATTGCGCTGGTACTGCTCCTACCTGTGTGTCGGTGTGTAGGTAGTGATCAAGTTTTGGGTGCAGCATCTTGGTTCCTAAAAGCAGGGAGATTAACTCATCAGTGCTAAAAGAAAAAGGGAATGTACAACCAGTTCCCCAATGCCATTCCGTATTCTATGGATGGTAAGATGGATCCATTCTTACAACGTCGCAGACTGAGATGTCCAATGTTTTGACTACCCCAACTTCTGTAGAGTTTCACACCAGGCCTGTTATTTGCTTGGCAGGACCCTGCGCCAGATAGATGGATCTGGTGACATGCTAATCCACTGATGTCTCGAATGCTACTAATCCCCATATTGAGGATATGATCTTCACATCGGGTTCACCATTTCTGTTTCTGACACTTTCACTGGGGTGCACGCATTCGTCTTGTTGGAGGATGGTGGCACTATTTGTTGCCCCAAATTCCCGCTTTCCAAAGGTGGGTGACATCTGTTCCTTGTTTAGGTATGTTTTCTCCTTGATCAAAATGGGATGATGGTATGTCAGTTCTTCGTTCCATGGATTCCTCCTCGGAACTCATTACCTAGTTCGGGTATCCCTTATAGATTTAATATGTTGTTCTTGAAACTCTTCCCAGTGACATATCTTCATGGACACAAGTTAATTATACTGCTTCTATCAGGACATTCCAAAGGGTCCAGTCAAGGCAGCAACCTTTGGTCAGGGGATTAGTCACGTTGGACATCACTGGCATGTCTGGACGCTGGAACAGTAGCGCATCTGGGTTTCTTCCCCTTATTATAGGGATTCTCGAGGGTGTGGAATCCTTAGGCATCCCACAACGAATACAGGGAATCATATCCCATAGGAATATATCTGAGGATTTCCTCATCTTCCCATGTTTAACATAGGGTGTGCCGCGAGTTTAACGTCTAACAGAGACAGATCAGACTTATCAGAACACTGATTAAAGTGGATCAGATGGGTTCAACCCCTAGAGGGAACACTGATTTTGGGGCCAACGTGTGGTTAGCTTCCCTGTTTTTGTTAAGAGGAATGGGGAATGAGGTGGAATGATCCCACCAGGATGTGGCAGCCCGGGTAAGAATCAGGATGGATGATGGAGGGTTTAATGAGGTAGGTGGAGAATGAGGTGGAATCAACTCGATGACGACAGTGATGTTGGGCTTTAGTCTCAAAGAGACCTCCTACGTATCCCCATGGTAGGGAATCAAAATCCACATAGTTCAGTGGGATGATGGGACACTTGAGGAGGCAACCCTTGATAATGGACACATGGATGGGACCTCGAGGAAATAGAACATCCAGTTTGGGTCATGACTTTACCGAAACACATGGGCTCGAGGGAGAGATCATGATGAGACATGAGTGATGGGATTGAACATCATGGAGTCTTCCAATGTATTCCATGGAAGGAAATCAATGTCAACATAGTTCATCTGAAGACGTCTTACTGTCGAAATAGATTGACAATGGCTTACTGCTGAATGGGGTCACAACGGCTTTCCACTGGATGCGGGACGCAGTTTAACGTCGTGTAGGATGAAAAGGGGACATGCAGATTAACGTCATGCAGGATGAAGGTGGTCCAGCTTGAAGGGGGTCGGAACCAATGAATGGTGGGATTGAACCTCATTGAGGCTTCCTACGTACCTTGCCTTGGCAAGGATCAAAGAACACGTAGTTCAGGAGGAGTGGGAAGCGACGTGAAGTGGGGTCGGAACCAATGGTTGTTGGGATTGAACCTCAGTGAGTCTTTCTACATACCCTGCCTTGGAAGGGATCAAAGACCTCATTGTTCATGGTGGGTTTGGGCAAACCGACATGAAGGGGGTCGGACCGACCGAGTGTTGGGCTTGAACATCAGGGAGGCTTCTGACAGGGCTTATAATTTAAACATTTTTTTTCTGAATTTCTATTGTTTTAAACATACCAAGATACCATTTTGAGCTTATATGTTACAATTTTGGATTTAAGAAGTATTTTAAGTTTAAATGCAAAAATGACCAAATTCTGCATTTTGGACAGATTTTCACTATAGGGGTATTTTGGTCATTTACAAAAAAATATAAATCCAAATTTTATGATTATAATTTTTTTAGAATCCTAATTTAATTTCCTTCAACTTTGTCTTCTGCACCAGGATCAGATTCGACCATCTTGAGGTCCAAACAATTCAATGAAGTTGAAGATTATTCAGGAACACCAAGGAAGCTTCCTAGAAATTTCATCCAGAAAAAAAGAAGGTTCAGTGAAATATACATAACTCGCTCAAAACGACTTTAATGGAGCTGATATTTTGTGGATATACGGATACGAAGATGTGGAACAAGTTTCATTAAGGAGTCGAGGCCTTAAATTGCCGTTTTCAGGGACATTAATTCAGTACAAAACGGTGTTTTTCGGTTTGATGACTCTGACTGGACAGAATAAATTGTCAGAGAAAAATGGCCATAACTCTCGGAATACCTGTCCAAATCCGCTGATATTTTGAGGGGACACGGCCAAGACAATTATGAACAACATTGAAGAAGGTCTAAACGCGTGAAGAGGTCATTTATGGGGTCCAAAACGCGACAACTTTCGGAGGTCGAATTCTGCCTATAAAAGGAGGAGAGCTCCTCCCCCTCAATCCATTCCAATTCCTTCCCAACAACATCCGGGGCACCAAGGAGAGGAGGCCAAAGGGCCATTTAGGATTTATATTTATTTATTTCCCTTTTTATTTTAGTTTTAATTTCTTATATAATTCATTCATAATCATTTTATTAAAGTGTTTCCCATTTCTTCTTCCACCCCTTTTCACTTCTAACTTTAATTTTTCTTATCTCTCTTCCATCTTTCCATTGTGATCTCTTTTCACTTCGCCATGGCAAGTGACTAAATTGAGGCTTGGAAATAGGGGAGGATTCATGACGTTATTCATTATTTCACTTCAAATTAAAAAAATGTTTTAAATCTATTTGTGGTGGAGGAGAGAATATTGCACGGGTGCGGCGGTCGTCCACTACGACATTATTTTCAATTCCATTTCTTTTCATTGATTAATCATTTCCCCTCCCTATTAGGAAAAACCATCATACGGTGGAGTTGGGGTTTCCATAAGGTTTGAAATGGCATACTGTGGAGTCGGGTCTTGTAGGGATAATATTCTCGGTTGAGGTGTTACTCTACTGGATTACTGGAGGAGGTGTGGTTTGGTGTGCCGAAGGCATGTTAAAATCACACACATAATAAATCAATGGGATGTAATTCATTAATGAGGTTTCACTAAATGAATTATCAAATAGAATTTAAATACTCAACAAATAATGAATGGACTCATGTTATCCAAACCTAGGACCAAGACCTTTCTTTTATAATTCCATTCTGTAATAATTTGCATTTAGATTTCAATATTGCATTGCTTAATTTAAATTTTAAATTTTCTAAAACTATAAAAATATATATATTCATAAATAATATAAAAAAAGAAATAAAAATTAGATTAAGTGAATTAGTATAAGTGATTGAACCGACTATAACGCTCCTCAAGTGAGACGACCCTGGTCAGCCACTGTGCTGCATTAGGAAAATTAAATATGCTTTTGCCACGCCCCATGACAGGCGTGCGTCAAAACTGGCGCCGTTTCCGGGGAGGCAGTGCCACAATCAAATTATAAATATTTGACTTTTTTTTCAATTTAAAAAAAACACACTTTCCATGTTGTTTTCAAATGACTATTTCTTTAATTCATGGAACAATTACCCACCAATAAATGAACCAATTATTGAATCAACCTTTTCCGCAGAGGATGGTGTTTCTTCTATTGTTAGACAGGTGAGGTTATTTTGGAAAACAAATAATGATGAGAAAACATTCAAAGAATTCATAGATGGGCTAAGGGAGGACATGAACGAAGATGTTTTTGAAGCGATGGCACGAAAGCTAGATGAGTTCTCCCATTACATTCCAGAATTTTATGAAGTATCCAAGGTCCAAGAAGATCCCCCATTAGTCATCCCTGATTTTTCAATGGAGATCCCAGATATAGTGGAGCCTGACTACCTGCCTATATCTTCTACTACTCAACTCCAAGATGTGATTTCAAATGAAGAAGAGATTGAACCAGACCCAACTCCGAGAGATGATCCTTCCATGAACTCTACCTTTTCTAATTTTATTCAATCTGATTTGCGCATCACTCCTTATAATTTTAAATTTTCAGATTTGGTCAATCCTTACATTGCCTTAAAAGAAGATGAAAAAGAATACGCACCTGTTGAGGAACACCTGGAGCTCCCTAAAGATATTGATCATCTACTTGAGGAAGTCCATGAAGAGATACAAGTGGCTATGCATGAAGAACCAAATCTAAAAGCTACCTACCTTAAAAGGGAAGATTTTGAAATTAATATTTCAAATTTAAATGTTGAATCTCCCTTTGATTATTCTTTTCATGCAGCACATCTGGAGAAACCACTGGATTTTGAAGAAAACGTTGCACAAGTAGAAACCGAAGTGGAGGAGGATCCATACTTCATCCTACCCCCGCCATGCAAGCTATACCACATTGCAAAGGGGGTGGATCTGGTGTACTCTATACATGGATTCCTCCTCAACAAGGACAATGAAGAACATGCTGGGAAAAGCCACATGTGGTGGTTCAAATCAAAGAAGCTACATCCACCATCAGACTTTGGATAACAGCTGGTACTGCCCACTGGAGGCAGTAAAAATTCAGGGCCCACTTGGGGGATCGTACCAAGACTTATCCCTTACTTTATACGAATTTAGATTTCAATTTCATTTCTTAGAAGTAGTTTAGCATTCATCCCTTTCCCCCTTATCATTTTGAGCTTTAATGACATGATACTTGTTCTTAATTTTGAAATTTTCTTTTGTAGGATCATGATGGACGAAGGAAGCCCCAAAAATTTGTTAAAGGGGACTGAATCTTTATTTCAAAAGGGAGTTCATTTTTAAATTTTAAATTTTAAACTCCTTAAATTTTTTTTCCAAAACATGTTTTAAGCTTTAAGGATAAGAATTTCATACCCTCGCTTGAATTAATGTTTTACTCAACTTATCTAGGAGACATGAGTTTCTTAGGAATCTTGTGATGCCATGTTTTAAATTTCAATGTTAATGAGATTGAATGATTAAAATGGATAATTGGATGATTAAAGTGAAGCTAGGATATTGAAATAAGGACTCATGATTTAAGGGAATTAATTGATTCATGTAAATGAAATTTCGCTTCCATTTTTCATTCTTTGAATTTCTGAAATTCATGTGAATTAATTTGTTATTATTAATCATGCCATGAGTGATTGTCCAATATCATATTCTCATTCCTGAGAGGATTTCTAGACCAAATTTTTCCTATTTTATCTTGTGCATATTTCATGAGTGATCTTGGGACGTTCCACCTGCTAGAACTTGTATTGAAACTTGTCAAAGCTATGAATGTACGAAACCACATTTAAAATGATTGAGGAATCTCATTGGCTAGCCACATTTTGTCCTAAGACCCACATTTACATTTATCCTTCGTAAGCCCTTAGATGCCATGAATTGCCTTATAGGTTTAACCCACATTACAATCCAATTTTTCCTTACCTACCTGCACTTTTAGTATTTTTGCATGGTTATTTCAAGTTTGAGTGTGGGGGAAGGGCCTTTCGTGTGCGTTCCTTGGGATATGTATCATTTTTGGGTGGTGTAATGTGTGCGTCATCATTTTAGGCAATGTATTATTAGAAAATTGGGCATGAGTCATCATTTCATTATGCTTCTTTCATTTCATCTGGTTCTCCAAAAAAAAAAGAAAAAAAAATTCAAAATAAAGCTGTGCCTTTCTGGAGCTTTACAAAAAAACAGGGAGAACTTGGATGATATCATTATTTGTAATCATTTATTGACTCATGACCCATTTCATTGAAAGGGGGGTGGTGTTGTGATTCACATTTCAAGGGGATTTGAGTGAGGTTCATCTTGTGTTTTCACTTGATTAATCATGCATTGTACATAAGAGTCAAACCTCCTACTTCTGGCCTTAAATTATTTCAATCATTTACCCACCAACCCTAAGCCACAGAATCATTTGAACCTTTATTGCAAGTCCTCATTATTTTATGTGTGTTTTGTCTTTACAAAGTGGAGAAAGTAGTTACTTTACAAGCCTATGGATAAGGAGCATGTTCTCATGATATGAGCATAACTCCACTATTAATTGTATCATGAGTGATGAGAGAAAATATTCAAAAGTGAGGTAGGTCATGATTTGGCATGTTTAATAATAATAAATTGAGAAGCTTGAATGAATGAAAGGAGAAGCTTCATTATTTTTCAAAGGGGAAAAGTAAAATGCATGAATTGATTGTTTCTTTGAAAAATGGGAAATTAAATTGTTATTTTTTGTGGAACTGGAAAATTTGACTGGACATTGATAATCATTTGATTTTATTCCATTTGAAATTTAAATATTGGTGACATTGGTGCCCTTTGAATTCCATGTTGAGATTTTATGCTTGAGGACAAGCATGGTTTAAGTGTGGGGGAATTGACAGGGCTTATAATTTAAACATTTTTTTACTGCATTTCTATTGTTTTAAACATCCCAAGATACCATTTTGAGCTTATATGTGACAATTTTGGATTTAAGAAGTATTTTAAGTTTAAATGCAAAAATGACCAAGTTCTGCATTTTGGACAGATTTTCACTACAGGGGTATTTTGGTCATTTACAAAAAAATATAAATCCAAATTTTATGATTATAATTTTTTTAGAATACTAATTTAATTTCCTTCAACTTTGTCTTCTGCACCAGGATCGTATTCGATCATCTTGAGGTCCAAACAATTCAATGAAGTTGAAGATTATTCAGGAACACCAAGGAAGCTTCCTAGAAATTTCATCCAGAAAAAAAGAAGGTTTAGTGAAATATCCATAACTCGCTCAAAACGACTTTAATGGAGCTGATATTTTGTGGATAGACGGATACGAAGATTTGGAACAAGTTTCATTAAGGAGTCCAGGCCTTAAATGGCCGTTTTCAGGGACATTAATTCAGTACAAAACGGTGTTTTTCGGTTTGATGACTCTGACTGGACAGAATAAATTGTCAGAGGAAAATGGCCATAACTCTCGGAATACCTGTCCACATCCGCTGAGATTTTTTGGGAACACGGACAAGACAATTATGAACAACATTGAAGAAGGTCTAAACGCATGAAGAGGTCATTTATGGGGTCCAAAACGCGACAACCTTCGGGGGTCGAATTCTGCCTATAAAAGGAGGAGAGCTCCTCCCCCTCAATCCATTCCAATTCCTTCCCAACAACATCCGGGGCACCAAGGAGAGGAGGCCAAAGGGCCATTTAGGATTTATATTTATTTATTTCCCTTTTTATTTTAGTTTTAATTTCTTATGTAATTCATTCATAATCATTTTATTAAAGTGTTTCCCATTTCTTCTTCCACCCCTTTTCACTTCTAACTTTAATTTTTCTTATCTCTCTTCCATCTTTCCATTGTGATCTCTTTTCACTTCGCCATGGCAAGTGACTAACTTGAGGCTTGTAAATAGGGGAGGATTCATGACGTTATTCATTATTGCACTTCAAATTAAAAAAATGTTTTAAATCTATTTGTGGTGGAGGAGAGAATATTGCACGGGTGCGGCGGTCGTCCACTACGACATTATTTTCAATTCCATTTCTTTTCATTGATTAATCATTTCCCCTACCTCTTAGGAAAAACCATCATACGGTGGAGTTGGGGTTTCTATAAGGTTTGAAACGGAATACTGTGGAGTCGGGTCTTGTAGGGATAATATTCTCGGTTGAGGTGTTACTCTACTGGATTACTGGAGGAGGTGTGGTTTGGTGTGCCGAAGGCATGTTAAAATCACACACATAATAAATCAATGGGATGTAATTCATTAATAAGGTTTCACTAAATGAATTATCAAATAGAATTTAAATACTCAACAAATAATGAATGGACTCGTGTTATCCAAACCTAGGACCAAGACCTTTCTTTTATAATTCCATTCTGTAATAATTTGCATTTAGATTTTAATATTGAATAAAAATTAGATTAATTGAATTAGTATAAGTGATTGAACCGACTATAACGCTCCTCAAGTGAGACGACCCTGGTCAGCCACTGTGCTGCATTAGGAAAATTAAATATGCTTTTGCCACGCCCCACGACAGGCGTGCGTCAGCTTCCTACGCAGCTTGCCTTGGAAAAGATCATAGACCACTTAGTTCACAAGGGGGTGGACCGAAGTGAACTGGTCGAGACCAATGGGTGTCATGCTTGAACCTTAGGGAGGCTTCATATATACCTCGCCTTGGAAATGATCAAAGACCACATAGTTTAGGTGGGTTTGGGAGAACCGACATTAAGGGGGTCAGAGTCAATGGGTGTCAGGCTTGAACGTCAGGGAGGCGTCCTACATACCTTGCCTTGGCAAGGATCAAAGACCACGTAGTTTAGAAGGGGTGTGGACCGACGTGAATTGGTCGGAGCTAATGGTTTTTGCGATTGAACCTCAGGGAGGCTTCCTACATACCCCGCCTTGGCAAGGATCAAATACCTCATAGTTCATGGTGGGTTGGGCTTACACTCTAGGTTTCCTGGAGAGGATGTCATGGTCAATGCTTGATCTAAGCCCACACGAGCTAGGCTCGATGTGAGAAACAAGAGACAGCGAAGACCTGATGATCATATCACGAAATTTGTGTCCATGGGAATTAGAGTAAGGCTGATGCGCAGGTAGTGGCCCAAAAATGAAACAGGGGATTACGCATGGTTCGTAGCCTAAAGTGGAAATAGGGGCTTATGCGTGGTTAGCAGCCCAGAGAGGTGGAGACTGGGACTTACTCCAAGATGGAGGCCCGAGTGGTGAAAAATCCTAGCGGGAGAGGGATTTGGCACCCAGGAAGAGAGGAGGAGAAGGGGTGATGCCTCTTGTAAGGAAATATAGGGTCTTACACCAGGGTGGTTTCCCTTTCCCCACGGAGGAATGCTGCTCCGATAAATAGGATGTCATTCCATGTGAGGAATGTTTTCACTCTCATAGAGACTAGTGGGCGTAGAGAATTTCCTAGGTGGGGTGCCCAGAGTGAAAGGCATGGGGTGAGGTCACAGTTTAAGGTAATGTGCTGAGGATGATGGCGCTTGGAAGTTTAACTTCATGCAGCTCGGACGAGGTGGGTGCGCTCCGCACCCCTAGGAATTACATAACCGATACCCGCCCTCCCTTGGGGGAAGGAAGGCATCGAAAATGCCTAGGTGAGAGGGTGTTATAGAGATATCCATCAGGGGGTCCACGTTAGCATGGCTATGTGAAGAAGAAATAGCCATTAGCATGCATATGGGAAGGAGAATAAGGCGAAGCAATGCAACGGGAAGTATCGTCCAAGGGACTTTGAAATTGTTTCGTGCAAACCAAGGAGGTCGCACGAGAAAAGGGGGTGTGATGTAGATATTTTGGGTGAAAGAGGTGCCCGAGGATGATTTCCGGAAGAGGAACATTGAGCACATGTAGAAATGGTCGAGGTGAGTGGTCTCGGAGTCCCGCGTGCAATTTTAGAGAGTTGTGCGCACTTGATGCGCAACTTGAATAGTGGAATGAAAGATACTGGGTGGGTGCACAATCAGAGAGATTCACATGCGAAGAGGATCCGGGGTTTTGTGTGAGAAATCAAGGGATTATGTGCATGATGGGGCATGCATGTCCAGGTAGTCATGCGCCAGAACCTGTCAAAGTTTGTGCACAGGGGGAATGAATTGCATGCTAGGGGAATGAATTGCACGCAAGGGAAAGGATTGCGCTCAAGGAGAATGAATTGCATGGAAGGGGAAAGGATTGCGTGCAAGTGGAATGAATTGCGCGCAAGAGGAAAGAATTGCATGAAAGTGGAAAGGATTGCATGTAAGGACTGTGAATTAAAGGGAATTTGGTGAGGGTTAAGCCTGGGTGGTCCTGCGCGAAGGCAGACCCCTAGGCGACCTGTCGCGAAAAATCCCATACCTAAAATCCATTTTTGCAAGCTGAAGAGGAAGATTTCGTGCACATGAGGCAGTTCGAGTTTTTAATCCATTGAAAGTTGAAGGGGAACCATTCTATTTATATGAGCTCGAGGCCACTGGATCCATGCAGAATCCATACCATGTGAAAAATTGCACTACCGAGTCGGCGGTGCGAAAAATTTGACACCCAGGTTTTGTGCACGCACAAGCTACCGTGATGGGGGTCGGTGGCATGGAAGTTTTCGTGCATGTGCAAAGAACTTCTTCAGATCCCACAGTTTTCCATGCATGAGAGAAGTTTTCCACGCACACCTACGATTTTTCGCGCGGCCCTTTTGATCTCTCCAGAATGGATCGCCGGGTTGAAATATTCCTTCGCTTTGTCGTGCAAAAACCCCCTTCAGCCCTTAGCATTTTTTAGCATGTACAATTATTTATAAATAAATTATAAATAATCTAATTCTATTTTTAATTTTTTTTCTTAATAAATAAACATTTTATTTATTTTTTGAAACACCTTTTGACAATTTCTCAAAATAAGACCCCTTTTAATTTGAAATTCAAATTAATTATTTTTGAACAATTCAAAATTTTAAATGTAAACATGTTTATATTTTTTACTTATTTTAAAATTATGACCTATTATAAATTATCCATAATTATTTCTGAATAAATATTTTATTTTAAATCACAAATCATGCCATATAATTTAGAAAAATGTATTTTCAATGTTAACTCTTTAATATTTAGAATATTTTATTAATAAATGTCTCATAAAAATTTATATAATTAATTGTATAAAATTTATAATTAATTAATTTATAATAATTTTATAAATCAAAATAATTATGAAATACAATTTTTATAAATTATAAACATTTTATAAATCATAATACATAATATCAAAATATTTTTTTTTCGAAATTTTCCATCCACTCTTATGAAGAACCCCTATTCTAATTAAGGGTTGGAACATAGAATCCCTTTGAAGAGAAAATATACATAAGTTTACGCTAGATATACCTTTATACATAATCATCTATGTAAGGGTATTCCACACTTACCCTTAGATGGAATCATATGTATAAGGTTAAATTAACTATACCTTTACACGAATGAGAATTTCATGTAAGGGTAATCATTTTTTTAAATCAATTTACTATTTTAAAAACTAATGATTTAAACATGATAAAAACATCAAGAAACTTTTTACCGTATAATAATGTTAATAAACTAACTTGATCATTTTGATGAATTAAATATTTTAATTTATATTGTTTTCTTATAAAAAAAATTTGAACAATCTGAACCAACAAAATAAGATATATCATGTTTTTCATAAATTGAGAAAAAGAAACATTTATTTATTACAGAAGATCACTCTAATAACACTATAAGGTATTTTGGTATCATCATATGATTATTTAGTAGTGGAATGATACCTAAACAGGTAGATCCTATCCTCGAATATAAGCAATGTGTGTGATATATGAAAACACAAGAACATACTTGGTACTGATTTTACAAGGTTATACTATTCCTTTGTAAAGTTAGAACATTTGAGGAAGATAATATAGAGCAATTGATCTAAGAATACTACCTATAATGGTGGTACACCTATCATTAGATCTTGTTTATAATAAGAGGATTCTCAAGCCATTGAATGGGTGTTAACGCCTTCTCTAGTGTGATAAATAATGCTTGGGGTCGAAGGAATTGCAAAAACAAAATTGAATGAAATAGATAATCAAAAAATATGTTGAACAAATTAAATAAATAAATAATCATGAGGAGAACAATTTATCCCTTTTATAGTATATATAATTATTCTTTGTAAATAAATAACATGTTTTTCATACTCTGGTATTATCAAATACTACCCATGATATGAACCTTTTTTTATGATCACATTGAATGCATTCAAAGACTTTATGAAAATATTTTTCTCCATTCATAATGGATTAATAACAAATGGAAACCATACGGGGAGGGTGTTCTTATCATATGGGAATATTGTAGATTTCATCACATCTAATCTGTTTACAAAATACATGTAACTCATGCTTGTATTCTACATTCATCATATGCATGTTTTCTACATGCATCATATGCATGATTGTTTGTGAATTATATATATATATATAATATCATATAATGTATACAATATATATGCATCACATGATATATATATATATATATATTATATCAATGTACATCCATCATTTCCATGTATATTTTAGTAACACGAACCCAGATACATTATCAGACATATGAGGTTATCTATGGAATCATGAAGGGATACCTGAATGGATTATATTTTCCTATAAATATTGTTTAACCACATCATTAACATTGTTTTTTAGGAGTTATAAATTCTAAGTTTCTGTAAAAGGCATACACAATGTTTCCCTTACATGAAGATAATAACATGAGAAATCAACCACATGAATTAACTAATATGAGGAATTATTGGTATTATAGAAAAATTGTATGATTTTTTGGTAGTGTAAGAACACCGAAAAATGAAGGATATATTCTGAAATAAAATTTACATGAAAAATATATAATGAAAATATGGAAACAGAGCATACCTGGTCTATGTTTACAATGGATTTATTCTTCCTTGGTCTCAAGAGAATTCTTGAGGATGCTCACATGGAGTAGTAGATAAAGGCCCACTGCCTTAGAAGGGGATAAACAAGTCATTCAACCTCTCTAATAAGTGCTACCACATTCTTTGGAGAGATGAATGATGCTTTAGATGAAGGAAATTATAGAAATCCTTACAAGAAACTGATGGTCTCCAGAAACATTGAATGAATGATCAATTCCTGCTAGACTAATAATGAGAATCATATTCTCATTATATAGGAGAAGCTCAATGATTCTTTATTAATGAAAAATGTATCCTATATTCATCGATTATCATAAAATAATACCCATGATTTTTTATTTATTAATGATTCCATTGAACATATTCAATAATAATTATGTAAAGTTGTTAATCTATGTGAATTTTAATAGAGGGATGGTTTTTTAATCATGAAAAATACATGTTTTTAATTTCTTTTATTCAAGTATCATATTCATTTATATTTCATGAAATTTTCCAGATGCTTACATGTATCAAATTCATGCATTCTCGATGCATCACATTCATGATATTATACATGCATCATATGCATGTATCATGTATTCACTCATTCCACACACATATATATACAATATCACATACTTTATATATTAGCATGGTATATATATTTATATGCATTACATTAAAAAAAACACAAACACACACACATATAAACACATAATACATACATATTATAAATTTTTTTCAAAGTATAAACATCATATTCATATATATTTTAATTCACATCCAATAATATCCTAATTACACTAAAATTTCATTAAGACATTATTGTAAACCTTATAACTATTTTTGAATCCATTTAAACTCTTTTAGATATGATTTCATCAAGATCCCTTCATTATGGAACAGACAAATTGTCCAAGATTTTACCCTTATCCAAGGGACAAACTGCATAACCACACGAGTCTTAGAAGCTTTGAAAAAATATATGAAATTCATATTTCATAGATGTAGACAAAGAGTAGCTTCTTGCAAAACATAAGTGTTACTCAAGATAATATGGGGTCTGGTATGATCTCTATCAAACTTAATCATATCTATATATAAAAATTTGCAATAAAAGATAAATCATATACAATATATGTACAATATATAACCCCTTTTTCCATAACATCATGTGACCACTAGACATGCAACATGTCAATCTAGTATAGTGAAAATAAAATTTTCATGACTCTATAAAATAGACTAACCAATTTAATGAATACATCCCAATTAATTCATATAATAGATGAGAAAATCATATCTGCAATTAACTAATCATGGAATTGCATTTTCTCAGACAGATTCAATCAAGGGATATATGTATTTACACATCATACAAGTCTAAAAATTCTATCTTTTTTGTAAACCAATTCACTACATGATCATAAATATACCCAAACACCCTCTTATAAGACAATTAAATTTTAACATTCATAAGTAACTTTTGACATTCCTATGTAAAGTATCCGATTATAAAAGTTTTCATTATATGTATCTCAGTAGAATTAGGTAATGGATGTCAATAATAAACATACACCCCTAAGTATACCAATTAATTGATGAAATTACATAAGATATACTTTGGAACTTCAATCTAAGTAATATGTATATGATTATTACCTCATGAATATATTCTTTATATCTTTTATACAAACTTATGTAACAGTTACAAGATTGTATTCATACTAATATAACATTTCATCATAACCCATTAAACTCCATGAGTATCATTGATTAGGGATAACTCAAAAAAGTGTTTCGAGGGGATATTTATCATTATACTATTCTTGTAAAGTTTTATCACACATGAATGAATGATAAATGGATATTGAATTTATTATAAAACTATGAAACATATTATATTCTTAAACACTTTTTCAAATATTTAACAAAACTATAAAAAAGAACATCTTTATCATATCATATATGATAAACAACTAGTTTAGTGTTATGTTTTGATTCATTTTTCAAGGGTTTTTAAATCATTACATCTATATGTAATTCCAATCACACATATATGTAACCAAAAAATAAATTACCCCCACTAAGAATATAGTGAGTGGAATTTATGAATTAATATTGTTGAAAAATGATGAGACTTAGGTATCATATACCTAATGTTAAACTATTTAAACATATTAAAAATCTTTAACTTCATAACATCAAATGTTTGGATGTCAGTATTTTGTTATCTACATAGAAATCATTCTATGTTTAACATCATCATCACACTTAGAATCTATACTATTAAAACGTTTCCTTGAAAACAATGTAACAATTTACATTATTGATAACCAATATATCCTATACTTATTTAAGATAAATTGATATTAACTTTAACTCTCATAATTATTTGGAAATAGTGAAACTCACTTTATGATAGTAACTAAATATAAAAATTTTCATTTTTTTACAATTAATATTCAAAAATTATTTAGGATATTCAGGGAAATCATGTTAATTTTAGAACTAGTATAATATTTTATATGTTAAATTCATTCTTATCAAAATTAAAACATACTCCCACTATCCTATTAGACATTAAATATCTTTAAAGAAAATTTTATTATATTCCACACAAACTTCTTTTTGTTAGGAAATTACTGTTATTTCCTTTTAATATAAATATTTAATAAATAAAATATTGTTTCCATGTCACATATGGAACTCTATGTGTTTAGATAATTTTATAGAAAATAATATTTATTATTAAAATATTTCATTGATGAGTGATTGAAACAACTTCCATTATATTTTAAAAAATTACTAGATAAAATGTTTTATTTAGGATAAATTGATTTCCCTATCTTATTTTGAAAAACTTTTATAGAATCTAATGAATCATAAACTATATATATTAAATAAACCACCTCAAAAATTTACAATAACTATTTAAAAAAATATTCTCTTATCCTATATAAGAAATTAGAGAAAGATACACATCCTTTTAAGATCCATCTATGCTTGATATACTCCTTTACATTAAAATCATTTAATTAACAATTCTTTACTTCATCAATTGAATGTAATCTAAAAGATAAATAAATTTCTTACTTGATCTTGAACTCCTATATATTTTCAACACTTGAAAATTATACATATGGTATCTTACACCCTTTAAAAATGATGAATTTATTTTTATAATACCGATACTTGATATAGAGATTCCATGGAGTCTCAAAAACTCCTTCATATATCTCAAAAAATTCAATCTCATGCAATCATTACTCATCATTCCTGATAACTATATTTTTTAATGACCCTGGATATTATAAGAAACATTTTTATACTCTTCAAATAAACTTTTCTTCTTCGGGTTTAAATTTTCATCCAGTTGTATTTTCTATACAAGACCAAAACCAGGAAATTAAGATTTATAGATAATTTATTCTCAAAAATTGATAATAATAGGGTAAACCTTTATTGAATTCATCTACATAATCAATGATAATGTGATAAATTCATCAAAAAGATCAAACCTTAAAGAAACCATAAGAGAATAACTACGTGATACATATAAGCATATTAGATTCACCTCTTTAACACATTAAACAGTTTGGTTACTTAGGAAGTTATTACTTTAAAAAAGAAATTATTTTACTAAAGGTATTTTCTTAAGATAAATATATAATGAGTTTCTTATATTAAGATTCTCTTTTCTTGAGTCAATGTTAAGCTTGATGATGATGCTAATTATATATAAAATAGATTTTATAAGATGAGTATAATTTCTTATACCTTTTCATCAGGAACATTTAATGAAAGTGATCCCACTAAAAATAATGACCCTAAACATCATATATATTTTGAGAGACCATATCTATATTTCACCATGATTTACACTAGGTAAAAAAATAAATAAGACAGACTATTTTGGTATTTAATCATCTCAATCATAATAATTATGATTCTTGGATAGTAGATCATGTAACTCTTTACACAATTTATCATATGGATAAACCCAAATATATTACTCTAATTTCAAAATCATTAGGGTTTCTTAAATAGTGTGATCCAAATAAAGCACCAAGAAAATGATAACAAATGAAAATCAATAGACATTCGACTGAGCTTAAACTTCCCAATAAGATAATACAAAGTCCCATATAGATTTCTTTCCTTATATAATATTATCCAAGGGTACTCTGGTAAGCTCAACCTACCTAGTTAGATGATCGATGATTTGACAAGTGCCACTTTGGAAGGAATCTTACACTTAGAATTTGAGGGGTTTTTAACGTCTCACCAATTTAATATAAATCATATACATATTAAATTAATATTTATCACAACATGTGAAATATTTATCTTCTCATGTTTTATTCCATTATGAATATATTATTTTAATGATTTAGTTTTTTAATCCCAATTGCATCCACCAAATTAACATGTTCATGCCACATTAATGTGTGACACTTATATAAACCATATGTTTTTCTTACTCGCCCAAAAATAGAAGCCAAGTATGTTCATACATATCAAAATGAATATTATATATAAATTACTTGAATATTTTATGTAAATTTATAGAAGTATGTGGGACTGTTAAACTCCACATGAGTATGCCCGAATCCACATATATCCAACCCCCAAATTTCTATAAAAAAACATAATCCTATAATCCAATGGGAAGTATAACCCAACGTCCATTTACATGGGATACTTTACCCAAGTCTGAATCCAATTCATGATAATTCTAGAACCTAATAGGCCCAAACTATACCCAACAGCTTAATTCAAGCTAATAACTTCAATTATAAATCGAGATAAAGGTAGATTAAAAACTAAATTTTATGGAGTCGTACCAAGCTTGTAATGTTGGGAAACATATCCTAGTAGAAATATATAACATAAATTGTTCATACACAATGTTCAAAATATAAAAAAATTAAATACATTAATAAAGGATGTAATTATAATCAAAGAAATTAATTTTTCATTACTTTAAACACGAGAACACTTTATGAAATTTTTCATAAATAAAATCTTACTTTAAACATTTTATAATTAATATAAATAATATGGATATTCTATAATTATAAACATAAAAACTTTTATATCCAATTTCAAAATGAACTATTTCATATTTTACATTATATGTAATTTCAATTCAAACATATGATATTTTATGAATTATAAACATTTTATAATTGAATTGATATTATGCAAACCTTTTACATAATCTATATATCATTTAATGTACATTATTCAAACCTTTGATTAAAATAAACCAAAAAAACCTTTTTATGTGAACTAAATAATATCTTTAAATAAAATAATATTTAATTTTAATATTTCAAATTAATTAGTTATGAAAAACTCATAATATTAAATATAAACTTCTTTATATTTAAGCCTTATTTAAGTAAATTATAAAATCTTTATAAATTATCATTTTATTTTATAAATAAATATATTATTTAAATATTACAAATATGCCATATAATTTTCTTAAAATTTTTAATACCTTTGAATTATGATTTTAAAATATTTTATAAATCGTATTAATTGTAAAAAAGTTATTCTCAGTATTAAATCTTCAGTACTATTGAAACAATTGCAATAAATGTTTTAAAAAACATTTTATTTAATCAACTATAAACATTTTATAGTTATTTATTTTATAAAACAATATTTTATAAATATTATAGATATTTAAAAATAAATTTTACTTTATTCATAAACTAGTTATAAATAATATAATTCAATTATTAATTGAATTCTCTTAATTAAAATAAATTTCTTTTTTCTTGAGAGATAAATATAAACACTTCATATTTTTCAATATAGGCTACTGAAACTAATATTATTAATCATATAACATAAAATTTATAATGAAATTATAAACATAATATATATATATATATATTAACATGATAGAGGGGATTGAAAATAACACACAACTCACACACCCTAGGTACCCAAATAGGTCAAGACTCCATCCTTCCCTACTGGGATTGAAAACAATCGTACTGGACCTATTATATTCCACGTTGTGGACCTAAGGGCCATATGGATCAAAAACCATTGCATCAAGGCATGATACCCACAAAGGGGCCCCAAAGGAGCCACTTATTTTTGGGTATAAATCCCTAGAAGCATAGGTTTTAAAACCGGCACAAAGACCCATATTGTGTGAGTGTGTGTGTCTATTCCAATGCTTGGAGTTTTCACTCATATGCACTCCAAAAAAATTCCCAAATTTGGATAGCCCACCTGAGCTTCTAAATATCATAATGATAATTATCCAGGCTTGTTGTTAGGATAAAAAAGCATGGTGTAGGGTCATGTGGATAGGAAAGAGCACCCCCATACCGAATGACATGATGATAGAGAGGGCAGAGGAACTGTGTGAGGTAGCAAAAACTACTAGAGTGGAAATGATCCCTATGAATTTCACTGGTCTCCCTTTCCATATTCTACATAATAAACAAGTTCCCCTAAAATTATGTTTTATATGTTACATGTTTGGTGGGGAATTGTAGACTCCCTCTCACGAACATTTCATGCTAATTTTTTTTCATGATACACCATGATCCATACATATGATTAACTCACCACATCCATATGTGGTGCCTGATATTCAAAAATTGTATATCATGATTGGAATCTCTCTATAGAGATTGAGTACTTTTGTTTCATTTCATATGAGATATCTATATACCAAATTCGAATAACTACAATCCACACAGAATTTGTATGCTAAGAAAATGACATACTCACACATCATTTTTTCATGAATTTATTGATATTACATCATCATAAAATGTATTATTAATATTATCTTGATGTTATTTTTACACTCAATATTTTAAATCAAAATACTAGATACTCAGTTTTTTTTAATTCATGTTCCAAGATGTATTATTTTATAATACTATTGTAATTTACCCTCCCAACCATGTCAACATATTTAAATATTTAAATTTAATAGAGTAAAACATATATTATCTCAATGTTATTATATAAAATAATTTTGAACAAAGTTTAACCATTTATATTTCTTATATCATGTTTTAAAAAAACATAGAAATATTCACATTTATCCAGTGAGAAATAAATCATTGTTACCATTGATGGGTATTGGAGGATCTTCATATGAAAATTTGGTAGTGGAATAATAGAAAAATAAGAAATATTTATCCTAGAACAAAAGAAATATCTCAAATATATAAAAAATATAGAAAAATATAGAATTCCTAGTTCATGTCAATAAAAACTTTATTTTTCATTAATATCAAGAGAAATATTTAGGAGGATTACGAGGAGAATGAGATTAAATAATACTACCTATAAGGGGGATACACCAACTGATAGATCTCTATCCATATCTGGAGGAAACCTGAGCTCTAGAATGGGTGTTAGTGCCTTCTTGGGGGATATAAAAAAGGCTCGTGAATAATAATATTATAGAATGATTTTTGTGAAACTAAGGAATACTAGAATAATCAAATGATTGATTGATCTTCACTGCACAAATGAAGAGAACCATATTCTATTTATATAGATGAATCCCTAATCTTATTCATGAATAAACAATGTGTCTTACAATCATCCAACATCATCAAATGATACCCATGATTTATGCCTCATTGATGAATCCATTGAATGTGTTCAATGATCAATTTGAAAATTTATTAATCCAGACGAAATCATACATGGGTATGGTTTTTTAATCATGGAGACTACATGGTTCTAATAAATTTTATACATGAATCATATGGAAGTATAGTGCATGAAACTATCTACATGAGTACATACATCATATAAATGATAATATACATGCATCGTATACTTGTATTATGGGTGAACTTCAGGCCATGAACATATATATAGTACCACACACTATATATATTATCATTATATATATATATATGAATTACATGCATATATATAAACACAAACATAGTACATTCATCTTATGTATGTGTTCAAAGTACATGCATCATATGAATGGATATTTTAGTGCACATAAAAAAACAAATATGTGAATTTAATTTCCAAGAACATATAACTAGGTTTATTGTTGACTTGAGATACTAGAAGTTTAACTTATGAAGATTGAAGTTCTAAACAGTTAATTTCTAGATGTTGAGAGAATGAATGGTTAATTTCTATAAGATTGAATAGTAAGAAATGTTATGCTCATAATTTCTAGAAGGTGAGGTTTTATACATCAATGTTTTGAAAGTTAAGTGATAATGTTATGATTTTGATTACTCTAGAGTCTCAAAGGAAGATAATTAATTGTTCATAAAGAAATAGGAAGAATAGTGAGATCCTTCTTGGTTTGGGGTATCTTTTATAAATAGTGGAAACCAGTATACTCATTTTTTGGGAGACATATGTTTTTGGAAAAGGGTAATACTTTCTCACACCTGTTGTAATGATTGATTGATATAAGTTAAAAAATATGTGTCTTGGACATGACCCAAACATAACAAGGAATTAGTCACCCACATTGGTGGAGAACCTTATAAAATTACTATGTGACTTGTATTGATCCCTTATCTCTATTACATATGAGTAAGGTTAAAATAAAAGGGTTGAGAGGATCTAGACTCTAACAAGCCATAAATGTTTATTTTTAGAAAATAAATTGTAAAAGAGTAATATTAATTTAACCCCCACCCCTCCCTCTTCTCAATGGTATATTATATTTCTAGTAACTTCAAAAACATATAAGTTTTTTTTTATTTGACTCCTTTTTATGTGTTTGATGATCATAACCAAGTTTAAGGAAAAGGAATTATACCTAATTATATGGCCCAACAACTATAAAAACATATATCAAATCAAATGGGTTTCTCTCAGTATTAAAAGTGTTTTAGAACCTATAAGAAAATGAGGAATATGGTTACTATAAATGATAACCTCATGGACTAAAAACATTATTTGGTCATGTCACACCCACGATCTAAATTTTTAATATTTTATTTGATACTTATTGGTTATGGGTCTAATTTTGAGTTTATCAATATTTTTAAATGGTTTTTATAAGCTTCATGGGTACGGTGCACGTCATTGTAGTTGAAAGATGAAATTGTTGCCTCACTCAGGAGTCATTGTGTTTCAATTTAAAGATTTATGGGTAGAGATCATGTTCAGTCAGGTCATGCGAATTCCCATATTTTGTTTTATTTTCATAACCCATTTTATTATTTATTTTTTTCCTTATTATTTATTTTTTGGGGTTGGGGATCGACCTTGAATCCTCTAAAGGAATAACCCTATCCATATCCCCTATAGTGTATTATTGGTGTATCTATAATGATTCTTCCTTCAAATCAATGGTTTGGGTCTCCTTTCTCCTCATATCTTCTTCCTCCTGATCCTTCTTCCATTTCCTTCCACTATATCTTCAACCAATGACTATAGTGGCCTAGTATTTCGATTTTCATTATTTAAATTGGTGATTTATGATGACAAATATTATTCATATCTTCAATGGGACCAATCTCTTCTCTTTAAGTGAAATACCATCATTAGGCGCAAAGTCATCAATTTCTGAGAGGTGTTTTTGTGAAATCCCTTTTTCTTAGAATATCATGATGTTCTTTTGTTTTATAAATCTATTTTTTAATAATATTAAACCTATTTGTGGTATATTTGATGAAATAATGAATTTTTAACCTTCACCATTTCATGTTATTTGGTTAAAAAATGGATTTTCAATGGGCTCTAAGCATATTTACTTTCAAAAATTAGTCACGCAACCTATGTTTATGTATAAATGTTTTAAAAAACCTTTTAAACAAAAATTATTTTTGTAGAGATTTTTGGGTCTCCAAATGATCTTATAAAATGGATATTTAATTTTTTAAATATTTTTCTTAGGATTTAAGGGTATTTCATACTTATATTGTTTTTTATTTTTAAAATTAAAAGTGTATTTGGAATACTTTAATTTATTATTGGGTTTTGTTACTTAATTTCCCTTGTTTTAAGGATATTTATTTGTTACACTAGTCCTAATTTTATTTACATGATGTTTTGTTTTATGTTTTTAATTGGATTTTTTTAAAGTATGTTTATAAGACCTAAATTTATATTATTGATTTAAAGGACTTTCAGAAAATGTTTAAATGGGTTTTATGGAATACTTAAAACCTTTTATATTGTTTCCCCATTGTACGATTTTTTTATAGAAATGGATATTATGTGGTATTAATTGTTACCATTGGTTATAAATGTGAAAATGGATTTAATTTTAAAGGGTGTTTGGAGGTGATACTTTTGAATTTAATTAAACATTATTTATTAATATCGTGACTTGTTACATGTCATGTTTACTCACCTCTGTTGGTTAAATTCATTGAAAACTTGGTTATTTGGGTGGAAAATAAGAGATGGTTTATATTCTAGCTATTTTTATGCAATGACTAGTATCAAATAGTGTTTTATGAGGCTCTTCCCATATGGGGTGCCACATCGGGGGCCAGTGAGAGTAAAATATAATTTTGGTATATTTTAAAGAATGAGACAATAGGTTGATATATGGATTCATGGAGTATGTTTAGGATTTTCTAACAAGGCCCTAAAGAGTTACCCATGACTAATACTATTTGACTGATATTTTTATATTGATGGATCTTGATTATGTTAAGTGTCGTAGCCTTGTTTATCATTGAGCATTGGAATGTTTTACCTTATGTTATCTATCTTTAAATTTTATTATTTTAATTTATATACCATCACCTTGATGTTAGTGTCACTTTCCTTGTTTACATTTCATATTATAATTTTATTGTTTCCTTATTAATTGTCCTGATTTATTTTATATTATTCATGTTATTATTATGTTTATTTAGGTTTTTATGTTACATAAAATTTATTACATGGATTTTTTAGAAGATATGTTACACCCTATTATTTTAGTTTAAAGACAATACTATGTTCGATTTAATGTACCACACACAATATCGAGTTTAAATCAAATTTGATATACTATTAAAATATTATTATTTAAATATAAAATTATAACCTAGCCATTATATTAGTGGGAATTTACATAAGTAACCAGATTATGAAATATATATTGATAATGTTTCTTTAATACAAATTTAATGATTTATTCCTAAGAAAAAATAAATAAATTTTTAAATAAAATAATAAAGCATATATTTTTGTAGAAAATTGATTTATGTGCAAAATGTATTTTTATCAGAGCAATCTACGTTAATCACTATAGATGAATAATTTTAATGAAATTTGTAGATCACATATTTAAAAAAAATAAATTAACATTCATCTAATGGTGGTTTCTATATAAGGAATGAGTATAAATTCATTTTTAACTTCCAAAATACATTTGTTTCAAAAATGGGTTTTATTGCATTTTGCACATGGATATTATAAATAATATCTACAAATTTTACAAATTGGATTTTATATAATGGTCATAATTTTTGAAATCATAATGTTAAAATATTATAAAGATAATTCTTTTTAATTTTTTTGAAAAGGATGATTTTGGGTGAATAGTGAAAAATATAGATTTTTTAAAAACTATCATTTATTATATTTTAATAAAAGTAATTTAAATGTTACGTTTGGTTTTGGATTTGTTCTAAAGTTTTTTATGTTTATTTTTAATAAATATAATTCAAATAATTCTATTATTATCAACATCAGGCATGATTTTGTTATAAAATCATTTTATGCTTAAAATATGTACATTTATAAAAATTGTTTTTCATTGAGTTTTGAAAACATAGAATAAATTTTATTTATACCACTTATATAAATTTAATCTTGAAAATTTTATTTTATATTTTGAATTATTTTTTAAAATTTATTAATGAGGTTAATTTTATTTTTGGTCACATTAAATAGTATCCATGATAAACAAATTTACCATGGTATTGGGTAAAACAAGTTGATTCAAGTTAAAAGTTTATGATAAGGTAAAAAAATATCTTATTAATGATTATTTTATGATATTATTTAAATAAGTATCACCTTATATTATAAAATATTGTAATTTTATACCACATTACATTAATTATGACCTTTATATTATTTTAAGTAAATAAATAATAACAAAATATCACTCTCTTTATTTTAACATCTCTAATATGTTTCCATAGGGAAAAAATATTTTTTAATGGATATAAATTGTTATTTTGAAGATTAGTAAATTATTTTATTATATTAATTTATTTTTAATATCTTGTGATTTTATAATTACCCTGAATTCTTACACAACATCGGTGCAACGCCTCTGTAAGCATTAGAAAAATCAAGTAAATAATTTTGAAAACATTTCATTTAATATTTTTAGATGAATTATGGTGCTAAAAAATTTAATGGATAATTATAAGTTATTAATGGTTATTAAAGTATTTATATTATAATTACATTGTTATCTAGTTTCCTTTAAATTCAAGATTTCTGAATAGTCATGAAAATGATTTTAAATGTTATTTAATGTTTAAAAATTAATTATAAATAATTATAAAATTATTAAAATCCTATATTAACTCATGTGTATGATAAAATATTGATAATATAATTAATGGTACATATATTTTTAACTTTATATATTTAAAATTAAATTCAAGAACATTAAATATTGAAAAACTGTAAAAATGTCATTTCTTTTTGCCTATAAAAGGGGCTCACATCACCCTTTTCAAAAAAAACTTACGTTTAGTTTTCTCTAAAAAAATAACCAAATACAACTATAAAATTCAATTCAAATTTCAAAAATACTCTGAGGTGACCATAAACCTCTCCTTCTAAGGATTTAATCTCAGTCGAAAGGAAGATATCAAAAGAAGAGGTATTAGTCTTAACCAATTTCATTTAAGTTTATTTCTTCTTCTCTCTCTATCAAACCTATCATAAATATTCATATATAATAAAATAAACATATCAAATATAAGTAAATGATATTATTTTTATGGTATAACCCTTGTTCATTTCCTTTTTCATACAATGAGAAATAAAAGTATCACTTGTACATATATACTGGTTACCATCTCCACGAAGCGATGTATTTCATTTTTCATAATCTCCTCATACATTTGGTTATAAATATAGAATTAATAAATATATAATATTTTTATAACATTATTATTATTATTTATAGATAATACATTTCTTAACATCTTACCCTTCTATCCATTAGAAAATAATAACATTACTCGTGCATACTTGTAGACAACCACCTCCCCAAAGTAATTTTATTAATTTTTCATTAACACCTAAAATGTATGGTAATAAGGATATAAATAATTAATAAATATGAAATTTATAACATATTTATTATTATGTAAAAAAATATTATCTACTTTATTTCTTTTCTAACCAGTAGAAAAATGAAAACTTTGTTCATCCGTAAATACTAACCACCATCTTCATGAAACGCTATGCCTCATTTTTCATAACCTCCTTAAATGGATGGTTATTAAATTTTATTAAATTTATAATAATAATAATAATTATTATTATTATTATTATAAATTTAATACTTTATATATCGAATAAAAATTACCCCTTTGACCATGGTCAATCTACCAATTGTTTTTGATATTATTAATCGAACATCCTCAAAACATCCAAGTAAACATTACTAATTCAGTAACTAAATAAGTAGTGGTGATAAATAAAATAAAATGAATAAATATAAAGGAATTAAAATTTAATGGATATTAAAAGTTATTAAATTAATATTATTTTAATATCCAAGAATGTAAAATATGTACAAAATGATTCAGGACTTGAGGAATGAGATTTAAAAATAAATTTCCATACTTTGAGATTTATACCATTTTCACAAATTTTTTTCTTTGTGTGGTGTGTAAACTACCATCTAGATTTATTTTATCATTAATTTAACCAAATTAAATTGGTTTACAAATCTTTTTTATGTTTTCTTCTTCAATTTTCTTTTTATTAAAATATTACTAGCAGTAAGGGATCTTTATTTAAAAACTTATTTTAAATTTTTCATTTCAAATCATTTCCCTCCATGTCCAAATTAGTTTAAATGTTTTTAAGGATTTTATTATTTATTATTCAAGAAATATTAAATATCACTTTCAACTACTTTTGATCTTCATTGCAAAGGTTTAAAAATGAATCATTTTTATCGTTTTCCATATGGGTCACTTTTGAATCTTCTTACCAAAGTGAAAAAATAATTTTTTAGTATATATGGCATTAGAAGAATTTCCTGCCATCATGAACCTTATTATTTAAGAATATTATTCTAAAAGTTTTTTTAGTTTTTCAATAAAGACCTTATTTCCCATTATTCTAGGAAATTTTCATTTTATTATTTTTCATATAAAAAGGTTTTTTATCCTTATCTATATAATAAACCCTAAAGTGTTTCTACATATATTTTTAATACTATATTTTATGAGATTTTATAATTTAAATATCATAATATATGTTTCTTATGTATGATATAGTCCTTTTAAATTTTTAATGATGATGGGTGAGGGTGATATAACTTTCCAATGCATTGGGTAATGATTTTGTTCTTTGGAGAATTATATTGGAATTAACTGATTAGGTTATTCCATTTAAAATGGTTCTTGTAAGGGTTCTATGAATATGATATACCAAGGTACCTAAATTAAATTAATATTCTTGAAAATGTGTTTTCAGGGAAGTATTTTGATTTCATAATTTAAGGTAATGAACTTACATTTAAAGGAATGTTTTCCCCTTTTAAGAGTGAAATGTATATTTTTCAAGTAAATGTTTTCATGAGTACACATGTTTTACTTGAAACCCTATTGATTACAATTTTTACATTATAGTTTAATATGATATATTATATGAAAATATTTATGATGAAAAGTTTATTTCTTTAGTATAAAAATGATAATTTTGAGAAAATGGTTAAAATGCAAATTTTATATATGATTTCTTGATTTTAAAAATTGAATAATTAACTTATTTCTTTTTATATCTATTTATAGTCTTTTTTTAACATCCTATGTTTTTAAATTTTTTCATAGGGATTAAGGATTAGTGGGAACTATATAAAGTTTTATATTTCTACTATAATTCATCATTAAATAATATCATGGGTTTTGAATGAAACACAAATTTAAATTTAAGAATCCTTTTTTTATGAAAATATGTAAATTGAGTAAAACGTCTAATTTTTATTTAAAGGGTTTGATATGTTATATTTTTTCTTAATTCTATAAAAATCTAAATCTAAAAGATCATTTGAATGTATAGAAATTTTATACTTTCTAATAAACTAATAATTATGGGTTTATTAAGGTATGAGATAATATAATCCATCAACTAAATTGTTTTGAAAAATATAATGTTACCAATCATATTTTTATATATTAATCACATACATGGTTGATTTACTTTTCTATCTTTGAAAATCATGGGTTTTAAATGGGGTTTTAAAGAAACATGGTTTTTATTTTAAAGAATTACTCTTTTTCTAAAAATGGGACTTGGATGTTTAATAATGTTATTTTTTTCCTCAAATGATAAAAATGATATTTTCATAAATTTTATTTGAAACTAGAATTAATTATATTTATTATAAAAGTAATTACATAAAAATTTTAGTGAAATCTGCCTGGTCACATTTATCCCACACTCCATATCACACCCATGAGTGACTATAGTATTTTATTTTATATTATTTAATATTATTTAATATTATTTAATATAATTTTATTTTATTTTATGTTATGATAATTTTTGGGCTTTAAATTTTTAAATTTTATAGGTTTTAGGGGTCACACGGTAAGCCATCTTGATTAGGTAAACCATGTAGTTTCAGTACAATAATACTGTAATTTTTTAGTACTCAACATTAAAACATTACTTAATATTAAATTTTTAGTCAAAAATTCACTTCCTTACATTTTGAGGATCTTTATGGTTTAATGGTTTAAATAATTGGGTTATAACTCTTACATAATAAACCTGTATATTAAAAAATGGACACTTGTAATTATTATCAATTTTTCCCTACAATATAAAAATTTTAAAATGAAAATGAACCATGTTTTATTTTCATTAAAAATATTCATTAATTTTAGTTTAACTTATTCTTTATTATAACTTATTATTAAACCTTGTAAAAAAAATTAAAAATGTGGAATGAGCACAAAAATCTCGCTAAGGGATATAAAAGTAAAAAATCTATTAGTCTAGTGAAAAAAATAAAAAACCATAAACTTTTTTTACCTTTTCAAAATATTACTTGAGAATATGAAATAAATCATATAAACATGAAAAACATACATTTTTTTCTAAAATAAAAATTTTAAATCCCATATGAATAAATTAGAAGCCCTTTACGGAAATATAGAGTATTATACTCATAACACATGTTAGAAATAATTGAATCCATGTAGAATACATAAGATAAACCACCTTGGTTAACTCCCTCCTTGTTAATTTTTAATATTAAGAACATTACACATTACATTGGAGATCTATATCAGGCTCACCAATTCATGAAAACTATATTAGGCTCACCTTCTTATATCAACTGTATCAGGATCACCTTCTTGTATAAGCTATATCGGTATCACCTGCTCTTATAAGCTATATCAGGCTCACCCATTTATCATATACAATGATCAAGAACCATATCATGGATAATTTTTTTAATATTTCACCATTTCATTACAAAACCCTTGAAAATGGTTTTTAACCCATATGAAAAATAGTTTTGGATATCAATATACCCTATCCTTTTAAAAACATATTTTTAAAATTAAAATACCTATAAAAAGGGAAAAGGGGTTTTTATTTGAATAAAACATGAAAGCTTGTAAATTAATAAAAACAAAAAATAAATGTTATGCCAGTGAGAAAATATTTTGACACCGTTAAGGATAAAATAGAATATTCCTTTTTCCTTCTATAAAAAGTCAAAACATTTTTCATAAAATACGCAAAAATATTCCTTAATAAAACTTTTTAAATAAAGTATAAAAAACATAAAATGTCTTTTATAATTCATTTAAATCCATATAAATACATTCATAAAATTATTTTATGATTATGGATATGGAAGAATTATATTTATAAAATAAATCTTTAGAACATTTAAAATGATGGTTTTAAGGTAATGTGTCACTTACCTTGAGTTTGACGCATCACATAAGTTTCTTATCATCATGAATGAAAAAATTAAATTAATTATTTACTTGATTAAGAAATTTTTTGACTTTATTTTTCATTTTATTTTATTAAATACCATTTTATATTCAATTACTTAATAAATTATGTTCGCATCAGATGTTTTAACGATATTTGGATCATATGTCTAAAATGACTTCGGTAGGTTGAATATGGTCAAAAAGGTCATTATTTAATCATATTGAGAATAATAATAATGAAACAAATATAATTTATATACATATATTATAATTTTAAAACCAATCGAGAAATATAGTTATGAAAATGCACCACATTACAATCATGGAGACGGTATGTCATACGTACGCACGAGTAACATTTCCATTTTCAATTATATTGATGGAAATATGGTAAGTATTTATTTCATATTTAAATAATTATGATTATATCATAAATATTATATTTTTTATTTAAATAAAATTATATATACCATCCATGTGATGTGGTGATGAAAAATGAATCACATTGCTTCGTGGATGTCGTAATCTACACATACACACAAACAACGTTGTCATTTTTTAATGAATGGAATTGAAATAATATATATGATATATTATCTTAAAATAATGATAATTATATGATTAATATCATATATATACATTAAATCCATTATTATAACTAGACTTTAGAGGTAGTTATGGAAAACAAAACACATCTCATTGTGGAGATGGTAGTCCACATGTAAGCATGAATGATATTTTTGTTCCTCATTTGATGGAATATGAGATGGATATAGATAATTAAATCAAAATACTAAAATATTTGTATATTTAAGATACTGATTTTATTATTCACCATTATTGAAGAAGATATTAAGGATGTAGAATAAGAAATAAATAAAAAACGCTTGGTTAATAGTTATACCTCTTCTTTAGACAACCTATTTAGGTATACACAAAAATCATTCCAAAGATGGTCTTATAATTATACCAGATCCTATAAGAAATGTGGTGTGAACTTGGGTCTATAATTGTGAAGGTATTTTCTAATCTATAGCGCTCAAAATGTGTGAGGAAGAGAGGATAATATGTTCCCTTTTATAAGTGAGGGGATGGGAACTCTTGGAATTACTTAAAATATTAAATTAATATAATTTAATTTTCTGTGAAAAATGGTTCCGAATTTGCATAACCTGAAAATAAGATGATTATTATTTGTAATAATCTATTAAAAAATTCAAGTTTATGATTTTTTCTTTACCCTTATTTATTTGTTTTAATCCCCTCTTATCCCCTTTAATGATTATCATTATATCAAAGTTATTTACACTAAAGAAGTCATGAAATACACTATAAAAGGAAAAGTGACCCATAATTGGAACATGTATGATATTATAAACCATATACCATTCACTTGGACAGTTATAATATTTTTATCAATTTTAAATCATTTAATAAAATATTGTTTATTGTAAAATATCATTAATTTCATTTTTGAACTTTTCATTTAATTTGAAATTAATGACATCAAGATAGTAATGTAATAAAAATATAGATATTTCAAATATAAATAAATTTCTATATTGATTTATCAAATTCATGGGACACTTTAACACATTGAAATATTATTACTTTTAGAGTTTTTAAAATTATTTACTTCATTTTTCTACTGCTTAGACAAGAAATGTATTGGTGTTGCGTAAGCATTTAAGGTAATTTTTTCATCACTAAAATTTTGAAATAAATTATCTAGAAAAAAACCATTTTTACTTAAAATATGAATTTTTAACCAAAAATATCATATTTTTTACATATGAAAAAAAATTAAAGATATTAAAATAAAAAGAGTGCCATTTTGGAATTTTCATTACATAAAATAATATAAATGTCATTATCAAGGTTAAATGGAAAAAATAGTATATATTTGAATTTGATATGGATATATTTTAATTTATCAGATAAAATGAAATAAATACAATCTTTTGAATGAATTTTGGGCCTTATCACATTAGTTTTAACCCGATTTCGGCCATTTTTACTTTACTATGCTTATAAAAATTTTCTGTGGATACTATTTATATTGACAAATTTTTTTTTCCTATTTACAAAATTTAAACCAAATAATTAAAAATATGGAATCTATTTTTCAGGATTAAATTTATATAGGTGATCAAAATTAATTTAAAATTAAACTCACAAAATTTGTTGAAAAATAGTTTTTTATAAAAATATATTTTTCATATAAAACAAAGAAGGGGATTATGCGATGGTGTCTCCTTTTCCATGATAGTGATGGATGATGATCCACTCTCTCTCTCCTTGGTGGGGATAAGACCTCCACCAATCTTTGAAGAAGCTATATATTGTTTCTTTTTTCCCTTTTCCAACCTGGGTATTCTTCCCTCTTTCCCGTAAATCTCATTTTTCCCTAATATCCTAGATTTGTTAGAAATATTCCCAAAATGTTAGATTTCATACAAGAAGTTCAATGAGGCATGGTCTCTTCTACCTTTGACATTGATTTCTCAGTTCAAACAACGCTATATTTTGGGGGATTCTTTTGATAGGTTCATTTTTAGGTCTTGGGGTTTACATGATCGAGCAATGGTGGGCCTTCTGGGTAGTAGGAACATTATGATGTGGATCAAATTTGAGAGAGAACTTATCAAGGATTAGTCTAGTGATCCCTATGTAAATAATCAATCTTTGTTATATCTTCTCACATGGACCTATAAATTCAGCGTGAAGTGTGATACCCCATCCATAGTGATTTGGATTAATTTCCCTGAACTCCCCCTAACCATTTCAAAATCCCTCGATCATGAGAATTATTTGGAATATAATTGGTAGATATCTGTGTTCTAAGAGTAGAAATAGATTGTGTTTTCTCCCTATTTCTCCCTGGATCTATGTGGAAGAAGCTTTTTCTAGAGGACCAGCTGAGTACCTTTTTATTTCAGTGGGGTAAGAATTCTGATGAAAACAACCTTTTGTTTTTCAGTCTTGAATTGATTTTTTCTTTTCCCCTAATAAATAATTCCACTAAAAGGTAGTTTGCAGTCATAGGAACATAGACATTTATTAGAAGATGGACATGGAATTATGAGGAATCATAAAGGTCATAGTTTCTAGTGTTAGTGAAGGTTCTCCAAGACAGATTCAATTGGGTGATCTAATAGATCCCAGTAGTGAAAAGGTCAAGCAATGTGGGGCATGAGAGGATGAACCAAAGGTAGTTAACCTTTTCAATCTCTTGAGGTAGGATCTGGGTGATCCAAATACTATAGTACAAGTTTCAATTCATGGAGGTCCAAGGGCTTATGGGGCTACGTCCTATGTAGAGGCAGTGTGGTCATGTAATTGAACATCTATAAGAGATCGGTTACATGATACATCACCACGATATCTTTGTCACACTGTGTTGTATCATACGGTAAGGGAGAGTTGTATATCATGTGTTAAGGCTTATAATAAGGATAAATGGGGTGGGGTGTTGACCCGTTCAAGCCCAAACAAGGACTTTCCATCCATTAAGCATGTCAATCACTTCGAAGGTTTGGTGAATGAAGGGTTGGAAGATGTTCATGAAGTAGATTAGTAAGAGAAATCCAATGAAGAGTAAGGTGTCCCTATAGGATTTTCTAGTGATGGGTCCTCATATCAATTTTTAGGAGACAACTTAGAATAATTTCATGGTATAGGGATACATATATTGGGGATAAGGAAGGGTCATAGAGGAAATCGAGATTAAAGGAGTTGTATCCTGATCAAAATATAAAAATCAAAAGGGAAAAAGGACTATTCCCAATTAACCCTACTAATGGAAAAAAGATCTACCAAAAGTTTGAAAGATGAAGTGATGTATAGTGTTCTCATTTTTTTTGAATAACTTTTTTAGTTTCTAATGGCTCTAAGGATACTGAACATAAAGGAGGTCCATTGGAGGATATTGGTCATAAGTAGGATGGATTGATGGTGAAAAATATTTCCTCCAGTGTGGTTATAAAGGACTGGGCTGAGGCTGTTGAAAATGTGGCCACTCCCATCAAGGTTATTATGATTGTACTATAGTGGGATACATGATTTAAGGGTGGAATATATGAGAAAACTCTAGATAATCTTATCCATTTAAAGGAAGAAATGGTGGAGGAGGTTCCTTTAATTAATTCCACAATAGAGGAGGTTGACAGGATGATGGAAAGGTCTATTCTAGTGGATACTAATTATGAGTAGTGTTTATGGATTAACAATAATTATCTTATACTGATAAGAATATCCAATGAAGGTAATATCGACATAGAGGAGTACATATAAACATGGGATAAGTTGGCTTATCACTTTGATGACCATATAAATGATCATCTAGGAACACCAGTTACCACTCCCTTCTAGAAATTATTTAGGGAGAATTTTTCCAATAGTATTTAGTTATTTTTCAATGATTTTTTGTTTTCTTATAGTGTTTATTTTGGTTGAACCTATGTGGTTTCTCACTTTTTCCATAAAACTGTTTTGATAAAAAAAGGTTTATTTTTAGTCACTCATTATTTTTATGTTAAAAAATGATTTTATACAAAATTAAAATATAATGTTTATTAAAATAAAAACTATTGGATTATTTTTAATAAAAAATAACTAATTAAATTTTAAAACTAATCCAAAATATAATGTGACTATATAAATACTTGAAAAGAAAATAAAGTTTTCAATAAAAATAGGTATTTTTTGTTATTCACTAAAAAATAAATCATTTTTCAAAAATCACCAAATTTCATACTATGATTATTTTTATATGATTATTTCAAAAATAAAGTTAGTTTATCAAATTAAATTTTTAAAATTTCTAAGTTAAACTTGTTAATAAAACATCATTGTAAAAGGTGTTTAATAAGAATAAAATTATTTCCTTTTTGATTGAAAAATTACTTAGTATTCTTTAATGAATATCAATATATAAAATATAATTCATGATTACAATTAAGGAATGAAATTGATTACTAAATTTACTAGTGTTTTTAGAACGTAGTGTTTTAAATTTTTGAATTTTTATATTTCCCCTCCCCAACATAAAATAAAAAATTCCCTCTTTTCCTATCCCCCTAACCATTAGACTCCCCTAGGAAGCCTCCCATTTTAAATTCTCTAAACCTCTTCAATTATACCCCCTTTTGAATTTCAACTTGTTTTATTCAGGACTCAAGAGAGAATCTTTAAGTTAGGTACTCCTCTACCCTCTCTTCTCCCTCTCCTCCTATTTTTTTCTTTTCCAATTACTACACCCCTTCTTGGACAAACCCTAATTGATGTTTTAGTTATGAATTAGTTAAATTTTTTTATTTTATGATGTGAAATTCATTTTTCAATCTCCATTCATCCCTTTTTAAAGTCGCATACCATTTATCTTTGATTCAAGACAGGTTTCCTCATGTTCTAACCATTAATTTTAGAACCATCAATGGATTGCCTTCTAAATTCATGTTTTGATTATTTAATATATTTTTATGTAATTTATAAAGGGAAAATTTGGTTTTAAGTTGATTTTTATATGAATGTGATGAGTTTATCTATATTAAATAGTGGTTTAAATCTATTTTTATTAAACCATTCACACAGGTAATTTGAGAAATTTCCTAAATATACATTATGAATAAATTATTCAATTTTAAAAGGTGTTTTCATTTCAAAATTGAATTCCCATTTAGTTAATAAGTTTTACTTTGAATTTATAGAAATTAAATGAATTCAATGTATTTATAATTTATTTAAAACTAATAATTTTTAAAAAATATGACATTAAAAAATGATTTGTTGCAATTTGGGCCAAAAAGTGCGTTGAAAGATAATATTTTGATGATTTAGGGGTTTTCAATGAAGAATAAAGATGACACTGATGGTTTTTCAAATTGATTTATAAATAATTTTAGAAGAATGTTTTGAAAATTATATTTCAATTTTTCGATTTTAAATATTCATTTGAAGTGGATTTTCAAGAAACTAAAAAAGGCATGGAATTTTGAGCCCATTTTAGGGAAAGCCCTCTTGAGAACCATTTGATTATGATTGATATTAATTATGGATCATGGGGCATGATTTACATTTTTATTATACAATTTATAGATTATAAGGGATATATCTTGAGATGAAATTAAATTGAAGGTTGAGATTATTTTTTATGCTTATTATTAGCAATAATAATTGCTTATTTTACTATCCTAGATTTGTTTGTTCATGGGAAATTGGGTAAAAATGTTGAAAGTATAGATTTACACTTCACTAGGAATTCACAGACTACTATTGTCTCCCCCTAGTTGTTCTTTGTACCAAGGGTAGAGGTGAAGTTCCCGCTAATGAAGCCGGTTGTAGGCTATTTAGGTGGGTTGTTTTAAGATGCACCATAGGCTAAAAAGTTGGTCCGTGTTTGTTAAATTCTAATAATATGACATATTAGGACCTAGGGAAGATCCCATGAAATCCATTATTTCATTAGGGTTTGATATAGGGAGTTTCTTTGACTTCTTGTTGTATCCCTTAATGGATTAACTTATATGGCTCCTGATATTGGATTCTTTTATTACCTTGTTGTATCTTTGACAAGGTGCCATAATTTATCAATTTTTTTGGTCATGTAGTGTGAGCTGATTATAAAGATGATTTTGGTAATGATTTAAATAAGGATGTTTTAAATGAAAATGATTTACTTTATAAGGTATTCATGTTTTAATGAAAAAATTTCTAAGTAATTTATTTCCTTTAAAAAAGATAAAGATGAAAATTTATAAAACCATCTTGATGTGTTATTGGTTTTAAATGTAATTAAAAATATAAAAACAATTTTTCTCATTGTATTTCAAACTATACTGAAATGGTTTTATAATTAAAATTTAGGCATGTGAAAAGGAAGGTTGTGACATTGTTATCTTGTTTATACTCACACCTATATTACTTTTAGTTCTACGCTTTGGGTTTAGTACTTAAAAAATATTGGAACATTGATTATTTTGGGTATGATTAGTCCCTTAGGATCATGTTGAGGTTAGTGTTTATTTTTTTTCCTTACATCACTAGCTAAATTATTAATCCATTTTTAGTTGAATTTATGTAATCAATGTTTCATTATATATGTGGTATTTTGGATGTTGAAGCCAATGACTATTATGTGCAAGGTAGCTGTAGGTGATACAAGATACCTGATTTTATTTTTTATTTTTAAAAAAATCATACTTTCTATTTTTTATTATTTTAATTGTCATGGATTTCCATCATATGGATGAGTCATACTGGATTTTCATTAGAAATCTTTTGTTTCTTACACTTTTATTTGAGGGATGAATCATTCCCATTAACTATTTTAGATTCTCTAGTACTTGTTACCAGACCAAGGGGATCAAGAATACCCCTTGAACCCCATTAAATAATAACTCTGATATCCTATGGAAGGATGAATTAGGATGGTTCATGAAAAATTGGCATCAATGTAACATCCCAGAATATTCTAAACTTAATTTTATTATAAATTTATTTTATTTAGTTTATTTCTTTTTAAAAAATTAAATTAAGTATTAAATTGAGTATAAGATAATTATACAATAATTTTTATATATAATTATATAGTTTTCAAACTAATATTATAGCGTTATATTTTAGTATGAATATATTTATTAATAAATAATAAAATTTATTGAAATGAGTTTTTGATAAAATATTTTAAATAAATAAATTTCTAAATAAAAACAAATATATTGACCATTGAAATTGCACTAACTATGATAAAAATTATTACTACACATTGAATATATTTGGAATTACAAATTTTGTTTTTTGAAAATAATATATATGTATATATATATATAATTACAATTATATTTTATGAATTTAGATTAAATTAACAAAATTACTACTATTTTAAATTTATGAATTATATTTATATTTTAATTAGATGACGAAAATATACAAATTTTTTTTATTCAAAACCATATTTATATCTATATGTTTATTAAATGATTTTAATTATAAATCTTGAATATATCATTTCTTGAAAATATTTGAAAAATTTATTATTATTAATATAATATGATAATTTTAATTTAAAATATATAGTATGCATATATATATAATGTAGTAATTGTTATTTTTAAATTATGAATTTTGATTGGATTAATTTTTATATAATTATTAATATTATGATTTTTATAATGGTATAACTATATTAATATTGAAAGTTAAACTTGTAATACATGTATTATAATAAACTTTATATAAAGTATGTTAAAGTAATTAATTATATATTGATAATTAGGTAATAATAATAAAATAAAATAAAAAGAAAAAAATATAAAGTGGTAATGATGACTTATATGAAAAGTGTGACATGCAAAACAAAGAAAGAGTAAAAAATGTTATTGAAAGAATAAAATGGAAAAGTAAATTTTTGAACTTAAAAAATGATAATTGACTAAAAAACACAAAAAAAAAACAGGGATGTTCGATCCTCCCCTATATTCCTAATTGGATTAACCCTTCAAGTCCCATCCATTATATCTTCATGAATTTAATCACAGTCGCCCCTCTATAACAGATTGGACAACATCCTCTTAAAATACTAGGGTTTATTCCAACCCTGGGATGAAGATGCTTTTAATCCTGGTCGTCCGCTTTTTTCCCCTTATTTCTTGTTGAGTCACACTATACAGCAGAACATCCAACATGATTCTATTCCATCTATTGGATCATCTCACCCTCATCCGGACCACCCAATCATTGCATGGTAGTCCTCTCCATGCAGCACACCATTTCATGTTACATGATGGGTCGATCGACGAGATTCCTTCCTCTTTCACTTTTATTCTTCATCAACCTATGATTCTATATCCATCTCTATCAATGGACCCATGCACACTCATCTTTCCACTTCAATGATAAGATTATATTTTTGAAAACCCAACCCATGACTTAAAGCTTGGATTCCACTTAAATCTTTTTTTCAATCTGAATTATTTATAATTTTTTATTTGATTAGAGTATTTGTTTCCTTCTACATGAGTCTCCTATAGAGTCATTGTTTATCATTTCCATGAATGTTCCATGAGTTTTATAAAAATATACATAGTTTATATATACAATATATAAAAACTCATTTTGAACACAAACATTTCGAGTCTCCTTCCCCTAAAGTGCTTCTCCAAATTCTGCTCGGCCCTGCCTCCTCTTTGAATACTGGTAAGGTTTTAATATACATTGTCTTCCTTGTGAAAAACCTATATACACACTTTTTATATAAGGTTATATATATATATAGTCACACAGTTTATATAAATCTCCTTTCGAACTGATTTTTAAGTCTTCTAAGTGTTATTTATCATTGTTTAAATCATATTTTAAAAAAGCATATGGAACTCGTATGTGTTAATTTTTAGTTTCTGTTTTGTTATATAAAACTCATATATACACTTTTTTATATATAGATATATGTGTGTGTGTGTGTATTTATATATATATGTTCATTATGAAACAAACCAGTTTTTATGTGTTTTTCAAATGGTGAAAGTATACTTTTTTTATATACATGTAAATCATGTAAGTATCCTCTCTTATTGGGTTTATGTGGATTAGAAATATATATATATATATATATATATATATAAGGTTTTATGTATATACTTATATGTTTCTATCATAACCCGAAATAAGTTTTCATAAAATCTTGTTTTGGTGATTAAATAATGTTATGAAGTATTTATTAATTGTAAGGGATTTCATTTGATTAAATTATGAATTACTTTTATAATGCTAAGGGTTTATTTTTATAAAACAAATTAAATTTCTTTTGAGATGTTCATATATATATATATGACTTTAGTTTTAATAATATATAAAGTAAGGGTGCACTAAAAATTATTTTAGATTTTTGGTTCAGGGTTTTTATTAAATTATGTAAGAGAAGTTTGTTTATTTATTTATTTCAAGTTGAACTCTTTATTTTCAGGTTCTGTGAAAGGGTTAAATATTTGTTCCAAACATTTATTTATTTTACGATCTTATTTTTGCAAGTGAATAATTATGATTTATCTTATGTCTTACGCTCTTCATAAATTTCTGGAAGGAACTTCGTTTATTTATCTCAAAGTTATAATTTTTATTTTTCTGGTTTTTCTAAGGGAATATTATATTTCAAATAGTATCCATGAAAATTTTCATTTTTAATTAGCAAGGAACTTCTTAAATTAAATATTTCAATATTATATTTACTTTATCAAAACTATTTTTATCCAGTTTAGTGTAAGGAAATTGATATTTATTTTCACAAATTTTATTTTACTCTATTTACTGGTTTCGTGCAAGGGTTTCTAATTATAATTTACATTATAGAATCTGCTATAAGGGTTATATTGATTTTATTTCTTGAACTTCGTTGTAGTATTTTAATTCTGCTTAAAATATTTTTTTATTATGTTAAGAACCTTTAATTTATTTTGCAAATGAAGACAACCACATTTTTAAATAGACATTATTTTTCTGTTAGAGTTTCTATTTATCAGCATATGAATAAATATACAAGAAGGTTCACTTATACTTTTATCAGTGTATTAAATGGAACACATTTCTATTAAGTACTTCATTTCCCTGAATCAAGGGTTTTGAAAAAAATTAAGAAACTAACATTTTATGTGACCTCCCTATCCATTCATTACTTGTGTGTTTTAAATCAATATCACATGTGTAAAGAACATTTAATAGTTTATGCATGTTGCTGGGAAAATTATTATCTAAATAATAACTAACATATTATGATTTAGTCCATCGCCATTTCCATTTATTAGTGTATTAATTGACCATGAATAATATTTATTCTGAAGACATAAACATGTATTTAAATGCATTGAAAGTTTATGGAAGAGTTGTAATGTTATTAATTTATGTGATAAATCAAACAATTTCTTATTTACTTATCACTTATGATAATTTATGAAATAAAAATATAATTATTCAAAGTGGTATGAGACACCTTGAATAATATGAAATGATAAAATTAAATATTCAATGTGGTATGGAACATTTTGAATATACGACCCTTTGTGTCATATAAGGAATGTAATAGACTTAGTATAATGGGTTGGGGACCAGTAAAGGAAATCCCCTCGATGAATCGATAGTTCTCAGGAGATAATCAGGTCCTTACATGAGGCCATTGACATTTTAGGGACTTGACATGTGGTCTTGACAGGGCCTAATATTATATGTTTCCTCATTATGCATATGATAATTGATTAACCAAGTGGATATTTTACTAGTATAATATCCATGGTTAAGGGCCAGTACTTATGAGTATCATAAAAAGTAAATGCTTATGGCATGACGTTTATTTGGAACTCTGTGATTTTAGTAACTAGTGTATGTTTCACAGTAGTAGTGTATGAAATTGAAGTTATTACCTTTATGCGCAACTATGATTGTGTATCACTCTCAATTGCTAAATTTATACTTGCATATTTATACGTCCTACTTATTTAGAATGTCTTTTAATTGTTACTCTGAATGATCATGCTTATAATTGAATCATGTTCCCTTATAATTTCGTTAGTATGTTTTTATTTGTGAACTTATATTTCTTAGACAATTGTTATGTTATGTTACATGTGTTACAACATTTTTAAGAAAAATGTTTTGTGCAAATTTTAAAGAATGTTTTCAAAAGTTATATTAGGTATAGTTTGTTATTTTAAAACCCCTTACTAGGAATTTATATGCTCACCCTATGTTTTTTAAAGGGAAATTTTTAGGTATCAGTTTTTAGCTGAAGAAGATTGACAAGAAGTGTCTAGTTTCCCAGAACCTGAACTGAATTAGATCCTTTATATGGGACATGATGTGTAGTTTATCAGTG